>CM021782.1:5387299-5466956 GCA_011076525.1 Nettapus auritus | reverse complement strand
CGCCCCCCCCCCCACCCGCTCGGGGTCCGCCAGGTGCTGCCCGCGGCGCCGCGCGATGACGTCAGAAGCCGCTCTTAAAGGGCCAGCACCCTCAAAAAAAACCATAAAACAAACCACCCCCACACAAAATCCCTCCGAGCGCACCTCCGCTCCTTCTCCTCATCCCTCAGCCTCCTCCCGGTGCCTCTCTGAGGGGTTTTCTCGCTCCGAGCCTTCCCCCGGCCGGCCTGAGCCCGCTTCCGGCGGCGGTAGGATGGCGGCGTTGCTATGGCGACCCCGCCGCCTGCGTCATCGGCGCGCGCCGGAAGCGCGGCGGGGCCGGGTAGAAGATGGCGGCGGCGAAGCGCAGCGTCCTGTCCTCCCTGGCCGTGTACGCCGAGGACTCGGACCCGGAGTCCGACAGCGAGGCCGGGCCGGCGGGCGGCGAGGGGGCCGCGGGTGAGGGCGGGCACGGGCTGAGGGCCGCGGGGGGCCCCGGGGGGGTTCCTCGTTGCCATCTCGCCTTCCTCACGGGTTGTTTTTTTTCGTCTTTTTATTTATTTTGCCGTTTTTCCCCTCTCTCTGCTCTCCTCGCAGGGGAGAAAGGCGGGCTCGTCTCCGTCGGGTACGGGGAGGACGACTTCTCGCGGCTGGACGGCGATGAGGAAGGCTACGAGGAGGAGGACGAGGAGACCAGCAGGCAGTCAGTAAGTACCCCCCGACCCCCCGCACCGCCCCGTGTGGCCCCGGCCCCTCAGAGCTCCCCCAGCCAACCTCAGGCTCCCCCTGCGGCCTCCAGCCCCTTCCCGGTATTTCCATTCACTGTGCTGTCGAGGCAGGTGCCTACTCCTTGACGCCCAGCATCTTTCAGCGCAGGCCTTGTTGCTTGTTACTAACCCACCGATGCTCTTTGACTCTTCCACGGAAGATTGTCACGGGACACGCAGCTCTTCTTCCGCAGTTAGCACACCTGGCAGTGCTGTCAGGGAAACGTGCTGGTGCATGGGCAGCTGGATAACCAAAAAGAATAAAATTCTGTGGTGTCCTAAGTTATTCTTTTATGTCTAACTCAACTTACTACATCTAGTGAATTTGATGTAGTGGCGTCTTGTCTAGGCTTGAGTGGCTTTTGTTTGTCGTAGGTGCATGGCATGTGTATAATTCCACCTGAATAGCGAGGTACTTGGTGCATCATCAGGCAGGGCATGTAGCTCGCTGATTCTGCAGCTATAACACAAAAGGAGAAATGTTTCTTTGTCTGCAAGAGCAAAGCAGTAAGGCTTGGGAAAGTGCAGGGAAGTTCTCTTCTTTCTCATCAACTTTTTGCTTACCTCCACGTTGATGTGTTGGCCCTGTTCAAGTTTTTTGGCTACTTAGTACAGGAAGGAAATAGTGTTACTACAACTTTTTCATACTGTAATCTACTTTATGTGCAATAGATCCTTATACAAGACATTCACTGTTCCTGCTATTTGCTTCCCCAAGTAGCAGACAAGAAACTTGTCTATTTTTCTTGGTTTTGGTGTACTTTGCTAACTGGAAGAGATGCAAGCAGTAGCATTCAGGGTTGGCATCTGGCTAAGCCAAGTAATGAAACTTTTATTAAAGTTTAGTAAAAGTTTATTTAGTAAATGAAACTTTAATAAAAACTTTTTAGTAAATTTTCTGTTTATATGCAAAGCTTGGAGGCTCTTTCAGTAAGATCTCTTTATTTTATAGCAGGTGGAAGCTTGACGGGTGTTCTTTGACTGCTATATGTGAAAATGGGGTAGCCTTTATTGCACACACAATCTTCAGTGTAAGTTGCAGTCATCTGGGAGGTTCCAGGTGCTGTACAAGTAACGGCAATTGGCTTAGGCACTCTGGTGTTTAGCCAGCGGATCTTGCACTTATTTCAGTTGCTGTGCACATGTAGGGAGGTTACAGAGGGTGCGTTCTCTCTAGTCTCATTGCAGGCCAGCAACATGCATTTTTTTTTAGTATTCTTTGACCAGAGTTGTGAACTTCCTTAACAGATCCTAGCACTGCTATTTCCTGGTTATGAGCTGTTTTTGGAAAGCAGTGCAAATTGGTTTCAGGCTGCCTAGGGCTTTTATCCAAACAACTCTGTATTTATATTGTCTGCTCTAACTATAACTGAAAGGCTTTTTTTTCAAGGGCAGTTTTAGTAATGTTTTTTTGTTGTCGTTTCTGTTGCTTCAGAGACGTCCTCCTGTAGGTCAGCAGGTTTTTGGAGCTGTTCCCCTTAAGTGTCTGTATCATGAATGATTCAACCTGGTGTTCTTCCGTTGAGAATTGCTTATCTTTTCACTATGAGCGGGAGCACGCATGGGAGGGAAATGTTACATGTGATCAAGTACCAAGGAATTTGGTACTATGGTTCTTTTTTTGGTTATACACTTATCTTATTAACCATTGACTGAATTATTGGCACACGTGCGTGTTTTAGGAAGGGAGACTGGAGAGCAGCTGAAGTCAAGGGGTTTGGTGTGTCGCTTCTGTGGGATATGCATGCTAACTCAGGCAATTAAAGCTTACTGACAATGTTGTGTGATCATCCTCTAGCTTGCCTTGCCAGAACTTGCTTGTGTGCTAATACCCAGAGGTGGGCACTTCACTGCAAGCCCTTCCTGCAGTTGCATGGGATCACCTCACTTCTTTTTGGTTTTTCTTTTGGAAGCTGAAACACCAAGCTCTCGCTTTGGGGCCAAAGTTGAAATTGAGTGGCAGAGTTTGGAGGAAAAGCCATTCTACTGAGTTGTGTGAGCAAGAAAAACTTTTTTTTTCTGCTCCTCAAACTTGTTTTGAAGCCAGAATATGTATTTATGTCTAGAGGTATACCTAACCCTCGGATCCCCAGTCAAGTAGCTCACGGGGCAGTGGAACAGTAGGTTTCCCTACCAGTTTTGGATCAAAGCTGTAGGTTACTTCTCACATAGTACAGATTTTTTTTTTTAAGGCTGAGTTGGGTATTTTAGGCTTTCTGGGGAAATTTGCCCTTCATTTGTTTATTTCTAGATGGAAATGAAAACTGAATAGAGACTGTTACCTAAAACTGTAGTTAGTTGCCTCATTTCTATGGAGGTTCATGTCATCTGCAAGTGAGGCTGCGAGAGCACTGTGCAAGTAAGGAAGGATGCGGTGTCACCTGGCGTCGCTGGGACCTTGAACTTGGTGCTAGGGCAGCCCCTCACCAAGCCTGCACGCTTGGTTGGGTGGCAGGCACGCCGTGTGTCCTGTTTGTGTTGCCGATGTACGCTTGGGAGAGTAAAAGGCCTTGCAAACGCTGCTTTCTGCGAGTACTGCTAAACAGGGGCGAGTGCAAAGCCCCTGCCCACCAAGTGGAAAAAGACAGAATTGTCAATGAATGCTTTTTTTCCGCAGTTCTGTTGCTTCTCATTGTCTACCTCTGCACATTCAGGAGCTGCATGAGTTTTGCAGAGGACGTCTTCTACCGAGTGATGCTTTTGCCTTAAAAGGGATACAAAAAAACCCCACGACTACACTTCTTTTTGTGCCTGTAGGGCTTGTTTGCTGGTCCTGAGTGGGTGGGGCAAGACTAACTTCCATTCAAAGGGTCTTGGACTGCTGGGCTGCCAAACACAAGCCCTTTGCTGTAAGTGCAGTTACTTGCCAAGCCTGCTCTTTAAGCTTAATCCTGTAAATTCTTGTCTTGTAGGAAGATGACGATTCAGAGACTGAAAAACCTGAGGCTGGTGACCTAAAGGTATTTGGAAGTGTGGTACGGTGGGGGAGGGAAAGTTCAGTACAAGACGAGTAACTCTTAACAGCATGGCTTTGGTGTTCATTTCTGATCCTCTGTAGCTAGTTTCGTACATTCTTTTTTGTAGCTGTAATGTGACTTCTGACTTTAGTTCTGGCTTCTGCCAAAGGTAGACAGCCAGTTAGGCTGTGGACTGAGAAATGATCAAGATCTGTGTCCATGAACTTAGTCTTCTTGTGAATTAGATCTGATGTGGGTTTTCTGACAGCATCTTGTCTGTTTTGCAGTGATCTGGGAGATGTAGCATTCACTACAGTGTTCTCTTATGTCTGAGCAGCATCAGCTGAGAGACTTTAGTTAGAACAACTTAAGTGATCTTACGGTCCTAGAAGTCATGAAACGTGTCAAAATCAATTCAGGTGCCTCTTTCTCTCTGTCCTTCTAAATGAAATTGTTTAAATTTAAAAAATGGTAAGATCCCCAGATGATTATCATACATAGTTGAAATAATCTTTATCCTGAGGTTCCATCCTGTTTCTGCTGAACACTGTGTTTAGCAGCATGAAAAACACACCAAGCAAAAAACATGGAGAAAGACGATGTACCAAATCCACTTGAAAATTGATAAGCGTGCACAATTTTGTCAGATCAATCCCCAGTGTAATATAAACAGTTGTGTGGGACACAGAATGAATGACAATTGAAAAGGCTTTGTTTTATCCGGTAGCTTCCTGAAGGATGCAGACAATCTCTGAGCTCTACTTAGGAATCCAGAGGGCCATGTAGCAAGCTGAAATTCTGCAGAGCATCTGAATTAAGTAGGGCTTTCGTGGAACCATGAGAAAGCAGACAAATGTGTTTAGCTGTCCTGCTTCAATGAGATTTGTAGCAGCACCCGCTTCCAGTTTCCGCAACACTTGTATGGGTTTATGATGACAGGAGAGCTGAATCTTGGCTGCTGTGCTGCGCTTGGTGAGGCCTCTTGCATACACGTGGGAAATATCTTGTGGTGCCCTTGGCACGGAGGCAGGAGGCACTTGGAAATGGAATGTATTGTCTACTTTCCTTGTTGCAATGAGAATAAATCATGGTTTGTTTTGTTTTGGGGGGTTTGTTTGGAAGAGAGGAAAGCCATCTAGTTTTTATCCCTCTCTTATTCTTAAATTTCTGTATTGTGCCTGGTTAAGCATGCTAGCAAAATGCTTCTGTTTTTAAAGAAAAAAAAAAAAAAAAGCTAGGTTCAAATAAGTACTATTTGCTTACACCTCTTGGAAGACAAATAGATGGGTTTTTCCCTAATGAGATTTGTGGTGTATGTCATCATAATGAGTGTTAGGAGGGCCCTGTTGCAATAGCATGCATTTCTGCCTCCTCTAGAAGGACTCTAGGACTTCAGGATGATACAGGAAAAAGTCTGGCAGCTAGAGAAAGGAAAAAAAAAATCAGACTAGAGTAGTTCCTGTCTGAGTAAAGATGGGAATCTTCCAGCTGAGTTGTGTGGCTACTGCTTTAATATGTTGTTGATGTTTCATGTTAGCTTATTTAAAAAGCTTCTTGATTTCAGTGGGTTCTACTTGCTACCGTACAGATGCGTTTTTCCCTTCTGAAGAGGAACTGCGTGTGGCTACAGAGCAGTGTCACAGTGGGGAAGCAAGAAGCTACCTTAAAAGAATTTGGTATCTTGAGTGCATTCTGAAATAAGAACTCCATGAGAACTGAAGTGATCGTATATGAATTGCTCTTTGTTCAAAGAGAAACATTTTCAGATTTTTTGTAAAGATGTCAGAAGAGAAGGCTGAACAGATTGTAAGAATGACAGTAAGTAGAATGAGCATCTTTCCTCTCAGCTTCTCGAATTTGGAATGTTCTCATTCAGCACAGACATGCCTGAGTGGAAACAGGCAGTTCAGGGAACAGCATTCTGAGCGGTTAACAACAAACGATGCAGGTGAACTGAAGTGGTAGAGGAAAAACAGCTATTTAGATTATAAGTGGAGCACTTTTTCTGCTTCGATATAAAGTTACCAGCTGTCAAGCTGGTGTTGCCTCCCTTACAAAACTAGCTAAAATTGATTGCAGCTTTTGGCCTTCAGAGATATAAAGTAAAACATAATTCCTTCCATCTTAGCGTGGCATGAAAAGTGGGGATTTGAGAAGAATACCAGGGAGGCAAATCTGAACATCAGCAACGTCAGACTTTTATGTCATCCTTAATTGTTGTCTTTAAGCATAAGTGAAAAAGGCCGTAGCCTCCTTTGCTGTGCAGTATGCGGCAAGGGAGCCCAGCGCTGTGCTGGTAACGGAGCAGGCGTGTTGTGGGAAAGCATCAGGTGGGGCAGGGATGGAGTTGCACTAGCCATGCTGTTAAGAAATCCACTTGGGGTGGGGGAGGATGGAATGTTACTGTAAAAGCAGCTTTACTCGGAGCAGTAGTAGATGTTGCCTATCCTCCTTTTCCACCAAGTGGCAGTGTTCTCCTGGTTCCTTCCTCATCGCTCTGAGCTTGCGGTATCTGAAAACGAGAGAGTAAGAGTTGTAGTTACTCTAAGTTAGACACTTAATTTAAAATTTTACTTTGGGGTAATATTAATTTTTGTCCCAGCTGACAGCTGTAACTCTTCTTCCTCCATCAATTTCATTGCAAGATGTCAAAGACCTGGAAACATGTCTAAGTAGCTGGTGTGGGCATCGTATATATGGCCAGGCTGTTTCCAAGGTCTGAACCTGTGTGCAGTCCTTCAAAATGCATGACTGAGACAAACCCACTGCAAACAATCAATCAATTACGGTCTCTTCAAGCCCTGGGTATATATTACAGTTTTTTTTCTAGCGTTTTCTTCTCTGGATGTGTGGCGTATGAACTGTTTTGAGATTCTCGTTTGAATAATTCACCAGGACACTGCGTATGGAGAAGGAGTCCCCTCGTTGCTGGTGCATCCCGTGGTTTGGCCTCATTCTGCAGTTGGACAGTAACAAACAAAACCTCCAGAAATTTCAGCTGGTGCCAGTTGTGGATATAGGCTGAAGCCACTAAAAAGGGGAACGATGTGAAAACTGAAAGTGACAATTGTAATGGTGAAGTGGTGGTGGGGATAGTGGAATTTGTGGCCTGTCTCATAGCTCCAAGGGGGAGATATTTTTGTACTCCACCCTACGTTATTTAAAATTATCTATGCTTTTTAATCTTGATTCCAGGGAGCATGCCCTTGTTGATCTTGAAAGCACATCCATCTGTCCTTACAGCCTTTGTTCCTCACTAGAGATAAAGGCAGTATGAAGGGCTGGATGGGACTGCAGCTCTCATGATCTTTTTTTTTCTGCTTAGCAGCAAGTCACAATAAGCTTTTCAAGTTAAAATGCTGATGTCTAACTGCTGTGTTCTGTCTATCCTCAATGAGTCAAGTGGAGATTTTCTATGAACCTGTTTGGGAGAAAGGTATAGGAGACTACTGGAACTTCATCAGTCATCTGAGAGTGTTCTTCCATAGGATTCCCTGTTACTGGGCACCTGTGAGACAGCCTTGAACACCGTATGCTTATAACAAAAAAATAAAACAACAAAACAGAATTGTCCTCTTTAAATAGCAAAGTCAAATTTCTTACGTCCTGTGACTGTTTGAGGTGCTTCATGGCCCCTTGAAAAATGGAAGATTCAAATCTAGGTAAAAACGAATTGGTCTTCTCCATTTGTCTCTGGGAGGATGTGTTCAGGCTCTGAAGCAGAACATGTTAGTGACCAAAATCGCTTCAGTGTTCCCTGCTTTTAGTATTAAATAAGCAGTCACACATTGCAAACAAAGCAAAAGCAAAGTCTTAGAGGGATTTCAGAAATAAAGCTTTCTTGCTTAGAAGGGAAAAGAAATGGTCAACAGCAGCTGCTGGCAGAGGAGTGATGTTAAGATGCAATCCCACAGCCCAGATGGAAACTTCATGTTCTTTCCTCAGGTGATGGAACCGTGAGTACAAAACAAAGGACACTGGAAATATCCAAAATTTGGTGTTCTGGTAGCGATGTTGGTTTGGAATGAGGAGGGTTAAAGGGCTCTGCAGTGTGTGCAAGTTGCTTGGGCTCCTGCCAGCAGCTGGCTATGGTTACAGCCTTGATGCAGTAACAAGATACCAGCCTTCAGAGCTCACTAAATGGACCAGCCCTTCAGGAAGAAGGAAAATGAACCTTAAATGAAATATTGACCTTGTGCTCCAAGTCTCACCTGAGGGATTCTGTACTTCATGTTGTAGGGCTGAATGAATAACAGATTGCAGGCGTTGATCGAGCCCAGCCCTTCAGCTTGGCCAACTGGAGTTTTCACAGGGGGAATCATTAACTCTTGAGCTTTGATTGCAGACTAGCTCGCACAGGAAAGCTGATAAATATTGACACTCCCTTTGCAAGTGAATGCCTGATGCATGGTAACAGTTATTGAAAGCAGGGGCTTTCAGAAGGAGCTCCATTTTCTGGTTTTATTTTAGGGTCTGCCTGCATCTTTGTGGCGTTGTAGTGAGAGGCATCCAAAGGGGGAGCCAGCAGAAAGGTGTTAAAGTTTCAGAGGAATGCTATGTTTCCGAGCATGTCTAAGTACCACTTTTTGGTAGCCATCGGAGCTGTTTGGCTCTTATTGATCCACTCAACCTGTGAAATAATTTTTGTGTGTTATGGTGCGCAGATATGTACTAAAGATTGATTGTGATGTTTATTTTGCCTGCCCATTAACCTGTTTGTTTAAATACCAAAATTATCTTGATTTCAAGTAAAGGCGATAAGGGATAAGAACCAGTAAATGGGGGATTGTTCAGTAATGTAGTCCCAGTAAGTCACACTTATTTTGATAAGGCCTATTAGTTTTTCTGTATTCAACATTCATTCATCAAGCCAGATTCTCAAAAGATGTCTGAATCTGCTTAGGTACTTCTATCTTAAGTCTAATTGTTGTGCTCTGAAGAAGGAGGGGAGAAGCCTCTTTGGGAAAAGTCATGTCAATAGAGAGCTGTTATATTTAGATATTCCACTGAAACCCTAAAAATGGAGCTGGCCTTAGTAAGCTTTAGAAAATGAATTGGAATTGTTTACTTTGGTGGTGGCAAAGTATGAAAGTTGCTTAGGAAATACCAGCCCTTCATGCATTCAGCTGCTGAGAGGGAATCCTAAAAATTCTGCTTAGGACATATTTAAGGCCATTTGACTGAAGAACAAGCATTGAAACTACTGTTCTGCCCCAAACCAATACGCTCTGGACGGCTGGAGGGGCTGTGTGTTATTCGTCTTGCGCTGGCTGGATCTGGTAGGATATAGCCACTTTGTTACTGTGCTGTAGAAAGGCACTCCTAATGTCTCATCAGAATTAAAAAATAAAAATAAAAAAATCATTATGTTCCCCTGCCCTCCCTTCTCTTGGCATTTTGACACTCTCTGGGTTAGTGTTTTGGCCTCTGACGGACAGCACTGGCAAAAGAACAGCCGTACTTTAAAAATGCCCTTGGGTTATGCATGGCTGTGCTAGGTGCCTCCACGCAGTTTGGATGGCTGGAGTTGAAGTTAGATCTCCAGTGGCTCTTTTCCCACTCCTTTCTGTGCCTGTGAGCACAGCCTGAAGCTGCGAGTGATAAGCTGTGTGGTTATTCATCGTATTCTGTACTCAGTTTTCCTCCTAATACACTTCTGCAAAATGCTCTCTGCACTTCCAGCTCTGTGTACTTTCCCTCGTTTTGGCACGCTGTCTTCCAGAAAGTTTGGCAGTTCAGCAGGCAGCATTACACGTGGAAAGCCTTTAGGGGGAGTAGAGTTAGCTCAGCCTCTGAAGCTGTCCTCTGTGCCATTAAAATGAGTGCTCAACCATTAGAACAGCTGATACCTCTCCTGCTTCCCGCTTTTAACCACGTGGCTGACCTTGGTTGATGGCAGAGTAGTATCAGCAGCAGGTAAATGGCTTTGCATGCGGGAAACATAGTGAAGTTCAGCATCTTTGACTCTTTTTGTCCCTTTCCCTTGTGTACTTCTGTGTCTCCAGCCCTCTCCGCCTGAGAGGGAGACAGATCACGGCATCGTTGGTCTTCAGAGCAGCCTTACCTACTTCAGGGCTGCTGGCTTCAGTCCAGCTCGTGAGCTGTTTGGAAGATGAGACATGTCCACGGACATGCTTGTTCCTTCCTCCCCGCCAGGCATACGTGCTGCGGCAGACTCCTCGCTCCCTGCAGTACTAAATACCACAGATTATTGACACAGGTGTGGCTTGCTTTTCTCCGAAGGAAGAGCCAGGTTTTTTTCTATTTGCCTTTAAACTTGAAGAAAAGTCCTTTCTGGAGCTGCTTCCCGTTGCATATTTCACCTGATAAAGGTCTGAGTTCTTCAAGTCCAGTTCTGTTGTGTTGCAATTACTTCTGTCTGCTCTACTGAAATAGCCTGTTCTGAGCCTGCACGTTGGCGCTTGTCGGAGCGAGAGTCTGAACAGTCAGCACAGATGGAGGATCGCCTCAAACACCAACAAATAGCAGAAAATAGCTCCTTCCAGCCTGTGCTCAGTACAGAAGGCTGGAAATCTGCTAGAACTCCATGGGATCTGCTCATCCCAAGGAGGATGTTTTTACACCCTGCCTCTACTCCAAACCCTGAAGAAGAGTTTTTGGTAGTATGTACCTGGAAAAGCTGACAAAACTAACTTCTTGCACAAGTTTTCTTGAGGCTTTTGCTTGTTGCTGTTGAGGCCTAAGAGTTCTCACAGTCCAGCTTCACCTTTAGCTTTGTTTTGCATTACAACAATCTGTTTGTTTTTTTTTTAAAATAAATCAGGGTAGCTTGACACCTCAAACCATGTCATGTGGTGCTGATACTTGACCTCTGAATTCCTGTTCCACTGTAGGAAGCAAAAGCGACTTGAAAGCAGAATTAATGGGCTCTGCAGATGAAGAAACCTCTCTCTGGACCTTGGTGGCTTCTGCTGGAGCCTGCCGGGGGCTGTGCTGGCTGCCCTCAGAGCCTGGCAGCTCTTAGCTGGCATTCTGCTCTCGGGGGCTGCACAATCTTCATGTAGGTCACTTTGCACTCTTGCACCAGAGCGTCCTGGTCAGTGTTTGTGCTGTGGAGAGGCCGTACTATATGGTCTTGTAGTAAAGTGTATGCACAGGGTGATCTGCAGGCGTTTAGCCTAGCAGCAGTCCCGATGGGAGTGAGGTGGAGGAGAGAAAAGGGGCAGCACGCTGAGGCTTGTGGCGGTGGGGCCGAAGCTCTGTACCAAGGCAGGCATTATGAATTGTCCCTCAGCTTGGAGAACGGGAGTCTTGGCACACGGTTCCTTGACTGGAAATTACTTCTTGCATATCTTTGTCAAATATTGAGCTAGCATATGTCAGGTGAGTGCAATCAAGTTTCAAAGAAATTATTTTAAGGCTTTTATGGTATGAAAGCTTCTCTGTTCTAAAGCATTTTCTCACTGAAATGTTTGCCAGACCTTAGTGTTTTTCAGTGTTTTTTGTTTTTTTTGTTTTTCTTTTTTGAACAGAATTGAAATGATCTGAGGGAGTATCTTTAGACTTAATTTAGCTTAAAAACTAAGAGGCAGCGTCAGCTACGCATGTTCTTTGTTTTGGTAAGGATTAGATAAGGATTTAAGAAGGAATTTCGCAGGAGTTGACTCTTTCTTGTCTCGTTCTTCCTTCCCTCATTTTGCCCGTGACAATAATATCTCAAAATAGGTTTGTACAGGCTGTGCAGAGGCTTCCCTGAAGATGAATGCACCAGTTGATTCCCATAGGTGGCTTATTTCTAAGCTGCTTTGCTGCCCTTGCTATCAGGATCGTGGTGCCTGCAGCTTTCTCTTAGTTAAATTTCTTATCCTGTGCTGGGCAGTTTGCCTGGAGCTATGTATCGGAGTTGGCAAACAGGATATGGCTGTAGGAAATGGGCTTATTTCGAGCTTTCTCTTGGGATTCTCCCGTCTCACAATACAAAAAAACAAGGGGAGGGGAATAAAAGCACTGTACTTCAGTTCCCTTACTTTCTCTTCCCCCAGACTGAGTACACATCGCATCTACTCTTTGTCCTCTGCCTAGTAGCATGTCAGCATCGAGCAGGTTGGGTGAGCAAGAGGTAGAAAGCTCTTCCCATGCACTTCTAAGATTAAATGAGAAGTTTCTGGTGTTCTCTACCTATGGGCACCTTTGATACTTGTAGAAAATAACTGCTAGCCTGTTCCTTTAAAACAGAACCAAAGTCCCTCTTAAAAAAGCAAATAAACAAACAAACAAAAAAAACACATTATCCAGAGATCTCTCTGGCTTGCCTGAACACTTCACCTGCTTGCTCTTACAGGGACATCTTCACTGTCAGCCTCGACAACTGTCAATAGTTCTAAGAATTTGTGCAGAGTTAGCATTTTTTTCCATCGTTCTCAGCCAAATAAGGTGGTTGATGTGTTAGGACTACAGGACAGCACCTGAATTGTAGATAGGAGGGGAAAAATACAAAAATTCCTGGCAGTAGTTCAGATGAGAGAAATCCATTGTAACAACTGTTGCAGCAGCAGGTCCACTGGCTAGGGATGGAGAGACTGCACTGAAAAATGCTCTGCATTAGAACCTTCAGACTTGTCCATCATGACAACGGTGGGACTGGCCTACACGTTCTGTGGGTGTCAGCCTAAATTGTTGTTAAATTTCTGTGTCTACGTGCAAGCAGTCAGGTGAAGTAGTGGGGGAGAGAACACATTCTGCAATGCAACAGCAACACCTCTGAAAAAAGACAATGTAGAGGTGTGCTGTGGGAGCTTCCTAACTACACTTTTTTTTTTAGTATGAACTGGAAGTGAGTGGAAGAAGGGAGCTGGAGGGCTAAGTTGGCTGCAAGTCTGGGAAAGCAATGGAGTGGTGGTAAATCTGGCATCAGCGTCTCCATTTTTTTACTACTTGTAACTTAAAACAATCGGCTTCTGTTTTTCCACCTTTTCTGCCTCCCTGCACAACCATTTCTTCTTGTAGCGTGAAGCACACCTGCGCTAACACATACAACTGCTTCTATGAGAAGCTGAAGGTTGGATTTGTATCCTTTGGCAACAGTGAATGCCAACAGTTATGTCCAATGTGAGCTTTGTACTGGATTTATGGATCTTGTTTCAGGAAGGATTTAGCAGGCATTGTTGTAAGTCAGTCCATTCTTTCCATTAAATAAAGCTGTTCTGGGCAAACCTTTCCAAACGTGAATTCATCAGTCTCAGATTCATATTGTTTTTGTTTCCTTCCGTTAATCTGTGTTCCACACTGCGAGGATTGTGTTTGTGTTTCTTTTCCATGGAATCTGAGTAGGGGCAGGTTTTTATGTAACTGAATGGAAGCACTACAGCTGAAATTATGGTCTGTATTTCACCTTTGTGAGGCGAAGTCTTAAGCCAAAATGCATTGCTCTCCTTACATGCAGATACACACAGACTTTTAGCTTGCTGTTCTTCCTTAACTGATTATAATACATGAATACATTATAATACCTAACTGTCAAACTGGGTTCATGTCTGCCAGGCTCTTACAGGCAGCATCGTCTTGCCCAGGGCTTGAAGAAAGTGTTTGTCTGGGAGTAGAGGTGGCAATGGGAAAGCTTTACCTGATTGTAGATGGGAATAGTGATAGAACATCTGCTTTCTGCTGTCAGTGAGGTGATAACTAAAGTGGGCTGAATAATCTTAGAAGCACAGAAGTTGTGGCTTGTCTTGGTGGTCCAGATAGATTTTAAATGTTTTTTTGTTTGTTTGTTTTGTTTTTTTAATACCTTGTTTTTATCTTTAGCAGTTTTTCTTCAGAGGTTGCCCTTTGTTATTGTCTGCCTCAGGGGAAGGGAGTCTGTCTTCTGCTTGTCTTGCTGTCCTTAAGTCCTCTTCCAGGTTGGATCTGAACTTCTACAGCATCCCTTGACTACTCATTTCAGTCAGTCTGTTGGAGCAAGGCTGTCTGCCTTTAGGCCCTTAAACAATTGATCTTGTGAAATCCAGGTTGCAAAATAAATAGCAGCCAGAAAGCCAACTTGCTGAGTACATGAAGAGTGAAGTGCGGTACTGCTTTTTTTTTTTTTTTTTTTTTTTTGTATTTCAGTGATGTTAGAATTTTTAACATAACTGATGTGTCCAGGCTGACTTTGTGCAAGTAGCAAGAGCCTGGCTGTAGAAGTCAGTTCGGAGATGCTCCCATGCGGCCTTTCAGAGGTCGGGTTTGTGAAAACTGTGCAGTGTTGGAAGGTGCCACTAGGGAAGCCTTAACCTTGTTATTTTTCACTGAAGAGGATGCAAGTGGAAACAGATCCATTAAGTGATGTCTGAAGCTCTGGGATACTTGAAGGCTGTGAGAGCTTTCATATACGTACTCTGATGGAGAGGTTTGATGTATTGTGCTTGTAACCTCTGCTTGTAACCACTCACCTGCTTGATTTTCCTGCTCTTCATGTGAGATACTAATAGCTCTCATTTAAGATACTGGTACGTAGGAATGTGGGTGTTGATGTAGCAATCTACAAAAAGATCATCTTGTCCTGACTGGATTTAGATGATTTCCCTACTTTAAGTCCAGTTATATTCCAAATTTTCCATTGATTAAATGCCTTGGTGGTCCTTTAGAAATTTCTTGTCTGTGTACAGAATGTCTTCCCTTTCACAGCTAAAACATAGTAATTGTGTCGTGTTTTATTGTACCTTGTTACCCCACTTGTTGATTCTCTGTCTTGTTTACCCTTATACTGGGTTAGATCTGCAGAAAATGCTTGTTTGCAAATGCTACCTGTTCTAATGCATTCAGTGTGTTCGACATCTGTCTCAGACTTAAATTAGCCTAGAGGAATGTGGGGCATTACTTGAAAGAAGGTTTGACTGTCCTTAATTTCTAGATCTTCAGTAGATCCTCAGAGGTTTGAACCTCAGACGTCTTAAGACCTCTTAAATCTCGCGTCGGCCAAGCTGTGTGTCTTCAGTCAAGCTGTTGATACTTGCCTTGCCATAGTGTTGGGCAGTAAACTGAGCAAATATGAACAAGCACAGGAGGAGGAGTCGGTCATCCCTTTGTTTTTGGAAGGCATTCGGGAGGCTTGAAAGTAGTCCGACTTAATGAAAAGCTGTGTTGATGTCTTCAGCTCGTTAACGACAGAGCAGTGGGTGTAGGTAACTCATCAGTAAGCAAAATTCATATCCTTTGGGCAGCGAGGTGTGGTTATAATGCTGGCGAGCTTGTTTTCTTTTGCTTGATGTAGCTCTAGGGTTTCTGGTGTCTCAGCTATGTCCTGAGGATATGGAGACTAGACTTGCTCGAGCGGCTGTGGTGAGACGGGTGTAGGCGATCGGGCCAGGCAGATGCACAGCGGTGGCCTTAGGTTAGGATTGGCTTTATTCAGCCCGTTATAAATGGAGTGGACTCGTGCTGTAGCTCTAGGATTAAAGGACACGGGTTAAAGTAAAACTTGCTTCTGGTGACAGGAAACTTATTGATGATTCCAGAAATTCATAAAACATGCAATTAAACACATCTGACACTTCAGAGATACGCTTATCTGATGTAAGGTTTGTACCAAGAGAGGTTTTGGCCATCAAATTCTCTCAGAATATTACTGCACATCTCCTGAGGACTGTGTGCTTATGTTTGGTGCTGGTCCTGGACAGCTATAGGAGACTTGAAAGTGGGCTTCTGAAAACTTCCAAAATACAGCAAATGCCCTTGCAACCCCTGGTCACGTAAGAGGGCAGTCTTCCTGAGATACACATCTGAAGCTCCTGAGTTGGACTGTGCCACTGGGCTGCTTAAGTAATGCTTGGCACTTGGTCTCTTTGGGGATTTTTCTTGTGGATGACGGGAGGAGGGTTGGGCAGCAGAAGGTAGGAGGGTTACTGGAATAATAAGCACAGTAAGGATCAAGAGGTGCTCAGGAACCTAGTCTATTTCTTCTTTCTCAGTACATTTAAAACAAAACTTTGAAAAGACTGGGCAATGTGATTCAGTTAAGGTTGGAACAAAAGCAGTCGCCTCCTTTCACCCCAACAATTTGTTCATTGTCTCAGACCAAGGTGAGAAACACTTTTAAGTAAATACCTAGCAAGTTCTCTGGAGGAGATAGAGCAGCCTTCTGACCTAATGTGTTTGCTGCCTGGTGAGTAACCGTGTGCTGCCTGCACATAAGTTTCTCTACATCTGTAGCTCTCTGAGCTCTTCCAGCCTTCATACAGCACTTCCATACTAATCTGAATTTGTCCTCACAATCTGATAGCTACCATGGAATTGTCTCCGTTTCCCCGGTGGTAAACTGAGGCTCGCTGTGTTGCTGCCCTCAACGTGGCTGAGGCTCACCACGTTAATGCTGCATTTGGGTAGGTCTGTGGAGAGCACGGCCTGCATTCCCTGAATTCCTGCCTGGTGCTCTCACCAAAGAGAGCTCCTTATCTTGGCACACTCTTAATTTCCTGCTTTGAAATGCCATGCTGCTGTCTTATTTATTTTTTTCTGCTTGTCATTTCTGAGGACCCTGGGAGAAAAGGTGTTAATGCACTACGTGGAGCACGGTCGGAGCTGTTACACGAGGGCCTGTGCCTCACAAAGGGGCCTGGTGCCTCGCCAGCTGGCTCGCAGGAAGATGCGTGTTCCTTCATGTACTTGACTTTCTGAAATAGCTTCAGCCTTTTTTATTTGTGATCCAAGTGTTCTTGTGGAGAAACAGTGCTTTTTTCATGAATGACTATGAAAAATGCCACATAGCAGCTAGTGCCACACAAAGAAGTTGTTTTTCTGCACCCAGAGGGCTCTGGTTTCTCTGGCAATCGGTGGCTTTTCACAATGAATTTGACGCAGCCTGTTCCCAGATTTGTCTTGGCGACCTTGCTCTTTTCTCACCTTGTCCATCTCTCACCTGATTGGAAATGGAGGAAAGGAGGGGATTTAGAGAGCGGTTACTAAGCAGCGAGGAGGCAGCGCTATGTCTGTGTCAGGTTGAATGAATAGCTTCTGTGTTTGGAGGCACTGAGGAATTTTGGACGCACAGTCCAGTGAGTCACAAAACGTCTTTGGGAGGGAGGCAGGGCGAAGAGGACAATGTTAGGATACAACTGATATTGTTTCAGCAACTTTATTTGTGTTGAACTTGATATTGCTCGTGGCTCCCTCGGGGTCTTGCAGAAGTACCAAAATATTTGAACATTAGTCTCAATATGGTGAAAGTGTATTTTAAAATGCCTTGTCCTATGTAATGCTCCTGCTTAGCAGACTGGTACAGTTGAAGCTGCCTTAATTCATATTAGTAAACTAAGGAGGGGTTGGCTGTGTTGAGAAAATCTCCGGACACAGTTTGCCCTAGAGCTCCTGGAAGAGCAGATCGGGATCGCTCCTGGAAAGCAGCATCCAGGTGGGAACATTCTTCCAAAATGGGAGTATAGGTTTCGTGTCACCGCCACGCTCCTCAGCATTTTGGCTCTTAGAGGGTTTATCAGCCAAAACCAAAGCGGTAAATTCTGTCATCACACATAACTGGTAAGCCCCTGCAGCTGGGGACCCTGCAGAGCCCTGGGTACCCACAGAGGGCTGCAGGCTCTGGGAGCATTTGCTCTGTTCCTGTGTAACCCCAGGGAGTGGATCCTGCAGGCCCTACTTAGAGACTATCCGTTGCCTGTCAGAGGCGTTCCGTGGGCTTAAGAAGTTTGGGGGGCTAAATCAAGCTTGTTAATTAGCTATGCTCTAAAACACTGGCTCTCAGCCAGTGCCAAAGGCCAGCCACCAAAAATGAAGAGTCTGTGGTTTGATCTATCTTGAGAAAAGGCTTCAAGCATGGCAATTTTTGTGGAATTCAAAAGGAGCTGAGTGTTCAGGACTCACAGAAACAAAGTCTTAATTCTTTCATTGAATTTAGACTCTAGCTTTGAAAGGAAATGGAGCATCCTGTTAGGCTTTGACTTTCCATGGTACGAACGTTGCCCTATGATCTAATAACATGCATTTCATTCTTAATATATGTTCTTTTGTCTCAGAAGTAATATGAGAGTTTTAAACAAATGGACAGTATGGCTTTTTAGATTGGAAGAATACCTTGACTAAAATCTGTTTCTTCCCCCCTTTCTCCCAGGAATTCTCAGAACTGGAGAAAAGAGACCCTCAGGAGCTAGTTGGTAAGTGCTCAGAAGTATTTACTGATTTATTTTTTCAAACTAGACCTTCTAGGCTCCTCTTCCTGTAAATATGGTGGGAGAAGACATCTCCACTCTGTCCTGGCAATGCTGTAGTTTGAGTTACTGCCTCCGATGTTTTACCTCAGTGGCATATTTTCAGTGAAGTCTTCATCTGGGAGAAGGGTGCCATGCCTAAAAATATGAAAATATATTGCATGTCTAAGACACAGGTACACAAAGGTTAACAGTGATGATGTTCTAGATGAGCCTGAAAACAATAAAGCTGTAGCTTTGTCCAGACGGCCCTGTGAACATCAGTATAACCAGAAAGGATGACAGGTGACTTGTTTGAACTTAAGGATATTTCAATACTTTTTTAACCTAAGTTTGATCCATGTAGCAATTTGTAGTTGATGTATTAATGTGGCATTCTGTGTTTTGTAATGATTGTAGAAAATCATTTGTTTTTTTTGTGACATTTCTCTTGTTGCACCATTATTAGATTTAGAAAAAATACAGCATAGTCAGCTTGAAGTAGTATCCTCTGCTTGCTCTCTGAGGGGTTCTATAGAAAGTGCTGCTGTATGTTATGTTGAAGCTCGTACTGTCTTGAACTAACCCTTTGTTCCTGAGGTTACTGGTAGAGGTGTGTGGTAGCATATGATAGTACCATTTTAAAAAAACACATGAAGTTGATATTTCGTTATCTGTCAAGTCTGCTTGTCCAAGCTCAGGTGTGATATTTCAGCCATAGTGTGGAAAATGTAAAATAAGACATTGGACAGTAAATGCTAAGATGTTAAGCCATGACCCTTCACTCTGAATTTTTTGCACTTGAATCATTTTCAATTGGCTTGCCCAGACTTTGCACCAACCAAACACTTCAATTGAATTATCGTACTCTAGAGGACAAAGTTGCTTTAAGCAGTGTTATCATGGAATACAACAGATCTTTCTCCAGACTGCTGATCTGCCCCCAAAATGCACATTAGAAAAACAGAGGAGACAACAACACATAGGGTAAAAAGTAAAGAATATCGAAAAACCATCTGCCCTTTGTCCTCTAATTTACATGTGAGTGAAGCTCTGCACTTATAAAGCAATGTAGTGGTAAGTCCTTTCTTAGCTAAGGTATTAGGCTCAGGTTACAATTTTGTCAGTCTGCTTTTTTCCCAGTGACCACCCCATTGACGGGAGATTGAGACTGAATAACTCATACGTCCTACAATCACCCAGCCTTGCGTGCAGGTTTGGGAACTGCACAGAGGGTACTCGTACTCATGGGTGGACAGTATTGGTGAGTCAGAGACCTGGATTAAGGCTGCAATACATCTTTATCCTTTTCCCAGCAGTGGCGTGCACAGAGCAGCACTTAAGGCTAGCTTTGTGCAGAAACAGCTACTAGAGGTCAGCATGCTTGCTGTGCTGGATTCTGTAGGTCCCTTGCATTAGACCATATCTTATCTAGTTGAAAAGGAACTGTTGCAAGAGCCTTATGGTTGGTAATATAAGAACCACTCCCTTCCTGGAAATTTGAGCTTTCAGAGCTGAGATTCTTGAATGGAAAAACCTGCGGGATTTTCAGACAGAAAGCAAATAACTTCTCCAATCTGGAGATCTAAAATTTTCTTTAATATCAGTACGTAGAAGTCTGTCTTCCTTATACAGTTTTCTAAAATGGTCTTTTCCATTAAAAGCTTGTGGCTTGCCCTTCTCAGGTAACCTGACGTTGTCCAGCGTCACCTTCATTAAAGTCTGTGGTTACGCAGCTGCTTAGGTACGGCATAAACGTAGGCTCCTGCCAAAATGTTTCTGTTTTACCTCCCCTGGACTTGTGCTAAAATTGTGTGCTGTGAGCTGGTCTGGGAGATGGAGCCAACTGAGATCCACCTTTCTCATTCTTTTTTTTTTTTCCAATGTGAGGCTCCCAGCTGGATCTATTCCCTCATCTTTTTAATACATGCAGTGTGAGTACTGGAGTTGGCACACAAAAAAAACACATCTAGGATGAGCACTTGGGAAAGGGCATGGGTATCTTGACTTATGTTGAATTAGTGATTGTGTAATCAAGGCCTGAAGGAGTGGGAGGGGAGGTTTAGAGCAGTAACTGCGCTGTAGTTGAAAAGGAGGTGTGTTTGAAATGTCTTTTGATTAAATTTCTGCACCAGTGTTGCCCCTCTTTATTTTGTAGCACTCTAGTGCTAACAGCACATCTGCATTTGCTGTTTTCTGCAGCTCTGCAACATAATACTTCTAGCATGCTTTTTTTTCTTCCTGAAGTTCCTTGCAGCATAGTTGTTTACCTTTTGGGCTATAAGGAATGTTCTTTCAACTCTTCAGATATCAGAGCACAAAGTCAGTGTTCATAGCAGCAGAAAATATGGCTGAGTTGCAGGTCTCTTTCTGCATTTCTCAGCCCACAGAGCAGAAAGGGAACTAGTGTCCTTCCATGGATGGGTGACTCACTGGCATGTTGTTGCCTCCAGTTCTTCCCTGTGATTTGGCTGTTCTGGTGCCAGGAAATTAGAAACCCACACACCCTGGTTTATGCCAAGCAGATTTGATTAGAGTGCCAGAGAACGCAGTTCTAGAGACCAGGCACCAGCGGTTTGCTTTTCTCCAGGGGAAAACCATGTCCCTCTGAATACCCTTTCCAGGTCTTCACTTGATTGTTGTTGTTGTTGTGTTCTTTACTGGGGAGTGTGGCCTTTATAGATGACAAACTGACACCTGATACTGCCTGTAATCCCTTGTGGTTGCCTAAGAAGCAGCATATAAGTGAACCTTGAAGGGGACAAGAGGTTTTAATCCCACCCAGGGAGCAGTGTTACTCACAGAGTTGATGCAAGATGCTTTAGTAGACCTCAGGAGACAGAGTCCGCTGTGCCCAGGTCCAGCCAGCTGTTCCTATACTCCCTGTTCATTTGTTTTTTTCTACACTTGGGATAACTTTCTACCCATTTGTAGGAATCACAATTCTAGTGTGCTCTCCCGTCCATGTCTCCAGCATAGCCTTTGGATGGCAAGCAGTCATTTTCTTCTGGAATGAGCTGAGCACACAGTGTGGCCCTGTGCTGCTTTCTGTCCTCCCGTGCAATATGTCTGTACCATTGTATATATGGGCCAAATAACCCATCTGTCTGAAACTGAAGCAGATAATCAGATGAAAGCGCCATATTTATCTGTCTCATCAAGATCTGGAAAGCAAATATTCTCTGTTGACTACTGAGATGCTGAATCTTTGAGTGCAACCTGATAGTTGGCTGTCCTTTGGCCAGAGACAGAGGAGCAGCTGCACATCTATTCCTGCCTTGTAACGCTGCATGCACTGCCTACACAAAAAGCCACGAGCACCTATTGCTTCTGCTGGTGAAATTTTAAACTTTTATGTCAGCTTGCGGAAGGATGCATGGACTAAGAGTGAGTAGCCCTGTCCCTCTTCAGCAGCAGGATGCTTTGAGTTGCTGGCTGGCAGTGCCTTGGCTCCCACTTTCTGAGTCAAGGCATCTGTGTTTTACGACCTTAGTTCTTTCAAATGTTCTTTATCTGCACTGTGAATCTGATTAGGGGAAGATATTTACTTACTGTGAACCAGAACTTGGGTGTGCCCATGGAGATCAATCATGCTAACGGCCAGCTTCCTGAGGTCCCCACGTGGAGATCCTCTAGGTAATGAGCCAACAAATCGCAGGTCCAATTAGAAACTGCAGCCAGTGTCACTGCGTTGACTCATGTGAAAGTAAAGCTTAGAGCCTGGCAGAAATAACAGGATGCACAAAGCAGCTGGATGTATCCTGTGAGGACACACCTTGGCATTAGTTGTCCACGCTTACCACTGTGTAGCCAGTGGAAAGCTGTGCTAGGGACTTGGGAAACACAAGATCTTTTACACAGGAGCCTGGGGATGTATGTACAAGTTCCAGGATTCCCTTGAATAATGATCCGTGCTGCCCCTTTCTCTATGGAAATTATTTGGTGGGAAGAGGCGGTGGAATCGGCCTTTCTGGCATCTGTTTGGAGAGGAAGTTTGAGGACTGCTCGAGGGCATGGGTTATTTGCACTTCCTTACTGTATATATGCCTGAAGGGGGTTAAATCATCTTTTGCTTCGTAATGATGTGGATTCTCAAACGGGCTGTGATGTGATGAAATAACTGACTAATGATGAATGTTTCTGTGCTCATGTTTGCCTGTGCTGGGTTTGTGAGGCTGAACAGGGTGCACGTAGCCTCGCTGCTGACTCAGCCTTCAGCCACGTACAGCTACAGTGGGTTAGCCTTAGACAGAGATGTCTTAATTCCAGTTCCTTACAAGCTAAGAGAAGCTTTCCCCCATCAGTATAGCGTTGATAAATGGCTGTTTTCACATGTCTCAAACAAAAGACCAAATGAACACCAAAACCTGGAAAGATACGGGTCAGAATGTTGTCTCAGTGGGAGTTGGTTCTGTTTCAAGGGAGCTTTGAATGGGTTGCTGAACATACTCTATAAGACTTTGTGAGTTCTTTGCAGAGTTCTAGCCCATGGTTCCTGAGTTTATATGATCCTGTAATTCCCCTTCCTGTAAATGTTGTTTCTCTGTTTTTTTTCTGGTCATCTGCAAAGATGAGAAGCCTGCGGGATGCCTAGCCTGGAGCTAGGCTAAATTTTTCAGTCCTTTCTTTGCCTTACAAAGTCTGGCTTCTTTTTCTTTTTTTTGTTAGTGTTTCTACTGGCATTGTGAATCTCTTAAGCCATTAATCAGCTTTCACCTTTTCTGGAAAGCTTCGTGTGCTGTCTATTATGAACACCTCTATCTGTTTGCTACCGTCTCTCTGGGTTCCTGAAGCTCTAATTAAATTAGAGGCTGTGCTGTCCAGCCAGCAGCTGTAACCTACAACAAATGTCTGCCTTGTTGTCACAGAGCTCCAGTTTCCCTGCCTTTTTGTAGGGGCTCTGGCAAGCTTTCCTTCTTCCATAAAGGCACCCTCTTAGTAAATGCTAAAGGACACTTTTTGTTTGTTGCTAGCAACTGCTGAAGACTTTAACCCTCAGCAACATCTTGATCAAGCAGAATGAGCGGTCGCCTGCCAGCTTTGCGTCTCCAAAGGATGTTGTCCTTAGAGCTTGGCGCTTTTGCAGAAGAACTCGAAACCCTAGCAGCACTGAACATGTGTGGAGTTGGTTATCTGTAACCTCAGCTATCTGATGGGCTGTGCTGGAAGGCAGAAGAGCATGCTGTGTTCAAATGCCAGTGTCTGCCCTTTGGGTACTTCTGGGCTTTAGTCAAAGGAGCCGGACTCGAGTGTGCTGGAACCGCAGTTCAAGCAGCTTTTGTTCCCAGATGTATAACTGGAGAGCCACAGATGTGAGTGACTTGCTCGACACAACTTTTGTGCTGGTGTCAGATCTCTTTTTTCCAATACAGACTGCGACTCTGGAATGTGTGCTCTGTACAAATTACAACTGAAAACAATCCCAGCTGCTTAACTGTGACACAAAGCTCTGCTCCAACATTTAGCTAGAAAACTGCCTGGGTTTCCCGTACCCGAGTGGCAAAGTAGCATGCAGTAGGGTGACACACGGCTCTTTCTCTTGCTGATGTTTTTGTCAACTCATCTTCACAGTGATCAGGTACTGTAATAGTATATCCCACCACAAACAGCTGTAGAAACTGGCAGTCTGCACTGGTCTGTCCTCAGTGCTGCAGAACTAGTTGTTCTTTCTAGTAATAGTCTGGCTCTGTAAGCAAAGATCAAAGTGCCTGTTAAGGAAATATTAACTTAAGGATGGCATTTAGTTTCTTGTGGTTAACTGCTGGCAGTCTCGGAGAGGGTTGTTCACTTTGAACCATTTTGGTTCATGTCTTAAAAGGAATGAGACCCAAACTGATTGCCTCCCAGAAAATGGCCATGAGCCGGGCTGCTCTAGATCGACCCTGTGATCCTCTGCCTGCACAGTCTGATTCTCTCTGTGCCTTGTCACAAGTTTTGTCACGCTCCAGATTATCTGAGCTGCTCAGAGCAAGTCTTGAAAGTGTGTATGGAAGACCTGGAGTGTAGTGGAGAGCTTACTACATTGTGCACAATGCGAGGTGATAAAGGAATATTGCACAAAGATACGTTCCTTTGCGGATCCTTTGCCTTTGAGGATCTCAACAATTGCAGCCAGAGTGGGGACTGTTTTGTATATCCCAGCTCCCCTCTGGAGTGAAGAGACACCTTAAAATAAAACTAAGACTGGGTGTGACACAGCCATAGGAGAAGGTAAACATCAATAAAGCAAGCATCCCATCATTTTGCCAGTGACCTAACTTTTAGGTTAGTTGCTTCCTGCTCAGCACTTTGAAAATGCCATGAGTACCAGTTAACATCATTCCCGTTGCCTTTACACACTGTATCTAACTGATAGAGTCATACCAGCAAGGGCATAAAACAATTACATTGCTTAAACATCCTTCACTGTTGCCAGAACTTATTCCTGGTTTGTTCTCCACAGCTTCTTTTTCAGAGAGAGTGCGGAACATGTCTCCAGATGAAATCAAAATCCCTCCCGAGCCTCCTGGCAGATGTTCTAACCACTTGCAGGTTGGTAGAAGGCCTCTCTTCCTTTATTTTTTTTAAAAAAAGGCTTGTATTTCAGCAGTGAGTGGGATAATTTGGGAACTCCTAGTGGTTTTTTATAAGTCAAAAATTCAGCATTAAAGCTGAATTTCCAGAACAGTGGGTTTATGTGTACACTATTGATGCCTTAAATTTTACAGTAATTCTAGTTTAGGAATCTCAAATTAGCTTAAAACTGTTTTCCACGGTCTGTGCGTGTTACTTAAGCTTTAAAATGGCTCTCAGTCCCACCAGTGATACAGAAGCGATGTTTACCATGAAGGCTGCTATCCTCTTACCTCAGCAAATTCAGCTCTGTAGGAGAGAACAAATGATTGTTTTTCTTCGTGGGTCTGAGAATCCCCTAACTGGAACAGTTGAGGCAGCATTGATAAGATTCCTTCTCCACCTACATCTCACTAGATGATAAACATTTCGAGGGAATGCTAGTAACCTAGAGGCAGCAAAAGAAAACAAATGCATGTTTTCACTGGTACACGCCCAAATAATTGCAATAACCAACTTTTAATCAGTCTAGAACTTTGTCAGTCTGCTTCCATGAACGTCTCAGCTCTGCCTTGTGATGTAAGACTATTTTCATCAATTGGATCTTAATTTGCAAAAAATAAATGGTGCGAAGGACTTGATTCATACAAATCTGTGACTTGCATTATTACTAACTGAGCCTCTGGCTCTGAGTTTGGAGCAGAAATGATAGTGTCCTTTTGGAGTATTTCATGTACCCAGCTTGCAGTGTGCACGGAGGAGTTGGTGTGAGTATTTGTTGATGGCATGCTATTTAACACCTATCCAAACTGAGCTGCTGGGGGCTGTTTGCCAACGCTGCCTCTTAACTGAATATCGAGGAATGTGTCATCTGCTCTAGAGCAAAAGAAATGAGTGTAAGCTACCTTCCATTGGCAGACTTCGACTTATGGTCTGAGAGGAATTCTGTAGGCTTCTACGTATGTATAATAAAACTGCTTTCCAGGAGAAGTGGAGGAGCACCTTCTGCTCTGTTTTCCCATCCCTGACGGAGGGCAAATGAAAGAGCTGTGGCTGCTGTTTTCTGCCATTCGCTTGAGGTTTAATTGCAGTTATCTGCCTAGTAAAAGTACAAGTAAAGAATCACTTCTGGAGTGCTCTATAAAGTAAGGTACTAATGTGATCTGGGTGGTGAGTCATTCTGAATCACCATTCCACACTTTCTTCTTCTCTGCTTACTGTACCTGGGCACACCCATTCGCCCTTTTATGCTGTAGGAGGATTCTGTTGTTCTGACAGCAGTGAATTCGTGTGTTAGATCTGAGGAATGCACAGAGCTTGAGAGCACAGGCAGAATAAAGCAGATTTTATTCCCCTTTGACAGCAGTTTACTGTGTTAAATCAAAGGAGAGAACTTGTCCTCTGTTAGCGGGTCAAACCACATCTTAGAGCACTTTGAGAAAGGAGATGGGATTGTTCTTCAGATTCAAAACATTCTAGGCTTTTACTGTTGATACGCTCTTTTCTTCTGTTAACTATTCGTCTAAAAACTCTATCTTAGCCAAGGGGAATATTCCGTGTTATAAAGGTGACCCAGTAGTTCCTCTATGGACATCATGAATGTGAACCTTGTTTCTACCTCCAAGAGAAGGTCACAAAAGGGGACATCTATTCAACCACTTCAACTCCCCAAATTAACCTCCTTTTTGTAGTTGCTCCTTCAAGCTTAATGGCTTGTGTATTGCATGTGAAGACTATGTGACTTCTTGCTAATTTTGTGAGGACCTGATGAAAACTATCCTGCAAAGCTTTTTTTAAAAAGTTGATGAAATAAGTTCTTTTATTCAGATGTCAGTGAACCCTTAGAAAATAGTTCTGTGTTTGAGTTGACTACCCATACAGAGGAGACAATAAGTGACTTATGTGGAAGTAACACAGGAAAACTGACTCACCTCTGGCATCTTGAAAGACTGAAGTCCTGGCCTTGGATCTTCTGTGAATCCTGCTAAAGTATGTGTTCAATCCGAAAGTCTCCACTTCGGCATCACCAGAGTAAAAAACACTCCTAAGGCCTTCTACCTTGCTGAAAGAGGAGGAAGAAATAATCATGGTTATCGTTAAATTGTTCAGTCTTCTTGGTAGATAGACTGCTTGTTTCCCACCTGAGTCAGTTTACTTTCCTATCTTAGGGGCTTGTTGCTTCACAAAGATGTTCTCAGTAGGGATTTAAAGTGCATCGTTCCTAAGAATAACTGCTGCCATTCACCACCAGCAGTACCTGCTGATCACATTGTCTGGTGGGCTGGCTTAGTTTTCGTTCTCCAGCAGAATGTGGCCCATGTGTCACCCGGGCATAGCTGTGAGCCTTGACTTCAGCCCAGCTGCTAGTCTGATGCGTGGCAGACTGAAGGGAGGTGGGATGGTCGCTGTATGTTGTGGGAGAACCCTCCTGGAATTCACCTGTCCCTCCTGGAGCTGGCTCCTACTCCCCTTCTGAGGGCAAGGAGTGTGCAGTGCTGCCTCAAATGCAAATCTTCTGCCTCCTTTAATCACTGGAGCCTTCAGAAAGTGCAAAGATCAATTGCCGTACCCATGCGGGTGGTTCATGGAGAAGATGCTGTCAGACCTTAAAGCAGGAAGTGTCTGTACGAACCGATCTGCCTGGCCTTAGGGTAGAGGTGGAATCCTTGCTCAGTGCGAGGTCACTGGTTCAGTTGTCTTGTTTCCACATGTATGCTTTGATAGTCCGCTGGAACACTCATCCTTTTTGTATTCTCACCCTGTAATCTTGCTCCCTTAGGATAAAATTCAAAAGCTGTATGAGAGGAAAATAAAAGAGGGCATGGATATGAACTACATCATTCAAAGGAAGAAGGAATTCCGCAACCCCAGGTGAGCTACCATCTTTTCCTGTGAGGCCAAAGCACCACAGAGCAAAGTTAAAGAATTTTCCTCTTGTTTGGAGCAGTAGCAGGAACAGGATTGTGAGCAAGAAGTACTATTGCTTACAAAATTGAGAAAGGCATAATTTAACAGTAACTGAAACGGTAAAACTCTTCTTTGGTGCTCTATGAGGCAGCAGCTAGGTTAGCATAACAGTTAGGTATGTAAATGTATGGGCTTTAGGTGAAATATTGCAGAAAATGTCTGCTCTGGGGGCTGGGAGATTGACCAGAAAGAAGTGGGAAATAATGTGGTTAATGGCATGCCACTTCCATCACAGCAAGCACAGGCACTGATTTTACTCTTAGTGTGAAGAGGTGACAACTTCTTTTTACTTACAGATCTGAAGCACTTCAGTGTAGAAGAGTGAGTGAGCTTCTTAGTAATTTCTGGTCTTTCCTTTGTAGCATCTATGAAAAGCTGATCCAGTTCTGTTCAATTGATGAACTTGGTACAAATTATCCAAAGGTGAGGTGCAATAATTTTGTCTGTCAAGGTGAAAGATGATACAGGGCTGTGAGCTCTGACATCTGGCTTTCTTTACCCTTCTTGTTTAGAGGTCCTGTAAGGAACTTTTGTCCGATCCTCTGTATTGAAGTGAACATTTTCACGTGGTATTGAGCCTCAGTGCCTCCAACTTCATTTTAATGACTCTGAATGAAAGTTGCTGAAGTGTGTACTCCTGGGGGGAATAGAAGCTGAGCAGCAGAAGGATGTGTATCTTATCCCAGCATCCTTTTAGTTTAAAGACTGTTTTTTCTTTTACAACAGTACATGGACCAATAAAAGAAAATCTGATGTAATCTTTGTGTCACTGGCATACAAGAAATAATCAGTAATGAATATAATCAGTGAACAGCAATATAAATAATATTTTGAGCTGGGGTTTGCATATATGTAGAAATAGACCTAATGTGATTTTTTTTTTTTTTTTTTTCATCTTCAGGATATGTTTGATCCTCATGGCTGGTCAGAGGATTCGTATTATGAGGCACTAGGTAATTCCAGGATCTCTTTTTTTCCTGTCCTAACATAGCTCTTTGTGTTTTGTAGTTAATTAACTGCACTGGAGTCTTCACCTTCTTTATGAATGAAACGTATCACATGCTGCTTTTTAACTACATCATTCTGGTTGGATGTGCCTCAATGTTATGGATGCTTCATCAGTCTGGAAAGCCCTTTCACTGAAATTGGTTCTTCAATGTTTTCATCTGAAATCATTAATTTAGTACAATAATGCTTTTTTGGTATGCAGTTTTAAGTTTTTGATTGCTTGTGATGGGAAGCATGTGAGCAAGATGGTCATGCCTCTTTACCGTTTCCAGTGCTTCTTGTAACTTCTGTTCTTTCTCAGCAAAAGCCCAGAAGATTGAGATGGACAAATTGGAGAAGGCCAAGAAGGAGCGCACAAAGGTAGCTATTCAAAACCAAAAGAGGACTGAGATGCAGGGATTTTTTTGTTTCCGTGCTGAATTTCATTTTGTCCTTTTGCTGTTTTTTTTTTTTGAAGTACATTCTCTACCAGTAATTCCCATTTTCCCTAGTTCGTTCTTCTTGCGTGTCTTTTTTCCTAGACTGAACAAATAAAGTTGTTTGCCCTTCCTTATAGGTCCATCCCCCTGTTTTTCCCCCAATTTTGTTCCTGTTTTGTCAGTATTTTTAGCCAGAGCTCATAAAATGGTATGCAGTAAGCCTGATACAGGCAAGATACTGCATAAAACACAGCTTTTTTTGTTAATCTGTGACATTTTGCCTGGTGGCATAGCTTAATTTCTTCACCATATCTCACTGTGAGACAATATTTACTTTCTTTTTCTCTTTGATATTGCCTTCTTGCTTCTAATTTCCAGAAATGTTGGGCATATTTTAACTCTAACTGGGAGTGCCTGGGCTTGTCACAAAATGTACATTCTTCTGTATCTCCCCAAAAAAAGAACACAGAGGAGCTTTTTATTCCTGTCCCGCAGTGGTGTTGCCTTTTTAGCTAGTGGCTGGCATTAGAGAACTGTCTAAAGTCAGAGACTGCCTTCCAAACTTGCAGAACGCTCCTCCAATACTCACTATGTGAAGGTATTTTTTTCTTGCAGTGCGTGCTGTATCTTGCTGCTTGTTTTGTTTTTTTGCACAGCAACCCAGGTATCTGATTCTTTCCTTGCCCATATCTGCAGTTTTGAAAATATGAGATCGCATGCTGTTGTAGGTCTTGTTGCTAGGTTTCCTGCTATGATGCAGTCGCAGTAAATCATGCAGGTAGGGGCTTGTTCTGCATGTTTCTTAAGGAAAAAAGCACAGGGATTTCTAACTATAAATATTCATACTTCAGTACCGGGATCTCTCCTTTCTGAGTTGTCAAATTTCTATGCTTACACCAGTTAACAAATGTTGTCATACCTGACTTAAGATCTGGGACACAGGGATCCTCAATGATCGTGACTTCAGCATGCTTTGACCTCAGGACTACACCTTACTTCCTGCACGACAGTCAGCTCTGAGACCAGTGTTTCATGTGGCACTAAAGCTGGTCTTTAAAAACAGAGAGGTGTTGTGGGTTTAAAAATAATAATAATAATAATAATATATTAACATTTCATTTTTTCTTCTCCCCTTCCTCTTATTTTTTTGTCTCCCTTCCTAGATTGAGTTTGTGACTGGCACTAAGAAGGGCACAACAACAAGCGCTGCCTCTACAACAACCACAACAGCCAGTACCACGGTGGGAGGTAAAGACAACTTGTAACTACCTGTTAAGCTGTAGTAAGGCTGGGGTTAATGCTTCCTGGGAACCCTGAAAGCTCCTTGTGACTGTGTGTATAATACAAGACAGTATTTCCTCCAGGGACTAATGGACTAGCTTTCCTCTAGCCCCTATATCCCATGGCTGTCCTTCTGCCATGAAAGTCTAGGTGGGGACAGGTTAGATGATAAAGAGGTTTATTAGTGGGTCAAGAAATCTGCTGATGTCTTTACTGTCAGAATCAACTGTCTCCCATTTTGCTGGAATTCATGTGTACAGTTTTACTTTGACCCTTGAGGTATAAAGTCATCTTTCCTCCACAACACTTACTGACAACGTATGCTGACAATAACGTGAGGGAAAGCTGTTGAGCAAAGCAGTGGTGCTTTAGGAGTTGACAAGACAGGCTGTTAGGAAAGGATTGGTGGCACGTTTAACACAATGCTAATCCTTGTTTGCTTGATCCAACTCACAGATGCACAGAAGAGGAAAAGCAAATGGGACTCAGCCATCCCTGTAACAACGATAGCTCAGCCCACCATCCTCACCACTACTGCAACGCTGCCGGGTGTTGTCACAGTGACAACAAGTGCAAGTGGATCCAAAACGACGGTCATATCAGCTGTTGGCACCATTGTGAAAAAGGCAAAGCAGTGACTAACATGCCAGGCCTGGATTTTCGGACTGATTGTCATTGAAGCTATTGTTCTCGAAAGGGAGGGGTAGCTTTCGTCTTTGGTAAAAGATGACAAGATTCTTTAAAACAGACCACAGTTCCCATTTGAAAGAATGGGGGCAGGAGCAGGCATGCCAGCTGTGTGCCCACAGGAATGGACCTCTGCCGAAAATGCCTCTGTCTTTTCTTGCTGCAGGAAGAACCAGTCTGTGTGTTGTGCTGGAAGGCTGGATGTAAAGTCAGCTTGTAAAAGTTAGCTTATTAAATTACTGCATTGGGTTCTTATCCTACCTGCGAGTCTGGTGTTTAAAAAAAAAAAAAAAAAAAAGGTGGTGATGGAATATCGTATTACCCTTGTGTATTCCAGATCATCCTCAAAGGCTGCTGCTTGCTCCATCACGTTCACTAATTCGGTTTCCAAGGAAGTAGAGCAGAGACAACTGGTCAGTGTCCATCTTCAAATATGTAGCAGAGACTTAATGATCAATCTACATCTGTGAATGTAGGCTCACTCTGTTATAGTACTGACATCTGTCTGTACCTATGTGCGTATCTGTGTAGATCTTAGTGATCATGTGTTAAACAGCTGAAACACTGATGTAACTACTGAAATTGTCACGTTACCATCTATCAGGGATGGAGATTTCTATGCAGAAGCCGTAAGCTGTGGAGGTTTGATTTGTAAAGACTTGTGCAGAAAACTGTTCCATTGCCATGGAGTGAGACTGGACAGCAGATAATCAGAGAGTACCTGAACTTGACTGTGATCTCGTCTTTGTAGTAGTGTTGTACCCTGAAGTGCACACATGGCACTGCTTGCTCCACTGTTGTGAAAAAGTATTCTCAGTTGAAATTTTTATTGTATAAATCTTCTTACTTGTGTTGCAAAAAGTTATTATAAAAATTGAAAGTCTTTAAAAAAAAAAGTGTCATTCATGTGTTTGCATTTCTCATCTCAGTGATGGAGAATGAATTATCCATTTGTTACACCTTTGGTTACAGATAGCATTAGGCAAGTATGTCATGATTCCATGAGAGATGGAGTGGTGTCACGTTACTGATTTTTTTGAAATATCAAACACTAGAGGAAAAAAACGGGGCATTAAAATTATTTTAATTGGAGATACTTTTGTTACAGAGGATGTCCTGAAATAGCTGGTAACTCAGCTGTTCTTAATGGTATTTTTTCACATCTGCTCCAGCACCTTAAACTTGTAGTTACATTCAAGTACTAGCAGCTGTGTTTTTCCTTAAAACCTTTATCTACAGAGGCCAGTCCCCTAAAGAGGAGCTCGGCAGCAAATGAAGCATTTTGCTTTCTGTTTTGAGGTAAGTGGGATAGATAACTTGAAAGGTTCCATCTGTTTATAGAAAAAGTTGCTAGTGCGGGTTTATTTTCTTTGCAGTGGTCACTCCATATTATTTAAATAAGCCTTTAATTCTTATACCATGACTTTTCAGATTTGGTAATTCTACAGTTTTCTACTGTTTTAAGTTAATTTTAAGTTAAATTCCTACATAGAGCCTGTTTTTTTTTTTTTTTTTTTTTTTTTTCCTAATGCATAAGCAGCGATAGAAGATAAGGTTGCTAGATCAGCAGAAATGTAAGGTTCTTAGGATTCAATGTTGCTTTTTCAGGTTTTTATATACCTTATGTCACTCCTGATTTAAATCTTGCATTTATGGAGACTTAAAGATAAGTAAGAATCTCCTCTCTTGGGACCTAGAGTACTCTACAGAGGCTGGCATTTTCCACCTCAGGTGTTGAAGGTGCTTCTTCCTTTGTCTTGAGGAGAGTTCACGGTTTTGGGGTGTTTCTTTTAAAGGCCAAGGGTTTACTTTTGGTGGGAAATCCAAGCCATTAGGTAGCTTTGCAGCCCTGTCAAGTCTTCTGTCTAGAATATCTTGCACAATTCCAACCTATTTAAAACTTGCATGGTTTAAAAGCTTATTTTCAAGTTTTGCTGAACAGTATGTGCATGAAGAGACAGCAGTAAAAAAAATAATAATAAGATGGGCCCCAGCTGCTACAGTTTTTCAGCCTATAGATCTGTGGCAAACTGGGCACCAGAACGATCACTGCAATTAGGTTAATCCTATGAATAGGAGTGGGAGGTGTCTGGGCTTCTACAACAAACACTCCTCTAATGAATGTCCTTGATACGCATGCTGTGAGCAAGTCTGTCTGAAGCTGGGTGAGATTAAATATCTTGCTGGGGTGTGTTCCCATACCCAAAGTGCAGCCTAGTACCAGAGGTACCAGCCACTCTTCTGCATCCATTCTTCTCTGTCTAATAACTGTGTCTGGTGGTAAACATAAAGTTGGAGAGTCTGAGACTACGCTGATGTATCTGACCTTGCAGATTAAGCCTAAACACGACGTAAGTTTTAATAGAGGAGACTTTGTCTTCTATAATAACTGGTTATTTTTTGCCTAATGCCTTACAGGTCCCTGTAATGTTGGATCTGAAGTGGTCGCTGTTTCCTGACAGACCAAAAAAAACCCACCACACACACAAAACCTTGCAGATGCAATCTTTTTTAGACTGCTTACACTACTGTGCTGTGAAACTTGTTCCTGATTTTTTTCTTATGTTTGCTTTCTCAGTTTCATTAGTAATTTGGAAAAACTGTATTCCTTGCAAGTAAACAACTGAATCTGACTGATAACGCAGTAAAAGTCATTCTTGATCCTAACCTGAAATAACTGTGCTAGATGACTTAGCTTGATTACAGGGAAATATTATTCACCTAGTTAAACATGTCAGCACTTCTGTATCTCTGTAAGCTGTACGGTATCAGGAGAAGTAGCTGGGAAAAGCGTGTGAATTTCTTTCTGAAAGTTGCTACCAGGTACCAGCATGCAGCTCAGCCTGCACCAAGGGAACACATTTGCAGGAGGAGAAGGACTTAAGAGAAAAAGCGTTGCCAGCTGCTGTGAATTTGGAGCTGGGCTCCAGCCTCTTTCTTGGCACCTGACACAAGGCAAATGCTGAAGTGTTGGGGGGATGAATCATTTAACTACAGAAGCTACCGAACATTGTTTAAGTGCAAGTATCTTATTCATATCTGACATCCTGGCACCCCACCCTTCCTCTTTCCATGCACCCTCTTCCTTCTTGCTCTGTTGTTCCAGACTTCTGGCTCTCTTTGCGTGCTTTGTGGTCAGAGCTGCTCCTTTCACTCCCACCTTGCAGGCAGGGACTGACAATGCCCTGCAAATGCTCATCAGTAGGGCTTGATGGTATTCCTGAAAAGGTTTAGGAAGACTTTCTAAATGTAGCTCCTGGGTAGTGCTGATGAGGCAAGCTGGGCAGAGGTGGCAGGGAGGCACCTGGAGCAACAGTTTTCAAACTCCTCAAAAACCCAGCTCTGCAGGAGACCTGAGAGACCTGGCTGAATGGGGCATCTGCCAGCTCCATCTCGTGATTGAGTGCTTGTTATCTGCAGAAGAGAAAGCTAACTTGAAGCATGAATGGCTTTATTTTCCTCCTCTCTCCTTTCCAAAAAGCTGAGGTAGAAATGCCAACCATTGTATAACAACCTTCCAGCTCGTACAATAGCTTGTTGCTCTTGTTTATCCCGTGTGCTACTATCGGAAGTAATATACAGACACAGTTTGGAAAATACAGTTCTAGGAAAAAAAACCTCTGCTGCTCCTGAGTTTAGGGCATGCAGTTTGGTAGCTTGCACTCAGCTGTGGTCAGTCAGTGCACCAGGTGGAGGCAGCTTCAGGTGTGCAGAAGCAATGTCCTGGCAAAAAGTCGTCTTTTCTGGCTTCTGACAGCCACTGTCTTCAGTCCTGAATCAGGAGCTTAAATAGTTTGCTTGTAAGAAATCTGTTTGTGATCATACCGAACACCAAAGTGGCTGTGTCACTGTTGCTGATCTCCAGAGGGATTAAGACTGCTGGAGTGTCTAAATGCAAGTGTTTTAAACAGCTGCAAGCTGCGTCCAAGCTCCACTAAAGCAAATTCACTACTTAAATGGTTAAAAGTTTCTTTATGCTGCTTCAGTAATTATTGCTCCGGCTGTGATTCCAACTACTGAAAGTCTTGCTTCTCCCTAAAGGAGTCTAATCAAACCCAGGAGAGTAAAACTGGTCCCACTCTCATTACTCCTCCTGAGAACCAAAGGCTAACGCTCCTAGAAAACCACAGGTCTTCTGCTTACCGCCTTCAAGCACAGGTATTTCCCAACCTGAGTGGGTTTCTTAGCTGAAACTCCACGCTGGTGTGTGCCTGCCATGCCGGGCTGCTCTGGGGAGGGAGGAGAGTTCCGTGGCCAAGTCCTTCTTGGCAGGCTTGGCTCTGCTTTCACCCTCCCTTCTCATGCCGTTTCTCCCACCTCTGTGCCCCGAGGTGTTGATTTTCTTTCCTCTTTGCTTACTCTGAGTTAAAGACCTGTCCTCCTTTGATGCTGTTGTGGGGAGGGATTTTGTAAAGGATTTGCTTTGGTTTGTGTCTGGCTTGGTGCTAACTGAAGGAGCAGGTGGGGAGGGGCAGCCCTTGCCAGCCCCACCTCGAACTGAAATGCGAGCACCTGAAGCTATGTTTTAGTTGGACTGCTGCAGTGCTGTTTTAATAGAGTTATTTACTGAGGCTTTAAAAAAAAAAAAAAAAAAAAAAAAAAAAAAAGTTCTTACCAAGGCTTTGGGCCATGCCAAGGCTTTGCCGAGGATCCAGTTGGTATGAGCAGCACGGAGGTGAAGGCTTCAGCAGGCGCCCAGCCAGCCGCCACCTGCACAAGCTCCTTTCCAGCTCTGCATCAGTGCAGGGGAGAGAGGGGGGGGAAAAAAAAAAAAAAAAAAAAAAAAAAGACACACACACACAGTTTTCTGCAACTCCCCCTTGAATAGATGGCCCAGGCAGCTCCCAAAGGAGCATGGCCTGCTCAATCCCATAAAGAAGTGAATCCAGGAGAGCACGGGGCTCTGACCTTCAGAGAGATGTTTTTCAGCAGGGCTCTCTCTAACAGTAAAATAAATACACTGCTGTTGAGAAGCAGGAGCCACCAAAGTCTCCTTTTCCCTTTGGTGAGCAGTTACACCAGTATCCAGTGTTTAGGCATCGCTTTTGCAGAGCAATTTCCCACCTCCTAGCCTTGTCGTGCACCTCTGTTCCTCTCAGCGTTTATATTCAGCTTCCTTCCTTTTGTTCCAAGTGAGCGCCATGGACACTGGCGGCTCCCAACATTTAAGCCTTTGTTTATTTGAAACCAGTCTTTGGCTGGGGCTGGGCTCGTGCCTTCAGTTGCCAGTAAACAGCAAAGCATCGGGATTTCACAAGAAAAGGTTTTGCCTTTTCACGTACAAAGGCGTCTGTCTGTCTGTTCTCCACCATGTTCGTGTGAGCCGGCCTTAGGAAGCAAACAAAGCCGTGGGCCTGCCTCAGAGCAGTGCTAAGAGGTGGTTGCTGGTGCTTCTAACCCCTCCTCGTCACACAGCCTGTTGCAGTCCTGGTGTAACGTGACAAAAGGTGACCGTCCCCCTCTGCCCCCAGTTTGTGCTCCTTATGGCGCCTCACCCATGTGTCGGTGTCTTGCGCGGTGCCAGCCAACACAAACTGGGAGAAAAGGAGAAATCCCAGGGAATCTTTCAAACGTGACTTTGGGGTGTTTTCAGCCTTGAGCTGCTGGATGAGATGCCAGAGTGGAGGGTCCCGCTTTCTCTGTGTGGATGCTGCCACTGTCCCAGGCTGAGTTTTGCCCTGGATCCTTTACCTCTTGTGTTGTGGCAGCTCACTTACCTCTTTCCGTCTGTGCATCCCAGGGGCAAATGGGCATCTGGTGCTCAGCACAGAGATTTCCTTTATGTATGCGTTTATCACGGGGCATCCATTGCACAACAAAGGACCCGCTAAGTGAAGACCATCCTAGGGTAAAGGCTGAGGAAGAGCACTGGGAAGGATTTCATCCTGTGCTTTAATTACCTAGATAATTATGTTAAGCCTACTTTAGTGTAATAAATTATGTGCACGCTAATAATACTATTAAGCATTCCTTAGATTGCCAGATAGTCTAAAGGATATTGCCAATACAGTGAACAGTATAGTACTGTGATCGAGAAAAATGCCTGTTTTTCTTTTGTGTGTGTGTGTTGGTACAGAATTCATAAAGGGAGTGAATGTATTTCAGCAGTAGGATGTTGGATGTAACTGCTTGATGGATCTAAAAAGGCCCCAGAGCCGCCTCTGGGTGCACTGTGGTAGCAGGACAGGGAGAAGAAAGGTTCTGTACAAGAGAGAACTAACCCTAAATCTGCTTGTAATTATCAGTGGTTGGTTCTTGGACTGGTAGTCCCGGCAGGGAGAGCAATAATCTAGTGGGAGCTATAAAAATGGCAGTCAGCGACTCCAGAGACTCCTCACAGGAGCCAGCGTGAGCATCCTCCGTCTCAGGTGCAGAAAGGAGGCCGGTCAGATAAAACAATTGCATGTTTTACCTCCTGGCTCAGCACGGCTTACCACAGCACAAAGGGAGGAGAAAACAGAGGCTGCCAGGAGCTGTGCACAGCTGGTGAGCAGGGGCTGTGAGCAGACACATCTGCTGCCCTCCAGCCTCAGGAACCAAACCCAGCTTTCCTCTACATATGGCAGCATAAACCTTTGCTGCTGCTCCTGTGGCTCCCCCAGCCTCACCGGTACTGATCCGACCCCTGCCATCGGCTCCTTCCATGTCTTAAGACCATGTCATCAGAGCCCCAGCTGTGGTGTTGCAGCGAATGCTTGTTGTGGTTCAAAACAAAGCAAATTAAAGCAAAACCCTTAATCTGCAGATTTATTTGTTTTAATCAGGGGAATGGCATCTCCAAAAGGGTGAGATTAATAGAGAGACTGCAAAGCTGAGCGCTCAGAAACTGGGCAGTAGCAGAGTTAAAGTGCCTGTGCCACCCTCGGTTGCTCCCCTGCCCATTTCCTGTTTGCCGTGATTTTTAATGGAACGAGCACATCCTCCTTTTTTCCTGGGGATTAATCCATTTGCTCATATTTACTCAAGCTTCATATTTCTTGCAGTGGAAGGAATCCGGTTCTTTGCTTTCGTTTCATTCAATGCTTGGTCACTGTCTTTGCGGAGTCAACTAGCAGCCACCGTGATGTTGTGTAAAAAAAGAGAGGCCCAAAGCGCCCCAATAATGTTTTTAATCTCCAAGACAGACAGGAAACATCAGATTTATGACTGTGATCAGATTTTTTTTGTTGTTGTTGCCTGTCCTTTTGCCTGTCCTGTCCAGTGTGATCACGGAGTTAGTACATAGCTTCTCTCTGGTCCTGTGTGCTCAGCACCATGTGGTGCTGCTGCATAGATTGGCTCCGAGCCCCCAGAGACCCCAGCCTTTAAATCAAAAGGCAGCTGTGGGGCAGAAAAAGCCTTCCCTGGGGCTGGCGGTGCGGCCAGGCTCCCTGCCCGCCGCCTGCTCAGCCCTTTTCCTGCAGGATGGTGCGGGTGCGCACAGGAGGGAGGGTCCGGGGCGGCTGCACGGGCTGTGCCTGCCTGTACAGGTGTGCGAGACGCGGAGGAATGCCAACCACTGAGTCACGGCCCCCCTCCCGCCCCAGCTGGGATAAAGCTCGTCCTCACCTGGGCACGGATCTCACTAGCACGGCTCCCACCTCCGCTCCCCCCTCCCCAGCCTCTCCACGGGCACCCACGGGAGACCAAGGGGCGGCAGCGAGGGCAGAACAAAGGCAATATTTCGGCTGGGGGGGCACGGGAATCCCAGCAGAGGTATGTCAGCCTGCCGGCTGTCTGCCCTCCCCGTGGGACTGGAAGTTGACGTTTAACCGGAAAGAGAAAGGGGACAGAAAATAGAGAGGAGGGAATTAAAGAAAAAAAAAAAAAAAAAAAAAAAAAAAAAAGGAAAAGAAAGAAAAGGCCAAGCCTGGAGCTCAACTGGTGGCAGCGGAGCAGCGAGCTCTCCCCTTGCCTTTGGAAGAATTTCTTGGCTTGCTGTGTGGGTGCCTGTTATTTGGATTGTGGCAGAGGATTTGGACGTTGAGTCAGCTCCAGCGCTAATGAGGTTTGTGGAATTAATTCCTCTGCACTCTGTATTGTCAGGCTTGTTTTAATTTTTCTGTGTTGATTAACTCGGGGGGCTAATGAAGGTGCAGGGCTTGCTGAACAGGGAGATAGGCACAGAGCAGAGCTGGGTGGGCTCAGCTGCGTGTGTGCCTGTTTTCCCCTTTTCATCCAGGTTTAGTTACGTGCTTTCTCCTGCCTTTTTGCTGGAAACGGCAGCTCTCGTGCCTGAGCAGCTTTGCTTTGCCGAGCCGTGCAGGGCGCTTTTCCTTTCCCAAGTTATTCGGTTGAACGAAGCTGCCTGGAGGTGCTGTGCCCATGCTGCGGGGCGGAGGGACAGCAAGGAGCCTGCAAGGAGCAGGTTGTTGCCATCGTTTTTTGGAGACAATTTGTGAGAGGTTACAAAATGACCTTCTCTCCCTCTGCCTGCCCCATTTCCAGGAGGAAAGTCAGTGGTGCCATGGAGCTGACACCTGGGGCACAGCTCCTGGGGTGGCACAGCCCCCGGAGGACAGAGAGGCTATTTGCAGAACAGGTCACTGGGTGCAAACCCCATGAAACGTGGGAGCCGTTTGGAGCAAGGGAAAGGGGGTGATCTGGAGAGAAAAAGGCCGAGTGTGAGCTGGGGTCAGGCTGTTTTTTGCTGAGCTACAAACGCTGGTGTGTTTTCTAGCTGGTGAATCTGAAATAGGGAGTGTGGAGACTCCCAGCTGCAGGGGCTCACCTTGAGAGGGAGAAGTAAAAGTTTTTCCTGAAACTAAACAAAATCAAAGGCAAGCGTGTTGTGGTGATTAAACAACGCTTTGATTTGTGAGTCAGGTTTCTGCTGCTTCTCTGGGGGTCCATCCTGATCATTTCCAAGTTTTGTGAGGTCGGTGCCTCCGTGTGTGCCACAAAGGGAGCAGCCCAGGGGGGAGAGCTGGTCAATTCCGGCACCGATCTGTGCACCCACAGCCCTGCCCCAGCCGGGAGAGCTGCTCCCCATGATGGCACCCGGCTGCCCCTTGGCTTTTCCTTCGTCACTGATAGCTCTCCCTCGGAGCCCGAGCCCCATGCTGGGGCTGACAGCGGTCCCCAGCCCCCTGCCCGCCCCAGCAGGCTGCAGGGTTTCCCCCGGCACAGCGGGTGGATGCTGCTGCAGATGCTTCCCACCCAGTGAGGCGTCCGTCCCCTGCTCCACGGCACGGGGTCCCGCTGCACCCCCGGCAGGATGGCGGGGATGTGACCACAGAGGGAAGACAGGCTGTGCTGGGGGTCCCCAGCACCATGTCCCCAGTCCCCTGGGCTGCTTTGATGCCGAGTTAAGTCCCTGCAGGCTCCAACACCTCCACCTGTGGTAGCAGAGGACTGATGTGTCCCGAGGTGTCTCAGGATGCACGGTGGGGAGGAGGGGATTTTCAGATGTTTGGACACCCCAAGGCTGCCATCCCCAAAGGGGGAGTGAGCCGACAACCCCATCCCAAAGACACTGAGTTGCTGGTGTTCTGTGGGTCTGAATGCAAGGAAAGGCTGCTGTGTCCGTCCTAATCTTAAAGACTACAAGGTTGAAGGTGGGAACACAAATGGGGTTTGGGTTTTCATATCCCCATGTCCCCAACCTGCCCTCCTGCCATGGCTTGTGGCATTTCTGCTCCCATTCCTTGGTCCCTGTCCCCGTCCACCCCAGGGCAGTGCCTGGCTGCAGCCTCGTCCTTCCCAGCACCAAGCTGCTGGGGGGACACGGGGACAAAGCTGTGCTGCTGCAACCTGGCCTCATTGCTCCAGTGGTTTCTCTGGAGAAGCTCCTCCTTGTTCAGGGATGAGTGATCCAGCCCAGGGGTTCCCAGGTGCTTTCCAGAGTTTTTCTGTAGACAGTGCCAAGGCAGAGACAGAGGCTGGGAGGAGAGGAAGAACAGGGGGAGATGTGTGGCCTGGGAGGGGTGGGATATTTTTGTGCCGCTGGGAGCTACTGCACTTCATCCCTTGGTTTTGCATAACTGGACAGTTTTTCGTTGTTGTTGTTGTAATGAAAATCCAACCAAACTGCAGCACTTTTCCAAAGCAAAGTGACGTTTTCCCTTCCGGAGGAAATTTTTGAGATTGAGGGATGGCCGTTGGTGTGTTTTTACACCAAGCATGGCCACTCCTGCAGCTGGCAGCGAGGCTCTGTGATGTCCCAGAGCCACCAACGCCCTTGGTTGATTTCAGCCCCACCAAATACTTCAAAGTCTGTGGCTTACGGGCATCAGGACATCAATATCAACCTGAGTTTTATAGCCTCTTATCTCAGTACTTGAAAAGCCCAGGGTGTGCCAGGCCATCCCCTGGTGACTCTTTCTGGACCTGTAGTTGGGAAAGGAACTGGATCTGTGCTTTGAGGCTGCCTCGGGTCTGAGCCGAGGGCTCTTGCCCCCGAATCAGGGCAGGGGCTGGTGTCCCCAGCAGGGATGCTTCCCTGTTAATTCTCTGTTTTCCACATTTCAGCCATGGGGCGTGTATTTGTCACTGTGTGATAAGCCACTGAGCCAAGCTGGCGAGATAAATGAGTAACCCGCATCTTGTCCCATATCAGCCGTGTCCCCAGATACTGGGGGTATAAGGTGCAAGCCCCCAGGGAGGCATCTCCTGGCTCAGCTCTGTGTGTGCTCAGCCCTTGCCACAGTGACTTCTGCAAACACACAGCCTCGTGCAGTCAGTGTATTCCCAAAGGTTTGGTGACCACGTATGGTCCATGCCCATTAATATTTGAGCTGCTCTTCCCAGTAAATTCCTAGGGCTCCGGATCAGCACCTAGCTGACCAAGTGACAGGGCTGTGCTTTGGGTTTCCCTCTGGGAACTCAGACGTCCTCAGCTATTCCCTTTTTCCTCGAAGGTCCCTGTTTTCAGGGCTTTTCATGGCATCTTCATTTTGTTTTGTAGGATAAGGGATTATGCTACAGCAAGAACCTATAAAAGTCTGTTTGTATCTGATATTTCACACTTGAATCTTCCAGAAGGGAGATGCTTTACAAATATCTTTATGCCAGAGACTTTGCCTCGACTGTTCTCTTTGCCTGGCCGTGGTGCCAGAGCTGGCACCGCAGCTGTTGAGCTCGAGTTCCAGCTCTGTCTCTCCTGTTTAGGAACTCTGACCACAGGCTTCTGGGCAGCACTGGTTGTTCTGCCGGCCAGGTAATCCATCACATGCAGAGGCAAGGAGAACAGTTTATTCTGTCTGGGTTTTGGCCTCCAGATCTGCACGAGGGGTCCCGGAGCTGCTGCGCTCTGAAGACCACAAAGTCTTTCAACAGCTCCAGGCAGACCAGAGCTCCAGGTCTGGCATTCCCAAAGCCTCACCCTCTGTTTGTTGTGTGCCCATTCTGGAAACTCTTAGTGCCATAGGAAATAGCCAGAGGGAGGGGTCTGCTCTGCTTTTGGGGTGCAGGCGCCTTTGCTCTCCTCCTCCCAAGCCCGAGCAAGGCCTCAACCCGGTCAGTCGCCGCTCTCACGTGTGGAGGGTGCTGGGCTCCAGCCGGCTGCGGCGCGGCAGCTGCCCTGCCCCAGAACCTGGGGACTTTGAGCCTCTCGCACAAGCCTGCATGGAGCAGGACCCGCTCTCGGTTTTGATTTTGTGCTCTGACCTGCTGAGACCAGAGATTGTGGCCAGGCTCCAGCTCTCCAGGGCACACGAGGCTGTCCCACCGCATCTGTCCTCCTCCGGGGCCGTTTCCCCCGCTGAGCCCTGGGACCCCCATGATTTCAGCGTGCCATGTGTTTCAGGAGGAAGAGGATGGCCACGCTGCCGAGGGTGTGTGCCGGGCTGCTGCTGCTGTCCCTGCTCTGCACCACCACCCTCTGCCAAAGGAGCAAAAGTGAGTGCAGCCTTTGTGTGTCTGCCCCCAACCTCTGCTTGGTGCTGCCCCATGGGACCACCCAAGTCCCCATGAGCGTGTGCCTTTCCTCCTGACTGCTGTCCCCCCAGTGCTTGGGTCTCCTCTCTTGCAAACCCCATTGCTGTTTTTTTGCTATTTTCTGCTAAACAACCCAGCAGAACCTCCGCTGGCTCCCCCAGGGATGGGGGCAGCTCTTCCACCGCTCACCCTTTTTTTTTTTCTGCATTCTCCCCCGCAGATAACCGCTGTGTGCAGAGCCGGGCAAAGAGCTGCTCCGAGTGTATCCGAGTGGACAAGGAGTGCTCCTTCTGCACCGAAGAGGTGAGACCTGGCAGGGGACACTGGGGCTTTGCTTCCAGGCTGGTTTCATGTCCTGCATCCCACCATTGCCGGGCAAAACCCAGGAGAGGAACCTGAGAGCGGAGCCATCTACCAGCTCCTGGTTCTCCAGACCAAAAGATCCCAGACGTGGATTTCCCTTGGCTCAGGCACTGGCAAGCAGGGAGGAGGGAGAGTCTGGGGCAAACTTCCAGAACACAGGGATTTATCAGAAAATGCCTGTTGGCCAGGCCTGAAACTCTCCATGGGGAGGAGTGCCTGAGGGACGGAGGGAGAGTCTTGTCCCAGACGGCCCAGTAACTCGTTGGTGCTCAAATTCCCCTGGTGCCGGAGGACATTGGTGCTTTTGGACGAGATTCATCCCCATCTCCCTGCCCCTCTTGCTGCTTGCAAGGGCTCTCTGGACCCAATCACCTCAGCAGGGACCCTGCTATTTTCAAAAGCTCCGTGCCCTCCCTGCGGGGAGGATTTGCTGCTTTCGGTGCTCGTAACACTGCTCTCGCCCCATTGCAGAACTTTGACGAGCCCCGCTGCGACCTGCGGGAGAACCTGCTGCGCTACGGCTGCGGGGAGGCCAGCATCGTCTACATGAGGGGCGAGATGCGGACGGAGCAGGTGGGTGCTGGGAGGCACTGGTGGCTCGGCTCCTCCCGAGGGGCCTCACCATCCCCAGCCTCCTTCCTATAGAATCTCCCACAGGGAAAATGTAATCTCCAGATCATTTTTTATGTAGGGTCTGCTCAAAATGAGCTCCCTCCCACCTGTCCTGGCCCTTTGACTTCCCCTCCTGGCCTCCCCCTCATTTCACCCTCCTGGGAGCTGATGTCCGTCCCCTCACACCGCTCTCCCCTCGCAGAACATCAGCATCAACATGCGCCTGCAGAGGACCCAGGTGGCCCCCCAGGGCATGTTCATGAGGCTTCGGGCTGGGGAGGAGATGAGCTTCAACATGGACGTCTTCCAGCCCCTGGAGAGCCCTGTGGATCTCTACATCCTCATGGACTTCTCCTACTCTATGTCCGATGATCTGGACAACCTCAAAAGCATGGGCCACAAGCTAGGTGAGATGAGAGCTGGGTGAAACAGGGAGCCGGGTCCTGTGCCTGTGAAGGGGGGCATCTTGCTCCTGCCAGCGACCCCAAATCATTTGCCAGCAAAGGGCTGAGAGGTGCCTGTTTTAATTAGGTTATAAATGTGCCTGCCCCATGCAGCTTGGTGTGGGGATGTCCCTCCTGGCCCTTCAGGGACCTTCCCTTGTCCTCCCAGCATGGGGGCTGCTGCCCTGCAGGGCTCTTCTGTACGGTCTTTTGGCATCCTGACCCTGCCAGTGGGGCTTGTGCTGCTGGGGGAAGATACCAGGAAAGGACACCCTGGAGCAGCAGCATGGTGGGCATCTCCTTATTCATGTCCCTTCTTCCCTCCCTCCCAGCCGAGTTCCTGCAAGCCCTGACCTCCAACTACACCATTGGCTTCGGCAAGTTTGTGGACAAAGTCTCATCCCCGCAGACAGACATGAGGCCTGAGAAGTGAGTGGTGCTGGCGGGTCCCTGGGGGCAGCGAGGGAAGGGCAGGAGTCCCCTTGTGCTTCTCTGTGGCTTTCCTGATCTCCTTCGTCTGCGGTGCCAGAGCCTCTGTGTACCTCTCTCCTCCTCTGCCACGACAGGTTGAGTGGCTTTCCTCCTCCTCTTCTGCTTGGTGTCTGCCTGAGTGCTCTCACACCCTTCCCTCCTTGTGGCCATGCAGCTGGGGGGCAGCAAGCAGCTCCGTGAGGTCCCCAGAGTGAGGAGAGGTTGAGACTTTCACTCCTTCAGCCACAGGACAGGCAGCGCCTTGCTGGAGCATCCCTTCGCTCTCTCCTAGGCTTCGTGAGCCCTGGAACAATGCCGACTCCCCCTTCTCCTTCAAGAACGTCATCCGCCTGACCAACAACATCAACTACTTCAGCCAGGAGCTCAGGAAGGAGCGCATCTCCGGCAACCTGGATGCCCCCGAGGGCGGCTTTGATGCCATCCTGCAGACAGCTGTGTGCAAGGTGAGGGGCTGGGGGCACAGCGAACAAATGGGTGGGGGTCTGGTCTCAATGAGCCCATCTGGGTAATGAGGGAAAGAGAAACAGCATGGGGTCATCCCTTGCATTGGGATGCAGCTGGGGGAGGCAGAGAACTGCTGGCTGGCATTGCTGGGGCCACGTAGCTGCTTGTGTTTGCTACCTGGTGGAGGTGATGTCGTGTCCCTGGAGTTTTTTGAGTCCTGATCTGCCAACATGTGGTGGTTTGGGCTTGGAGATAATGGTCCCTTCTCCCCATCCCTGGCCGTAGGACAAGATTGGCTGGAGGAAGGACAGCACTCACCTGCTCGTGTTCTCCACCGAGTCTGCCTTTCACTACGAAGCTGATGGCACCAATGTCCTGGCAGGGATCCTGGCAAGGAACGATGAGAAGTGTCACCTGGATGCCAGGGGCACCTACGTGTATGACACCAAGCAGGACTATCCCTCGGTGCCCACCCTGGTTCGCCTGCTGGGCCAGCACAACATCATCCCCATCTTTGCTGTCACCAACCACTCCTACAGCTACTACGAGGTGAGGAGACCCTGGAGGTCAGGGAGCTGTGAGGGCTTATCTTTCCTCCAGGACTCTCCTCTGCCTGCAGCTCAACTGCCAGGAGAAAACATTCTCTCATCTCTGGTCCCCAGGTGCTAAACCAATGCCCTGGCACTTCAGGAGGCTGCCGTGGCACTTGGGGTCTGCTCTGGGGTGTGGGAGGTCCCAGGGTGTCTTGCTTGGGGTGCAGGAGCTCCTGGAGGTCTCCCCGTTTTGGTGGCTGCTTCCTGTAAAGCAGTGTGGGGAGAGCTGGGGAGCAGTTGAGGTTGGGAGGGCCCTTTGGAGGTCTCTGCTCCACAGAACAAAAGCTCAAGGCCAAGCCCACTGCAGCATTAGATGAGGTTTCCCAAGTCCTTGGTGCAGCTGAGCTGAGAACATCCTTGAGGACCCGACTTGGTTGATGCAAGGACTTTTTCCCAGGCAGTTCCCTGCCTGCTTCCTACTAAAAAGTGTTTTCTTTCTTGCTAAAATCATATCTGCATATTCTAGCAGTCCTGAATAGCACTGCCCCAGTCTTGGGCTGTGCTGAGCACCAGACCCTGGGAGAGGTAGGGGTTGCTGCTCCCAGGCAGATCCCAGCCACCCAGGAAGGGCAGCAGCTGGACCTGCCGTAGTGGTGCTGTGCCCCACTGAGCTCCCTTCTCCCTTCAGAAGCTGCACAAGTATTTTCCCATCTCCGAGATTGGGGTGCTCCAGGAAGACTCGTCCAATATTGTGGAGCTGCTTCGCACAGCCTTTGAGGTAACGGTGCCCTCCGGGGCTTCGCTCTCGCTCCCAGGGCAGGATGTGGCCCCTCCAGGGCAGACCATGAAGTGGCCACAGTGGGGCTGCAGAAGATCAGGGCTGTAATCATCTCCTGTAATCACCTCCTGCTCCCCTAGCGCATCCGCTCCAAGATGGACATCCGGGCTGACTATGTCCCCAAGGCCTTAAAGACAGAGTTCAGCTCCTCCATGTACCAAAAGACAGAATCCGGCTCTTTCCACATCACCCGTGGGGAAGTGGTAGGTGCACGGGACGGGAGGCACGAGCGGGCTGCCAGCAGCGGGGTCGCTCCATGGGGCTCACCCAACTTCCCCTTCCCCACAGGGCAAGTTCAAGGTGCGCGTGAAGGCACTGGAGTACGTCGGCGGGCAGCACGTCTGTAGCCTCCCGGAGAAAGACCGGCAGGGAGTTATCCACGTAAAGCCCACATCCCTGAGCGACAGCCTTGAAGTCAGAGCCTCGGTGGTCTGTGATATGTGCCCTTGCGAACAGGTATGGGTTGTGTTTGTGGACGTGCCCCCCTCCTGGGAATGCGTCAGCAAACATATGCAGGTCCTGCTTAGCTCTTGCAGCTCGGTGCCAGCAGCTCCTGGTTTTTGGAGCTGGAGGTTTTGAATTCTGGTCTGGGAGACCCCGGGATGCAGCTTTGAACACCCAAGAGATTGCTATGGGGTGCTGTGCACCCATCCTGCCCATGCTGAGCAGGCTGGTCTGTGCTGCCTGGCTGGAGATGCTGGCTTGCAGGTGGAAGGAGGTGGCTGTCCCCAGCTGCCCCCAGAGCTCAGCCCAAGGATGTTTTCACCACAGCCCACACTGAGCTGTGCTCATTGTCCTACAAAGCTCGGTCTTGTGGGCAAAGCCTTTCCCCTGGCTCTGCCTTTGTGATTCCTGAAATGGCCCTGGGGGGAACCGAGCCCACCCAGCAGCATCTCCTCGCCTTGCAGCATGCAGACTTCTACTCGCCCAAGTGCAGCTTCCATGGGGACTTCATTTGTGGACGGTGCATCTGCCGCGAAGGCTGGTAAGGACTTTGCCAAGCCCTGTGCCCTTCTGGGGGTTCTGGCCATGTCTGGCAACCCACCGGGATGCATAATTGTGCCCTGTGGACCCTTCCTGGGGGCAGCCCCCGTGCTCTGCTCCTGCCTCTCTCAGCGCCATCTCCTCTCCATCAGGCAAGGGGACACATGCAACTGCTCCCCGGAATCGTCCTTCAACAACACAGATTGCATCCGCCCTGGGGACAAGGAGGTGTGCTCGGGCCGGGGCGAGTGTCTCTGCGGGAAGTGCCAGTGCAACCTCGAGGGCCAGGCGCAGCGCTTCGATGGGGACTTCTGCCAGTACGACGTCCTGCAGTGCCCGCGCACCTCCGGCTTCCTCTGCAACGGTGAGCGCCACTCCGCTGCCCCCTTCTCCGGTGCCTGCAGGTCCGAGTGTCCCCAGCCACTGGCACAGAGGGGTGAATAACAGGCTGTGGGCTGTGGTGACAGGGGAGATCTGAGCTTGGGATGCACCCCAAGATGCTGGGAAAGCCCAGGGAGGGGTGCAGTGTGGTGATGTCCCCTCTTGCAGATCGTGGTCGCTGCTCCAAGGGTGCCTGTGTGTGTGAGAGCGGCTGGGAGGGCCCAGGCTGTGAGTGTCCCACGAGCAACGACACCTGCATTGACAGCCGGGGGGTATGTACTGGCTGGGCCACTCCAGGCCGTAGCAAATGTCCCTGTGCTGGGGACACAGGGAGCTGGCAGCAGCTTGCTGGCACCCTGTGCCGCTGCCTGTGGCTGCTCTCAGCCACCGACTGTCCCCTTTGCTCCCCAGGGCATCTGCAACAACCAGGGGAGGTGCGAGTGCGGCAGGTGCATCTGTGACAAGGCGTCTGTGTACATCAGCTCCACCTGCGAGATCAGCTACGCCCTGGTGAGCCTCAGCCCGGGGACCCTCAGGGCTCTTGCTTCTCCTTCCCATCGAGAGAACCTGTAGGGAAGGAGAGCAAAGCAAGGGTGGAGGCATATCTCCATCAGGAGCAAAGTCCTGAGCAGGGCACAACTCACCTGTGCTGAAATGTCTGGGATGGGTTTGTGGTGGGACCACCCTGCAGCCAGGGGCTTGCTGTACCCCCAGAGGCGTTGCAGCCCCTGGGTGCAATGCATGTGCTTCGTGTGCCTGCTGGTGCAGGGCATGCACCCAGGGGCAGGGCAGAGTCTGAGTCTCAACTCCTGGCTTGTTCTGATCTGCCCCAAGGCCAGAAAAATTCATTTCATGGCTGGGTGCCTCCGTTTTCCTACTGACAAGCACATGCTAATCCCATGTGGAGTGAAGAAAGCAGTTTTGGCTGTGTTTTGAGAAGGCCACATAAAGCCCTTGGAGAAAATCTGATTGCTGCCCTGATGCAGGCTGTTGGTGTAAGAAGTTTTGGAGAGACGGTGAGGGCTCAGCACCTCCATTCAGCCCAAACACCTCCAGCCTCTGGGTCAGGGCTGCGTGGATCAGGGTGTCTCCGAGGAAGGTGGCTGGACAGATCTCCCCAGTCTGCCTCCAGGCACGACGCTCACCCCATGGCCGGTCTCCTGATGGTACTTTGTGCCTCTGCCCAGGGTTTCCAGGCCATCTGTGAGAGCATCCGGGACTGCGTCCAGTGCCAGGCCTGGGGAACGGGCAACAGGAGAGGGAACTGCAGCATGTGCCACCTGCAGGTCCAGATGGTGGAGGAGCTGAAGAAAGGTACCGGGCCAAAGACACACATGGTGTGCCTGCCCCACACACGTGTGCCCTGGTGTCTCGTGCTTAGCACCAGGCTTCCCAGCCCTGGTAACTGTACAGCCTGGTGATCGTGTCCCCAATCTGTCTGCAGAGGAGGCCAGTGAGCACTGCTCCTTCCAGGATGAGGAAGACGACTGCACCTACCACTACGCCCTGAAGGGAGATCCCAGTGTCCTCCCCAATGCCACCGTCCAGGTGCAGAAGAAGAAAGGTGAGCAGGCACCGGAGGTGGAGATTAACATCTTCAGAGAGCAGCACCTTTGGTGATGAGTGCCCAGCTCCCCTGGCTGCTGCCCTGCAGTCATGGCCAGTGCTGCTCTCCCTTGCAGAGTGCCCTCCGGGAAGCTTCCTCTGGCTCATCCCGCTGCTCATTTTCCTGATCCTCCTCCTGGGGCTTCTGCTGCTGCTCTGCTGGAAGTTCTGCGCCTGCTGCAAGGTGAGTGACAAATTTCCCAAACCCATCCTGCCTCCGCTGGGGCTGGGTCCTGATGGTATCCAGCACCTCTGCTGTTGCTGGCATGAACTGCTGTGTGATTTCCCCCACTAAAAGGATGTCCAGCTAAAATCACCTTCCAGAGCCCCATTCATCCACCACCCACCCATCCCTGCTCCAGCCCTGCTGTTGTGAGCCCTCCCAGCTGGAGACTTGGAATTTTTACACCCTTGGCTGCAGAGTGACTGTGTGTTTGGTCATATCTTTTCTAGGCTTGCCTGGCCCTGCTTCCCTGCTGTGCACGAGGTACCAGCCCTTTGAATGGGGGGAGAGGGGTTTGTGGGGTCGCTGCCTTCCTGGGTGAGGACACAAGTAGGGATCCCCTCCTGGGGTGGTAAATCAGGGCCTTCTCCTAGCAGAGCCAAGCTGCTGCCCATCCTCCCTGCCCCACAGCAGCTGGCATAGTCTGACTCTGCCTCTGCTCTGCAGGTCGCACCGTTGGCTTCAAGGAGGACCACTACATGCTGCGCCAGAGCCTCATGTCCTCCGACCACCTGGACACCCCCATGGTCCGCAGCGGGTCCCTCAAGGGCCGGGACACCGTCCGCTGGAAGATCAACAACAACGTCCACAAGCAGGGCTTCGCCTCCCATGCTGCCACAGCCAACCCCAAAGATCTCAGTAAGTGTCTCATCCATGGAACAGGACCCTGAGGATGTGCTGTGGGTGCCATAAAGGGCATGACACCATGGGATCCAGACACCATATCCCTGCATATATCATGCATATCCCCACACATCCAGCTTTTGCTAGGTTATTTCTCTGACCAGGAGGGAAGAAACCTGACTGGGGCATTTCTCCTTGCAGTTCCCTACGGGCTGTCTCTGAGGCTGACTCGGCTTTTCACACAGAACCTCATGAAGCCAGAGAGCCGGGAGTGCGAGCAGCTGCGCAAGGAAGTGGAGGAGAATGTAAGGGCCTGAGCACCTGGGGGGCTTGGGGTGAGACGGGGTACAGACATGGTGGTGGTGGCTGTGACACCTTCCTTGGACACTCAGTCCTTGAAATGAAGAAGAGATTTTTCCCGTTTTCTTTTTCTCCTCTTTCTGAAAGAAAGCATAAACCCTAAGATTTATCAGAGCATCGTGTTGATGAGTTTTGCTCCTGAAGCTCCTGTTTAGCTTCAGTTTGCAGCCTCTAGCTATGTCCTGAGGACAGACCCCATTTCCCTCTTGCTCCCTGCAGCTGAACGACATTTACAAGCACATCCCAGGCTGCCACAAGCTCCAGCAGACCAAATTCAGGTGGGTCACCGGGGGGGGAGAACTCCTGTCTTGGGGTCAGGGTTGCCCCAGGGCGCTGCTGATGAAGAAGAGGATGGGAAAGGGTGTGAAATCTGTAAGCTGGGAGGGTGCAGGGTCTGTGAGCCCTTCCCAGCACAAACATGAGCTCAGTGAGGAGCTTCACCTGGTGGGGGCCCTGCAGGAAGGTTTGGCACCGCTCCCCACCGCTGAAGCCCGCAGGGTATCTGCCACGGCTCAGACATGTGCAGGGCTGTGATTCACCCAGAACTTTGTCTCCCCAGAAGCGTTACTCACTCTGATTTATTTATTTTTTTATTTTTTGTCTTTTTTTCCCCTCAGGGTACAGCCCAATTCTGGGAAAAGGTAAGTGGAGCTTGCAGCCCTCTCTTCACTGCTTCTCCCTCTTCATGTACAGGCATGGGGGTGGCGGAGTGCCTTGTGCACCCGCTAACCCCTCCAGCTGCTGCATGCGATGAGCGAACCTGGCCTCAGCTCTTCCTCTGCTTTCTCTTCCCCCCACCACAGGCAGGACCACACCATCGTGGACACTGTGCTCACTGCCCCTCGCTCAGCCAAAATGGACATCATCAAAGTCACCGAGAAGCACGTCTCCCATGAGGCTTTCAACGACCTGAAGGTTTCGCCAGGTTATTACACCGTGACCTCGGATCAAGGTAGAGAGTGGAGCCCAGTGCTACATCCTGGCTGGACAGAGGGGGCATTTCCCACCTCTCACCATTGCCCCTTCTCCCAGATGCTCACGGTATGGTGGAGTTCCAAGAAGCCGTGGAGCTGGTGGATGTCCGTGTCCCGCTTTTCATCAGGGAGGATGATGATGATGAGAAGCAGCTGCAGGTGGAGGCCATTGATGTCCCCACCGGCATCGCAGAGATTGGACGCAGGCTGGTCAACATCACCATCATCAAAGAACAAGGTAAAGGGCAGTGACCACAGCACAAGACATGACCAAGAGCATTTGTGTTGGTGTACTCTGTGTCCATATGGACCTAAGGAAGGTGCAGGCTGTGTGTCTGAGCTCCCCAACATCAGAAGCCAGAGACTTGCCTGGCGAGTGCTATCTGAAGGCACCTGGGTCTAAAATAGAGCATCTTTTAAAGCATCCAGGGGAGGGTCATCATCCCTGGTGGCAGAGACCAAAACATTTGACCATCACAGGTTTAAGTGCTACCAGTTGCCTGGCAGATCCGAGGTTGGCCACGTGCCTCTGCTGCTCCAGTTCTAAGGTTGTTGGAGTGATGTAGTGGAAGCCCTCGTTGCACTTATGCTGTGCCTGGGGCAGGTGAATGCCCCCAGTGATTTGTCTCTGCTTTCCGTATGGTTGTTCTGAGCAGGGAGCAAGAGGACTGGTAAAGTCTCCAGTCCATGCAGTGGTATTTCAAATGCAGTTCGTACCCATGGGTGGTACGAAGTCTCTTCCCGAGTGCTTGCAATGCGATTTTTTTAATGTATTTACACATTTGTTCTTTCCTGCCCTTCCAGCCAGCAGCCTCATCACCTTCTTGCAGCCAGCCTATTCCCACAGCCGCTTTGACAAGGTGGCCAAGATCCCTGTCCTGCGGGAGATCATAGACAATGGGAAGTCCCAAGTCACCTACAGGACCCGAGATCTCACCGCCAAGGACGGCAGGGTAAGGACAACATTCCTGGCCTTGGCAGGCAGGAATGAGCAGACACCAAGGAAGGAACCGGCCCCAGGGCTGCAGGAAAACTGAATTGGCTTTAAGGGGGACATGTCCAGGAGAAGGTGGACCCAAGGCTTGTGTTTAGCAGAGGGACAGACAAATTTTCTTCCATTCCTGATTTCTGCCCTCGTTCCCTGTGCCTCAGGGACCTGAGAGGCTGTCTGGACCTGAGTCAGAGGGTGCTGGCTGCCCCGAGCTGTGGGTGCTGGGAGGCCAGTTGGCGGTTCACTGGGAGACAAGGGGAACCTCGCTGGGAACCATCTCATGGGTGCTGTGTGCTCTGACCATGCACCTCTCCCTCCTCCTCCAGGACTACGTCTTCGCAGAAGGCGACCTGATCTTCCAGCCTGGTGAGACCCGGAAAGAGGTGCAGGTCTCCCTGCTGGAGCTCACCGAAATAGACACCCTCCTGCACAACTGTCAGCTCAAGCAGTTCGCCATCGACCTCCTCCATCCCAAGTACGGCGCCAAGATCGGCCGCTACCCCCAGACCACGGTGACCATCGCTGACCCAGGTAGGGGCTGGCAGATGGCAGCAGGAGGTTCCTGCAGAGCTCCAAGCCCGGCTGCTCACCCTAAGGGCAGGGATGAGGAGGTGCCTCGAGCTCCCACTGGTAGATTTGGGTCTCCCTCTAGAGGCCTGAGCGGGTATAGGCACTGGGTGGGAAGAAGATGGATCATGTACATTGCAAAATGAAATAGAGGGCATTCTGTATTCCTTTTCCTTGGGAACTTGAAGAAAAAGCTGTTAAAATAGAGGAGAGGCTCCCTTTCTGGGAGCTGTGCTTGGTGGTTCCTGAAACTGTACGGGCAGTGGCCATACAGAGCTGTAAGAGCTGCCTGCAGCTGGGTCAATAACAGAGAGATGTTTATTGCAGTAATGGCTAGGAATATTGGGGATGAAAAAGTCCCTTGTCACTGGAGCAATCAAAGCAGCTTCCCAGAGCAGGCGAGGCTACCAGAGAGCTCTTGGCTGGCCTTGGTAGCTTTCTAGGAGAAGCAAGGGGGGGACTTTTTGGGTAGACCTGTGTGGTGCCAGGAGTTGGACTCAGTGATTCTTGTGGGTCCCTTCTGTTTCGGGATATTCAATGATTCTATGACTTGAGAAGGCTCTGTCCATCTCCTGCTCCTCTCATGGCCACACAGGGCAAGCGATCAAGATGTGGAAGCATTACTAAATATATTCAGACAGAATTAAGGGTTTTCAGCTGCAAGAAGCCACGTTCTTCCTACCTGGGCAGATTATGAGAAGAAAAAGAGGTGCAGGACTTCGGGGGGTCAGAGTCAGACCCTTGTGCCAGCTAGCTTTGTGGTTTGGGGGATGTCATCTCTGAGTGACTCAGTTTCCCTTCCCTGTGATGGGGATTTATCCTTCAGAAATGTTTTGAGAGGTTTGCTCAGTAATGTCCAGGTAGTGCTAGGAAGAGGCATGTTTCCTTCTTCTCCATCCCCGCGGGGCACTGGCACTGATGTGCTCTCTTCCTCGTGTCTGCAGAGGTGGTGGATGGTGTTCCCCCGCTGACTGGCATGGGCCAAGTCACCCAGTCCCCCAAAGGCCGCCTGGGTGCACCGCTGAATCCCAATGCCCAGGCTCTCAGCTCCAGGAAAATCCGCTTCAGCTGGTTTCCTCCACCGGGAAAACCCCTGGGGTACAAGGTAAGGGGGGGGAGTGGATCCCAGGGGAGGATGTGGGTCCCATCCTGCGGCTGCTGCGCACACACAGTCACTTGTGCTGAAGGAATGGGGAGAAGAGACCCAAAGGAGGGAGCTACCTCTCCCTTCCTGGCCCCTCTCCATGGAATCATGACCTTCTTTCTCTTGCTTTGTCAGGTGAAATACTGGATCCAGGGGGACCCCGAGTCAGAAGCTCACCTCATCGATGTCAAATCACCATCAGCAGAACTGAGTAATCTCTACCCCTTCTGCGACTACGAGATGCAAGTCTGTGCCTACAATGCTATGGGTGAAGGAGCCTACTCCGACATCATCCACTGCCGCACGCTGGAGGATGGTGAGCGCTCTGCACCTCGTTTTCCCCACATGGGAGCAAACTGGTGTCTGTATACCTGTAATCCAGGCAGCTCTGGACAACTGAATGTTCCCAGCTGGAGTAACCTGGGCACTTCGTCCTTGCTTTTCCAGTGCCCAGCGAGCCCGGACGCTTGGCTTTCAATGTTGTCTCTTCCACCGTGACACAGCTGAGCTGGGCTGAGCCTGCAGAAACCAACGGGGAGATCACAGCGTATGAAGTCAGCTATGGACTCGTTAATGAGGACAACAGTAAGAGTTCATTTGCTGGCCGGGGCAGCTCTACCAGCTGGAGAGCACTTTCCACATAGTCCCAAATTGCAGCAGAATCAAAATGGATCCAAAAGCATTTCTTGTAGAAAGTGGGATCTGGAGGGGTCATTTCCAGAAGGAAGGAATACAGGAAATTTTCACTCAGTACTTAATTCTGCAAAGCCACGAGCACCCTCAGTTCCTATTCACTTCAGTAGTGTTTTTGTGTTGTTTTTCACCTTAAAAACTTAGTTCATAGGTCTAGAGGGACTATGGTGCCAGAAAGATGTTATCTGGTGATACTAGCTGATATGCCAGCAATAGGAGACTTCTGCTGTAGGTTGACTTCAGCATTCAGTTTGGGAATTTCTCCAAAATTATGTCATGCCTGTCACTAGCAACCTAGATAGCCTCAGCACCTTGTCCCAGAGCCAAGCTATGTCCCAACACCAAACCTCATCAAGCCTGTTGGCCAAGGAAGGGCTGCGGTGGGGTTCTCTGTGTCCCATGGGGGATATGTATTTTCAGTATTTTCTGTACTGTACTGTGTTTTCAGTACCCATTGGCCCAGTGAAGAAGGTGCTGGTAGAAGACCCAAAGAAACGCATGGTGCTGATAGAAAACCTGCGGGAGTCCCAGCCCTACCGCTACATGGTGAAGGCCAGAAATGGTGCTGGCTGGGGGCCTGAGAGAGAAGCCACCATCAACCTTGCTACGCAGCCCAGGCGTCCATTGTCCAGTGAGTTTATTGCCCTGCCTGGGTGGGGAGGCAGGAGCAGTGCCAGGGAGCTTTCTCCTTCACCCTGCTGCTTCTCGACACCATGCTCACTCCACTGTGCTGATCACCCTGGTGAAGGCTGAAGGCCAGCCTGAGCATGGTGGAGACAGCGTGGCTTTGAGCTGCACATCTAATGGCATTTTCCACCTCCCCTTCAGTCCCCATCATCCCCGATGTCCCCATCATCGATGCTGAAGGAGGTGAGGACTACGACAGCTACCTGATGTACAGCACAGATGTGCTTCGTTCTCCAGCTGGCAGCAAGCATCCTAGCGTCTCTGACGATTCAGGTATGTCGCTCCAGGTTTTGCAAGGGTCATTTTCAACATTCATTTTTCCTTAACTGTTTTCAGCAATGAGTTTCGTTGCTCCTTTCATCCTCACAGCAACAGGGAGATGTAAATCATGGAGCTGGTGGAGATCAGCACTTCCAAAGCACAGTGCCTGGGAACACTTGACTGGTCTTAGTCTAAATAAGACCTGTGTCTCCTTGTCTTAGCCATGAGGCAAAGGCAAATCTCGGTGTGGAGTGGTAGAGGAGTTTTTCATAGCCCTCTATGCTCATGTTCCCTTCCTGTTGGTGTTTGAATGGACCAAGAGTTACTGTCAGAAAACAGGAGCTGGTGAGGCACAGAGCTCTGAGTCCCTTGGGTACTCAGGGTCTTGGCCAAGCCAACAGAAGGGATCTTGCCAAATGGTGGCTAGGCACTGGTCACAGAATTGGATCCCAGTGGATCCCTGTGGCCTCTGAGCTCTTCCTCCATCACTTCGCTCTGAGTGGGGCTGGCTTCCCTGTCTGCTCTACTGGGAAAACAAGGGGAAGACTGGCCATAAGTGAAATGCTGAGGTTGTCAATGGGATCTGGAGGGTCTTACCTGGGGGGTTCTCCAGGGCCTGGGATCCAGAAGCAAGTCCCTGGTCCCTACAGAAAACAGAAATAACAGGAACACCAAGTGTCTTAACATCTTGTGTGCACTTCGTGGAGCAAGGAAGCCTCTCCCAAGCAGAGGACCAGTGAGCAGGCTCTTCGTGACAGGGACAGCCATACGGTGGGACTTGGACTCTCACCTTCTATCATGATGGATGCAGGGCTGGAAAACAGTCCTGGGGCTGGGGCACCCCATGCACGTCATGTTCCCTCCATCTACCACTCACCTGATGGTTGCACCTCCTGACCTCATCAGCCAACGGGCCTTGTTCCCCCCGGTGGCTGCCCCTTCCCCCCCAGCAAGCAGCACGAAGGCGGTGGGGAGCCCACCCTGTCCCCCGCAGATCATGACAACACCAGTGCTTGCCTTGTCCCAAAAGGCTCCAGGTGGAAATATGTGCAGCTGCTGGGAGAAGACTTGGATCTTCGCCGCATCACCTGGAGGCTCCCACCCGAAACCATTCCCCGCCTCTCTGGCAGCAGCCACCTCTCCTCGGACACCGAGGGTCTCCTCCGTGAGGAGGACAGCGACGTGGCTACTGGCAGCCTGATGAGGAGTGGGACCCCCCGGCCCCAAGCAGGTGAAGGACAGCTTCGTATGGCCCTGAGTGTCCTGTCTCGTCCTGCTCTGAGCCACGGGGCCTGCGGCTGGGGCACCCCCAGCACGTGCCCCCTTCCTCCCCTTGTGTGCCCGTCCTCCTGTTGGCGTGATGTTCACGTGCTGTAGAGTCTGCTTCAAAGCCTTGTCCTGGTGTGTCTGCTCACGAGTGTCAAGGTAACCCCCATCTCGGCATGGACTTGGGAGCCTGCTAGCAAGTTGCTTCTACAACAGGCTGGACCTTCAAGGCATGAGCCAAACTCAAATGATGCCTGCTAAGTACCACCTCCAAGGGCAGCTCCTTACCTTAACTGAGTGTCCTGAGCTATCAGGGCAGATCTGCTGGACTGTTAAACAGAAATCACTCTTTCGTGGTAGCTGATCTCTCCCAGCCTGCTGAGGGGGGATGAGGATTTGTCAAGGACCTGAACAACTAAGCAGTTTTACTTTTCAGATCCAGTTGAGACGGGATCCAGAGTGAGATTTGGAGAAACTGCCTCCATAAAGGGCTGTTTTTCTTCTTCTGCCTTCTTTTTTAACCTGAAATTACAAACTTGTGTTTGCGTCAAAGGACAGAAAGAATCACAAGGCAGTGCCCCAGCGAGGCCGAGGTCTGGAGTTACCTTGGGCACCACGGGTGTCTCTGGTGCTGGGTGTAGGCAGTTTCTGTTTCCCTGTTTGTTTCCCTGTTATTGCGTTGGGTGACCATGGCTTGTTCTAGATGGAGCGCTCCAGAACCACCTTCCAGAGCGGCTAAAACCAGGACAAAGCCGTGGCAGGGTGCACATGGTGCCTCCTGCGTTCCTCCCCAGGGAAACTGGAGCAGAAGCCCAGTCCTCCAGCCACCTTCCTCACGGTGTGCTCTCTTCCACAGAGCACTTGCTGAACGGCCGGGTGGACTTCTCTGGCAGCAGTGGCACGCTGACCAGGGCAACAAACACCAGCTACCACCAGCTGAGTTCACATGTGCAGCAGGAGCACAGGGTGATGGGCAGCTCCTCGCTGACCAGAGACTACTCCACGATGATGATGGGGCACGGTGAGTGCGGGCATGGTGGGGCTGGTTCTTCTACCTTCATAACCACCTTTGGGCCCATGCCCTGCAGATCCTTTGGGGGTGAGGACTGTGCTCACAGCCAAAGGGGCCTATGAACCAGAGATCTGGAAGTTCATATCCTTACCACTGATGTACGAATTCTTTGGTAAGGCTGCTCTGCTTCCAGACCAGTCTGGAAAGGGTGCTCATCCCTGATGTGCAGAGCACCTGGGAAACTGCAAAGTGTCCCAGGAAAAGCACGTCTTTACTACTTACTCTGTCCAGCAGCATGGTTCCCTTTCAGCTTCATGCACGTACACCAGGCTGTCGCTGCCAGGTTGTAAAAAGACTGTAAAATCTGAGCGTTTAAAAAAAAAAAAAAAAATCTGTGCAGGAGCCAGCACCTGGGCTGAACCCGCTCTGAACTCTTCAATGGTGTTTTTCTCTTTCTCTCTTTCTCTTATGCTGCTCTGTAGATTATCCAGGGAGACCCCTCCCTCCCATCCGTGAAGATGCTGGGAGGACAATCCCGCTGCCCCGGGATGTGGGTTTCAGGAGCAGGGCAAAGGTGAAGGGTTACTACCCCAGCACTGGCTTTCGGGACTCTATAATCATGACTGATGGGTCCGCAGGGATTTGCAAGTACATAGGTACAGCTTTATCCAGTGTCTCCTTCCAGCCACGCATCCCATAACCAGCCAGGCCACTGGCCATCTGTGAGCTGTTGCCATTTGCTGCCCCTAAATCCCCTCTCCATGGCTTTCTGTGTGCCACACCAACACCCGAGCTGTGCCTCCATCACACCACCTTTCCATTTGCAGGTCACTTCAGCTGTGTTCCAAGCCACGTGGGCTCATTAACACTCACCGCTGCTGCCACTGTGCTCTAACGAGCTGATCACCTCATTGTGAACTCCTCTTCATTCCTAACAAGCTTATTGTCCCCATTCTTACCCCACAGGCTTTTGGAGAACTCCTGGGGAGAACGTGTGCTCCGTATGAGATGTCCCTCTGCAAATTCTTTGGCCAAAAGTCCATGAGGTCCTGCCAGGAACTTTGTTTGGGTGCTGCGTGCAGAAAGCAGGAGCAGAAAGCAGCTTCATGTGCCCATCCCCGAGCTTCACCTCCATGGGAGGCTTCTGTTCTCACCATGAATCTTGTGTCCCCCTGGGCTGAGCTGCAGGGAGCCAGGAACACCCCGCTGTGGTCCCAGATGCCCCTGTCCCCTTGAACAATCCCTGGGTTGCTTTAGCTGTAGGTTAGGGCCACTCTGAACTGAGCCACACTTGCTCTGAAGATACCCATGAAGGGTCTGGCAGACTGCACTGCTTTGGGGTGAGCCAGAAGAGTCACATGTGGCACTTAGGCGCCTGCTCTGGTTGCTGCGCCATAGGGCCATGATGCTTATCTTGCCTTGTCCCGCCCAAGGGTGGCACCCCATGGTCGTAGGACATCCCTGTAGGTGTGCAGAGCCAGCCAGTCCCCCTCTTGAGAGGCCCAGCTTGCAGAGAGGACATCTCACCATGTTCTCACCACGTTCTCCCTGGACCATCAGGACCATCCCACGCTTCCACGTGCCGCTCCTTCCTCTCCCCCAGCCCAACTAACCCCTTGCCCCCAAATCCCTGCCATGACAGTCCCGTTCTGTCTCAGATTCCAGGCTACCGCTGGGCGTCCCCGACACCCCGACCCGTTTGGTCTTCTCCGCCTTGGGGCCCACCTCCCTGAAGGTGAGCTGGCAGGAGCCACACTGTGAGAAGGAGGTGCAGGGCTACAGCGTGCAGTACCAGCTGCTCAACGGAGGTGAGCAGGCAGGCGGATGGGTCACCGGGCAGTGCTGGGAGCTTCTGGTGGGGGAGACTTGCCCAGGTCTTCTGGGCAGCCTGCTCTCTGGTCTTGCCCAGGTCTTCTGGGCAGCTTTGCTCTTTCCGTAGCCCTGAGAAAATGTCTCAGCCATACTTTTTATTCCCTGTTTACGTCAGGGGGATTAGCATTGCTTGTGGAGTCACTCCTCCTCCAAAAAAACCCGTGCTCCTTCTCCATTACCATCTTAGCTGAAGATTTTTTCATCACGTTGGATTTGGAGAAAGGATTGGAAAAAAATGTATTATTTTTATGTGAAACTTGGGGCCATTAGTGAAAACTTACTTCTCTTTGCTTGAAAATCCCTGAATTTTCAAGAAGGCATTGTTTGTCCCAAGCCTTTTTTGGAGCAACATCTGGTCCTGTGCTACCAACTGGTGGGATCAAAGTGTGATGGAGGTGGCTGGGGTGCATGGGGGGACCCTGGATGAATTTCTCTGGCTCAGTTTTCCAGGCAGTTCATTTGAGGCAGGGTTTAGGAGAAAGCCAGGGCTCTGCCTTTGTGCCTGCAATACAGTGCTGATGTCCCCCTTCCCTGCGTGTCCCAGGAGAAGTGCACCGCCTCACCATCCCCAACCCCGGCCAGAACTCGGTGGTGGTGGAGGACCTGCTGCCCAACCACTCCTACATCTTCAAGGTGAAGGCACAGAGCGAGGAGGGCTGGGGCCCCGAGAGGGAAGGAGTCATCACCATCGAGTCCCAGGTGGACCCGCAGAGCCCGCTCAGCCCTGTTCCAGGTGAGGCAGATGGGGACCTGGGGCAGGGTATCTCTGATGGCTCTGCTTCTGTCCACACTGCTGGTGGTTTTCTCCCCCCTTACCCCATCCTGAGCTCTCCTTTCTTTCCTTTCATTAAGAAATGGGACCTTCTTACCCATGTGCTCACCTTCCCCTAGCTGTTGGGGTATCTGAGGCCTCCTAGCTCATTACACGAATGCTGTGTGCAGCCCCCAGCCAGGATTCTCCCCAACAGCTTCTGACCCCTCACTTGTGCCCCCGCAGGTTCCCCCTTCACGCTGAGCACACCCAGCGCTCCCGGACCACTGGTCTTCACCGCGCTCAGCCCCGATTCCCTGCAGCTCAGCTGGGAGAGGCCCCGCAAGCCCAACGGGGCCATCCTGGGCTACATGGTCACCTGTGAGATGCTGCACGGAGGAGGTAAGGTTGCAGGCTGTGGAAAACCAGTTCCTTGTGCAGAGAATAAGATAACCTCCAGCAGAAACTTGCTGCATTTTTGCTGGGACCAGCAAAAGAGTTGTGTGTTCATATCAGTGCAAAGTGGGGATGTGAGACTGGTTCCAGGCCTGAGAGCAGCTGGTCCCTTATGCTTCAAGTCATTGCATGGTCTGGTGTAACAAAAGTGGGGATAGGAAGGACATAACACAGCCCAAATCCAGCGGAGGTTATTTGTTCAGGACCAGCACTGTACTGAAGTAGGGCTGTCTTAGCTGCCCTATTTCTCAGGGTGTGATCATGCAGTCTGTGGGTAGCACAAAGTTTAGGAAAAGCCAAGACTCCAGCCAGAAGTGGGAGGTGTTTGCATGGACAGTCACTCCTGTCTGTCTGTCTTCACTTCTATCTGTCTGTGTTTTTAGGGGAGCCCAGGAATATCTACGTTGAAGGAGACAATCCAGAAACAACCCTGACAGTGCCCCACCTGAGTGAGAACATCCCATACAAGTTCAAAGTGCAAGCCAAGACCACCCAAGGCTTCGGGCCGGAGAGAGAAGGCATCATCACCATCGAATCTCAGGATGGAGGTATGGTACCACATCTTCCTGGGAATTCAAAGTCAAGAAGCCTCTTGGAGAAGCAAATACAGGTCCTTGAGCCCTTCCCGACTCTGGTTGTCATTCCATTTTCCATCTCCGTAATGGAGGAATTGCTGTACCTTGTGAGCGCTGTCCCTGTCCTGCAAAATGCACTGAATTCAGGACAATTATGAAAACCTGACAGTGTTTTAATTTATTACAAATCTTCTGTCTTATGCCTGGTTCTACACATAGGCACAGATCCTCAGTCCTCCCAGTTCCTCCTAAACCTGGCCCTGATGACAAAGAGACAAACCTTTTGAGCCAATTGTTGGTGCTCACTGTGCAGGGTTACAAGATTGGAAGCTCCTTGTCTTTTCCTGGCTGATTTCTCCCCTTTTCCTTCTCCCCAGGATCTTTCTCACAGTTTGGAGGACAGCAGTACATGAGAGAAGCGTACAACTTTCCCACTGAATACACCACCAAAACCAGCATCAGCCACTCCTCCCTGGATCCCCACTTCTCAGGTAACGGCTTGCTGTCTGTTCTGAAACACTTGGAGAGCAAAGGTCAGCTCTGCTTTAACCTCAGATGTCCCAGGCAATGCAAGGGGATCCACCAGGCAGGATGGATGGAGAGGGCCAGGCTCTTTGCTACACTATGGAGCTCTGCCCTGCAGGCAGTTGCAGCCATTTCCCTGTGTGCTGCCTGGTCACAGGGGGAAATGTGAGTTTTTAGAGCCCCACAGGAACTATCTGGTGACGAAATCATAGTTCTTCCTGCAAGGCTAGGTCTCTGCAGAAAAGTATGATGATCATTTTAATTACATCAGTCTAGCTGTCCCATGTTGTCCCCCTTGAGTTCAAGGACTCATGGGCTCATACTGCAAGAAGGAGAGTTTGGGAGCTGGTAGAAAACCCATCTTATTGACTGGTGTAGCAAAGTACTTAATTAATTGATTTGGAGAGGTGGTATTTGAGAAGAAAACTCTGCCAAAAACCACGAGGTAGTACAAATCCCACTCCCCATGACCCCATACTCAGTGCAGCGCCCTCACCATAGAGCCTCTCGTTGCAGACGGCATGCTGATGACGACCCAGCGGGTGGAGAGCGCCAGCAGCACCCTCACCAAGCAGGTCACCAAAGAGTTCGTCAGCAGGACCGTAATGTCCAGCGGGACCCTCACCAAGCAGATGGAGAGGCAGTTCTATGAGGCCTGAGCCAGGGCAGGCTGCCCACCAGCGGGATGCCGCCGTTGGAGCTAGCGGGGCTTTGTGACATGGTCCAGGAGTGCTTCATCCAGACTCTGCCGTGGTGCCTGGGCAGCTCCTCACGTGGGCAGAGACTTCCCAGGGCACTTCAAGCTCTGGAGCTCTCCTTTAGAGCCCAGCACACTCCAAGCTCTGGCATGGTTGGGTCATCAGGCGTGTGCTTGCCATCCTCTGTCCTGCCCTGCAGAGCTCCAGTCCTGCAGGATCTACAGGGACACCTTCAACGAGCAATCACTGGTCACTCCAACACCGTTTTTGATGCCCACCCATCCGAGCACACCTGCAGAAGTGCAGGTGCCTCGATGGCCCCAGCCTCCCCAGGTAAATGGAAGGCGATGATTTATTCCCGGGTCCTCGGTTTTGAGAGGAGCCCAGCTGATGGCATCCTGAAACAGCCCAATTTATAGAGGGTCACCATTCCCATCTTTGCTCCGGGCTCTCTGGAAAATGGCTGTCTGCTGGAGATGATGATTTTGTTCTGGGTTATTTTAAGAGCTGCATGGTAGCGGGTCAGGGTAACCTCTGCTTTCCTACTGCACCTGTCCTTCGCTGCTAACCTTTGGTACCACGATAGCAAAGTATAGCCTTTCATCTGTATGGCACTACTTGTGTTGGCCTCTGATGCATTTTTTTTGCATACGTTATTGTACAGTTTTCGTAGTATATATATAAATATATTATAAATTTTATTATTTTATAAAAAAAATGGAGGTGGATGAGATCTATGCAGAGTGTTTGAGGATAAACTGGGACTGTGGCTGCTGAGAAGCATCACATAACTGGAAGAAATTAGTTAAGGGTTCCATCCATAGGCCACTAAACCCCATGGAAAGCCTGGTTTGGGGCAGTCTGCCAGTCCTGCAGCCTCCAGCAGCAGGCTGCCAGCAGCTGTGTGTGAACCACGACTGCCTGTTGGAGCTGCAGCACGTGTCTGTGGAAGGGCTGAGAGCCGCCAGGGAGCAGGGCGAGAGGAATGGCTTCATTATGGTGCCTGGAGCTGGGAACAGTGCTTGGGACATCCCACAAGGCTGATATGGACAGAAATTGTGGACGGAAAATGTTGGATTGCCTTCAAAAGCCCTTTTGCCCAAAAGCAGCGTCCCAAAACGGACCTGTGAGCACTCAGTAAACACAAGGGAGGAATGGGACTGGGAAGAGCAGCGTTTCTTCAGGTTGAGCTTGTCTCCTGAGCCTCTTTCTCCTTGGCTTTAGCCGTCCTTGGACAGTGCTGGGTGCGGGGCTGAGCCAGGACCTTGCTGGGCCTCATTTCCCAGCTCTGGGCAGGATGCCCTGCATGTCGCCGCCCTCTGCCAGCACAGAACAATTGGGCTCCGTGTCTGGATGAAAGTCACGTTTCCCTGGCTTGTTTCAGCGGCACAGGCGCAGGCGAGGAGCTGCTGGAAAAAAAAAAAAAGATCCTGCCCGACGCAGCAGCTGCCACCTTCCTGGGTTGGTGCTTTCAACCAAAGCAGCAGCTGGCTCTTCTCCCTGGCAGCATCGTCTGCTTGATTTGATCTGCTGCTGCACCTTGGCTTTTTTGGTTTGGCTTATTTTTTTGGAATCAGAGAAAGATTTTCCAGCTTTGACAGTGCTGAGAGCTCCCTCTGCTCGCCAGGCTGCTCATGTGGAGGGGATGGGTTTTACGTGTTTGAGCACAGCTGCACAGGGATGAGCGATGTCCATCGGGGTCTCCAGGAGTGCAGCTGGAGCTGGGGCAGTTTTGAACTTGGAGCAGGGCATCCTTCACCAAACCTACCAAACCTGTGGCTTTCCCAGGCAAGCAGGGATGGCTTCCGGCTCCCCTCTCACCCCTACAGCTGGGCTTTCCTCTCCCAGCCCAGCAAGAACTGTTTCCAGCTGTGTTTCCTCCTGCCCACGAGCTCCACGACCCTTTCCCTGTGCTTTGTGCTCTCCAAGGGAAAAGACTGAATGTAGCCTCAAACAGAAGCCCCCTTTCCGAACATTTTAACCAAAGGCTAAGAGAAGCACACAGCTCCCCAGCTGCTGCTCTCCCCGGCAGCACATGCTCCCTGTGTGCATGAGGCCATGTCCCTAACAGCATCACTTTTTAATTCTCGTCTGGTCATTCGGGCTGTTGGTGTTCCAGGTCACTCCACCAGCAGGTCTTCGATCAGATGGCTCCCTATTGCACTCAATAAATATTTTCTCTAGTCTGCCTCTTCCTTTTTCTTTTCAAGAGCATTGTTTCCCCCCTAGGCCCTCCACCTGCACCAGCAGATGCAAGATGTGTTCCCGGGGACTTCTGCCAAGCGCTTGGTGCCTGCAGCCCCCCAGGCAATACTGGCATGGGGGGGTTACACCAGTGTGAACGGGAGATCCACCAGTCCCCTTTGGGGAGAGGTCCCCAGAGTCCTTGGTGGCTCAGCTCAGTCCAGGCAGGTGCAGAATGTGCAAATGTTTCACCTTTATTAAGCTAATGATGCAGGCACACAGCTTGGCTCCCTGGAGGAGCAAGGAGAGCGGCTGCCTTTCCCCTCCCAGCAGGGTCGCGATCCCAGCACGGACGAGGTGTTCTCTTCTTCTACAGGGGCAGCACCTTTGCTCCATCCGAGGGTTTGGAGATGTAGAAGGTCGCCGTGCCGCTGTACTTCTCCTAGGGACGAAAGGAGCAGTAAGTGCTCACTGCACGCTGCTGGTTTCAGAGAATGCTGGTGACAGCACTAAGATCTTCCCTGGGCTGCAGTACCAGCACTGAGCTCAGCATTGCCTATGGGTTATTTTTTCCTAGATAGATTTAGCTGCCCCAAAGCCCATGCCTCCATGTGTTTTGGGGATCTTTAAGTCAATCTCTGGGCACTTTTCTGCTGTGTACCTGGATGTGTTGCTGGGCCCTCTCCGCAGCCTCGGCCACCAGCAGCGTCACCGTGCAGCCGCCGAAGCCTCCTCCCGTCATCCGGCTGCCGTAAACCCCATCGACCTCCAGAGCCGCCGCTACCAGTTCATCCAGCTCCGGGCAGCTCACGTCGTAGTCGTCCCTGGAGAGAGGAGATCCGGGGTCAGCCCCACACTGCACCACCACCACAGCAAGAAGGGCTGAAAAATGTCTCAATGTGCCCACTGCTATTGCAAAAAGCAGCAACATGGGGTACCTGCAGACCCCAGCCCAGTGCTTTTCCTATAAAGGCATGCAGTTATAGGAGCAAGGTGCTCTGGCTGTGAGACAAGGGATCCTGTAAGGTACATGACCAACTGGCCAGGGGATGCGCAGAGATCTCTAGGGCTTCTCCCTAAGCTGTTACAGGCTGAGCGGGAGAAATGCTGGGCAGGATACACCCCTGGCTGCACCCCTGGGTGAGCAACCCCCACAACCAACACCAGCACCCCAGCCCCAGCCCATCCTCACCGCAGGGAGTTGTGGCTCTCCACCATCAGCCTCCCAAATGTGCTGTAGTCCCTGTCCTGCAGTGCTCGTGCTGCCCGGACCGTGCGCTTGATCTCGCCAATTACGTGCCTGGCACGCCGGTACACCTCCTCGCCCAGCCGGCCCCTGGCCGCTGCGGGGACATGCGCACCCCTAAAGCAATGCCCCACCAGCAGGGGATGGGCCGCATCCTGCGACCACGTTTCCCTGCCCCATCACGCTGCCCCACAGAGCAGCTGGAGCCAAGGGAGGCCCCGAGCCCACCTTCCAGCTCGGCCATGGTGGCATCCCGCAGGCTGGCCTTGCCGAGCGCCGCCGCCGCCTCCTGGCACTGCCGCCGGCGCGTGGGGTACTCACTGCCCGTCAGCGTGTGCCGCACGTTGGAGTTGGTGATGAGGACGGCCAAGCTGGCATCGGTCAGGGGGACGGGGACGGTCTCCAGGGACCTGCAGCAACAGAACAGCGCGGGCGGCGCGCCCATCCCCACTGATTTCTCTGGTGAGGCCACGTGGCACGCAGCCCGTGCCTCGAGGGGGCAAAGTCTGCATGGTTTAGAATTTCGCTTGAGCAATTCTCTCCTTCCCAATTATTAGTCCCAAATTAGACCCTCATGACTTTGTGGGAAAGTCAGCCTTCCCCCACAAGGGAAAGGATACACGAGGGAAAGGATGCATAAGGAGCAATCAAGGCACCTCGGACTAGCCCCAGCCCCATGGTGAGATTTTGGGTTGGGGGTTTAACGCCTCCCTGCAGCTCCATGTTTCATGGCCATAAGATCGGCTCATCCCCAGCCCCAGCTGGCAGGCACGTGCCCGAGGAGATGCTGACCTGCAGTCAATGAGCAGCGCGTGGCCCTCCTTGCCCATCACGGATATGAACTGGTCCATGATCCCGCAGGGCATGCCAGCAAACGTGTGCTCCGCTTTCTGGCATGCCAGAGCTTTGGCCACCAAATCACCATCATCTGTGCCAGGGAAGAGAGGGGCAGGGGTTAGCAGCTCCAGGATGGTCACTCCTGCCTTGGAGCAGGGCAAGCAAAAGCAGCAGTAATGGTTTGCTTTCACTGGGGTTCACCAAAGAGCAGCCATCGTGATTTGCACTCTACAAGGTATCTAGTGTGGAGCTGCCCCATCATGGCTGTGCAGCCCCCAGTTTGCCCTCTGCAGGATTTTCTGTTTGTGGGATGTGGGGAAATGGAGCCCTGGGTGATGCTGAGTGCTGCACACAGCTGTGGGATGGGGTTTGTTAAAGCATCAGCGGCCAGCGTTTGTGTCCGCATCACTGCAAATCACCTGAGGCAGCCTGGGGTCTTCAGATCCAGCTGGATCTGATAATTTGCTGCTTATATCTCAGATGGCTGCAGCTGGGGCTGCTCAGTAGAATAGCAGAGTCTTGTTGAGGGCTGCAGGATGTCTCTGAGGGCAGTCCTGGCTCTGGCAAGGGAATGGAGGCACTGGGGGCAAGGACCGTACCGGGGCAGAGCTGCTGCAGGAAGGTGTAAGTAGCCACCTCCAGGGAGGCAGAACTTGAGAGGCCACCACCGAGGGGGATGTCGCTGGCTATCACAGCGTTGAAGCCAGGCATGGGACCACCTGTGGGAACAGAAGGGAGAAGAGGGGCTGTGAGCCCCCCTGTAGGGCTGGGGGCTGCCCTGCCCCACAGCTCCTGGGGATTCAGCTCCCAGTGGACAGAAGCCCCTGCTTGATATTCCATTTTTTGCTGTATGATGACCCACAGAGTGGGTCTGGGCTTCTCTCCACCCCAGTGTTGGGATCTTTGGAGCTGTGAGCGCTTCTGCTGGAGCCTGGCCCCATCAGCAGCTGCTCCAAAGGGATTTTTGGCACCCACTGGCCTCAACCACATGGAGAGGGAGGAGAACTCTGGCCTTACCCCGGTAGTGCTGGATCACGCCCTTGACGTAGTTGGCCCAGCGTGGCTGCCCAGGACTCAGGGGGCTGCTTTCACAGGGAACGGGGAACTGCACCCTGCGGGGCTCGTCTGCTGCCTCCGAGGTGGTGAGGATGGAGATGATCCCATCCTGAGTTGGGGAGCCCACCAGCACCGTCCCCAGCTGCAGGGCCTGGTGAGGGGACACAGACTGAGCGCCAGCCCCCTGGGGATGTCCCCTTGGTGGCAGGGGACAGCTGGGGGGCTGCTCCCACCCACCCACACTGATGGCACCCAACAAGCCTGAACTCTGCCTACGTGTCGGCTTGTCGAGGCACCCAAAATCTTGGCTGGTCTTAGAGGGATCCCCGTAAAAAATCCTAGCACCCTGTGCCCAGCCTGGGGGTAGCTGGGGGGCTCCACGGAGCTCAGCTCAGCAGCAAAACCTCTTCCTGCAAGACTTTTGGGGAAGCTTCTTGGCCTCCCAGCAACTCACTCTGGGTTTGCTTCGGGGCCAAGCATGGGCTCCCTGCACATCCCAAGGAGGCCAGGCAACCCCTGCCCACCTCCAGCCCCCCAACTCCCACCCGGGGGATGCCGAAGGGCTCGGGGGAGCTGCGGGAGGGGCAGCTCGGAGGCCGGGCGCCCTTACCATGGGCAGCACGAAGCCGCCGTTGTAGTCGGTGTGCTCGCCCAGCAGGTTCACCCTCCCGGGGGCCCAGGCCGCCCCGGCAGCCGCAGCCCCCCCGAAGGCCGCCCCGTACGCCCTGCAGGCTGCCGCCAGCAGCGGGGGAGCCCCGGGCCCTGCCATGGCTGCACGGCTCGGCACGGAACGGGACGGCCCCGCTCCGCCCCGCCGGGGGCCGGGCTCGAACCCGCGGAGCTGAGGGGCGGGGATGGGGGGGGTCGGGGCGGGCAGGGGCCGAGCTAGGGGGGGGGGGGGGGGGGCAGGCGCTGGGTGTGTGTGTGGATAGGCTGTGGCTGCTCGTAGCTGAGCCAATCTCTGCGGTTTTTAAAAATAGATATCCCTATATCCATGTATACATCCCTGTCTACATCCCTATATCTATCTGTTTATCCTCGTATATATCCTTATACATCCCTATATCCGTGTATGTGTCCCTATATCCATCTATTTACGTTTATACATCCCTGTATCCATGTACATATCCCTATATTCGTGTATACATCCCTGTATCCTTATATATATCCCTACCCTAATGCCTGTATTTATCTAAAATATAGATAGACTGACATATATATACCCTTCAGTTTCTGTTACGTGCGTTTGATGCCTATACAATGCCAAAGCATGCTTTATATAAGTGTGTGGTTATATGTGCTTATACACACCGATATCTCTGCCGTACCTCTGTACGGTAACACCCACCTCTGCCTCTCATACGTGTGCAAATACATACCGATGTGTGTACACAAGCCGACGTGTCACAAGTGCGTATGGGCGAGGAGGTGCGTGTGGCTGCGTATAGGTGTGACAGGGGCTCGCACGCACCCTGTGCTTGTGGCTGAGCCGTGTGGGGTGGCACCTGACCTGGGTGTGAGCCCCCCTGTGCCAAACAGGGTGCTGGAGGTGCCCAGGGCCTCCAGGGTTTGTCGCTGCACACCTGGGGCCAATGGCTGGGAAGGAGCCGCTGCTGAGCGCCCTCAGAGGTGAGCATGGTCCTGGGGATTCCTCGGTGTGGGGTCTGGGCAGAGGGTGTCATGTTTGGCCCTGCCGCAGTACAACTCAGTGTTTGCGTTGGCTGCGCCCATGCCTCGTTAGAAGGAAGTTTTCCGGAGTTTCTGCCTGCTGCCGGGGTGGGTCTCCCCCTGCTCGCACACTGGGCACCTCCCGCGGCGCCTACCCAGGGCCGCTCGCTCCCCAATAGCCCAACAGCCTGAGCACCCAAGGGTGCTGATCCTTCCATCCTGCAGGTGAGGTGCTGCGGCTGCGGGAGGCCGGGGGGCCCTGCACGGACACCTCGCCTCACCTCGCTGCCGTCTGCCAGCTGCTGGAGAGCGTCCTGCGCAAGGGGCTCCGACGTGAGTGTGCCTGGGCACCTGCATGGAGCAGGAGAACCAGCGTCCCCTCTGTGTCTCCCACGTGCAGCTGAGGCCCTCGTGCTCTTCTTGTCCCGCAGAGCCGGTGTGGGGCTTCCGGAGACGGGATTATTGGCACTGGTTGGAGCAGCTTCCCCAGGGGAATGGCGGCAGGTGAGCGGTGACAGGGATGAAGCACAGCCATGCAAGGCGCTCACCCCAAAACCCCCAGCTGCAGCAAGGTTGCTCCCCGAGGGCTAAGCCCCAAACCGCTTTCCCCTCTCTCCGAGCAGGCCGAATCCTCTCTCCCTCAGCATCCAAAGAGCCGCAACCTGCTCCAAGGTGCTGACGGCGCAGGGCCGTGGCCGCTGCTTCCTGCGCTCAGCGCTGCAGGGGAAGGTGCTGGCGGCGGCCCTGCGGCAGCTGGCATGCAGCCCCCGGCTCCTGGAGGTGCAGCAAGCGGGGACCCCACTGGATGGGCACCTTCGTGGCTCCTTTTTAGCAGCCTCATGGCAATTCTCGCTGTCTTTCAGTTCTATGACCCGGCGAGCTCCATCCTCGGCAATGAAGTCCTCCTGGGTAAGCCAGGGGCTCCGAGGAGGAGGGATGGAGCTGGAGGGGGGGAGAAAGGAGCTGGTTGTGATTTTTTTCTAAGCCAAGCTCTGTGGGAAAATCAAAGTAGGCTGCTGCAGTGGTGGAGAAGGAGGTGGAAGTGTTTAAATGGGGCTCGAATCAATCTGAGGTTGGTTTAAGTGTTGTGGGGCCAGGCAAATTGCTCCTGAAGTGTTTTTCTGTGCTAGTTTTTGTACCAAGGGTGGTGATGGAGGTGCGCTCCGAGGGGTGCTGGGCTGCCCGGCCGCCCAGTGGTGATCTCTCAGGACTGGGACTAGGAGAAAGCCTTTCATCAAAATCAGGAGATCAATAACCCCGAGTTAGCTGCCCCTAGATGCCTTGTAAATTGCAGCTCCTCGAGGAGGCAGGCAAGGGCACTAGACACTTCTCCTGGCAGGGCTGAGGTATGTCTGAGGGGTCTCTCACTGGAGCATCATTCATTACACTAAAAATGGCTTTATTTACACAAAAAATGGCTTTATTTATACCTCAGCTGTGTCCCTGTGAGGCTGCAGCTGCTGAGGCCCAGTGGTGATACTGCCTCTCCGTCCCCTTCCTCCCTGTGCAGAGCCGTTCCTCTCGCTGGTGCTGGTGGTGACGGAGATGGATTTCTCCCTGGATCTGCAGGTGTGGTGATGAATCAGTTGTGGGGGCCCCGGCCCCTTCCCCGCCAGCCCCAACGGCGCCGCGCTGCTTTGTTTGCAGAACTGCAGCTTCTTGGACGAAAGCTGGCTGCTGCCGGTAAGAGCTTGCTGCTCCCCGCTGCCGCCTGCTCCGGGCCTCGCTGGAATGTCAAACTGGGAGAATGAGGAATGACTTGGTTTGGAGGGATTGCCGTGCAACTCTCTGGCCATCTGCGGCCGCATGGAAACTGGGTCGGGCTTCCCAGCACGAGTGGAGCTGCCTCTGCGCTGAGGCTGGATCCTGCCGGGTGCTTGTGCTGTCACCAGGAGCAGATCCTGGCATCGACCTGGGAGTAAAACCAAGCCAAGGCAGCACTGAGGCATAAATCATTGGCAGAGTTTTCCCATGCTCCCCTCTCCATTTTATTGCCAAAAAAAAAAAGCCCGTTTTTCTGGGATTACATGCAGAATGTGGGTCACTTGATTTTGTTTTCATTTTTGCTCGCTGTAATATTTTTGCTCGCTGTAATATTTTTGCTCGCTGTAATATTTTTGCTTGCTGTAATATTTGTGCATTTGCACAGAGGCCACAAACAGCAGGGATGCCTCTACGTCTTCCAAAATTGCAGAGCATCCCTCTGTCACCTGTTTTAACCCCAAAGCAGCCCCGAGAAGCTGCCGGAGGCCTGTGCGTGCAGGAGGCAGGGCTCCTGCTGGCTTTCACGCGCCGCTAGCCACGAGCGCTCCCGGCTGCCTCTCGGCTCCCTGCCTAACGTGCTGTGACATCGAGGGCCGCTGTGAGCTGCAGCGTCTTGGAGAAGGGGCAGCGGCATCTCCTGGATGTGCAGGGACACATGAGGAGAGGGATGGGGCTCAAAATTCATTTATGGGGCTGGATCTTTGGGATCTTTGCTTTAGGGTTGGTTCCAGGCAAATTTGTATCTCCTGAGTGTGGGCATGGTAAATCAGGAGGGTGAGCGGCCACTGATGGTCCCTGTCTGGCCTCAGGAATTAGGGACCAGCCTCTGTGGGCTCCCAGAGCCTTGGTTTGGTTTCTGGGCCAGAAATGACCCACACTGAGGGGTCCCCGTGCTGCCCCCTGTCCTGGTCACACTGGGGAGGGAGCAGGAGCTCCTCGGGTGTCCTGTGGCCACTGCTGGGGCCTCTGTCACCAGCCCGTCTCTTGCAGGTGTGCATCACTTACGAGACGGTCCCATGTCAAGTGCTGGGGATGGTGATCAGGTAGGAGACCTCAGTCCTCCTCCTCCAGCAGGATCTGGAGGTCCAGGCAGTGCCCCAAAAAGTGGAGACAAAGACCCCCAAGAGCACCGGAGCAGAGGCTGGGGCTGTCTCAGGTCCTTCTTTCACCCATTATCTCAGCATCTGCAGGGTGGCTTTTCCCTGCCTCTGTGTATTGGTGAAACTTTGCTGATGGCACTAAAGGGATGAGGGGATGGGGATGGGTCCTGGGGGCTGAGCTGTGGCTCGGCCGGACCCACAGGTACGTGGACGGCCGAGTCTTTGTCACCGAGGTGCTTCCCGAGAGCCAGGCGGAGGTGGATGAGGTGGTGCTGGCCGGTGATGTCCTGGACGAGATCAATGGCTGCTCGCTGCGTAATGCCTCCAGTGGGCAGGTGGGTGGCATGGGGCTGGCTTGTCCTCCCCTGTCTGTCCTCCCTCTGCTCCCCTCCATCCTCCCCTGCAGGCCGGGGCGATGGTGCAGAAGCTGAGGGGACAGCCGCTGAGCTTCCGCGTGCTGCGGTGGCGTTGGCATGATGGAGAGGTCTACAAGCCCCTGCTGCCCTACCTGAAGGTCCTGAAGGAGAAAGAGCCCCACTTCCAGCTCTTGCGCCACCCCCGGCGCCGGGTCAAGAGGGAGATGAGGAAGGTGCAGGGGGGCAGGTGGGCACCATGGGGGGACAAGGGAGCCTGTGAGCATCTTCCCTGGCAAAAAGTAGCAGGAGATGCATGGGATCATCTTCTCCCTAGGCTGCTCTACAATGTGCGGTACCTGGGCCGGAGCAGTGTTGGGACGGTGAGGAGATGGGCAAAGATGTGCCTGTGAGATATTTGTTTGCTGGGTTTCTTCTCATATGCAGGGAGTGTTGTTCTTATTCCTTCCTTCCTGCTCTGTTTCAGTTTGGTGGCAAGGAGGTGCTGGAGTGGGCCATCCCTGCTGTGCTGGAGAGGGGCGCAGCACCACGGGTGAGCGATGGGGAGCGGGGTGTGCTCCTGCTTGGAAAAACGTTGGGAGGCTGGCTCACTGGGGGAGAGGGTAAGGCCAGCCCGTGGGTGCTTGCCCTCTGCTGTTCCCATGCTGGTGGCCTTCGTGTGGGGACCTGGCTGTGATGGTGAAATTGTGTTGTGGATCCGAGATTCTAAAAGACCCTTGGAAGAGAGGACATCTCCACCCCACCCTTCCCTTTTTCCTTTTAAACCCACATCTGAAGCACAGTGAAGTTGGTCTCTTAAGTTGCAGTCTCCATCTCCTCTTTTGATTGGTGGATTTTTGCCACCAGCAACCAGAAAGTCCTTGGAAAGCCGTACTTCATCACGATTCATTGCCTCTGCTTTTGAATAATCTCTATCTTGCTAGCGTCTTATTAAAATAGAGCTCAGGAGCTGTGATCATTGGGGCTTTTTTTTTTTTCCTTTCCCCCATTCAGGAGGTTTTATTTGATGTAAAGGAAACAGAAATCCTTGTACAAGAGAAGGCTTCTTCCAAGGTGAGCGAGCAACACCCATGGGTAGCCAAAACCTTGCAGGACAAGCTGCGACCTTGGCACCACTGGTGGCTGGGGGCACAAGGCAGTGGGTGCAGAGAAATGGGAATATGTCCAGATGGTGCGGATTTTGGGGTGACAGCAGTTGCAGGAAAATCTGGTGGCTCAGAAGGTTGCCGCTCCCAAGGCACGGGGAGCCCTGCTGCAGGGTCCCCAAGCAATACATCCCCAGCAGTGGCTCTTTTTCTCCCACAGGGGATTTCAAAACATGGGTGGAGACAGTGGGTGGGCCAAAAATAGGTGATGGTTAAAGGTTTTAGGAAGGTTTGCCACCCACAAAGGCTGTTGGAACACAATGTGGGACAAGCCTCCCCCTTGTCCCTGGCACAGGTCCTGTTCCGCTACCTCTACCCCGAGATCTCCTGCGTGGGACGCCGCCGGGAGAGCAGCCACTTGTTCGCCTTCTGCATTGTGTAAGTGTCACCCTTACTGGCTGCGTGGGCTGCGTGGCTCCTGGACATGCGGCTGTCCCCAACCCCAAGGGGAGCATCAAGCAAGTGAGCAAGGGTGAAGCACTTGCAGGGGCAGGCAGCAGAGCCCCCCGGCAGTTCCCCAAGGGCAGAGTTTGTCTCGAGGGGCACGATGTGACCTGTGTGGAGATGCAGTGCCAGTATGGCAACGCTTTGGCCAGCATGGGGTACGTGCAGTGGGGCTGAGAGTGGGCATCCTACCCCAAAGTGGGGATGTAAGGGGATGCAGGTCCTGGAAACGCAGCACTGAGCCTGCTGCATGGCTGCTCGTGCGACTCCAGGAGCTGGCGCTCAGTCAGTCCCGAGTCCTGGCACTCTCTAATGCATGTTTCCATATTTAGCTCGTCCCCGGAGAGCCCCGAAGGGAACACGTTTGACTGTCTAGTGTTTGCATCGGGTTCTGAGCAAGAATGCGAGGAAATCATCAAGAGAATTGGTAAGGGAACATTTTATTTCTTCAGATATAATTACAGAAAAATGTGGAGTACCAAGAGTTGCTATTCCATGCCACCACATGCAAGATCTAACAATTGCTTTTGTTGAGATTACTAAGATGAATAGATACTTCGATAGGTTTTTTTATTATTTTTATTTTTTCCTTTAGAACTGCTTGACAATTATTTGTAGAAACAGCTTCTAGGCATGCCCAGATGTTTCATTGTTTCCACTAAGTACTTGGAGGAAACTTTTGTTTTCGAGGGATGTTATTTTACAACATGCTTTTCCTCCAGGAGCCCGGCCTGCTACTGCAATTTAACACCAGATCAAGTTTTAATAAATCCCATCACTTGCAGTTCCTATTTTTAACCAGCCTACGTACAAGCTTCCCAAGCTCCTGGGCCACCCCTGACCCCTGGTTTCTTGTGGGACATCCTTGCTCGGTGTCCCCTCGAAGGGCTGTGTCCGACAGGAGGCACCTGTGAGGTCTGTGTGGGATCTGCAGCCCAGCTCCCGCCCTGTGCTGTTACCCAAAAATCTGAAGGCAGCTCCTGAGGCAGTCAGCTAAAGGTGTTGAGACGGCAGGCCCCTCTGTGCAGCTTCCAGCCAGCCCTTGAAAACAATTAAGTTCACAATTTAGGTGCAATGAATTACTTTTCCCTCCTGGTTTAGCAGTGGAAAAGTGTTGTTTAAAATCTAATCTTAGGTCACTTGAAGTCGTATTTTTAGCAGCTCTGTGGCAGTTACGATAATGATGCTAACCAGGGGCTGCGTTTGTTCCAAGTACATTTGGAGCAGATAGGAAAGGGTGTTGAGGAAGTTGGGTAAGAGCCCATGGTAATGAGCACTTGTTTCTCCAGCTGCAGGATTTAAACACACCGAGTGGTTCGTCTGATAAGGGCTGGCCCTGGCTCCAGCCCTGTGCTCCCCCCCTGCTCTGCTGACCCAGCTCAGGCTTAGCCCAAAACTTGTCCCCGGGCAGCACCCGCTTGGGTGAGTCGGGGTCCAGCTCCTGTGCCTGGCGTTGGAGCGGTATTTTTGTACTTCCAGGACGTTGTTGTAGGAGGAAGTGCTGTAAACGCATCCGGTCTTAAAACAATTGCATGCGTGGCCGGTGTTCACTTATTGCCTCCTCTGTTGTATAAACAACTCCTTTTCTTCCTCCCCCAGTGCCTCTTTCTCTGTGGATTTTTTTTTATTGAAATAAATCAAGATGGACTAGCTTAAGCTACTTCCTTGTGCAACTTCTGTCTCAACTTTAGCCTTACCAGCATATCCTGTTCTTTAAGAAGCGAGGACAGCCGGTCTAGCAATTCCCATTTAAATGTTAATTACCTGTTTCAGATGTAGTCTGAGCAGCTTTTCCATACCACAGCTTAATAAGGCCTGGCTGTTCCCAGCAACGCTACTAAGAAAACCAGAACCATGTTAGCAGGAAGCCTGGAGGAACAGTCTGAAGCGAAGGTTTGTGTCTAATCCTGTTTCATCAAAAAAGCTTAGCTGGGAAATGAGGATCTTACAGAGAGCCTCACAGTCCTCTCCAGTTTGCTAGGCAGCCCATCTGCACTCAGGTTGTCTAATTACTCTTTACATTTGCATACTGTCCTGCACTGCTACAGCATAGCTACTGCATTACCTTGGGCTTAGTCATGGGGCACCATCCCAGAACCAGGGAGAGGCAGAAACCAGCGCCTCAGCCCCACACGGGTGTCCCAGACTCCAGGACACAGCCCTGTCCCAGGGGGGTAGAGGCTGGGGGTGTCCCTGCAGGCAAGCCAGCTCTAACACTTCAGCATGAACTTCCCCTACAGGTACAAAAAGGGAAGAAAAAAGCTTAGCACTACAGCTGTGCCTTTGCAGTTTCACCACTAAGCAGTTACACTCTAACAAAACTCCCCACAGAGAAGGCAAGCAGCTGGAGCCTGGCCCAGGCCTGTCCACCTACCCCTCCTCTGCTCTCAGACAGGGCTCCGACTACAGCAAGGCTCCTAGAAACTCAAGGGTGACCAGGGCAAGTTCTCTACTTTTGTTGACAGCCTGACTTGCCCCAGCAGCAGTCCAGTATTGCGCGCATCTACTGCTAACATACTGGAGCCAGGAGTAAGCTTCAAGCCCATAGAAACCAAATGACAAAGACTCCTCACATGTGAATGTAAAACATTTAATTTAAAAATGTTGACACTACAATATATAAAATAGCTATTATAAATGCACATAGTGTATTCTATAGCTGCCAGGTTTACGTTTTTAGGAAACTGTAAGTTACACTGTGGTTAAGACTTGTAGTTTCACCCTCTGAAAAAGTCCACATTTGATCACAGTGATGTATGGTCAGACTAACAGCCCCAATTGTTAAACACTTGGATCAAGTCATAACCAGTTTTATTGCAAAAGGACCCTGTACACATTTATATCAATTCTAGTACCTTACAAGTTTAGCTACCCAACAAGTCATTAACATACAGAAACATGCATGAGAAGCAAGAAAGATCACCCATCCCTTCTGCATATTAGCAACTTGTCACTCCTGAGCAACAAGGCTCACATCACTGAGGTTTATGTGAACAGTCACTTTTAGCATTCATCCTGAGTGAAAGATGGAATGACTTAAGTACAAATGCAACATATTATAAACAATTTCTTACAAAAAAGTCACAAATTAAAACCAAAGTATTTTACAGAATTTACTACAAAACACCATAAAAACAGCCTTCACTTAAGCCCTCTCTCCCCGTATCCTGCGAGCCAACTGGATATCTTTGGGCATGATGGTGACTCTCTTGGCATGGATGGCGCACAGGTTTGTGTCTTCAAACAGACCCACCAGATATGCTTCGCTGGCCTCCTGTTTCAAGAGGACAAGAAGAAATGTTGTTAGAAACCCTCAGCGAAGCACACGAAGCACCGCGAGTGCCGAGGCCCAGCAGGCCGCCAGCAATACCTGCAGCGCACCGATGGCTGCACTCTGGAACCTCAAGTCTGTTTTGAAATCCTGGGCGATTTCCCTGACCAGCCGCTGGAAGGGCAGCTTGCGGATCAGCAGCTCCGTCGACTTCTGGTAGCGACGGATCTCACGGAGGGCAACGGTGCCCGGCCTGGGTGGAGGAATGAGGAGCAGGTGAGCCAAGGCAGGGGCAGCGGCGGGCCGGGCCGTACCGTGCCGGCAGCCTTACCTGTAGCGGTGAGGCTTCTTCACGCCGCCAGTAGAGGGGGCGCTTTTCCGGGCCGCCTTGGTGGCCAGCTGCTTGCGCGGAGCCTTCCCCCCAGTGGACTTGCGGGCAGTCTGCTTTGTACGGGCCATTTTTCTTCACTTACCTACAAAGACAAGCACGCCTAAGACAGGGCCCAGCTGTCCCGGCGCGACTCTCCAGGGCCGGCACCGCGGCATCTCCCCCGCGTCCCCGAAGCGGCAGATGCCGGCGGGCTGCCCCCTCCCTCCCCCGCCGCCGAGGTGGGCAGGCGGCCAGCGGCTTCCCCCGGGAGGAGGAGGAGGAGTCACGGTTTCCCCCTCCGCCCCCGCTCTCCGCGTCGCGGCCCGGCCGCTCCCCTCCCCGGGGGAAGCGGACTGAGTCACGCCGCCTCCCGCTTCCTCCCGGGCCGCCCCGGAGGGAGGGGAAGGAAGGGAGGGGGGATGGGGCCCGGCCGTGACTCAGGGCACGTAGGCAAGGCCCAGCCTGGCCGCCACGCTCCCGAAAAAAAAAAAAAAAAAGAAGAAAATAACAAAAAAAACAAGCCGCAAGACACCAACGCTCGCCGCGGAACACAACCGATAGCCGCCACTTACCGCTCGGAGAAGAAGAACGCACCGGCGCCGGTCTCGCTGCGCACCGAAGCCTGCGCTGCTCCCAACGCAACCCGCTCCGCAGCCTGCCACCCCCTCACTGCGCCCTCCCCGCCGCGGGGACCCGCTTTTTATAGCGGGGGCGGCACACGGCGCGGTGACCTCACAATGCCCGAAAGCAGCGCGCCGTCCTATTGGCCGGGACCTCCGCCGGCGCCGTGGCGTCACGAGACACAAAGGCCGTGCTCCGGTTCCTCGCCGCCGATTGGGCGAGCGCCCGGCCGCTGATTGGATGTTAAAGTAGGCGGCTGATTGGGCAGCGCGGAGCGCCAAGGAGCCAATCGGCGGCGGGCGGGCGCTCTGCGCGCTGATTGGACGAAACGGGGCACGGTTTGGATCCTACCCTTTGTTGCAAAGCTCCACAATGGGAAGTCAATAGGAGCGGGGCGAGCCGCGCCGGGCCACCGGGGCTACCGGGGCTACCCCTGGCCCCGCCGGGCCGCCTCGCGTCGGGGGCGGCTACGAGGCCCCGCCGCCTCCCGGTCCGCCCGCCCCTCGGCCCCGCCAGAAAGCGCCTTTGGCGGCGGCTGCGAGCGGCGTGGCCGGGCCGCGGGGGGTGCCCGGGTCCCGGTGTGCCCCCCCCC
>CM021782.1:5339942-5386899 GCA_011076525.1 Nettapus auritus | reverse complement strand
TCCTCCTCCTCCTCCCCCCTCCCCTCCGCGGCCGCCCCGGTGCATGCCGGGCGGGGCTGCGGGAGGGGGGGGGGGGGGGGGAGGAGGAGGAGGAGGAGGAGGAAGAAGAAGAAGAAGAAGAAGGGGGGGAGGGCCCCCGGTGGGGTCCCTGTCACTGGGGGGCTTCTGCCAGAGCCGGGTCTGCGTCCTCGGCGGGCAGCCGTGCAAGAGTAGCGACCCCCCAGCTGTCAGCTGGGTTAGGGCATGGTCCCTGCACCGTCTGGCACAGAGCGGGTCCCCGTCCCCATCGGTCACCCACACGGAGCGGGGTTCCCCTGTCACTGTGACAGAGCGGCATCCCCCTGTTAGGCACTCTGACAGAGCGGGGTCCCCATCCCTGTCACTGGGATGGGGGTCCCCGTCCCCATCTGTCACCCAGATGGAGCAGGTCCCCCTATAAGGCACCCAGCCACAGTGGTGTCCCCTCTGTTGATCTTCCAGCCGGATTGGGGTCCCACCGTCAGTCACTGGGCCAGAGGGCTCGCACTTGAACCATGCCTACCCCCAGTGAGCCCCCGGTTCCCCCTTCCCTGTCAGTCACCCAGGTAGAGCAGGGTTCCCCCCATCAGTCACTGGGATGGAGAAGGGTTGTTCCCCTGTCCGTCACCCAGCCCATCAGTCGTCAGTGGCAGAGTGGGGTCCCTCTGTCAGCCACTCTGTCAGAGTGGGGTCCCCATCCCTGTCTGTCACCCGTCTGGAGCCAGGTCCCCATCCCTATCACTGGGACAGAGTGAGCCCCTACCCCCTCAGTCACCCAGCCAGAGCTGTCCCCCTCTAAGTCACCCAACCGCAGTGGGGTCTCCCCTGTTGGTCTCCCAAGCCAGTGTGAGGTGCCCCCATCGATCTCTCAGCTGGATTGGGGTCCCCCCCTTTGGTCCAGAGGGCTCACACCTGCCCCGTGCCTTCCCCTATCGAGACCCCATCACCCCAAGACCCTGTCACCCCAGGGACGTGCAGGGTCTGTGCCCTTCGGCTCGGCCTGTGCTGAGGTGCCGGCTGGGAGCTGAGCCCCTGCGCCAGGTGGAGGCATGATGGGTGGATGGAAGGAGCTCAGGTGTTGCCTTCCCTCCTTAAAATAATAAAATTTGGGAGTGTTGTTGTGAATGGTGCGCTATGCTGTCCGTCCTTACCTGTGTAGGGTGTTGGTGACCTTACCTGTGTAGGGTGTTGGTGACGTACAAGAAACACAGAGCACGAATTAGCTGAAGTGAGAGGGGTGGGTTCCTCGTGCTCCGTGTTCTTATCCTTTAGTTTTTCATAAAGTTGTGGTGGGCTTCCCTGTGATATGCTGAATAAAACCAGCCGGGGAGTTGCAGGAGATCGCACGGCTGCGGGGATAACGGGGTATTTGCCATCCTCACCCCTTGGGCTGCGTGGGGATGGAGGCTGCAGGACGGAGGGCCTCTAGGTCTTATTTCCATCGCCCAGCTCCTGGTGTGGTGCTGAGGGAGCTGGCGGGTTGTGGCCTGGCTGTGTTTGTGGTGGTGGCTACGGCTGAAGTTTGGTGGCCTTTTACAGGAGCAGCTGGCACCAAGGAGTCTGCTGGGACTGCGGTGGTGGGGACAGGGCCTGCCCTGGAGCTGGTGTGACCACAGGCAGGGACACAATCGCTCAGGACATCGGGTAGAGGAAGATGAAGGTGGCAAAGGAGCTAAGCATGACCGTGGAAATGAGGCTATCAAAGATTAGGAAAGAAACTGTGCAGGAAATGGTTGGAAATGGGAAGAGGAGGAGGAAGAGTGGGACCGAGTAGCTGAAAAGGAGGAAAAAAGGGCAGCGTGGAACAAAGATGACAGTGTAATTAGCTTTTTTTTTTTTTCCAGAGGGGAAAAACGCTTATTTTCAGATGGATGCTAAAAATAGTTCAGTGAAAACAGTTGCAGGAACAGCGAATAACCACGAGTGAAAGATGGGCTTGGGGACGGCGGAGTGGTGGCGGTGGGACGCGAGCCATGCTGGGGAAGTTTTCGGTTCGTACGCGAGGTCACATCAGACTGTAAACCTCCTCCTGATAGCATATGGGAACTTGCTTGGTGGTCGTCCGCGTGAGCGAGTTGTACGTTGTCGAAATGTAAATATTTTCTTCCTTTTTTTTTTTTCTTTAAATATAGTTTGTTTCCATAAAATGACATGAAGGTTACAAGTTGTAAACTCGAGGAAGCTTAATTATCGGCATACTTTGCTGTTCCCTGGGGACATGCAATCTGGTACCGGGGATCTCTCTCTTGGAAAGTTTGGGTTGTGTTTATTAGGAAGTGTTCCAATTTCCGTGTTAGTGTCAATTTCTAAGCTCTTGGTATTTGCATGAGATTTTTAGGTACTTTGGAGTGCAGCTCTGCATCTTGTGTGGAAGCCTTTTTGTTTATTCCAGATGCGCGGCAAAAGAAAAGGTGGAAAAAATAGAATTATTGATGATATGCCACCCCTTTGCCGCGGTTTGCTGGCAGAACAGGAGCCTAAAAACCCCTTTTGATTGTGTCCTCGCTAGCAGTTGCGGCATGCAGCTGGTTACTCCTAGACACTCAGCTGTTTTGGTGCCAAACTCCTGTTTAATTATGAATGCCGTGTTTCTCACCTGGGGATCTGCTGTGCTGCTGTCTGCAGAATTCAAGTGAGTAAGGCAGCGCTCAGCAGCCGCCGTTACGCTCTCCCTGGGTTCCTGGATCGGAGATGTGTGCGTGTGGCCGTTCCCCACGATCCCACGGCGTGCTCGGTGCCCGCAGCGGGAGAAGCACGGAGCGGGGTTAGCTGATGGCTCGCAGTGGGAAGCGGGTTTGCTTTGGGTACGTTCTGTCAAACCTCAACTGATTGTTGGCTGTGCACCGTTTCTTAACTCTGGCTGGCATGGTTATTTCTGTACGGGGCTCTGTCTTTCATGTGTTATCTGTGAGTGTGAGCAGAGGCTGAGTTCAAAGAAACTGAAAGCGAAGTCACTTAGCGTCGTAGATACCGAGCGGTTTTGTTTTGGTACGGTCTGCCCGCTCGGCTGTTGCGGTCTTCATTGGTTTTTAGTCCGACTGGCCTCGTTAATTGTGGATTGTAAAGGCTGGATCAGCTGCTTGGGTGCTCGTTGGTCTCAAAGAATTTTAGATAAGCGCAAGAAGAACGCTCCTTCGTTCGCTGTGCGTTCACCTGGAGTCAGACACTTCGATAACTGCAGGAAAGCAAATGTTCTGGTGTAGGTGAATTAACCATTAATAATAATAATAATAATTTTTAAAAGTGCATTCATTCTAGTATATTCAAAATAAACATGCTCAAAAACCGTGTTGAAAATATCCCGAGTTAGGTTATGATCTCTGTGGGGCACAGACCTGTCGGGCATATCCCAGTCCAGCTTTACTCAGGACAATTCTCTGGAGTGTGCCTGCCTCAAATACCCGCAGCCATCCTGTAAATAAACTTCGGAGTTTCCGTGTCCCTGCAGGCTGTCCCCTTGCTTGAGTTGTGGACCGTGATGCCTGGAGCACATCCTGTCCCTCGTGCTGCACAGAGATACGCTTTGCAGCCTACAAGGCCAAAAGTTGTCTTCCCTTTTGCACCAGGGGAGGAATCGCGGGAAGCTGCTAAAGGTCAGTGCCCCGTAAGCAGTGCTGGAGCTGCAGCCACACGGGGACGTGTGCCTTGTGGTCACATTAAAGCCTGCCGGGCTCCATCTCACAACCGTTTCGGTGCCAGCCAGTTAGAGGTAAAAGGAGCAGTGCACTTGATTGAAGGGCGTTTCAAGTGGGGATGGAAATGGGGCTGATGCAATGCTGGAGGTAGAGCTCAAGCTGACTTTGTGTCCAAGGTATTTTTGTATCTGCATGTGTTTGAGCAGTGCCTTGTCTTGTGGTTTCTCGGCCTTAAACAGGAACTGGGATTGGGACAGCGCTAGAAATACGAAGTGAAGAAGAAATAAAAGTAGCGAGATCATAGGTGGATTTGGATTCCAGCAAAGAGCTTGCACGCGTGGTCTTATCTATCTCAAAATCTTACTTCTAAATTCTTACTCGAAACAATGGCACACAGAAACACACCTCAAAGCACTTGTAGGAGGACAGAGTAATCCTTATCTTCCTATCAGCGGACAGTGTCTTACTGCTGTCAGGGCGAGCAGTGTCTGACCTCAACCGTGCAGACTGTCTGTGGAAATAAAACCAAAACCCACAGGTGCAACAAATGCATTTTCAGAATTGTTGCTTTTTTGTAAATGGCATGTTCCTCCGGGGCCCTCAGCGTTTGTCTTACAACAAGATTTGCGCTGTTGAATTCTGCTTTTGATGTGCCTGGTGCTCACAGCCTAGGCTTTTGAAGTTGTTCTTTTTAAAACCTGCAGAACTCTGAAAGAAGAAACTGCCGCCCTCGTGCTGCTTTGGATTTCCTGGTGAGAACCCTTAACCAACACACTGATATGGACTTCTGCAGGGACAGAACCTATCCCCCTATTAAAAACAAACAAACAAACAAAACAAAACAAGTATGTGCATTACTAGATTTCAGACTGTGTAATACCCTTTGAGGTAGGTAGTTAAGAAAGCACAGGATAAGCATGCTTTCCTTAATTATTTTTTACAAATTCTTATTTAAGAACAGTTTCTAAACCAAGGAACTGCTAGCTCTCTGCTGTGTTGTTACCTGTAAACGTAGATTTATTTACTCAGGTGAGTATAAGCTGGTTATTGTTGTTGTTATTTATTTATTTTTAAGTCTGCATCAACTTCACTGAACACAAGTCCACCACAAGTGTTATTAGGAAGCGTGAATAGCGCAGGAAGTCCTGGAGTGTTTACAGGAAGGGCCGTGCTCATGGAACGTGCTTGCCGTTGAATCCCTGCGCTGAAGCAGGCTGGAGGATAGGAGCCTGGATTTCAGGGGTCTGCAGAGGATGGGTGTCAAAAGCCTGCAGCTCTCCCTGCAGCAGCGCTCTGCTCGTCTGCTGGACTGTGCACGTGGTGCTGCAGCGAGGCATTGCTCCATTGTGTTAAAGCAGGACTGGAGCTGTGCTTCACTCAATGTGCTTACACCTCAGAAGTGAGTTGTTTGGGTTAACAAAGTGGGCAGGGAATGTCCGTGCAGATAACTTATATGGGATGCACAAAAATATTTTGTGCAGTGAAGGCTTCCTGCGCTGTTTTGGTGTTTTTGGAGTTTGTCGTGATCTGGTCAGGCTTGGCGTTCCAGAAGTCTGAAATCCCGCGAAAGAGGGGAGATTCGGTCATGCAGAGTCATTCCCACTTGGAAAATGGTTCTTTGATTATTTTTTTTAATTATTTTAAATAAAACAAACAGAAACGAAGCCCTTTGTTAACGCTTGCACATTGTTTACGTTAGTGTACAGAATAATTTTGTGTGGCGTGGAAAACAATTAATTTTAAGGATTGTTTTAGAAAACCTCAGAGTTTAGAGTTTTCCAACAGATCAATTTTTCTCTTACCTATTGCCTATTATTTCTACCTAGCGTGGCTTTATTTTAAGGCAAATTGTCAGAATCCAGTGTGTTATTTCTAACAGATCCGCTCTTCCCACCAGAATAAGGCTTCTAATTTTCTGTGAGACCCTGGAACGTACACTCTTCTTGCAGAGCGTCTGACCAACTTCTGGAAGCCGTCCCGCATTTCTGCCTCGCTGCAGGTTGGGTGTTACTGCCCCTACAGCGAGGTGGCAGGCAGGAGTGTGGCAGCACGCCCCTTAATCCAATTTATTTGATAGTACGTTAGCACACAGTCCCTTAACCTGTTATCAGGAGCTGAAATTTCTGAGAGGAGCAAAATAAACGCCTGGAGTAGGAATATCCTGAGCTGCTGCATCGTGGCTTGTGGCAGCCTGCTGGTCAGGACCCTGAGAGGGGAGCTCGTTTCGAGGGGATGCCGAGGTGTAGAATTCTTCGGTTAGCTTCGTGCTGTTTGAAAACTTCATAATTCAGTTTAAAATTCCAGAAGGCAGAGCTGAAAGAGATGGTGAGGAGTTGCCCGGTCAGTCCCTTGGCTTAAAGGAATCACCTACATCTAAACTGTTTCGAAGAGACTAACTCTGTGGGGTTTTTTAACATCCCTTACATTACTCCTTAACATCTGCTTAAATTTTTTGGTGAAATCAGGGACTGCAAGAGGGAGACAGTCACAGAGGCGTCTGTGCTATAAAGCCCTGATACACTTTATAAACCTGGTGTCACATCCAGCACGTGGCTTGCAAGTCAAGTGCAGAGCTGTCGGAGAAGCCGTGCCCTGTGTGCACAGCCTGGCCATTCCCTTGTCCTCTATAACACAGACCCGGTGCCAGCAGGCTGTGCAGCAGGGGAATTTCCTAGCTGCCTTTCTTCTCTACTGTGTTAAGAGAGAGTTTGTGTTTAGTTTCAGGGCAATCAGGAGCACCCAGCCTCCCTAGGAGAGCTTGGAGGGAGCTGGTGAAGCCTTCCTCCAACTCCACCTCGTGCTGACAGCCCATTTAGATGCTTATCATAATTTCCTCAGCAATCTCTATCTTTCCTTCTGTATTTTGATCAGCGCTTGATGTCGTTAATACCGGTTTGGCATTGGAAGCATCGCTTGGGACGAATGCTCCCTTGAAACAAATGCCAACGATTTCTCCTGAAATTTGTCGCGGGCTGTCGGCTGAGCGGCACGGCCTCGTGCTGCCGCGGTGCTCGGCTCAGCTCTAGGAGGTTGTCATTACAACGAGAGAAGTTCGAGGTTTTCTGTGAAAGAAAAAGGCCACTTTAAAGTGCTGAAGCTAATTGCACCGTTGCAGTGATGAGAATAAATTGCGAGCTCACTGAGATGCTGGCTGCTGGCCCGATTCCTATCTCTTATTAAAAGTCAGAGACCTTAAATTGAATGTGGTTGTTAGAACAGCAGCAGAAGGGGAACTTGGACTGAGTTTGTTGTCAGACAAGAAAAATCTGAGGCCATCGCTAGCTATGTGTTGGTCAGAAGCGCAGATACATTTTTGTGGAGCATACTGGCTTGTAAGAACAATTGCACAGTTGATTCCAGGTAGGAAATTATGGTTGGGTTGCTTTTTATCATCGCATGCCTAGAATTTCTTTTTAGATTAATAAGCAGTTGTTGAAAGGAAAACAGTTTCCTGAGCCTATACCTGATGAATATCTGCAGAAGTCTGAATTGCATTCAGTGTTGTTTTAGTCATTAATCTTTATCTTCCGCGTGTCACTGCCATTCGTAAAGCAGCACCCACTCCGGTCCGCTCCGAGGTGATTGTTCTCCTCTTAGCTTCAATCAGCTGAGAGCTTCCTGTAACAGCACCTGGGTATTGCCATCAGAACAGGAATAAAACCAGCAGATGCCTCAGGGCAACCGTGCAGCTCTGCCGCAGCAACAACAAAAAAGGTTTGCACGTTTAAACTACCTTGCGAGATTTGTTCCCATTTCGAAACGAGACGTGGTGGTGTAGCCCAGGGCTTGCCTGCTTTCCCCTCGTGCAGTGGTGCTGCTGTGGGAAGCATCAGTGCTCCTTCCAGCCTGGCTGGGTGCAGGATTTTGGTTCTGAGGTGTGCTGGTCTTGTAGGATTTCGAAAGAGCCTGCTGGACCGCCACAGACACAGAGAAAATCACTGGCACTGCTAACACCGATTCTTTAAAATCAGCCCATGAGAGTCGACTTTTATCTCTGTGCTGGCACACGTGTTAGGGCTGCAGGTTTCTGCTTGCTAGGTAATCATCGTGTTTGTTTCAAACTCACAACAGAAAGTGCCTGTTCACAACTGTAAACCTTTCCAAAAAGATCTGGCTGGGGCTCAGCCTGGGGAGACGCAGACAGCGTTGCCTGCTCACACGTGGACCGGCCTGGACGAGAGCACTGCAGATCCATCATTCTGTGCGGAGTTTGAGGCTTATGCTCGTGGTTCAGTGCAAGTGTAGACCTTCAGACAGTTCGTGTCCTGCCTTAAAACTGTTGTGAGCGTGGGACTGCAGCTGATCCACGAGCTGCCTGTTAAATCGTGAAGGCTGCGGGCACGGTCGGGAGAGGGAGGGCTGCTGCATCTGGAGCATCTGCTGTGAGGCTGGGTGCTGAAGGTTAGCTGCCTGGAAAACACTCGTAAAAACCCGTCGCTGAAAGCCAGAGCTGTGTAATGGCTTGTGTGGAAGCAATGTTTTTCTGAATTAGCCTTTGCAAATCCTTGAGCGTGGGATGTTTTGTTGTAGGGAGCTAGCAGAGCGAGTAACGCAGCGCTTCAAGCAGCCCGGCCCCGTTGCCAGCCTCCCTGAGCATTCCTACAGCTGCTAACCCTGGGTGGGCTTTGGGAGCGACTGAAGGAGCACTGAGAGAAATACTGTGTCAGAAACCTCACGGGAAGCTGGCATTTTAATTTTTACAGCATAGGACATCGATGTATTCTTCAGGCCTCGGTTCATTTCGGTTCAGGCCAGCAAACCCGATGCATGTCAACTCCATATGAACCCGGTGTTTGCAAAGATTTATTGGGCCTTCTCCACGTTTGGGACTGGCTACAAAAAAGCCCACGGATGGACATTTTAGCTAGGTAAATAGTAGTAAAATACATCCTCATATTTAAGCACATGTTGATGTACTGTAGTGAGAATTAAAGCAGGAGGCCTCCAGCAGCATGTAGCTGTCCAGCTTCAATAAGTTCGAGGATTTTCACTGAAACAGTTGAGCTCAGTCCACGTGTTGTTGAAAAATAATCGTTTCAATACGATCCTGGTTTTGTAAGCTCAGCACTTAGGTAGGTGCTGTAGGGAAGGAATAATGTGGCCCCGAAATAGGGCGTAGAGTGGAAACCAACCTGCAGAGTGGTGAGAGCTGTGTTGGAGGCTTCAGGCACAGCTGTGGTGTTGTCAAGTTGCAAATCCGTCGCTCCCACTTGGAAAAATTGGACGTGTTTTTAAAACATCGCGTGGACTGTCCGAATGCGTAGTTAATCCTGAGGTCACGTCAAGCGATGCGTGTTCATGGCCAGCTCCTCCGGAGATCAGACTGGGTGAAATGTGAATGTGAACTGAAGGCTTCAAGGCTCCTAAGGAAACAGCTCCGAAATGCCCTGTAGTTAAGGGTTTGCATGTGCCTGACCTTGGATTGCGTTAACTATAAAGGTGAAAGCTCCGTGCAAACAAACACTTGTGCTTAAGATGGGTTTTGTTGGTATGGCTCGGCCATGTGCCATTCATGGCCCGCTGACGCAACAGGTTGATGCTTTAAAATAAAGAGCACGCAGCCAAAAAAAGGCCTCCAGGTGTTTTGCTGGGCTGGTTTGAATGACACAGCTCCACGCTGGGCTCCAGGGAAGAGGGGTCGAGCACCCCGACACCCACGGTAACACAGCCCTAACCCTGAGCCTGGGGGCCTGGCTGCTGGTGCACAGGGCAAGCGTTGATTTTATTGAATTAACTCAGTGCAAAGCCACGCTTCCCCTTCCTCACTGAGGCACGGCCTCGGTGCGCTGCTCGAGCTGCATGGCAGTATTTCTCTCGAAACGAAGCCATTTTTGGCTGTTGGTTTGGAAACCGAGCAATGTTTTGCCTGAAGCTGGTGCGGGGCTTCCTGTCCTGGCTTGGCACCATGCTGTAGCGTCTCTATTTTTTTTTTCTTTAGCTTTTCGGTTAACAGAAGGAACAACCGTTTGTCAGACGTTTTGCTTTCCGTTGACAAATCTCATGAAAATTTCTGAGAGTTGCCTCTGTTCTGTTTTGGGACGGAAGGGGTTATTTTTAGCAGTCAATTAAAGCTCTCATCTATAAAGTGACGGGAAAGTGATCGAGTGCGAAGTAATCCATTGCTCTTCCCATGTAGTCTGACTGACTTGCTCACATTGTCGTCCGCCCCGGTGTGCTTTGAGAGCCCAAAATAGCAGCTGGTGCTGGAGCTCCTGCAGCACACGCTACCCTTTGGCGTTTAAGCGGAAGCTTCCAGCTCAGCTTCGCCTGCCAGATCCATCGGATGTCGAGGAAAAGGAAGGCTTGTGCGTGCTGCCTTCCTAGTCCTGCAGCGACAAGCAGGGCAGCCGGCAAGCTCACCACACTGCTTGCTCACGAAGGTACATCGTGAGTTACGGGAGCACTTCAAACAAAAACGCCTCTGCGACTGAAGAAGCCCAGCTCCGTGCATCTGCAATAAGTCTCTCCAACTTTCACTTTCTTTATTCGCCCTTACACTGACGTTATTGTCAAGCTCTAATGGAGAAGGGGAAATCGAACAGCTTTACAATCGCCCGGTGCTGTCTGCGGTGTGACCTTTTTCCAGTTGATGGTTCAATTTATTTAGGTGATAAAGAAAACACTGAGGCATGCGAAGTCTGTCTTCCTGACAGATGGGAGCTTACCGGAACTTTTTTCCTCATCCTTTTTCCTTCCCCACGTTCGCAGTCAGCCTTTTGTTTTTATAAAGCGGCCCATATATTTTTCCTTGAGGTTTAAATGCTTTCTAATCTTTTCAAGGCTTACAGAACTGCACCTTACTTGACAGCATGGAAAAGGAAATAGCCGAGCGGTTATTGAGGTGTGCTGAAAAAGAGAGATGCTCGAGTTTTGTGGAAGGCGATGCACAGCATGTGCGAAAGTCCTTTGTGTTGGGGGCATAGGGGCTTGGTCAGGTCTGTGAGCTTGTTGAGAAAACAGCAATAAATGGGTATTTTTGTTAAATGGGTCCTACCGTGGGATTCTGTCACAATAGTGGTGACTGATAAAGGTTTCTGGTAAAGCCTGCTCAGAAAACTTTCCCTGAAATCACGATGAAAACCATCAAGCTTGCTGCTAAATGTGTTTGCTATTATTAAATGCTTATTTTTTTGTTTGATGTTCAGCTGTGACTAGCGTGAGGCTGTATTTCAATACGAAATGACATCTGCTAGTAAGGTTTTTTTAAACAACAGCAAAAAAGAACACACACTCAGCTCCCCCCAGCTGTTTATTGGAACAAACTTGCCTTAACTCCTGCTCTGATTAGAAAGATGCCGAGTGTTTCCTTGCGGGGGTCTAGGCAGGTTTTAAAGCAGGCTGCAGGCGGACTTGGCTGTGGGGTGGGGAATGCGGTTTCCCTGTGCCCACCCCTGTGAAGCTGCAGCTCCCGTGAAGCTAGATTGCTTCTTTCACATTTTTTTTTCCCAAATGCCAAGAAATCACGGGAGTGGAAGGCTGCGTTCCCTCTCAGAAAGCTTGCTTTGCATTGAAACAAAAGCATTTTATAAGGTGTCTTGGGAAAGAGAGTGTCAAACCCTGTTTCTGAAAGGTGTTTGGAGTCCGTGGTTGCTGGTGCCTCGCTGACCTCCTTGGTGTGCTGAGGAATTCCCTGAAAGCAAAGCCTTCCAGCCACCCTGCCGGTGTGCCAGGAGATGTGGATGGGTGTTACGGGGAACTGCCGGCGCAGAGAAACCCAAATCTCCACAATATCCATTCAGGGTGAATTATTGTGGAGCCATGCTTTTCTTTAAACCTGCATTTCTTTACTTATTTACAGTTGTTCTGGAGTATCTTTACCCGAAGAGCAAAAACTCCAGAGCAATGTCAGAGCTGCATATCATGGCTTTTCCTCTGTCAGTAATGATATGTTAGACAAAAGGTACATTAGTAGGATTTTTATTGAGTATCCTGTTGGAATAAGTAGATTCTGTCATGCACCACTGACTCATTTCAATTGGAATACCACAGTTCAGTAAAGGAAAATAATTGAGTCATGGGTTTCTTACTTAAAGCGTGTTTGATATCATCTTTTGTAATAAAATTTTATGAGGGTGAAATGAATTTAGAGAGCTGATTAAATATGGACAGCTCTTTTCCCCTTGTGTTGGGTTGGCTCTCCGAGCTTAAAAAGAAAACAGCGGTTTTGAAAATATTTTCCATAGATAAGCTGTACTGAATTTGAAACATCTATATCTACAGTTACGTTATTTTTTTCCTGGGTTTTGCAATGCTGCCTACTTTGCAGGAGTCTGTTGGGTAAGCACGTTGGGTTTGCTTCAGACAATTCTGTGTTAGCTTGAACCACTCAGTTAAACTTCGAAGCAACGCTGGTAATTTTATTTATTTACTTATTCCTAAGCTGAATTAGGGAAACTTTGAGCTGCCTGCTGCCTGGACAGGTGGGTGCTGAGGGGAGCTTCCAGCAGAGGAAAGCCAGGGACCATCCGGGAGCAGTGACCTCTGTCGTTCACGCAGCAGCGCTCAGAAAGCTCTGCCCGCGGCTGCAGTGTGCTGGGACCACCTGAAACTTTACAGAGAGGTCTGTGGCTTAGCCTCCTGCTGTCCTGTCTGAAACAGCAGGACTTCACGGATGTAGAAAGGCGAGCAAAAGCTCGCGGCATTCCCAGCTACTTTATGCCAATAAAAGCCGATAAAATTATATTTTTGCTCATGATCCTCTCCGTCAGGTGATGCAGGCAGACAGGACTAAAATAAACGTTAATGGCAAGAGAGCGTTTTCTTCCTTATCTCTGAAATCTTATCAGGAAATGGAGGTTTGTTTTCTTTTTTTCTTTTTTTTTTTTCTTTTTTTTTTTTTTAACAAAAGGCACTTTATTTGCAGAGTTCTTGGTTAGATTTACCCAAGAGCGACCCATGCTGCCTCCTGCAATTGGCTTCACGTGACGGGAGCAGCGGTGGGGATGGAGCCCCATGGCTGGGGGAATGGGGCTGCTGTGCTCCCAGGAAAGGTGGCCGTGGTTTATTTCGGTCTCACACCACAAAACCCAGCACCAGTCACTCACGTGGGCCTCCCTGAGGGGTGCTTTAGCGTAGTTGTGTGGGTGTAGGCACCCCCCACCTGTGTACAGAACCTGGATGACGCTGGCATGAGGTCTCCCTGCTGTCCTACTTGTGCAGGCAGTGCCTTAGCCTGGATTAGCCAATTATCTAATGGCTTTCTCTCTGCTGTCCTGTCACTGTAGAAGATTTAGATCACATTTGTTAGCCTCGGTGCTCTCTTTGGGCCCGAAAGGAATTTTGGCAGGAAGGGAATTGACGGGGAGGAGTGAGGAGGGCTGCGAGGTGAGGAGCCTGTCCTGGGGCTTGCAGAAAGACTTCAGCCAGTGCAGGGGTGCTGGAAGGGAAGGAAGGCCTGGCTTTGTGTTGTGGGAAAAACAGGGATTTGAAGGAGTTGTTTTTCTCCTTTCTTTTCCAAGTTCGTCAATAATGCCTCTCCCCCCAGTCCTCTTGATCCCTCTGCTATAAAGCAGAGATTTCTCTTCTGGCGTCATTGTGCGTCTTCCAGTGATTTCAGGGAGCTTTGGGAAAGGCTTTTAACGAGGAATTTAGAGCTCAGCTGTCTTCGTGCATTACCAGCACATTTTCCTGAACTGAGCTCATGCCAGTGCATGCGTGACTTTTATCAAGTTTGGCAGGAAGTCTGCGGCCCTGGAACATGTTATGGATGCAGGTATCCTGCGCGCTGTGCTGCTTGAGCACGCCGGCTGCTCGCACAGCCAAACCAGCAAAGCTGCAGCAAACCGAGCGATCTTTGCAGCAGCAGGCGAGGAATGCGACCAGGACAAGGCTGCAATTATTGAGTTTGCAAATGAAGCTTCTCGGTTAGTTTTTTCTTGTGTTTTTCTTCCCCTTTTTAGGTTTGATTTTTTTTGTTTTTTGTTGGTGACATTTGGAAGCAAAATTTGCATCTCCCCCCTGCCCAGTCTTTCCGCCTGCAGCTCCCGAAGCAGGTTGCAGCTCGATCCTCCCCGGGGCAGAGGGGGAACTGGTTGCAATTGCTGGCTGCAGATGTAAACACTTGCTGAGCTGCCGCTAGCAGTTACAGGCAGTTGGCAGTTCCCCCACTAGCATAAACTCTTGCTGAGAGTAATTACTGCCCCTTCCCACTTCCCAGCCCGCAGGAAGTGGGATTTCAGCAAAGTAAAATTCTTGGTGTGTCATCCCTCCATGCCAGGACTTTGCAGCTCCTTTCAGCCTCTGGAAGTTCCCAAAGCTAGTTAGGAAAAGTCATCTTTCCTCTTGTCTTCCTAGTGAAAGAAGCTTTCGTTTCTAGTAGCGTCTGTCCCGCTCAGCAGCAAGTTCACTTCAGCCTGGTGACTTTGATAGGCATTGTTCTGGCCAGTATTGTCTTATTTGTTTAGACAAATTGCATTTGTCTTTGGTAGGAATTGTAAATGATAAGGCTTCCTCCAGGAACCTGGGTGTTGCTGTTGACTTAATGTAGTATCAGGAGAAGATCATGCTATGTGCTTTCTGCTTCTTAAAAAATTATGAGCTTGAAAATATTAAATAAAGCACTTTCTCTTGTGTTATATGTGTGTTAAGTAGACCAATGCAAAACTGATCGGTTTCACATATTTTTTTTTTTATTTTAACAAATATAGAAGTAACTCCTATGTGAAGTGGGGTACTAATTTTTCTGCCCCTCGTGTAGAGTTTCCTGAGGTCTATAGAGAGTTGAGAAATGTGAGTTATCATTGCTAGATTTCCTCTTCCTGTAAAGGCATGGCATTTGGCTAACGTGCTATGAAATATCTACCAGTTATCGACATGTTTTCAGTTTGAAGGGTCGTTCAAAAATTTCTTTTCCCAAGTCCACTGGGAAAATATTTGCAGAGACCATGCACGCCAGGAGGATCTGTCACGACAGTGTGTTCTGCGTCCCTGCTCAGAGCCTTTGCAGAGAAACTATTGAAATATTAATAGCATTCTGCTTAGCGAGCAATCACATTGCAGTCGTACAGTCCGTATATCCTTTCTCTGTTCCCAAAACACATGTGGTTTGGCCGTCTTTCATATATTTTAATACAAAGTGGCTGGTTGAGTGGCCCGTGTTCCCCCAGAGGAGCCAAAACTCAATTCATAAATCAAGAAAATAGAGGCCTATAAGGCAGTCTACCATTCAGGCTATTGTGGAGGAGGGTGATTTAAAATGTTATAGTGGGCTGAAAAAAAAAAAAGAACCCAAAGCAGTGATTGAAAGGTTTGAAATGACCTAGTTAATGTGACAACTCTGGTTTTCCTCTGTTGGTCTTGATGGCAAAGGTGATGGTGCGCAGTTAATGTGTTGCTGCCGAACTCGATGATATCTGTTTGTGGGGTTTGCTTTGAAATTAAGAGTGAGAGATCATTTATTTAATAGACAGCATCAAAGCATGAGTTTCTGATGAAGCGAGTTAGGTGTTAAACACTTTTCAGGTGAACCATTTACTTATGTAATTATCTCTCATTTACATTATAATAAATGTTTCTCCAGGGAGTTTAGCCAATCATGAAATGCAATTAATTTTCAAATGCTCTTCAGCAACAATTGACGCTCCAGAGACCGAACTCCCTCAGCAATGTGTACATTTTTAAACTCTCCAGTTAAAGCAAAGCCGTTTCAGCTTATTGATCATATATTTTTAGTTTTTCTTTTATTTTTTTACACAGTGTTTCGTACATGCCTTTCACTAGAGGACTGGAGTGCTGGGCTTGATGCCTGGGTGGTTTAGGTCTGATATCTCCCCTCAGATCCCAAAGCACTGTTGAGGTTCAGGGTGCTGGTCCTCAAATTAAGCCCAGACTCCTCACTCACAATGGGGGAAGAGGAATGCTCTTTTCGTTTCCGTCGCTGACAATGAATGCTGTATGACACTGGCTGGGGCACGTAGCCCCTGTTTTGCTGTTCTCTGCATGTAAAACAGCAGCAGCATAAAAATAAAACCTCCTCTCTTAAGGTGTATGTGGAGATGTCTGGGTGGAAGGGCCTGGCTGGTAACCAGGCCACATCCCTCAGGGCAGTCAGCTCATGCTGCTTAAGTTTGCTTAAGTCACTTTTCTTCTAAGTCTTATTAGTGCACTGATAAGATAAAATAATCTGGAGAATTCCACCTTCTTCACCTGTACTTGGTCCAACAGCTTGGATTAATTTTCTTGTGACATTCCCTTTCCAGATGAACTGCTGTGCTTGGAGTGGGGACCTCTATTTGAACGGAGCTGGCTTTTTAAAAGCCAAAAGGAACAAAGCAATGTTGTTAGCCCTCGCCTACTCTAAACAGACCTGTTTCTGCGTGCTGCCTCCACTTTTTCTGGCATTAAGCATTACGCCCCAGTGTGGATATTGGTCCAGGGATGGGTGGGCTTGGGCACACGGCCTTCACAGATAGAAGGCAAAGGAACATCCCACATCTCTGGAGGCTAAAGAGGAGGAGCTTTTATCCTTTCACACTGGCAAAATCTCATGTAGGAAAGCTCTCACCACTGATAGTCTCTCCTCAGAGCGAACAAATAAAATCACTTTTGTTGGATACACACGTTTTCCTGAGGCTTTCTTGTCAGCTAGGAGTGAGGAGGAAGCGATACTTCATTTACAGCTGTTGCTCTCTGAATGAGTTCAGTATGATATCTGTAAATACATCTTTAGGCATCAGGCGTATTTCCATTTATTTGGAAGTGTGATAGGTGTATGGTATTGGAATGGATACCTCTCAAATTTCTGTACTCCGTTGTGTTGCCTTGATGTACACACACAGCTCAAAATGAGTCCACATCTGTTGGTAGATCACACTGTTGCTTCCAGCAGAATGCCAGCACTTATCTGACCGACAGATTTTGTTCTTCACTGCTTTAAACCTCTAAACGTAAGAGACCAGAGCATGATGTGTTGTGGGAGGCAGTTACCTTCAGTCTGCTCTGGGCCTTCTGTGGTGTTCTTGGAGTCTCACCCCATGGGATTCAGGTCTGAGCTGCTCGGTGTGTTCCCTCAAAATACCTGGGGGGGTCCCTGGAGGGTTTCAGGCAGCGTGGACTTGGTAAGCACCTCCACACAGATCACAGTCAGTCAGATCATTGCGTTGATCTAAACTGTTCTGTAATCCTCTACAATCTGGGTTTAGAGACTGTCATTAGTGTCACAAATAAAAGCTTGTGACTTCTTTAGTTCTGTGGATAAAAGAATGCACGTACTTTCAGAGAATTACATATGAAAGTAAAGCACCATAAGCGTCCAGAAGTTGAGGATAGTTATGCTGCTTTTCAAGAATAAGTCCTGAATTCACAAGATGACAAGAGAGAAATGGATTAATTTCATATTTGCAGTTGACCACATGCCTGACGGAGAAACAGAGATGAGCTAGGAGGAAAAGGGATGGAAAACTTTTTGTGCTTTTTTGTTTTAATCTTTCTTTATCACTAACTTGAAGGTTTAAACAAAGAAGTCTGTTTTATTGATTTATTCTTTTAAAACTGAACTCTAAGGGGGAAAATCCTTTTTGCCCATGTCTCAGATTTAGAGATAGAAATGGTTGGAAAGGTACTTCAGAGTTGTCTTTTCTCACAAACTGTTTTCTAAGATTGTGAAAAGCCTCTTTGCAACGATACTGAAGGACACAAAGCGATTTCAGCTACCTTTAGCTTTCCAGTTTGTATTAACTGGCCTGGTAACTGATACCTGCCCCTTACGGACAACCAGCAGCTTCCAGCCTGCAGTGCTGAGAGGAAAAACCAGGCAGGTGTGGGAAGGACAGCGTGCACCTATGTAACAGATGCTCTGATTTGGCACGGGCTCTGTGGGGAAATTGGTTATCTCCGACCACCATCCCAGTCCTAAAATTCTGCTTTTGTGCTTCTATCTGCAGATACCTGAAGGAGTTCCGCACGGAGCAGTGCCCTCTCTTCGTGCAGCACAAGTGCACTCAGCACCGGCCCTACACTTGCTTCCACTGGCACTTTGTCAACCAGCGTCGTCGCAGATCTATCCGCCGCCGGGATGGTACATTTAACTACAGCCCTGACATTTACTGTACCAAGTATGACGAGACCACAGGAATCTGCCCAGAAGGAGATGAGTGAGTAAAGACTGCACCCTTCTTTTCAGGCATTAGGCTTTTGGGATTGGTCCAGTGATGATTCCAGCCAGGTCTTGTAGAGATGAGGCAAGTCAGCAGCAAAGCAGCTTTGTAACATACGTAACATGAGAACAGATGTAAAAACTGTAGTAGCAATCTCAGTACTCCAGGCCTGCTGCTGAGATGATACAAAAGTTGATGGGAATTCAGCTTTCATGCATTTTTAGCAAAGCTGGTGTGAAAAACAGCTAGCTGACAAATTTACTGAGAGATTCTTCCTCTAAGTCCCTAACCGTCAAATTATAGCTTTTGCTCAGTAGCTTTATAGCTCATTTTTTAACAGATTGCTGAAAGAGGAGGAATTTTGTCCTCAATCTGTCCCTGAATTATCCATCCCCAGCTTTTTAAATCATATTCATTACTTGCCAGTTTGTTTTGTCTTTGTGAACTTTTAAGAAGCTGGTAGGGAAAGGTCAGGTACCCGGAATAAGGCAACAGGAGGAAGAGTTTGTTTTGTTGGGTTTTCCCTCCTTGTAACTGCATTAAGTTTAAGTGAGAGATGCAAGTGTTTCTGCTGTGTATGTGGCAGATTCCTGCAATTAATGGGTTAACACAGCAAAATGACTTCACCCACGTGACAGATATGGAAGAATAAATAGTGTAGCCAAACCGTGGTCAAATATAGAGGGTGTTTTATATAGAAATGCTATAGAAAGATGGAATTCCAGTTCCCTTTCTTTGTGCCAGTATAAACACAGATAGAAAACTGCTATTTATTGGGAAAACAATATTTTTTTTGCCCGATTAAGTAAAGATCTTGTGGCTGCAGCAGAATGGAATAAATCCCTAGCCTGAGGCCTCTGTTTCAATACTTTTCTTCCTTCTTATAAGATAACTGGAAGGGATTGGAAAAATAATATATGTGGGGCCTTTGGCTTCTAGATCACTGTCTCGTATCTGGCTCAAATTCAACAAATGAAAACTGCTGCTATCTCAAAATCCTGCTGATTTGTATTTTTAGCTAAACACTGCAACATATAAACTTCACCTATTCTATCTTTTTTTTATATTTCCCAGTGTAGATTATCCTTTTTCTGCCTAAGAGGGGAAACAAAACATCAATTAAAATGGTAGAATCATAATTCTCCTTTCTTGTCCTGTGCTCTGCATAAAGGTTGCATCTGGCTATAGATAGACTGTCGCAGCCCTGTAGGAGTACATCAGCAGGAAACAGTAACAGCATGAAGTCTAGATGGGTTGCTGAGGAAATGGCATGTGCCATGTGATGTCCCTTCAATCATGGCTAGTATATCAGAATGCCTTGACAGTGTCCTTGCTCTTTTCCAGATCCCTGGCAGTCACTAGAGTAGAATAATAGGCTGCTGCTGGCTTCATAATTCAGTTGTCTGTTTGGGAGGGAAACTATTAAATACTGTGCAGTGACAGGTTTAAGGGTTCTTTGTAATGTTGGAAGGCACAATAGGAGAAGGAGAGTTAGCAAAAGTGTTGTCAACAGCACCCTATATCGGCAATGTGTCTTCTGGTAGTGTTGAGTCTGTGTGACTAAACTGGCGGTTCTTCCCCTTCTTCTGTACCTCAGATGCCCCTTCTTGCACAGAACTACTGGAGACACAGAGAGGAGGTATCACTTGCGCTACTACAAAACTGGAATCTGCATCCATGAGACAGACTCCAAGGGAAACTGCACAAAGAACGGAGTGCACTGTGCTTTTGCTCATGGGCCCCATGATCTACGCTCTCCGGTGTATGACATCAGGTTAGTAGAGCATGGGGCTCTGTATGAAAAGGGTAGTTTCTGGGCCCAGGTGGTTGAAAGACCATACTGCTTCAGAGTGTTGAAGTGATGATGATGTATCCATTCCTAATCAGGCAAATCTACAAAGTCTCCAGGGAGGATGCTCAAAATGGGGCAGGGAGGGAGCACACTTTAAGCTAGTTGTGATGTGGGGACTGGTGGGGGCATCAAAATAGTGCATCTGGAATTGTCAGGGGATGAAGAGCATGTATTGCAGTTACTGATTGACTAAGGATGTTCTGACAAAAAAAAAAAAGTATGAATGAAATGCACCCACTTGAGAATTGTTGCATGGTATGTCACAGTTTTTGTAGGCATTTATCTGTCTCCACCTGCTCAATCTGTCTGTTGTTCACTTAATTCTGTCCACCAAGGGAGCTTCAGGCCATGGAGGCTTTGCAGAATGGTCAGACTACATCAGAAGGTGGCATAGAGGGTCAGTCTGCAGTTGCTGCTAGCCATGCTATGATAGAAAAAATACTCAGCGAGGAGCCGAGGTGGCAAGGTGAGCGTCAGTTAAACTCTGCGGGACTGGGAAGATCTGGTGTTTGTGGACTGCCTGCTCCTGTTAAAAGCTTTTGTGTAATAAATACAGATCATGGTAACTAACTGGTTGTGTCTCTTGCAGATACAACGTATGTGTTGGGAAATTACAAGACAGAGCAATGTAAGAAACCCCCCCGGCTCTGTCGCCAGGGTTATGCCTGTCCCTACTACCACAATAGCAAAGACAGAAGAAGAAGCCCAAGAAAACACAAATACAGGTAATCCTGGGCCTGGGTCTTCTGTTTCCCAGCTGAGTGGTGAGGTGTATTAGAAGCCTGTAAGGAGGAACGATTTAGGATTTTCTCTGCTAGGTAGTTTTTTAGTGTGCCTCTAAGGCCTTTGCTGACAGATATGATGGACTGTTATTTCCATCGAGGAGATGGGGTAACAAACTAAACAGGGAGTTCTGCTTTATAGAGGAACCAGTGTCGCTAATAAAATAACTGTTGCTAAATCATGTTACCACTGGTTTTATGGTGAACAGGATCTGCGTCTGTCTTCCCCTTCTCAAATAAACTATTGCTTTAAAAAGCAGTACAAGAAAAAAAAAATCCCCTATCTAGAAAAACTCTCACAGCGGTGTTTTCATGGGTAAAGGATTCAGAACCATCAGGCTGCTTGCTGTGTGTGCCCGGTCATGGGCATCGCGAGGCACAGTGTGACTTGTACTGTAGCTGGACATGCATTCCTAACCAACTGCTAAAGACTGCTTTTGAGGCACCAGGGTGTTCTTGTCGCTCAGCTGTCCCTGGATTTTTCGGCATGCTGCGTCTCCCTGAACGAGTTTTATCCAAGTTATAGGCCCTCATTTCCTCTAACACAACAGAGCTTTTGTTGTGATCTCAGTGGGGCTTTTCCTTAGTTCCCTTTTGAAAAACATAAGAGCAGACCAGAAAGCCAGGAGAGAAAATACAGTGGATGTTCTCACTTCCCTTCCCCACCCCCAGCATTCACAGAAATTTTTGAATCGATATTGAAGTTCTGTATTTTAAAAAGTAAAAAGTCCGAGGAACATTAATCCCAACCCCTTCAGGAGAAACAGGAACACTAAGCCAGTCTTCAGGCAGCAGCCACGTGCTTTCTGCCCCTGTCTGGGTACTTTGGGGAAGGGAAGAGGTGAAAGCTTCTCCCCTCCTGAGCTTTTCTTGCTTCTGAGTTGCTTTCCCCACCCCCAGCTGATGTGGCTGCCTCTTCTGTGCAGGCATCTGCTGCTGCTGTCTGCTTCCCTCTGCTGTTGTTTTGGGGAATGGATAAGAGCATAAAGAGCAGAGGAAGGAGGTCACAGCAAAAATTCAAACCTGGGAAACGGAACTGTTCCCAGCTGGGAGAAAGAAAACGGGTTTGCCTTTTCCCCAGTGACCTGAGTCAGCCTCTGTTCCACATGGCCACTGTACAGCCCTGGAAACATACCACTGAAAGGGCATTATGTGTTTTAGGATTAGCCAATTAACTTGTTCGCTTTCGATGAATGTACAGTTCCAAAAGAGAAACGAGACCTAGCATCTCTGACGCTAATCACATCAGCTGCTAATATTGCTGAGTGACGTTGGTTCAGGTTGTATTAGGTTTCAGGCAGAGAGCTAAGCCATGCTACTTCCATCGGGAAACTGGGAGAGGGGGAGGAAGATGAAATAGCAGCACTGTGGGGGCTGAGGAAGCAGCAGTCAGCCAAAGGGATTGTACAGCTGGGGAGGGGGGGCAGCCGAGCCTGGTTCCCAACTGAAGAAGCAAAGCTCAAAACACATTTGTGCATCTGATGCAGTCTGCTGCTACCTTATTTCCACAGATCTTCGCCGTGTCCCAGTGTGAAACACGGAGATGAGTGGGGAGATCCTACCAAGTGTGAAAATGGAGACTCGTGCCAATACTGCCACACTCGCACAGAGCAGCAGTTCCATCCAGAGGTACAGAAACCTGCTCTGACAGTTCGGTAGCTGACTAGAAAAGCAAGTGAACTCCTGGTTTATGTGATACGTTCATGTGCCAGCTGGGAGAGCGTGTGCTGCTTGTGGTGTGATCCTGGGATACAGAGAAGCTGCATGTTGGAAACTGCAATTCAGCTGTTTGACAGAGGTGCCGTTAGGTAGATTGTATGGGAGGAGGTAAGAAAAGTGGGTGAAAATTCAGGTGTAAGAACAGACTCATGGGTGGGGGTCCCCTTCGAAAGCATGATGTGGGTTTTCAGGTGAGCACACAGCATCTGTTTTTGTAAGAAAAAAACTGTTGATGATGATTGTGCTAAACTATAAATACCCCCAAACTGGTGCTGCAAGCTGCCAAGCTCTTAGATTGAGCATGTCCAGAGTATTCCTGTATCCTTACAGAAAGTTGAATGAAGACTTTCTCCTAGTCTGCTTAGTGTTATAATGCTGAAAATCTTTGTTGGGCCTCTATCAGCAAAGTAGCCATTGTCCCCGCCTGTCCAACTGGGGTGGAAGGGAAATAATCCATTTCCTACAACCGTTGTCAACAGTTTATCATTTTCCTTGCAAACATGGCTGTAGCTTTCTGGGCTGTTATCTACCAAGAGTTTCCTACCTTTTAGCACTTTGAACATCCATGGAGCTCCCAGTGAGACTGAGGGAGTTGATGGCAAACTGGTAACCTTTGGGAGCTGACTGTGATGGGGGTGTTCTTTGCGTGACCTTAACTGTAATGGGCATATTGTGGTGTTCCTGTAGCTATAGTAGGTTTTATAATAGTGGGTCACCCTGAAATCTGCTGGCCTTTTTGGCTTTTATCTGTGTTTCTATCTTGCCATCGAGTCTCTTCGTAGTACTTTTGTACCTGGGCTGCCAGTCACTGTTTTTCCTGTTCATGTCTGGTTGTTTTTTTTTTCCCATCCTTAGATCTACAAATCCACCAAGTGCAATGATATGCAGCAGTCTGGCAGCTGTCCCCGAGGACCCTTCTGTGCCTTTGCACATGTAGAACGTACGTGGGCTGCTTCTCTCGTCTTTCATGGATGTTTGAAATTGAATCTATGGAGAGCTTCTGGCCAGAACAGATAGCTTAAAATATAGGGCCACAAAGAGCTTCTGTGAAAGATTTTCAGAAACAAAGTATTAACTTTGATAATTTCTGTAAAACTGTGCTAGTGAGAGGTGTTAACAGAGTTGAAGGCAGTCGGTAATCCCATTGCACTGTCCTTTGAAGCATCGTTCCCTCTGTCTTTCAATTGCTCTGTTCTCTATATGTCAGTTCAGGAGAATGAACAGAGTGAGAGCTGCTTGTCTTCTGTACGTAGATGAACAGTTCATAGCTACGTTGGAAACTGGTTTAATTTTTAAAAGCTGAGGATAAAATTACAGGTCATAGATAACGTATTGATCTGTTCTACAAATTAAATAGCACTTTACTATTTATGTTTTACTTAAAGTTTAAATCTTCAAGTTGGTGAAGAAAAATATGCAGCTTTTTTCTCAGCTGTTCCTCAAATCTGCTTTTCTTACTAGCTCCTTGATTTATAGAGCATAATTTCAATCAGTTCATAGGTAATGGTTAGCTCCCTAGTCCTGTGGCTCATACTCAGGTTTTGCACTCCAGTCTCATTGTTGAATTTGCAGCAATTAGAGCAGGTTACGTATAAGTCAGTAGATTGGCTCTGATACTGCCTTGCTCATGGCCTTGAGCACATCTCTTTGTTATTTGATTATCCTTTGTGAATGGTGGAATTAGTAATTGCTACCTTTGTCAAAGAATAGTGAGAGTAAATTCCCTACCGTTTACGGAGCTCCTTTATAGGAAGCCTGGTAGACAAGCAGTAATTATAGCAAGGGCTGTGGGCTATAGCGGCCCAAAACACAATAATGCAACTGCACAGTTTGATGCTGCAAGCTCAAGAGAGAATGAAATCTTGATAGAGAAACAGCGTTTTGCAAAGTCGCTCATCTATTAACACAGCATTTCTGTTTGGGAGATGCCTTACTCATAACAAGGTAACTGTATTTGATACTATAAAAAAGAAAGAATAACATTCTGTGGCTTGCTAGGTCACTCAGTCCTGGTTATTTCTTGTGCAATCTAATGGAATTGTATTTTTAAAAAGTTTTTTTAGTCCTTTCTTATTAAGGTGAGCGCTGAGGACCTCATTAACTTGAAATAACACGAGTACATTTATTGTATATGCTCTTAGCATGAGTTTCGCTGATTATTAGCAAGAAACATGTAGAAATCAGTACGCTAAAGATATTGCAATATAAGCATGGTGTCTGTTGTGTAGATCTTGTAAAGATGCTGAGCTGTATTAGATGGAAAGACTACAAGTCTGCAGCATCTCTACTCCACCTTCCAAGTCAATGACAGTTTCTTTTTGTACGGTTGACAGCTGTACGCCTTTCTATGTATGTTACTTTCTTTTGGTAATGGTTTTTACTGAGAGCAGATGGGAACTTATCTCCTTCAGCTAATTATAACGCACCCATCAACTTTGTGCCTAGCAAAGAAGGAAGCCCTGCTTAGCTCAAGACAGCTGAATGAATAACACAATTCATGCAAGGAAGATAATTTTGGAGCAGTGTTAACAGACTAATGAGCAGCACAGTGTACAAGTGGTGACAGTAATAATATAAGGAATATTTGATTAAAAAATAGCTGTTTGCCAGATAAGGTTGCTCCTTGCCTCTGTGCTGCTTATAAATAGGTGTTTGTGGAATATTTCTTCTCTCAGTAATATCTAACTATTCTTGTTCATAAACGTCTTGTGACCCATTACAATTGTACAGCTTTGAGTAATGTTCCATGTGCTTTTATTTCTTCCAGAGCCTCCTCTCAATGAAGATTTACAGCAATCCTCGGCTGTGTCTAGCCCTACACAGACAGGCCCTGTGATGTATATGCCATCAGCAGCTGGTGATTCTGTTCCAGTCAGCCCTTCCAGCCCACATGCTCCGGACCTTAGCAATGTATGTAGCCTTGTGAGGAGGCCTTTTATGTGCTTTCCAAATCTGGATTTCTCTGAGTTGCTGTACTTCCTTCCCTAAGAAGAGAAATCTTAAAGTATCCAGAGACACAAAGGATACGACATTCTTCTTTTAGATGTCAGCTCCATGCTTTTTAGAGGGATCTGTTTGTTTGGCACATACAGTTCAGTAGTTTTACTATTGTCATTTCACCTATAAAATTTCTAAGCCTTCCTTTCCGTGCAGAGCTTGTTGATGTAGTTTCAGGAAAGTGCAGTAACACTGTACACGAAGTCCAGTGCCTTCGTGTCTGGAGGTGCGTATCAGGCTCAGTTTGCCAAGTACTCATTAAAGGCTGTGAGCCAATATAATCTAAAGTACATAACTACAATTGAGTTTGTTTACATACGTAAACTCAGAGGCTTAGCCTGCGCATGTTGTGTGTTGCATTATAGGATATCCTTGTTTCCCCCCTCTCTTCCTTCTGGATATAGCTAAACACTGCAATATGTTTAAATAATGCCCAAGTATTGGTAGTACTTCTGGTTGTGCACACAAGAAGGAAGGCTTTCAAATGCTGAATGGAAACACACAGAAAGATGATAAGCGTATGGAATGCTAGACCACTTCATTTTTTTTAGTTCTTGAAGTCTTTCCTGTTTGCACTACTGTTGATAAGGTGTGTAACCTTTTCAAATGGTTGGTCAAGGTTTTGAGAAAGTAAAATAGTGTGATTTTAACTGGCTTCCAACTTGTCAGGATGAAGTGAACTCATTTAGGACCTCTGTTTTATCCTATTTGAAAAGAGAAACTGATAGTCTGATTTTTTTTATTAGTGCCAAAGCCAACCAACAGTTCATAGTTCTGCTGAATTGGATTGCAACTAGAATTCCAAACAGATCTTGGAAAGACTGGACATATCATTTTCTCCTTATAAATAACACTGCAGAAAAAAGGAAAAACCAGAAGCCCCTAATCCTACGAATATATCATCTAAATGCTCTGAAAACTGCAACAAAATTAACAATCTCTTCCACTTAATAGCCCATTTAGGTCTTTTTCTATCTCCAGCTCTTTACTCTTTTAAACAGTCTCTTTACTAATCTTTGGACGTAAGCCACAAGGCAACACGTGTCTTTCTGTGACTTCATCACTCCACAGGGCATCTGCATGTAGCTTGCAAACAAATATGGCTTTGCTGGTGATCATTTTACATGATGAATTAATCAAAGAAAAAGGTCCCTCTAGCAGCCAGCCTCACGTGGCGTGTTCTGTTTTGTATTTGTACTGTAGGTGTGGAGTAAAGCAGGAACTCTGCCAACTAGCCCCACCTCCACCACAGTGAGTAGTAACTTTGCGACTGTAGGGAAGCGTGGACAGCAGAATGTCTGTATAAAAACAAAATCAAAATATTGTAGGATACTCCCCCTTCCTAATGCAAGCCCAAACTGTGCCACGTTTGAATCTGTGGTATCAGTAATTGTCTAAATGTTGTTTGAAACACAGTCATGCTTGCCAGTGCAGGCAAATAACTGATAATAATCCTAGAGAAATCGGATGTCTGCACTGATCCACGTAGGCTCTTTCTCTAAAACTCCTCTTAATCTCCTTTGCTGCTGTCTGTGGCTTCATCTACAGTGCAAAACTAGACTTGTTGCATGTGGTTGTGATCCCTGATTACAGTCCAAAGAACAGAGCTGTTGGAAATCCCTTTTTTTTAATGCAGCTGCTAATACTTGAGTTGTGTCTGCATTAAAACTTTCAGATTTCCAACTGAAAAACAAAAAATGCAGTATTTCACATAGCTTAAATATTCTTGGTTGTTCTGACTGCCATAATACCTTTCCAGGTTTCACACTACTTCTCAGAGAGCAGATAGGATCCATATCACACTACTGCCTATGGAAAGTGAGGAGGGTTTTGGTCCGGTTTGGAAACTATCACATCCAAGGCCTCAGAAAGAGTAAATGTTGTTAGAGCTGTAGGTTGGCTTTTATGAGATTGCACTCCAGCACAAAGTGCTGGCAATAAAAACTTAACTGTGGGACTGTATAAATCCAGTATCTACGGGAGCTTTTCCCTGGTTTTTAGCTCCTGTTTACTGGAAGCCTGTATGCTTGTGTTGACTGTCAGTAAAATTGATGCGCACACAGAAGTGAATGAGCTGTTCCCTGCGATGCATTTCTTCTTCGATCTGGTGCTGCTGTACTTTTCTGACTCGTGTTCCTTCTATTAGATTCTTTGTAGGAACAGCAGTCTCGGAAGCCCATCTAATATATGTGGGTCTCCTCCTGGCGCAATTGGAAAGCCACACAGCTTGGAGAGCATTGGTTTTCCTCCTGATTCAGTAACGGCAGCCGGCAGCTACAAGAAAGCACCGGGGTTTGAGCGAGAAGATCAGGTGGGGGCCGAGTATTTGAAGAGTTTCAAATGCCAGGTTAGTAGGAAACACTGGCTGGAAGAGTTGGGGGGATGCAGAAGATTGAGAATTTGCTCAGTCTAGCTTTAATGTACTTTTAATTTTTAAGGAACAAAAGGAGAAAGCACTATTCTCAGACCTGTGCTGTTGCTTTCAGTGTCCATTCCAGTCTCTTCCATCTTACATCTGTTCCTGTCTGGTTAGCTGTCATCACACACTCAGTTTGTAGAAGTTAAGCTGCGGCTTGTTTCCATAATCCCTGACAACTTCTGTCCTGTCTTGACCCTGGGTAGCTTCCCATGTATCACTTCTTGCTCTTTCTTTTTTCACGTTTAGGCCCTTGCCAAGAGTTGCAGTTTCTTTTGCTGTATTGTCTTATGGCAACTCATCCTCCCTTCTCTGTTCTCACTCCAAACTCCAACTGTTCTCACTCCTTCATCTCCATAACTTGTTTTATCTTCTGTTTTCAGAATTCATTTCTCTGATGTGTCAAAAACGCCTTGTTAGTTGTCTCTTGCTTCTCTGGCTGTATCCTTCTGATCCTTGACGCTCTCTCTTCCTTGGCTTCTGTCATAAATTTAAATTCCTCATTCTCATTTGAAGAACCCTTCCCTCTTATCCCTTTCGGATTTCCCAGTCTTGCCTAGCTTCTTCCTCAGTTGTCTCCTTCTCGATGTCGTGCCTTGTACAAACAGCGACCTAAGCCCCAATCTCTTCCATGTCTTCTGCCACGTTAGCTTTTCCTCAGACAACTTCTTTCGGTGAATTTCCTTTACTGATGTTACAGTTAACTATTTTCTCTGCACCATGCCTTCCAAGTCAGCCGTGTCCAATGCAGAGGAGGGATTAGCTACTTTTATGAAGAGCTGCCTGCAGAAATGGTTCCTACAATCTCACTTAAAAAAAAAAAAAAAAAAAAAAAGAGTTTATGTTGCTCGAAAACAGAGATAAGAAGAAATATACTTGTCTCAGACTGGCTTCACTTAGAATCATGTCTGCAATATTAAGGAGCGAGTTTTAATAAGCTTATTGTTGTGTTAGTATTGCACTGCTGTGAGAAAACAGTGGAAATATCCTGTCCAAACAAGATCTTGCAGAAAGTAGTTGAATTTAGAAGCAGACTGTGGGTTTTCTTGTATTTATTTTTCCGACTTTGGGAAAATATGATCAAGCTTTGCAGTAGGACCAGTCTTGAGGACTGCTTAGTCTAATTAAAATGATTTAGTGACACTTACAGATTAAGCTATATACGTGTAGGCTTTCTTGTAAATGCTTCCATTGTTTGGCTTAACGTGCCATGTGGCTTAGGAAATGGCAAATTGATGCAACGCATCTTTGGGGGTAAAGTGCAGAGCGTGCTGCGATCCTGGCACTCCTTGCGGGCACAACAGCTTGTAGCAGTTGTGCACAAACAAAAGGGGAAACATGTGCTCGTTCTGTTGCCTCTGCTGCAAAGGAGTGAACCCAAAGCTGAAGGACCGAGAGAACCCCTGTTTCCTGCCAGCAGAGGCAGGGTGCCAGGGAGGCCCAGCTTTGGAGAAAATGGGCAGCAAGCCTAAGCCAAGGAGAAAGAGTATGGAGCTCGAATAGAGCCTTTAAAAAGAGGGCCAGACGATGAGCATTTATGTCTGAGGTCCAGGCTGTGCTACAAAGATACTGTATTCAGGTAGCTTCTTATTCATGTGGCTTTAATTAAGTAAAAAACTGTGTTCAATGACTGGAATAAATGTCTGTTAACACAGAGACAGAAGTAATCACAGTTGCCTTATGCTGGGCTTCTAAAGACAAAATTAGGTGTCTCATAAGTGTCCTGATTTAATTTTGTTTCAATCTATAATTACTTACTTAATCTTCTGTAATTCCCTTTGGCTGCAGTGGGCACCGGAGATCCTCATGTATGCTGTAAATTAGACCAGTAATTAGGCACTTAACTTTGTTCACTCATATTTGGAAACGTAAGAGACGCTCTGGCTCAGCCCTGCAGTCGGATTGTAATTTTTTCCTTGGTCGTATTAAGTACAAATAACTTCTATCTTATTAGAATGAAAAATGTGTTAATAGATTCCACATCGCTTGTGGTAAGGCTGAGCCAGCAGTTAGGGCTAAAAATACTTTTCCAAAGTCCCGAAAGATTTAGCAAGCTGGAAAATGCTGGCTGCACTGGGAGGAGTTGTGTGCCACAACCAGGAGGTGTTTCTGTGTCCTGACACAGCGTCCAGCAGGCTTGTTCTGTACTGGTCATACAACATTCAGTTTCGTTCATAATTTATGCCCTCTGTTTTTCTTTCCTGACTGCAACAACGTGAGCTGGAGAATTTCAGTGTGCCCTTTGAATTCCTGTGTTGATGTATGGCCCTTTTTTATGTTAGAGCTAAAGGAGACTGGCTTAGTGATCACAATTGGTTTGCTCCATTTTTACATTGATGTTACATGAATGCAAAGCGGTGAGAATTGGGACTAACTCAGAAATGTACTCGCTTTTTCTTTTATTTAAAGGAGGGGGGAAAAAAAAGCTCCCAGTAAGACTTAGCAGCACCAGAGCGAGCCACAGTAGCAGGAAGCCTCCAGTGAGGGGGGTACAGCTGCATCTGTGCCTTCACTTCAGCTGCTGACGTCTGTTGATAGCACATCTTGTGTTCAGCTGAGCGTCGAGCAGGGTAGGGATGTGCTGGATAATCTAGCAGGCGTGTTATCAGACACACACAGATGCACGAATGTAGCGCATCCAGAGCGCACAAAGGAAGACAAGCCTGGGAGCGATTCAGCAGCAGTTTTGCTGTATGTAAACACACTGTAGGTTGTTCAGGGAAGCATGAGAGAACAGTACCTGCTGCAGAAAGATCTCTGCATCCATTTCTCAGCTGCCTGTTTGCCAGGCTTTGACTGCTCCCCCCCCACAGGCATACAGTTAAGTAGAGAAAATGATTTAATCTTGTAAAACAAGGGATGAATTCTTCTGCTTCTCGTTCGCCTGTCTGGTTATGTCATACCTTTCCAGCAATCATTTATCTTTTTCATAAGGCTGTCTAAACCAGAAAGTCACAGCGTATCACTCAGGTCAGCATGGCGTCTCATGCCCTGCTGTTGTGCATGATGCTTGAAACGCCCCTGCAGAGATGGTGGCTGCCTGTGCTTGTGACAAAAACGAGTGAGCAGACTTTATGCCCAGACCAAATCTCCGATTCAAATGGAGAGGGCTGGAGGAGGTTGGTAAACAAGCAGACCTGGATCCAAGCAGTTGTTTTGCCCCCTTTCCTTGCCCAGGGGGTGCGAGTTGATCTCCCTGTGCCTTGCTATTGCACATGTAGCAGCATGGGAGGAGCAGAGCACAGGCTGCAGACCAGATCGTTACACACCGACAGGCTCATGAGACCACTTCCTTCCCTTCTCTGGTTGTTGTAGCTCAGAATTGACTGTATTGAGGCAAGAGGGCTGAAATCTGTTAAGGACATGGTGCTGCAAGGTCCTTACGCTGATTTTTTTTCAGGCTGGATAGTGGAAATCTAAATATATGTTGGCATTCCTGCAGTTCTGCAATTCCAGCCAGCATTGACCTCACTTGTGTTTTATAGTTCTGAGGCCTCTCTTTTAAGGGACAGGGGAGGGATTTTTTAAAATTAGTTTTAGGTTATTTTGCTTTTAAAATTGGTCAGTTATCTCTTTGTTTTTGTTCATGACAAATTAAAGGAATTTGAAGAAATTATCCAGATTCTTCCCCATAAAATGACGTTCTCTGTACTATTACATCTGTTCCATTCTTTCCATTCTTCTACAAACTGTGCAGCTCTAGCTGGGAGCTTGAAAAGTTTGAGGGAAGAGAGAATATGCATACTTTATTTTCCCAAAGCTGCAAAACAGTTACATAATTTGAAATCATAGTGTATTTCTCACTGCTCTGTTTTTATTTATTTATTTTAGATCCTAGTAGGGCTGATGAGTTATTTATAGCAAGGCAAAATAAGTCATGTTTGGTCTAGGTTCTTAAGATGTCCTTTGTGCCAGCAGAGACTGTAGCAACTCTGAAGGCCAATGTAATGGTGACAATGGTGATGTCTTGGTGTATAGAAAGCAGATTAGTTGGGGTGTTTTCAGTTTGCTGTGCTCTCCTACTGTGAATTCTCTAGTATGTAAGGGTGTAAGAGAGGAGGGGACTGTTTCCCATGGCCTCTCCAAAGCCAGTGCTCGGCCATTTTAATTTTGCTGCTAATCCCCCTGCTTATCTTTTTGTTTATTTGTTTATTGTAGCAAGCAAAAATGAAGTCCCATTCACTGGAACACAGGAGCCAGGAGCAACCTTTGTTACAACCCAAACAGGTATGGTACTGCTAGTAAGGCTCTGAACCTAGCTTAGTGCTCACACTACCACAAATGAGGACACGAGCTCTGTGGATCCACATCACTCTGCAGGGAGCAAATTACAGCCGAGACACTGTGAGGGATGCTCAGCTCGAGGGATTATTTTATGAAGATGGAGTTATTTGCTGGAGGGGTTATTTGGGAATGGCTGGGCCTGTGTCAGTTCAGGATAAATTCATGGGCCTGGACATAGTAGTGTCAGAGAGTGTCTCCAAATTACAAAAAATAGAGCTGGAATGGTTCTCTGGAGTCATCTAAGTTCAAGGATTCAGCGAAAAGAATTTAATATCAGGTTCTAAGTCATGTACTGAACTAAGTCTGAATGAGTGATTATGTGACCCATGCCTATGATTGCATGTATCCTGTGGGTTACAAGAGTTAATTCAGGGGCAGCCTGAAGGCTGTTTGTAATACTGGAGGGGAAAAAAAAAGTTGGGAGAAATTAAAGAAAGGCTGTTAATCTCTCCCCCACCCCCAGCCCAGCAGTAGCACCAACCATCTGTCAGGTTGGAAGCAGACAGGAGCAGGTTTGTTGTTGATCATTGGCTCATTCCTGTGTGTTGTTGAAGGGATTTTTCTGTATAGACGTCTTATTTTGTATCTGTTTCCTTTTTTAAAACTCTTGTTTCAGGACATACTGGGTATTCTCCCAGTGGGGAGCCCGCTGACATCCAGCATCTCCTCCAGTATCACCTCCAGTCTGGCTGCAACACCACCAAGCCCTGCTGGCACCAGCAGCATACCAGGCATGAATGCCAATGCCCTTCCTTTCTACCCAACCAGTGACACCGTTGAGTCTGTCATAGGTAACTTTGCTATTTTCACTTATGCTAGTAGGGCTTCCTCAGACGTGGATCACCAGGTACGAGAACTGGGATTAGCGTGGGTGTTCCAGTGAACTCCAATTTTTCATCTGTGTCAGTGTGGGCAGACTCCTGAGCCTGTAGGCTTTTTCTGCGACTAGGACGCATCCGATGTTTTCTGCAGGTTATTAGAGGTGAAATTCACCTAGAGGACCAACAGCAGGCCAAAGGCCTCTGTGCCACTTATCCAGAATGTCAGGTGGTGTAAAGGGCCTTAGTTTTAGGTTTGTCAAAGTGACAAGAAATGGTTTGGAGCAGGCAGGAAATCATCAGGACGTTTTCCCACAGCTATGACCCCATATTCTAACAGACAATTTTATAGGAAGGGCCGCCACCAGGTAGCTGGCAAGGACTTGCCCTTCACAGGTTGTGGGACAGAGGCTGTAAGAAAAAGGAGAACAGGAGAGTTGGTAGCGGGGAATCGCTCCTTTTAGATAGATACACCTTTTTTGGTCACCTGCTTTTTGATCTAACATTTCTGAGGTGATCTCATTAATTTGTTAAAAACAATAATAGAAATGAGTGGGCACGTGTGGGATGGAATTATATTGATCAAGATTAGTGATGAGGCATGTTCAAGTAGATATAATATTTGCAGGCATTCATAAGCTTTCTTTATTTTGTCTTTTCATTGAACCTCAGAGATGTTTTTGAAGTGTTCCCTTCTGCTGGTATTCCTTTTCCGAGTGGCTCTTCAATGAAGTAGGGACAAAGAACAAGGCAGACCCAGACATGTCATAAGCCAGCGTTACTGCGTGTTATGGACAGACTTGGAAGAGCTATTTGGGGAAGACTTATGGGAACTGCTGTTATTTCTTCAGACTTTTTTTTTTTTTTTTTTTTTTTTTTTTTAATAGATATAACATTTGGGAATGCTTTGAGACAAAGAAATCAGATCAGGTAAAAGAACCTGAACTGAAAAGCTGCCCATGACACTTCTGCCAAACTGTTTTACGGCAGCATTGCACAGGATGGAGAGTAGGGCGGTGCAGACTGGCAAACAGAGAACGAAGGCTCCTCTGCATGTAGGCTCTTTGGGCCATCCTATCTCTTGAAGTTGTTGGTCCTTTATAACATAATTGGTACCTCTGTGTCTGGCAGAGTCTGCCTTGGATGACCTGGACCTGAATGAATTCGGAGTGGCTGCCCTGGAGAAGACATTTGACAGCAGCACAGTGCCCCACACGAGTGGCATCATGATAGGTACATGAAAGCAACAGAGCTTTCTTTATCTTCTGCCAAGCAGTGTTGCCCAGTCACCTCAGTGGAGCCAGCCCAACCAAGCTCTAAAACCAGTCCTAAAATACCGTTGGTTAAAACAACCGTTATAACAAACTCTGGCAACCGCTGAGCATCTTTTAAGGGAAAGCTTGCCCTTATTGACTAGCAGGGCTGAGTTCTTGCCATTGGGCCCAGGTGTCCTGGGGATGTATCTTGAGACTGAATGGGACTTGATTTTATTTATTTATTTATTTCTAACTATGTGAGTAGACTCTAGAAGGTATTTGATACCTTTAAAAACAAGCCAAAGTATAACGATTTGCATCTCGAGCAGAAAACTCTCCTTAGTTGTAACAGGAAACTCAGTGACCTGGTAATGCTATCCATCTGTCAGTCATCACGGCCTGCTGGTTTGATTCCTGTAGTGTCTGTCTCATCTTTAAGGCGTGGAGGTAGGCTGAGGCCTCTTCTACCTGTCTCTAGGGAGTGTCCAGAGGAAAATAAAACGTCTCCTAGCTTTTTAGAAGTGCCTGTAGTTTCTGGTTACCCTTGTTCTGTAAGACAGATTTTGATTCGGAGCTAACTTCTGAAGGTTTCCAAGGGAGCTGCTCTGCCTGGAGCTGTATTGAGGTGTGGAAGGAACCCTAAAGAATATCACTTCCACTGGCCTGCCAAAGATAAGAGTCTGGTCAGAGAGCTAATTGTGCATATCTGCTGGTAGCCCTGCTTCTGCCACTACCCATCTGCAGGGGCTTGGAGATCCTCCACGCTTTTCCCTCTTTTCCCGTCGGGTCTCGGTGTTTTCTGATGGTCTTCTAAGAAGGAAGATCAGAAGAGAGTGAGGAGCAGGGCCGGGCTCTTCCTTGGTCTGTGTGTGGCAGGCAGACTGACCTCTTGTGTAAGGGAAGCTGTGGTATCTTTGGAGGTTAGGTTTTTGTTCGTTTGATTATTTTTAATTACTGGTAGATCCAAGCATTCAAATAGGTCTAAAGCTAGTCACTAATTTTCAGTAGTTCATGTCGTGACCTGGCCCAGTGTGATAGTTTCTTATTACAGGTTGTTTAGAAGAGTTGAAGGTAGAGGAACGTGCTTTAAAAGTGTTTTTTTCGTTACTAAGTATTTCACCAGATACCAAATTCATCTTCTCTAGACTGACAGGGACTGAAGCTTGCTCAGAAAACCTTTTGTTGCTTTGGCCAATGAAAGGAGTAGTCCATTGAACTCTGGAGGGTCTTAACCTACGTGGCTCGTGGGACAGCAGCTTCAGTGCTCCTCCTTAAGGCTTAGAGGGGGAATCCAACACGGTGAGAAGTGGAGGGAATCCTCGGGGGCTTAGGAGAGAGGGAAGCTAACGCCTTCTGCTCTGAACTCCTGCGCTGTGCCCTGGCCCATACTTCACAGTCATACATAGCCATTCTCTGTGTGTTCTTTGTCCAGGTGGGAGTTTGCTGCAAAGTTCTGCTCCTGTAAATATCCCCGGCTCCCTTGGAAGCTCTGCCTCCTTTCACTCTGCCTCTCCTTCTCCACCGGTCAGCCTCTCATCGCATTTCCTCCATCAGCCCCAGGGACACTTAAGCCAATCAGAAAACACGTTCCTGGGGACATCAGCTTCTCATGGATCATTAGGTAAATGCACAGTGTGTGTGTCCCATGTACATGCCTGTCTGTGCCATGTAAGTATTTTCTTTTAAGTTAGCTTTAATTTTAATGTGTTATTTCACTGCTGCCATTTATAGCTCTTCCCATGAGAACAGCAAGAGTCCTAAAGCTGCTTTACCAAAAATCACTTAATACCTCGAGAACAAGGGAGCGATTCCCTCTGTTCCCCATGTTTCCAGGGTGAGGAAAAGGGCCTTGCTCTGATGATGCCTTTCAGGAAAAAGAGCTTTGTCCTTTTGAGCCCCTAATGCTCTGCTGAGACTTTACTTTTATGTAAAACTCAGAGGTGGTTCCTCAGCTTTGCTTGAGGTGGGGATTGCAGTTTGCTGTTGGGACTGCTCCTAGGATAAGTTGGCTTCTGGGAGCTGTAAAGCCTGCTTAGTTCATTGTACTTGTCCAGCTATGTCCCCTTTGCTCCTTTTTTTTTTCCCCTCTCTGGAGGATCCTTTTCCTGTATGAGGGAATGTGAAGGGAAGGGAGATTACTTTGGAGCTTCAGCTGTACTGGGCAGAACTTTGAACCGAGGGAACAAATCCATTCTATTATCCAGATGCCAGTTTGCCTTGAGAAATGGTTGGACTTAAGGCTGCAGTTGACACTTGCTCTGCTGATTTTTGTTTGTACATATTAGTTCTATCTATTGATGTAGAAGTAAATGCTTTGATTTTGATATACACTTTAATCTCTAATATTCAGCCTAAAAACACTTAACCATTTTATTATGTTGTAATCTACCGTTGCATGCACTTCTCTGTGTAACTGCATCCCTTGTTTGCACAGGCCAAAGCCATGTTTCCAAGCCTTGCGATTGCTATTTGGCTTTAACAGCTTTTACAATCAGAGTAATAAGAAAAGACACATCAGAGGGCATCTCTGCTATTAATTAGTGTTGAGGCTAGCTGTTTGTTCCAGTTTCAGTAAGAAAAGGGAAACTTGCTAATAAGGTCTGCTTTTAATTTCAGGAAAAAATGAGCTATTAAGCAGTTTATTTGTGTAAACACATAGTCAGGACAAATATAAAACCAAAGAAATGCAGGAAATTTCCAAACGCATTCAAAAATTTTATTTTTTTTTTTTTCAAGAAAAAAGTTCGATATTTTCTTGGAATACAACAAAAACATTTTTGCCAAGGTTTTGATAAGGCTTTTAAAATTATAACCTGGCAGTTGGGGATCTGGAATCTGTTCAATGTGACTCACTGAATGCATACAGGTTGATGTGTAGTTATTGCTTGTATGTATTGCTGTAGTTGAAAATATGTCGTCCTGGGCTGGTTCCCACTGGGCTAGATGCTGTGCGTGCAGAGAATGCATTCGTGACTACAGGAACTTCATATTTTAGGTGCGTGATGAGAGCAGCAGGTGGAAAAAGGGAGTAAAAAGAAAGAACGAGATTAGTTTGGTCAGCGTTATGGCAGAATTTGTGGCTTGCCAGCATCCTGTGTGTAGTGCTAGCCTCCCTTTCAAATCAGCCAGAGTTTTAAAAGCAAAATGTGAGTTGGGGTTGCACTAAAACTTCTTGCTCTCAAGTGAATGCACTTCTGAGCAGCTGAAATGGATCAATGGTAAGTAGCTTGAGCCAGTGAAGAGCCCTTGCTGCTCCTTTAAATGACTTGTTTATGCAGCTAAGCCCATAGTCAGGACAAGTTACTGGTTTTCAGCTGCTCCCTCAAGGCTGTTGGTGTCTTGGCTGGCACTAAATGGGACATAAGCTGTGTTAGTTTTCAATGAGAGGCTGTTGGCCCTAGGGCTTGCTTGCAAACACAGTTGGTTTGGCTTCTGTAAAATCACAGTTATCAGTTGCAGCAAGATTTAGGAGTGTCCACACCCAGTGGTGAGCACCAGTAAATAAAAATGACCTCTATGTCAGGCTGGTGGATGTCTGTGTGCATACGAGGCCATATTGCTCAGCTCTGTCTGGAGATGAGCTTTTCCTACCAGTTCTCCCCCAAGTACAAACTGTGGATTCTTATTTTGAGTGAACACATTTTTTGTCATTAAAAGAGTACAAACCTTAGAGGCAGCCAAGACTCCGAGGCTGGCGTCAGCCTAAAGAGCCAGCTTTGTTTACATCTGATTTTCTATTGCTTTGTCTCCTAAGCCTTGAAGTCCTTCCTGAAGAGAGGAATGATTTGAACATGCTAAAATAAGGAAGTGGTTAGTTGATCTTTCCACGGTGCCAGTCACTGATTGCATGCTACAGCTCTGCAAGAGATGAAGCTGATGTGCATACTGCTGCTTCCGCTTCTTCCTTTATAAACAGGGTTTTCCAGTTCTGTTTCTTGCATACACGGACAGTAGTGATGTTGGAGCATCTTAGTCTGGCTGTCTGGGAAGCGAGACTCAGGAAAGCACCAAGCTGAGGAGACAAAAAGAGAAGTAAACACGTTTTCTTAGGGTATAGTTAGTTCTATGAGAAGGGGGATTCAAGCTGGTAGTCGACTGTAAAGTCGATGCTCCTAAAAACCACCTGGTTCAAAAATTGTTTCAGCTGTTCCTTGGATTCTCTCTATTATAAAAGAGGCCTGCTGGTGTGAAACTTCCCCTATAAAGCCCCTCTGTGATGGACTCCTGAGTCCTGGGGATGAAATAAATCTTCTTGTTCCTATATATGCATTTTTGAATCCTGGACTTCACAGGGGTAGGGAGGAAATGGGGGAATTGCTAGCACCTGTGACATAACCCTCTCTATTTCCCTGTGAAACAGGTTTAAATGGGATGAACAGCAGCATATGGGAACACTTTGCTTCGGGGAGTTTTTCGCCCAGTACCTCACCTGCATTTCTGTCAGGTCCAGGTGCTGCGGAGCTGGCACGACTACGACAAGAACTGGATGAAGCCAACGGCACAATAAAGCAGTGGGAAGAGTCTTGGAAACAAGCCAAGCAGGTACTTGGGCAACTCCTGGGAAGCGAGATTAAGGAGGGTAAAGGGAATAGGAGGGTGTCAGCCTTTAAACAGCTTACCAGGGGCTGAGGTGATGAGGAAAGCTGCAGGTTTTACAAGCAGATCTTCTTCCTTATTCTTTCTCCCCCTTCGGAGAGACTGAAGCAGTTTGTTTTATGTGTTCAGATGCTGCAAGTGCAAGGCCAGGTGTCATAACAGATGCACTGAAGTGCTTGGCAGTCTCTTAGACTGGCGATTGACTTAGATCCGTGACAATTTAATGTTATGCAGATTTCATCCCCTTAGCTGCCTGAGCCAAATCTGTAGCCTGCAGCCCAACTGGGTGGGGTACCCAGAATGAGCAGTGCTTTGAAGTGGAGCTCCAAGGATGTTTGGGAATTTGGGAACAGGGCAGATTAGACAGAATACGCTCCTGCTGAGGAGCATGTAGAAAAAATGGATACTTTTGCCTAGGATTCTCTCCTGGAGGCTGACAGAGTTTTCAAACTGCTGTTCCTCTCTTTGTTGGAACTCGTAGGCTTGTGATGCTTGGAAAAAGGAGGCAGAGGAAGCAAATGATCGCGCCAACACAGCTAACATGGAATGTGAACTGGCTCGGGAGCAGAGGGAAGCCTTGGAGCTGCAAGTGAAGAAACTGCAGGAGGAGCTGGAGAGGATCCACACGGGCCAGGACCCTCAGTTTCTGCGCTCCTTCTCTGACCTGGAAACTCTCTCGCTCTCTTCGCTTTACACCCTCCAGAAACAGTTGCGGGCAAACCTGGAGAAAGTCGATAAGGTGAGTGCCAGGGATTTGCAGAGCAGGGCCTTGCTGCCTCCACTCCTACAGACAGCAGCTCTTTTTCTTTTCTTTAACACAGCCAGAAATCAGCAGCCTATCAAAGCAATTCTATGTGGAGGTAGCCAAAGTGAGTTCTAGCCACCTTAAAGGAAAATATCTGCCTCTTCTCTGTACCTAAAGTACAGAGTTTCAGTCAATCAAAGCTGCTGTGATCCTAAAGGTCCTAAAGGACACCATGCTGTGCTGCTTTGCTTTTGCTTCGGGAGATAAATGGATGGACAGCTGCAAGTCCGTCCCCTGTTGCCTCCGTGCTGGTCCCCAAACTGTGTAGCGCAGGGCAGGAGCATTGTGTTTTCTCATTTTGATACTTACCTTTTGCCCTATCCCCATCTCTTGCAGGCAGTATTTCAGATGCAGTCAGTGAAATGCCTTAAGTGTCAGGAAGAGAACCGGGTGGTGTTACCGTGCCAACACGCAGTGCTGTGTGAAACGTGCGCCGAGGAGGGCGAGTGTCCCATCTGCCATCCCAACAGGCCCCATTCTCTCCAGTCGTGACCTTCCAAGGACGCTTGTTCTAATCATATCGTATAGAACTTTTTAACTTTATACATACGTACATATATATGTATGTGTACATATATATATGTATGTGTAGATATATATATGTATATATGTGTGTGTATGTGCATGTTTGTGTATGTATATATATGCACACACACGCACATACCCACATAAAACAAAAATTAGTTGCAGAGCACTTTTTAATATTTTACAACCCGTATCTAAACTGCCCCTCACCCGTGCCCCACTAATTCTAACTCTTGAGGAACTTTGAGAGCTGTTTTTAATACAGATCAAAGGGCCATTTGCAAAGAGTCTGTGTTTCTCCTCTTTTCTATTTAGGTGATAACAAATTTTTGACTATTTCCAGAAGGATTTAGAGTGGGCAAGAGGGGCTTCCACGTGCTTTCCAGAGGAAGAGTTGAGATCATGGGGAGGATCGAGGTGGATTGAAATGACTTTTTTCATGTCTTCGGTCTTCCTGCTCTTTCACTGACCCAGCTTGGTTAAAGCCGTCCTCCCTGATGGAAGCTCCGCTGGGTCCCTGCCTGGTGGGCCTCACATTGCCGATCTCTGAATGTGCAGAAACTTTGTCTGTCGTTTAAAACAGCAAAGTTCGCTTTTTAAAAATTTTTTACACTCTTTGTATATTTATATGAAAAGAAAAAAAAAGGGGAAAAAATATATTGTACCTAGAGCAAGCCAGGCCCCCAAATTCAGTGACTAGTAATCATTGCTGATACAGCTAATGCTGCAGGTTTCAGCAGCCTTAGAAGTATTGCCCTTGTGCCAGCTAAAGCCCTTCATGAAAGGAGTACAGATGCACAAGTTAGTTCTCTCCAGGCACCCCTTTGTGTGGTGGCTGTCTAGAGGATTTTTAGCATTTCAAACCAGATTGATTTTCCTTTTAGCCGCAGAGACCTCTTTCATAGTCACTGCTGAAACGCATGAAACAATTCCAGATAGTCTAAGGACACTTTTGAACGGAGTGGATGTTTCCTGTTTCAGCATCTCAAGGATGAATTGTGGGCTTCTAAGTTCAGAAGCCATCAAGCCAGGAATCACGTCTGCCAGTGGTAACAGAGAAAGCCCAGCATGGAACAAGCCGCTGATAAATCCATCCCGCTTGAAAGTGGAGCTGGAGGAGAGTGTAAAATCCTTGCCTTCTGCTCCTAGGTGGAGATGCTTCTTCCTGCCCTCAGCTGCTCATCACTGTGGCACAAAACACGATGCATATTACCACTTGAGCTGATAAATGCAGCCACCATTCTTATGTACATAAGAAAGTGTCATTGTTTAGAAACTCTGAAGCTAGTTAGTCTAACAGTACCCTGTGACGGTGGTTGCTGGGTTAGTTATGATCTTACAGAGCAAGGATAGAAAGGAAAAGGACATCAATTTCAGGTATTTGCTTAGAATAACTCATCAACCAGTCTGTCTGTGTACTGGTGACTTGGTAATCTGGTAGCCTGCTGCAGACGGCTGGGTCTGTAGTGCTGTGTGCTGGTAGGGATGCTAAGCTCATTGTGTTGGAGCAGAAAGAAGCATCTCCCATCAGAGGAGTGCACTTTGTTTTCCTCAGTGCAAGCAAGGTGTTGTTGCAGGGTTTTCCAGTCCTCTCCTGCCTCCTATTTCAGACTCCTTTCCTGAGCACATGACTTTCCACCACCCTTGCATAGCTCTCACTGGCATCTCTGCCCTGCTGAGGTTGTTTTGGGGGCTTTGTCCCCATACACCATCTGCAGAGGAGCTCAGGGACTTTCTCCTTATTAGGATTCTCTTTGTCCACAGTGAATTTATTCTCTTGGATCATTTTAGAAAGGCAAAAAAAAATCCCACAGACCAGTCCAATACACACCACATTGTCCAGCGCAGCTCCTTTCTAGAAATGCCACCAGCTTAGACCTGTCCAGCAGCTGAGCTTCCTGTGACTTTCTTTACCAGCATGTACATTAAATTTTTACATCGGGTGGATTGCAGTAACCTGCTGGGATCTCAACTAGAAGGCCACTCAGTTGATTAAATATTTTTATTTCGCACAGGGATGTGTCCTGTGCTACCCCTCCCTGACCTGGAAAAGCACTGGAACCTCCAGCAGCCCACTGTTGTTGTAGGAACAACTGAATTGTTACTGGAGCCTCTCAGAAAGCTTCATATTTTAATGCAAAGACATAATTAGGTTTGCTTCCATAATTCCACCTTTCCTTCATATGGAAGGGGTTAATATGCATTCCCAGATGATCTCTTAAGTGCAGCTCTGTGTAGTTCTTTTTTTTATGTTTTCCCATTAACTTGTTTTTTTTGTTGTTTGTTTTTTTTTGGTAAAAATGCTTTTTTTTTTTTTTTTTTTTCCATGTGTATTTTATTGTAACTAGCATCAGTTTTTTAATTTTTTTTAATGGAGAGACACTGTTGGGTGAATATTGTGGCTATGTTGTTTGGTTATAGCCTTTGAATGTCTGTGCCATGGGGCAGCACATCTGCCTTGGTCTGATCTTAAGGAAAGATCTTTTATTAAAATATGTGAACATTTCTTTTTTTAGGGGAAAAAAAAGTGGGGGGAGGGGGGGATAAAAGTTGCGGGAGAAAGAAAAAGCCCAATGAAGATAAAAGGAAAAAAAAATACTAAAGTTTTTGTAACTAACTTAAATCATAGGAAATAAACTCTTGAATCAGGTCTTTAATATTTATAAGAGCCAGAGCTCATCAGCCTGTTTTGGCTCTTGGTTTGTAACGCTTACTTTTTGTTAGCGTGGTGGTTTCTCTGCTCTCCTGCCTCCTGGGGGCCTGTCCAGGGTGATGCTGTCTTCGGCCAGCCCTCTCTTTCCAGAACTAGCACCACCTGTGTGACTTCAGCTGAGTCCCAAGGGCTCTTCGCATCGTCCCCTCTCTTCAGATGAAACTTGTCCGCTGTTTGCAGCTCTGTCGCAGTGTGACTGCCAGTCACAGTGTGATGTGTGTCTCCAGGGTCCAGGGGGAAGAGACACTTGCCCCTCATTTCCGTAGGGGCCCACTGCTTAGCCAGAGGGCTACGAGGACCATTCCAGACCAGAGAAAGCATTTTTTTTTCCTTTTCAGTAAAACAGTTTATCTGTTTTAAAACTTATCCTGAAGGACCAAAGAATTCAAAATTTCCCTAGTTGTGGCCCTTAAAATTTAACTTTCTGTTGCCACGCTGTGCTCGTGGCAGAGCAGTGACAAGGAGTTAGCACTAGCCCCGGGATGTCGCATCCCCTTCCCTCGCCACCGCCCCAGCCTGTCTCAGCACTCTTAGCACAAGCACATAGACTGTTTCTCTTTCCTCTGGTGCTCCAAGAAACACTTCTTCAGTTGAGGTTTCTATCGATTTGTTTGCTGCTTTCCAAATAAAGAAGTATCTGAAATGTGAATTAATTTTCTTAGGCAGCAGCTGGGAAAGAGAATTTCATCGTTGTGTATTTTGTGAATATTTCGGGGGGGCAACATTTCATACCTGAGTGAGGTGAGAGCAGGGGGGAAAGGCAGCGTTTCTGACCCACTCCAGCAGTTGTTACCGCCGGCCTCAGGCAGGCAGGATTAACCACAATCGCAGCACTGCCTTCAAGGCTTCAAGAGTCTGTGGTCAGCTTCTGCGCGGTGTAAAAAGAGACTTGTAAAAATAAACCTGGTGCTAATATGTACAGCCCATGTAACGTACTGTCGAGCTTCTTTCTGAAGCAGGAACTCCCAGTTACAGGACATGCAGTAATACATCAGAACCAAGGCGACTTCATTTTTTTGGCTGTCACGCTTCGAAGCGAAGTGTTGGTCCCCAAGTGGTCCCCGAGGCTTCTCGCTGAGCCCCCCGGCCGGCTGCCACCGAGCAGCCCTGAGCGCGGCCGCATCCTGCCCCGTCACAGAGGCTCCTCGCTGGGCAATGACGTTTTTCACTCTGAGTTTTTGGGAGCCTCGCAAGTGTTGACCTCCGTGACTAACTGTGCAGGTCGGACACTTCTCGGCTGAGAGCCGGGGAAAGGGAGTCTTTAACTGTCTTGTGAATCCACAGTATCTAAAGGTCAATACGCTTTTACTTTATTATAGAGAAACAATATAGTAGCAGATGGCTTGAGACAACAATATCCTGGGTAGATAGCTATCAAAAGCAAGGAGCTAGCTGTAGAGGATAGCCAAGAGCTGAAGAACATTGGCGAGTATCGCTTTGGGCTACCAGGACTGCTTTCAGGTCCCCCACGGCCTTCGATGCGGTAGCCTGGTGCCGTGTGGCACAGGAGGGCCTGGGGCGGGTGTCGGAGCTGGAGCTCCTTTCCCTTAATTCGCCTTCCCCAGAAGGCAACCACTGCAGCTGTCCCCATACCGAAGGGTTTTATACTTTCCGTACATCTCTGAAGCTGAACCTGAGCCACTTGCAAGGCTTGTGCAGCTGAGACAATGAAGAGAATTCCTTACCGTGTGAGGAAGCCTTTAATGCTGAATGGACTCAGTAATTCATTGCTGTTCCACCAGCCTCCGAATCTTCTCTCTCTCTCTCTCTCTCTCTCTCTCTTTCTCCTTTTCCCCCCATCTAAGAAGGAAGAATATTACCAGTGTTTTCCTCCAGAATTATAATAATCCTTGGAGTGATGGCCAACAGCAGCGTAGATGTTACTGATGTAAAACCTAGTATTTTAAAGGTGAAGTATTCCTGCAAACTAGTGACTGCGTCGGAGAGATTTCTGGGGCTTCCCCACTCCGTAGCTTCCAATGTTAAAACAAAATAAGTACAGTATACGTTTTAAAAAAATAATAATACACACTGCAGTATTTCTCGTGGCAATTCTTGCCCAGTCTCTTCCTCACTTTCCCTGGGAGGAAGGGCACTGGGCAGAAGCGCCCCAAGTCCGTGTAGAAGTTGGCAGAATGGTGATCGGTGGTGTGTAAAACGTGTTGTTGATTCCATGTATAGAACTGTGATTTCAGCTGTCGTTCTCTCGTACTCTGTAAATATGTGTTTTGGCTGTCGGAAACCTGGTTTAGACTCTTTTCTTGGCAGAATGAATTTGCATGTGGGGCTGAAAAGAACTCAATCTGTGTCACAGTTTCCAAGGGCAGGATGGATTTTTTTTTTTTTTTAGAGGACAATAAATTTTTATTTTTTTGCTAAGAAAAAGAAAAAAAAAAACAACAATAAAGCCGTGTGTGGGTGTGTGTGCGCGCATGCGTGCCCGCGTGTGTGTGCAGCCTGTCCCCCTCTTTGGGGCTGGGGAAGGAGTGGAGAAGGCTGTGCTGGGGAGCCCTCAGAACAGCAAATGCAATATATTTCCCTGACCAGTTTGTCCTGTTCCCTTTTACACTGCCAAGAAAAATTTCTTGCCCTGTTCCCATCTGGCTCAAGCCCCTTTTTGGGGGCGTGGTGCCCCTTGTGGTAAAGGTGCACGTGGTTAAGTGGGGCAGAGACTCCTTGGGGAATGGTGGATCCACAGATCCAGGTGCATTTTGTCATCCAAATTCGTGGTCTGGACAAGAAATTGGCTCAGAATGCTTCCTGCGAGAGCCAGGCCAGGCAGAGGTGAGCTCTGTGTGCCTGGGCGACTGCGGGGGCTGCTGCAAATGGAATTTCGTGCATTGGCAACCAAACAAACATGCCTTCCGTAAGCTTCCAAAAAGGAGCTTGTATTTAATGATGCATTGACCACTTACTGTTAGTTCAGTCACAGCAGTAACCCAAATTGCCCAATTTATATTGAAGTTTATTAGTAATGCAGTAAAATCGGTAGGCGTGAGTGCCTGCCCCCTTCCCTCTCGTGACGGTGAGCTGTCTGTGCCAGGAGTAGCAAGAGGATGGCAGTGATGGGGTTTTCTTCCTCCTCAACTTGGATTTGCTGGCAGCTGGCTTTGTGTGCTTCAGCCTGTACGTTTCACTGTTAGGTTAGTCTCTCGGCAGCCCACAGGGTGAGTTACACTCTGATTGCCTAAGGTTTACTGGTTCTTCACTGTATATGACACCATTTTATGCAGGGTGGGAAAAGGCCTACAGAACTGCCCAGAGCTGAGCAAAAAATAAGCTAAAAAAACTTTGGGTAAATAGCAAAAACATGCTCATACCGCAGGGTAGCCCCTGCCACCCACTCGCTGGGCACATCACTGTTACTGCAACGGGTCAGCCCAGGTCAAGTCATGGCACAGCATGTCTGTAAAAAAAAGTAATTAATAAAATAGCTACAAATCAAGGTAAACTGTGCTCAAAGCTGCAGCCTCATGTAGCTCGATCCTTGATTTAGTGCGTGAGGCTGGCTGCTAGCAGGTGCCACCGCCAAATGGGCTGCAAAGTGCAGGCGTGGGTTTTCCTCTGTCCCTGAGCAGAAATGACAGTGGGGAACAGCACCTTCTGCACAAGCAGGCACCCGTCTTCTCTGCATCCTGCTCCTGCCCAGCCTCGCTGCTCTTCTCCCACATCTCACTTCTCTGCAGAGCTGCAAAAACCCAAAGAGGGGGCTGAGACGAGAATAAAGCAACCAAATGGCTTCCTCGTGAGCGAGCACCGTCTTAATCCCTCCTGCTGCAGGCTTGGCCGAGCCTGGCTTTGTCACGTCCGTACCAAAGGAGCTTTTTTTTTTCCTGCTCCCATCAAGAGCTTGACCTCAATCGCCTGCTCAGCCTTTGCCCACCGAGGCAGCAGCCGAGGGCGATGCTTGTGGTGCCCCACGGCTCCCTGGGGACCCACAGGGCTGGAGCACGGCCACCCCCTCACTGAGCAGGGGATGCATGGAGAGACCGTTTGGAGGGATCTCTGGGTTTATAATTAGTATAATTGAAGCTAAAACAAGCTTTAAAAAATATATATATAAATAATAAGCAACCAGCTGCCAGCTGGGAATTGTAGCTGCTACCCCTGGGCACCCCGCGTGGAGCTGCCACCTCTGTCCCTTATGTGCTGGAGCCAGAAGGGTGCAGGTGCCTGGCACGGGCTCAGGGCAATGCCTGACTCCTGGCCTCTGTTTTCAGTGTTTCGGCACCCCAAATCGCTGCTTAGTTTGGCTCATGGGGCTCCAGTGCCGTTTGTTGCTTGCTGCCCAGGTTCCTTCACCTCCAGGAAGCACCATGAGGTTGGTACGGTTGAAGGTAAAATACAAGAACATGCAAAAGGACCCCACATATATTTTAAAAAATATATGAAGTAAAAATAAAATAAAATAAAATAAAATAAAATAAAATAAAATAAAATAAAATAAA
>CM021782.1:5156206-5335702 GCA_011076525.1 Nettapus auritus | reverse complement strand
CCATCCCATCCCATCCCATCCCATCCCATCCCATCCCATCCCATCCCTATCCTGTTTCCCCTGCCCACAACATTTTCCTCCCAATTTTCCAAGATTACAGCTATTGGGACCAGCTGATCCCCATGAAAACCCAACCCCAGGATGTTGGGGCTGCCATTCCCCCAAGCTGTGGGTCCTGCCCCGATACCAACCCTGTTGGCGGCTTCACCCTCGTTCTGCTCACTCAGCGACAGAGCCTCAGCCCTGGCCTTGATGAGCCGGCAGTACATCAGGGCAATTTTGCACATATCCTGCAGGGTGGAGAAGGAGCAAACGAGACCCAAATGGGAGACCACCATGTGGCTGGGGTCCCTCACCACTGGCCCTATCCGTCAGCACCCAGCTCCAAGAGCTGAAGAGAAAACTGCTGCTGGTGCCTGCCGGCATGGCTTCTGCCATCCAGACCCAGGTGTACGGACCTCCACGAGCTTCACCATGATCATGAAGGCTTCCTCGGGGTCCGGCCAGTTGAGCTGCTGCCAGGTCTTCACGATCTGGGCATAGCAGGTGGACAGGTCGACGGTGGAGGTGCTGTGCTTGTTGTGCTCCCCAAAGGGCGTCAGCTGCAGGGGCAGAAAGAGCAAACCCAACTTAGCTTGTACGGGAAGGAGCCGTCCCAGACAGGAAAGCTGCTCCTATATTTTAGGGCTCTCTGGCTCCTCATCAGCTCCTTCCTACACCCCACCTGAGGGGTGAGGACCGAGGAGAGGTAAGTAGCCAAGGGGAAAAGACCCCGGTGGGAGTGTGCAAGGGATTTGGTGAGTCCCTAAGGGCTGCAGGGAGATGTTCTCCTCCCCACATTACCTGGTCCATCTGGACAGCTCTCTGGGCCCTCTCCAGTGCAATGGTGTAGGCTTTCTGCAGCCACTGGGGCACGGCTTCCTTGAACCACTGGTGGAAATCGCTCAGGGCCAAAGGCCCGTCCCTGTGGATGAAGACACCAGCTTCTCCTAGTGCACTGGAGAAGTGCACTTCTCCTAGTGCACAGGGCTATCACCCCTCCTTCATCTTACAGGAAAGAAACTGCCCCAATGAGACACATGCTAAGGAGAAACCTTCACTTGGAAGTGAGGTCTCTATCAATCCCACCCAGAAATGGGCCTCAAACCCTCCTGGTGATGCTCACATCGACACCAACAGCCTGGCCTGCCAGGGTGTAATTAGCGGTGGAGGCAAGAGGGAAGGGTTTGGAAATTCTCTGAATTAACTGCTCCATCCTCGCCCCCAGCATCTCCCCTTCTGGGGTCAGTACCTCTTAGGGAGGAAGTCCTTCATCCGATAGAGCTCCTGCAGGTTCAGGTAGAGCTGGAAGAGGCTCTCGGCCGTGGGCTTGGACATGCTGCTGTCCACCTTGCACAGCTGCTCCTGGACGTGCTCTGCAACCTGACAGGGATAAAGGGAAGAAGGGGCGGCTGTGGGGCAGAGGTGTTTTTGGGGGGCAGCCAGGAAGGACGGCTCTGGTACAGGCTTTCTGGAGGCATGGGGTCAGCTCAGGGCCCTGCCCTTCCTTCTGGGTGGAATTTCAGAAGGGCCAGGCAAATGGAGAAATAATGATAAACACTCTAGGGGTATGCAGGGAAAAACAGAGAGGTTCCCTGCTTGCTCCCTTCCCAGGCTGGCACAAGGGAGCCAAGCCTGAAGGGTGGCTCAAAATCTCAGCCTGGCTCAGCCCTCAGTCCCAGGAGTGCAGGGCAGCCCAGGCTCGCTCACCAGGCTCTCCAGCTCCACGTAGGCTATGGAGAAGAGATTCAACTTCAGGGTGCTGCGAGAGAGAAACAGGGAGTCAGGAGCCTGCTGGACACAGCCCAGCAAACCCAGCCCAGCAAAGGCTCGCAGCCCATGCCCTCAGAGAGGAGAGCTCCACGAGGCAGAGATGGGACCTCTGGGTTTCTCCTTTCATAGGTGTTGTGGAGCCCAAAGACCAAGGAACGAAGCATCGAAGTTCCTTGTTGCTCTTGGTCCCAGGGAAGGTGGATGAGGAGGGATCAGGCTTCAAAGCCTACCTAATGAAGAATTTATTCCAGGTTTTCTGGCACTGCTGGAGATCTCCTATCACCTCCAGGAGCAGTTTGGCCAAGGCTTTGCCATTCTCCTCCATGCTCTGTGAAAAGAGGGAACAGCTTGTTTTGGATGCTCAACGATATTGAGATGACCTGGGCTCCATTCAGGACTGATTTATTTCTATGTTTTGCTCTTGTGGAGTAGCAGGCTATCATTAGATCCCCATTAGGAGCACCAAGAAGTTGTCAGTAATGTCTTTTGTCCTCCTGTGCTTGCATGGCTGGGCAGGGGACCACCTCCTGCTCCTGACCATCCCACCAAAACACGGTTCATGGAGCTTCAAGCTGGCAGTATTTGGGTCTCCAGCTTAACACCATGAACCAAGCACCTGCTGGAGACCCAAATACCTCAACAGATCAGAAAACAGCAAAAGCCTTGTCTCGGGTCTCATCATCCCACCCCTCAGCCTCCCACCCCAGCCCAGCAAATTGCTTCTTTCCGTGGCAGAGAGGCAGAGATGGGGACTCACCTTCACCATGGGCTTGAGGTGCTGCTTCTTCATGTGAAACCACTCCGTTGTGCCTGACTGCAAGAGAGGAGCCCTGGTGTGAGAAGCCAAGGATGGAGCCAGCTCTGCCATCCCGTCCACTCTCCCATTCCCCTGGGCAGGACCCAGCTCCTCATGGTGGGAACCAGAGGCTTGGGCCACCGAGCAGAAGAAATGCAGGTGGTTTTCCCCCCAGGGTGGTCATGGTGGCTTTGCAGGAGAGGTGTGGGCATTGGGCAGGGGGTGGAGAGGGGAAGGGGTGCTGCAGGGTGCCACCCCTCTGGGGCTAGGGAGGGTGAGAATCCCCCCGGTGCTGCTACCTTGAGCGCCTCAGAGACCATTTTGGGGAGGTCAGGGCTGAGCGTGCACAGCTCCCGGAAAGCTTTCATCTTGCACATCTGGACCAGGACCCTGCGAAACACGAAGCATCGGTGAAACCCAGCACCGGCCCCCCCGAACCAACGCCTCTCCCCCAGGAGACCCTACCCAAACAGACCTTCTCCTCCCAACAACATCCCCCATGGGGAGCCCTGGGCGAGGGGCCAGACAGGAGAAGTGTCACAGCAGTTAGGTGTCCAGCAGCCTGGAAAGGGGAGCCAGAAATGGCTCTCATGGGCTTCTCCTCCAACTTCCAGGCTTGTCCATGCTGGTGGCCAAGCACTATGACCCCGCACGCTGCTGACACAGGCACTGTGCTCACCTCAGCAGGGACTGCAGCCTCTCCGTGGACCTTGTGGCGGAGAGGGGGAAGATGATGCGGTACCTCCGGATGAGGGACACCCCGTAAGTCAGCAAGGACTGGAAGGACTCAGCCAGCTCTGCTTTCTGGGGAAAGGAAGGGGATGTGCTGTTGTCCTTCGTGGTGGCACCACAGTGCCATTTTGGAGGGGTTCTGTGGCTCCTGATCCTCTCCAGGGGTGGAGAAACTTCCTTATGTGCCCAGGAACTTCTTCCTGGAGGGGCTGAGCTGAGCTTTGTGCTTAAACCACATGGTACGCATGAATAATTCAGAGTCTCAGCAGGGTGCTGGGATGCCCTGGGAAAATAGGCCGGGAGAAGCCAGCGGGAACTGGGTCATATCCCATTTTTTCTGGGGTTGGGACTGATGTGATTGCAGCGACGGAGGAGGGAGAGATCAGTGCAAAGGGTGAGGGCTTCTGTGCAGAGATGGGGAACAAATCCCCAAAGGGAAGGGCTTCCCCAGATTGTCTGCCCACCAGGAAAGCCATGCAGCCCATCACTGAGGTCTCTGGGCACACCTGCACCCTACAATCCCCTGCCCTTGCTGGAGCACGAGGAGGGAATCGTGGTCGAGAGCTATGAGAGGAGGCTCGGGGTGGGTGCTCGGGGCACATCTCCCTGGCGTCCCACCTGCTCTGGCCTCAGGCGCTCCTGCACCCACTGGTACTCGATGCTGGTGATCTGGTGGAGCAGGCAGTTGCTGTTGAACTCCAGGCTCTGGTAGAGCTTGCTATACGCCAGCCACTGCCTGCAGAGGAGGGAGAGGCCCGGGTGAGCCCCGAGGGAACGGTGCGGGGCTCCCCAAGGCTACGGCCAGAATGGGGAAGCCGAGGGCTTCTCCAAGCTCGAGGAGGGGTACTCACGCCATGACCTGGTGGAAGTCAGAGAGGTCTTTCTGCGTGGCGTGCAGGTACAGCACGGTGCTGGCGTGCCGGCTCAGCTCCCCATCCCAGGCAATGCTGCCGGCCTGCCAGGAGCACACGGGGTGAGGTGCCCTGCAGCGGGCTGGGCTGAGCGGGGATGGGGACAGGCACTGGGGCCATGTGTGTTCACAGGGCTATAGGCACCTCCTCACCCCCTCCCCATCACATTGCAGAGCCTTTGGCGACACGATGGGCAGCAAAGGAAGCCCCCACCCCATCCCTGCTGCTTCTCCACGGCACCTGGTGCTGCAGGATCTCGTAGGACACCAGCTGCTGCAGGAGGTGCCGATGGACGGTGTAGCTGGGCTGTGTACGGCTGCTCGTGGTGGCCCTCTGGAAAGAGACAACGCTTGCAAGCCAGGTGTGCAACAACCTTCAGCTGCCCAAACGTGCAGGGAGGTGGTCAGAGAGGGGGGACGCAGGAACCCAAAATGTGTGGAGCCAGAAAACCCGGCCTGAAGCCAAGCCCAGGGGTGCAGGTACGCACAGAGCCCAGGGGAGGGGTGAGATGGTTTCCAAAGCCTGCCAGCACCTCTGGCCCTGGGACACGGGCAGCTGGGGATGCCCCATCCTGCCAGGAGATGGAAGGGGACCCCCTGCTCCCTGCCTCCTACCCTTTTGTGGGTCAGCAGGAACTGCAGGTGACACTGGCCCCGGTTGGGATAAGTTTCCGTCCGCGGCTCCAGCTGGTACCACTGGTCATCCCAGCAGTGCAGATCCTGCGTGCACAGAGGCAAGGGGTGAAGGAGTGTGCACTGCATATCTATAGTATCTGATTTCTAAAAGCTATATAACCACTGAATAAGTGGACTGGGACTGGCCAGGGCGCCCACCACCGAGCTGTGGGATGTGGCATCACCCAGCAGCTCTGGGAGCTGGGAGCCTGGCTCAGCCCACGCTGCCATGGGGCTGGGGTCCTGCCCGGCCCCCCCCCAGGCTTCACCCACCTCCAAGTCACAGCTCTCACCTTCAGGCGAAGGACCACGTTCCCCAAGAAATCATCCTGCCCTTTGTCTTTTCGAGCATCCTTAAAGATCCTGAAAAGCAGGAATGAGGAGGGTGAAAAGGTTCCCATGTCCGGAGCCAGCTGTGGTCTGGGCAAAGTGGGGCAACGTGGGGCCAGCAGGGAGCTGCTGCCCTCCCTCCCTTCCCCAGGGGCAGTTGTTGAACCCAGGAGGCAGACAAGCCATTGACAGCACCCACCGCTTGAGGCCGTGGAGGTCTGTCAGCTCGCCCAGCTTGTGCCGCACCGATTCCACCACGTCTGAGTCCCTGCGGGTGGCAAAACCCATGGTGAGGGCAAACGAGTAAAATCAGACGGGTGCAGCATGTTTCGGGGCACCGCAGTGATGGTGGAGGTGGGGGTGAGGGTGTTGAGGGCTGAGGACAACCCCAAAAATCAGTTGTCTGCCCCAGATCCGCAAGCATGTGACTGTTGATGTAAATTAAATCAAGGCTCGGTCCTCAGCTACTTTTTGCCTTGGGCGATGAGTCCGGGCTGTGCAAAGCCAGCCTGGGCTCTCTGCCCTGTGCAGGGCTGTCAGTGACTGCTTGCAGGTGAAAACAAGGGGGGAATGGGGCCCCAGCAGGTTTTGGGGCTTTGCCAAGGGTGCAGATCCCAGGACCACCCCAGTGACCCTCGCAGGCTCGTGCCAGGAGGCAGGACTCTGCCCCTGCTGGGCTCACCACATGTCCAGGTGGAAGCTGGCCGTTTCCGTGTCCTCGAACTCCCTGCAAGGCACAAGCAGAAGGTGTCACACCAGCAGCACCAGCAGGACTGGCAACAAGGGGACAGGACAGCAACCATAAGGGAGATGGAGATGATGGAGATCAAGATGATGGAGATAGAGAACTCCCCCCCCCCAACACACACCCCATGCCACCTGGGAAATCAGTGCCCTAAGAGACTGATTTTGGTCACCCCCTCCAAGCTCCCTGCATGTGCTGGCTGGGTCAAGCCAGACACTCCCCAGCAGGCATCACCCCACAGAGCCCCAAATCCCCCCCCCCGGCAGGTTAACCAGCCGCCACCCCACGACCCCCATGAAGCGATGGGATGGAGGGGTGGCAGATTACAGGATAAACGTCTCGTCCCACACTGGGTTGAGGGTCTGGCTTATGACTTGTGTGCGATGGATCTGGTCTTCGGGGATGAGGTCCTTGACCACTGCCTTCAGCCGCTTCTTGCTGTCGGGGTGGGCCGGCTCCTGGCTCTTGGCCTCGATGCCCAGCAGGCAGTACGGGTCGCTGAACCCTGCAAGGGCCCAGCAGTGCAAGCCCCGTGCGAGCAGCAGCCGTCCCGTTTCGGGCTAAGCCACCCCTCCCATCTCCACTTACCGCTGACGTCTTTCCCCAAAATCCCCTTGGCTTCCTTCACGGTTGCTTTCAGACAAAAAATTGGGCTCTGAAAGAAAGCAAAGATTGCTTACGCTAGGGGAAAAGCAGCCACAAAGATCTGATCTGGCCTGGATGTACACCAGGGGGTGAAGGAGGGTCCTGGGAACCCAAACCCATGAGAAATTTCAGGACTCAAGCAGGACCCTACCATCACCTGCCCCTTGTCACAAACAGGCTCAGCCCCAGGATCTCACACCCACAGAACATCCCAAACCCGAATACGGGGACCGGGCATTGACCCCGAGCCAGGATCCCGTCCTGCTCCCTACCTCCAGCTCCTGGACCCGCTGCATGCTGACCCTGTGCTCCTCCGCGTCCATGCCGAAAGCCTGTTATAAATATTAGGGCCGCTGACGGATGTGGCCCTGTTCTTGGCGGCTGGACAGCAGCCAGGGACTTCCCGCCTCGCCCCGGCAGCCAGCTGGAGGAGAGGAGCAGCGGGAGGGCTGGGGACCGGCTGAAATTCGGGACAGCCTCTGGCCGAGCGCCCCGAGCCCAAGACAAAGCTCTCTCCCCACCGCTGCCTCTCCCAGCCCCATGGCTGGATGCTGCTGCCGTGGCTTTAGGGGTGTCCCCTCAGAGTGAGGCTGCACAGAACGGGGGGGACAGGATGGGACTGGGGGGTCCCAGCAGGCTGCACCTACCTTCTGCACGTAGGTGTAGAGCTCCTGGGCATCTGCGACATGGTGGGGCTCGGGCTTGCCCAGGCGGTGCCGGATGGTGTAGAGCACCTCCTCGTAGAGCAGGGCCAGCTGCGGGGACAGCGCCGACCCCTCACCACCACCCCGGAGACCCCATGTGTCCCCCCAACCCAGGACCCCACTCGCCCTCCTCCCCAGCACATCCAGGGGGTGTCAGCAGCCAGGTGCGCTCACTCCAGCACCCAAAGGTGATGTCCCTGGGGAGCCTGAGCTCAGCCCCTGCACCTCGGTGGCCCCCTCCGATGCCCCCAAGGGAGCCCACACCAGGACTGCGCTCGTACCTCCTGCTTGGAGAAGCGGTGGGACAGGTCCATCTGGAGAGAGGAGAGAAGCAGAGGGGTTTCCCATCAGGTCTGGCGGCATGGAGAGGGTTTAAGAGGGAACTGGGGACAGGGTGGGTTTGTCCCCAGGGTGCCATTAAGCATCGCAGATGGCCGAGGTGCAGCACGAAGCCCAAAACCAGATCCCCCCATCACCCATCAGCGGGGGCACAGGGGCTTTCCCGAGCCCTGCTGGTTGAGGGGAGGGCAAGAAATGGGAGCTGAGCTGCGGGTTGCCCAGGGCTGACATGGGCCATCGGAAAGCAGCGAGGTTGTGAGGCTGCAGCCCCTTGCTGGATAGAAATGTGATGCTGAACCACACTCTGCTGGTGTGAAGACCCACGCCCCACTCCAAGGGTGACCTGTAATGGCTTTTTTTTTTTCTCCAAAAGACAACGGAATTAAGAAAAAGCCACGCAGTGGGGCACATCCTGGCCCTGCTGCCCCCTGCATCAGGCATCACATCCCAGCCATCCCGCACCAAGCACAGCTCTGCAAGGGCTGGTAGGGGAATTAAACCACCCCTGCCCCAAATGCCCCTGTACCCTGAGCTCTCAGCCTGTGCCCACATGTGCTGGTTCCTCCCTGGTCCAGTCCTGCATTTGGGCTGGATTCAGCCACAGCCGCAGCTGAGCAATTTTTTCCATGCACCCATCCTTGTCTAGTGACGGTGATTTTGCCACCACGGGCTGGGTGACTGTCAGGGATGTTGTGTGGCAGCTCCCAGTGTCTGAGCCCCTTGGGAGTGCAATGGGGTGACATCACCACACCAACACCCCCCCCCAAAAAAAATTCATTTTAATCTCAATTTTTGGACATCTTTGAAATGTGCTTGGTCCTTTCTGTGCCAAGCACGGACCTGGCTCAGTCAGGGTTGGGATGCTGGGGTGGGAAGGGATGGATGAACCCCATCCCCCAGGTCAGCCCAGGCCCCGAATGACCTTGGGATCCTCCTAATGGAAAGAAGAAAAATACAGCCACTGGAACGTCACCATTTGCTTATGGCAAATCCGGGGCTGCTGTAATCCCCCAGCCATCTGGGCTGGGTTCAGCCCTACCACCCACAGTGGGTTTAACCCTCAAGCTGCTTCAGCCCCGTGCTGGGGGCTGAGGTCTCCAAACACCCCCTGGAGAAGGTTGGAGCCTTGCCACCAGCATCAGGGCAGCACGGGAGGGGGGGGGCAAGGGGCTTGCTGCTGCTTTGTGGGGTTGGGGCTCTGCAGCTCCCCACTGAAATCAGGGAAGGCTGCCACGGAGGCTGCTTTGTGCTCGCCCACACGAGCACAGGATTCTGTGAGATAAAGCCAAGCCCCCGTAATGTGTTTGCTGCTGCTAATCCCTGTGCCAAGACCCCAGCTGAAATTCAGACGCGTTGCTTAAATCCAGGCCCGGACACGGCTGCCAGCACCCCCAGCCTGTGTGCGGCGGCAGCGACGCAGTGGTCCAGCTTTTCTGCAGGGACGGAGGGAGGACGAGTCCCTCCGGGGCATAAAACCCCCAGCAGAGCTCATCAGCATCGTGCTGCAGGCACCCAGCAGCACCAGGCACCCCTCGGAGGCTCCTTTGGCTCTGGCAGAGCCCCAGTCACATTTCCTGGGAACATCTGCAGGGACGCAGCCTGCCCGGCTGCCGCAGAGGAAGTCTCTTGGGTTGTTTGGACAAAGAGCAGGGCTTTTGGGGGTCTCTGCAGACTCTGGGGAGCTGGGAGACAGTAGGGAGCTTTAGCTGTGCTGAAGGACCCTTCTGCACCAGCACAGAGCTCAGGTGCCTGTGCAGCTTCACAGCAGGATGTGCCTCCCCCCACCCCCACCCCCAGCTACCACCCACACTTCTTGCTTGGCATCAGCATCAACGTCGGCATCAGCCCAGCCTGGCCACACGCTCACCCCAGTTCTCCCCCTGAGCACCTTCCCCTCATCCAGCCCCAGCACCCAGCCCTGCACCCTGGGGTCCTGCAGCCCCCCTGACCCCAATTCCAGCACTTCTGGGGCCACCATGCCCCAGGCGCAGCCCCCATCCCCTGGGGAGGCGAAGCGGGCACCTACCTCGGGGCTCTCCTCCTCCCCGGGGAGGGTCCCCACGGGGGCCTCACCAGCAGCCTCCATCCCAGGGCAAAGCTCAGCGGGGGCAAGGCAGGCTGTGCAGCGGGGCCTCCCTTCCCCTCATTCACATGATCAGAGGAAACCACAGCCCTTATCTGCCGTGGCCATTTAAGCAAACGGAAATGGCGCATGGGCCTCCTGCGAGGGGAGCGGGGCCACGCAGGCGCCCCCCCCAGCCCCGTGGGGCAGCCCCTCAGCGCTTGGGGTGAAGGCGGGGTGGGCGAGGGTGTCACATCCAAACCCGGCAGTTGTTAATGAGAGAAAGTTTACTTTTTGGGGGGCAAAAGTAATCCTGAGAAGGCAAAACATGATGGCGGGGGAGAGGGTGGTGACGTACGTGGAGGATCTGGCTTGCAGCGCGTGTATTCGGGACCCAGCGTGCCCTTGTGCCCCTTAAGCACGGGTGGGGGACCCTAGAGAAAGCAGAAATCATCTGGGGGCTGGAGGGGGTCTGCAAGAACCCCCTGTGGCACCCAAAATGCCTTGAGGAAGTCCCATCTGAGAACTGATGCAGGCGTGGGGACTGCTGCGGGGCTGTCCCTGCCGGGAGGGGGCATACAACCTTCCTCCCCTCCCCTGGCGGGTCACCGAGAAAAAAATGAACAGCAGGAAACTGGTGTTTTACTGTCAGCTTTTGTTCCTGTAAACACTTTATCTGATCTCGAGGCAAGCTGATGGTTCCTATCAGCACCCGCCAGCCGCCCCCCCCCCCCCCCCCCCCGAGATGCCTATCGGTGGGGCACAGGCTGGCAGCGCAGCAGCACCAGGGGGAAGGCAGCTTCCCACCGCCTCGTATTTCTGGCCTCCATATCCTCCTGGGGGCCCTACATGAGATGTTTCAGGCCAGCCCGGGCTGGGGCAGCGGTTGACGATGCTGGGGACATGGGTGCCAAGTCCCCTGGCAGGGATTTTGGTTCCGTCCAAGCAGGAAACCACAACGGTGGAAAATGTGCCGAGGCGTTTGTCCCCGTAACAGTGGTGTGAGGCGATGACGCCGGTGGTGTGGGGGTGTCCTCGGCATGCTGAGTCAACCTGGGACTGCAGGACGGGGGAGGCAGGCAGCCCTCCGATTGCAAACATCCATTCCCTTAATGCAGGCACACTGTGCTCCTGTAGCTGCTTTAGGAGAGACCCCAACTTCCCTTTGCCCCCTGGACCTACAAGGGCAGGTTGTGTTGGCAAAAAAGCGCCCGCTCTCACATTTCAGGAGGGCTCCTGTGCAGCGCTGGAACACAGGACTGGGCTCAGCACCAATTTGCCTCTGCCTCACCCCAGTGTAGGGGTGCTCAGGGCTCTCCCAGCCCCACCATCCTCATCTCGGACCTTTTCAGCCTGCAGGAATTTCAATTTATTTTTTGTTTCACCTTGGGCAAGCAGTTGAAAGGCATCCCCTGCCCTGCTGCTGGTGGGGACATGGCAGAGGTGCTGAGCTCTGCTCTGCCCCGCCAGGCGCATGTGCTGTGCATTGACCTGGGACATCAGCGCCTTGCTCCACTGCCCAGTGTCATCAGAGGAAAGCAGAGATGTGAAGTGCATGATGCCTGTAAAATGATTGCTTTCGGCTTTGATTGCAAAAGCAAAATCTGGCAGAGCAAAGAGCAACCACAGAGATAAAGGCAGGAGGCAGGCACAGCACGCCACCTCCCCCCCCAGCTGCTCACACCTGCTGCTGCTCCTTGAAAGCAGAAAGTAACAAGGGGCAAAGAAACACCCAGTGCCTCCCCCAGCACCGAGAGAACAACTGGCAAAAAGTTTAGTTAAGCCTCCCATCTACCTGCCTTCCCCTTCTAAGGGTGAAGAAATATGATCAGCTACAAATGGTGCTGGGCATCAGACAACTATTCCCCAGCCAGAAGCCTGTGCTGTGGTTTTGCAGATTTCAGAGAGCAAAATCCAGCTTCAATGTGGCAGGTTCTGTGAAAAATATTATTGCCAAAAGTGCCCAAAAGAGCCCAAGATAAAACAGGTCCCACTGGCACAGGACAGGGCTTGCATAGGGTTTGGGGCCTCTTTGTACAATGCGAAAGGAGAGCTCTTTGGTGATCGTGTTTCAATAACAACAAATGCCTTTTTTTCCCTGGGTTTTACCAGCAAGCACCTGCTCCAGAAAAGACCAGAGCTCACATCTCACTGTATTTGCACCTCAAACTACTCCTCATCCTGGAAACAACACAGAAAAGCCATAAAAAGCAGCGACCAGAAGTAGCACAGGTTTCTGCTCAGTAGAGACAATCCCAATTAACTCCATGCCCCAAATTATCAGGACCTTGCAAAACATCCCAGACACCCACCGTGCTGCCAAAGGACGTGGTTTTCCAAAGGGACTGGGTCAGGGTTCCCCAGAACAGCCCTCCCGCACACCGGTCAGGGGCACATAGTGTATACCAGCACAATATAGAGCAAACCTCTCCATTCCCTTTAAAAGCAACTAATCCTAAAGGAAAACACTTTTCCTTATAGGCTATAGGGCTATATTCCTACGGCAGGCTGCCCTGGTATAAATCAAGTCTACGGTTAATTCATGCACAGGGTTGTAGTTGCTGTCCCGGGGTATCCAGAGAAAACAGGCCACTATAGAGCAAGCAGTATTGCACTCTTTAAAGTTTATCTTTCCTCTAAATGAAAACCTGCTATAAAAGGAGACCCTCCACAGGCATAAATAGCAGTTTATCTTCCTACCTCTTGGCTTGATAATCCTGGAGACGCCGCCTGTCCTCACCCTTATCTCAAGCTCTTGGCTGGAAATGGGCAAATGGTCAAAAAAATGATTTCAACATGTCCCTCCCTCACTTCTCCTTTTAAACACTAGCTCCAATGACTGTGCAAAACCAGGCTGTGCCTGCTACGGTTTGGCAAGCCATACAGCAGAAGCCCGAGGCGGAGGAGAGCAGGGCACAGTGGCGGAAGGCACTTTCAAAATTAGACCAGGAAGGCTCCTGCTCCCTCCCCCCAGGACTTTCTGCCCCAAGGCCACAGATGCTGCCTGCCCTGGGACCAGTGGTTTCATACCCTGATGGATATCATCCAGTGCCCCTCCTTGCCTAGTGCAAGGCCTTTCAGTTATTTCTGCCCCTAAACCCACATCTTTTCTTCCCAAGGGTTCTTCTGAGCTGCTGGAGTGCTGCCCTAGAAAAAAACAGTGGTGGATGGTTGGGCGGAATCCCATTTCAGAGGGATGTCAAGGCAAACCCCGTCCTGGGAAGTGCCTTGGGGACCTCCAACCACCCCCTTGGGGCAGTGCAGCTGCAAAATCTGCATTTCCCTGGAGCAGGCTGGGTTTGGAGCACGAGGTGTCTGCTGCACCGCAGGTGCAGGTGAGGATGACTCCGGTTTCACAAGACAGCCATCCCCCAGCCCGGGGGGCTCTGTGCTGTCAGGCACCGACCAGGTGTCACCGTCCCGAGCCCCTCTGGGGCAAACACAGCCATGACACCATCCTCTGCCTGCTGCGGAGGGAGCAGGGAGCGCTGCAGACCTGCATCTTGGTTCTGCCAGCGAGATAGTTCAGTTTCAGCCCTGGATTTCTCATCCCATCATCATGGCAGCGAGCCCAGGGCAGTGGCTGCTCTCTGCAGGGCCAGCAAAGAGGGGACAGAGATTTCAAGGCCACTTCGCCTGCTGGCTTGCAGCACTGGGCTCAGAGCAGCAGGAGCAATAGCGCATGCTCGAGCCTCAGGGAGATGCTTGTGAGAATCTGGGGCTGACGCTGGGGTCCAGGCACGCCAGCACAGAGCGCATTTTGTGCATTGATGTCTGTCCTGGAGCATGCGTGCAGAATCACTGACCAACACGTGCTAAAGTTCCTCTGACAAAGCTGCCCTGAGCCCCCACAGAGCAGTACTCTGGGACAAAAGACAGGGATCGCAGGGCTGACCCCCCTGTCTGCAGATCCCAAGTGGACAAGCCAAAACACCGAGCTTTGTGGCAGCTGCTCTGTGTCACGGGGAGAGCAACCGCTTCCCAGGCAGGACCCAGCCCTTGCAGAACAAAGTACAGAGCCAGGCAGGAGGGACAAGGCTCAAGAAAGGGAAAGGAAAAATGTAGATAGACAGGATTTGCTGAGCCGAGCTCCCAGCCCAGATCCAAGCAGCGCAGTCCAAGCCGATACCTTTTGCTCCGGTATCCACCTGTGTCAGAAATCCGTCACCCAACAGCAGCCAGGAGGATGCAGCAGAGGTTTTCCCGGTCCACGTGTACGCAGCAGCCCCCGCCGGCAGGTACGATCCACGTCCCGGCTCTCACAGTTATGTGGCTCCTTCACGTCCCACTGTGGCCTCTCCCTGGTGGCCCTTGAGCAAGGAGGGTGCTGAAATACCGGTTTCCAGTTGGGTCCCATGATGGCAGGCAGCTCTCTGAGCTGACTCACCCAGCGGAGCAGACGGGTGAGTAATAACAAGTGTGACTGTGGAGAAAACCCTTGCCTAAAATTAAGATCCCCGCCTCGCTTGTCCTGGCATTTCAAGCCAACCCACAAAACCCCACATTTGTCACTCGGGCTTGCTTGTAAAGCTTGAAATCACCTCTTTTATTGTGGCTTGTGTTAGCAAAACCCGACTTCTGGGCCCAGCTGGGTGTTATTTACTGCTGACATGAGCCATTGCCAGCTGTTGCCCCGGGGGGTGCCTGCAGTGGCACAAGTCCACCCCAGCAGCTCACCGGCAAGGGCTGGGTGCACTCCTGGCAGCTTGGTCCCAAGTTCACCTCACGCCTCCTGCCACCTCCAGCTGTGCTCACGGAGGCGGCCAGCGCTGCAAAATCATAAATCAGGACATCCTCGCTCATCTAAACTGCAGTTTGACCATCTAATGATGGGAAATGGTGGGCAATCGCAGCAGTCCCCAAAGGAAGGCACACGTGGGGCATGCAGACACGGACCAAGCTGGCCCAGCTGCTGTCCATTTCCCCAGCTAGAAGGGAATTCATGACAAATAATGATTTTTATTTTCTAATAGCTCGCATGAAATGCTCGCAGTGAAATCCCGGCAGAATGGCTCAGCCGAGGAGGGCCTGGTCTCTCCTTTGTCTTTGAGGCCTTCCTGAGCAAGCAGGCGCAAGTGCTGTACTTCCAGGGCGAAGCCCTTCACCAGCCCCAAGGGGTTTCGACAAGACTTTCAGGTCCTGCAGCAGGACGTCTGCAACCAGTACCTGCAGTTCCTGCAGTAAGAGTTCTTTGCACAAGATCTCAAAGCACTTTAGAAATACCCAGTTTCACCACACCACAGCGAAGGAGGGAAATAACCCCATACTCAGAGAGGAGAAGCAGGCCCAAAGGGTACACGAGTGATTTCTCACAGGAAGATTCAATGTCACACCAAGAAGACAAGTGTACACATACCACCTATGCCAAACGATTTACTAATGCCAACTGTTCCCTGTGCCCTGCCTTTCTGTTCAATGGCATTGTACCATTCAAATATTAGGATTTAATGGCTTGGATCTAGCTTTCATAGGACAGTGTTTCGGACACATAACCGATGAATCACTCAAGCACAGATTAGATCTGGAGACATACTCATGCACATTTCCTCCTGCCCTACTCCCATCCCCACTTCCAGAGCAGAAGACAACTTTCAGTACAACTTTTCTACTTTAAAATCTGCCCCTGTACATGGGCAGCAGGACCAGGCGATCCTTTGACCCCCTTCTAAGCCCTTTACAAAGCTGAGCACCGCTCACTCTTCCCATCAGGGAGCTACCAGTGAATGCCAAATAGCCAAGACAAATCTGGGTTATCAGGTTTTTATGATCAAGGCAGAGATTCTCATCGGCATCTAGCTGGCCAAAACTTGCACCCTCCTAAATCGTGCAGCTCCAATCAACATAATACCAGCACGAGCGTTACTGCGTGACTAGCCTGGCCTTTTGGCCCCAGAGCTTCAACATCACCAAAACTTGCTTCAGTTGTCAACATCTTGCTCCAAATGTACCAAGACCATAATCAATCTGTTTTGACTTGCTCCTTCTCTCCTCCCTATAGACTATGCTGAGGTCTAGCATTCACTGACAAACCACTGATTTAGCTCACTAACGTCACATTAAGGAGACTAATACTTTATTTATTCTAGCCTGACTCACCCACTCATTTATTTATCTTTTAAGGCAGCAAATGTCCTGGTCTCTCTGCAGATCTTACCACTTACCTGCCCTAATGGAAAAGACTGAGCCATGGAGCCAAGTTCTCATCCAAACAAGTAGCCAAATGTTTCTTCTCTCAAGCAGACTTGGTTGGAAGGATACTAAAAATAATTAAACACAAAAAACAACTTGTGAATGTGCTGGTTGCTTGCATGAGAGCTGTACTCTAAGTGGTGCTGGGCTAGAGACCTGGAGACTTTGCACAAACTGTTTTCTAGGAATATCTGTCTGGGAGTAGAGTGTAAGTGGGACACACATGTTTTGAAACAGAGTAGGAGCCCTAGAGTACAGAGTGGTTTGACAGAACCACAGCAGCAGCTTCCTGCAGTGTCTTACAGTTGGATTGATAATTATTCAAGAAATCTAGAATTGAAGTAATTTAATTCCCAAAACAGGATTTATTACATTCTCACCGGGCTGTAACATGTGTCTTAATATCTGTCTTAATGCTTTCCTTTTCCGCCCACCTCCTGCTACAGAAAACAAACCCAAGGAGATCAGCCAGCCTAAAACAGTTAAAACTCAGTAAACATTTATGTGGGAGGACAAATACAATGTAGAAGAGCAGAATTTGGAAGATGTCCACACCAGCTGGTCCAGGAACTTTGAGGTGGCTACTTACAGCTCAGAAAAGGAACAAAGCCAAGCATGGTTTAGCTCCTGGTCTTCCAGGGAGAAGAGCTACTAGATAGAACCACACCACCTTAGAGTTCAGACCTACCTGAATACAGCTGTCCAGACATCTCAGAACACTAAAAAAATAAAAATAAAAATGGATAAAATCAGGGATTCCTGTCTGGTAATTAGAGAGAGATTTCAGAGGCACTTTTTGCTGTCTACTAACTCTTATTTTGTTCCTCAACGACTACTTTCAGCAATAGATTGCAAAGGATTACAAGGACAACTCGTCTGAAAAAAACAACCATCTTGGTAAAATGTTGAGCAGCTGCGTCACCAGTTTACAACAGGATCCAGGAAATGGGCATTTGTAAAGATTTAACACCTGATTATCATTTCACAAAGTAAGCCCAATTCAAGAGAAATCAAGTGACTAATGCCACCTATGATGAGCCAACTCAAGAAGAAAATTCCTCTGTAGCAAGCAGTTTTGCTGTTGTTTCAATTCTGCCCCCATCCAAAGCTGTCGCTGTCAACTTTGCCCATGGAGACACACACACACAAATGCACAACACAAATTTTTGAGCTGATTTCTCTTTACTTCACAGTCTCAGCAAAACAAATCTGCATTCAAAAGTCATTTCACATTAATATATTAATCAAACATTTTTAAAATAAATATATATTTTTTTAAATAACAATTTCTTTACATCACTGCAGTAGCAATTCTAGAAAAGTCAGTGCACAGAGAGTAGCAATTTCATTAATCACCTAGACTCAAATGAAAAGAAAACAAGAGGTGGACCGTTTTTCTCTCCAAGCAGGCTGCATGCAGTAAGTCTCAGCAGTTCCCTAGCACATGATCTTTCTTCACACTTGCTGGGACGGATCTTCTCTCTCTCACAGACACTGTCAGAAGTCAGTAAAATCTGATTTGTGCAAAGCTTTGTACAATGCAGTTTCACAATCTGGTTACTGCCCAGCCCTGCAGAGGTTCTGAGCACTACAGTCATTGCTAATGAGATCGATGAATCAATGTCACAGAAGGAAAATGCTTGAACCCTCAACCCAAGGAGCTGACATTCCAGTTACCAAGAAGTGAATTCACAGCATTAAACAACATTCAGCTGCACAGCTTAGTTATACCCAGCAACTTATTCCACCTTTTTGCATATTCTCTCAGGTCCTTCCAGGGCAGAAGCTACTATTCTCTCCCTATCACCTATTAATTCACCAGTTAAACCACTGGATTAAGATGCTTCACTGGCCAAAAGGTGTAACTTGTGTTACAGCAGAGGAAAAAAAAAGTGCGTTAATGACTATAAAGATAATATCCAGGACTTAGTGATCTCAAACCCACATATCTAACTGGAAAAAAGAGACAACAGAAAATTAGTGTTCCCATATGATCTATAACTAGTTAGATGCTACTAATCAGCCAAGAGCAGTATGTTTTCTTAAAAAAAAAAAAAAAAAAGGAAACTTGTCAGCATCACCATAGTGCAAAGCAGGAAAACTTGGAGGGCTATCAGATTATTTGTCACAACGGTTAGGAACAACTTATTTGAAAAAAAAAGTTTGATAGATATCTATTAAATTTAGCAGATATCTACTTCCTCTGAGATTCCAAAGGTTCCTTTTGAAGCCCTTTCTCGGTAGGGGAGGGAAACGTTTGATGTGACTCTCTGGGTGAAGAGGGATACCCAAAGATATCCCTTTGTTCAGAGATACTCTTGGCTGCACAACAAGGTAAAGTCAAGACCACCCAACAGCCTTGTTTCTAAGTTATGAGCTTGTTAATTATGAGTCTGGAGCAGTTGCTTACTCTAAAGAGGTACAATTTAAGCATGAAAGGGAACAGACATAAAGGAAACTATCACAGACAAGAAGAACCTCCAGTTCTAGTGATGGTGTGCAGAAGGAGAAGGGAATACAGTGGTAGGACAGCAAACCCTCAGAGCTCTACGAGATACCAAGGCTGTTGAATTCTCTCCCCTTGCTCTGCACATATCTACCACTAAAGTCCAGGAAAGCCATGTGCCTTGAGGTAAGGCTCTACTCCTCAGTGTTATGGACCATGCCCCAAGATTCAGCCAAAATGGGAATTAAGAAAGCGATGAGTCGTGGAGAAGTTCTGTGGTAGCTTATTGGTTTTTCTTATCCTCTGGTGGGAAGTATGGAGGAGGGGGTGGCTGGTCCTGAAGTAAAGACAATAAAAGAACATCAATTCATAGCTACGGAAAACAAAACAATCGATTCGGACAAACTTTGTTGTGTCACTAAGAAAAAGAACTGCTAACACAACATGGTACTTTTGAACCTTTGCTACTTGTACATGATTCTGACTCTCTTATGAACAGAAAACCCTTGCAGAAACTTGATTTTAGCATAGACCTTGGTGGAAACATGGACTGGTTTTGCAGACAGAAAATACACAAACTGAAAAAAAAAATGATAGAGGAACTTACCGTGGGCATATAGACGTTATGTGGGTTGACTGGGTTGTAGTAAGCACTGGCAGCAGCTTCAGCAGCTTTCGCTTCAGCTGTCACAGAAACAGAAATTACAGGTTTAGTGACATACAAAGAAATTTTATAATCAAACAAAGTTCCACAGTCTTGGCCATTAACTGTTACAAAGCACTATCTTACCAACCCTCAAGTTCCAAAATAGCTACAACATAAACACAACAACCAAGCGTTAACTCTTCTAAATAGCAAAGATTCAGTTGCCACAGGACTGTCAAATCAGAGGCAAAACAGACCAAGACTTAGTTTGGAAATGTCACCTGGAAGTTGCTTGTTAGCCCACATATAAACACTAACAGCTGTTTTGCTTGACTACAGACAATAACCCTTAAAAAGGCAGTCAACCAACCATCCTTCTTGGGAGTGAAAATACAAAACAAAAATCAGTTTATTAAAAAAAAAAAAGTTTATAGCAGCTCAGAGGGTTTACTTAGTAGGAGGTAATTTATTAAGACAATCCAGATCCTTTATTTCTGCAGAATATAAAAGTCCTGTATGCCTATCTGGATCGGTGCCATCTTCCAAATAATAGTGCAATGACGATTGGTTGTTTCTTCAAACCAGAGACAAGCTTACTCAGATAAGTGTCCTTATCTATGAGAAATCTATGGTTCTGTCCAAGCACAAAAGCTAATTTCTCATTTTTCCCACATGCAGACTGTTCAAAATCATGTTCAAAATCACTTTGATAAATCCAAAATGAATAAAAACAAGACTGACTTTGCCCCAGCTCCTTTCCATCATCTGTTCCTCAGTTCCAAATTGTTTAAGCAAAAGTAAACAGGTTAGAGGGAAATGGGAAAACAGGGAGCATGTATCAGCAAAGACATACTTGCTAACTAACACAGACAAGAAACATATTTCAACATCAATTTATTTTTATTCACTTAACAGAGCAAGATTACCACAACAGGAGAATCACAAGTGTTGGGTGGGTTTTTTGTTTGTTTTTCTTGTCACAACATGAATAAATCCAATTGAAAAGTATCTGCTGATGGCATTGGTGAGAACCAGGATGGCCTCCACACTGAGCTGGATGTACAAGGCTGATTAGGGGGGCTCCCTAAGCCCTCTCCCCTGAACAATTTTAACTTTGGTGGAGCTTCTAAGTTGATTCTGAGTTCCCCAAGAGGTAAGACATGAAATCTCAGTAAGGGTAATAAACCTGTGACTTCTCTGAGCAATAACATTGATGCTCAACAGCCTCAGCCTTTTACACAATGATCCCTTACACATTTTTGCATAGCTGTTGCAACGAGAGAATGTCCACTCTCCCCAGCACCAGAGCTACGGATATTATAAAGCAGCTGTGAGCTAATTCACCTGAAGACAACTCTTACCTGCGGGAGTGGAAGGCAGATCGGGACCAGCGGTGGGGGGTTCCATGGGCCCTGGGTACGGCGGGGGTGGAAGCTGCATGTAACCCATATCTCCACCCCCAACAGGGGGGGGAGGATAAAACTCTGTCAGGAAAGGAGATAACACAGCAAAAGACTTAACTCCTTTGGGTGGGTCACAGCATACACCCAAAAAAAGCCACAGGCAAATACACTGAGAAACAAGATACACAAGGCATCAGATCCAATGTAAGAGATAACGTAAAATTTGTATTTCTTTCCCTTTTTTTTTTTTACTTATTCAAACTCTTGCTAACTATAATAATACCCCTTCTCGACCCTCAGACTTACCAGGAGGAGGTGGTGGGTATGGATAGCCCCCATTAGCTGCAGGTGGTGCAAAAGCATAGGACCCATTTGGCATATAGGAATAGCCATAAGCTCCATTGGGCACTTCACCTCTGGAGGCTAAGGAAGTAAAGATAAAGTCACCCCATCAGAACTTCAAACCTGCATAACGTGCAGACCAAGAACTACAACAAACTACGAGTCCCCATCTGAAAAAAAATAAAATAAAAAGCTCCAATCCTAATAAACCCACTGCTTGTTGCATGTGGAAAAAAAGAAATGTTTTTTTAAAGCAAGGAAGTTGCAGATACAGCCTGACACTCACACGGACTGGAATCCAATCCATTCCAAATTAAAACTGCCACTGCTATAAGATTAAGGTAAAGCTTCCCAAACCCAAAAAACTAAGCGGCAGAGAGCACTAGGCTCCCATACCTTGGGATGCCACTTGCAGCATGCGCTGTCCAAACTCGATAGCGCCCCCGGCTGAAAAAGTCATCTTGAATGTGGCAGATCCTTCCCAGCCACCTGCAGGGAGGAAAGACAGAATTCACAATTAAGGAGAAGCCATTTTGGTGCTATTTAGTTTCTGTGCTTTATCTACAGATGTCCTGTACATAATTCTTTAAAGAGCTTATCCCAAATATCCAAGAAAAAACTGCAGATAAAGCAACAGAATTACTCTACTATCAGAAAATTTAATGCGGGGACAATATTTTCAGGTCAAGAGACACTTGAAAAGTACAATGGGGGAAGACATTCAATAGCTTTCTGAAGTTGTACCTGTTATCACATTGGCTGCCAACAGACCAAGCTATCAGAAGTGCTGGATTTACTCTAGCTTTGTATGAGATTAGTGCAGAAGACTGGGATTTTGTTAATCCTGTTTGCTAGAAGGCTTTTGCAACTACACCTAACTGTCAGCTATAAATTAGTTTGGGAGTTCGAGTGCCCAGTGAAGCAAAGATCTTAATGAAAAACATGGACCGCGTAAATCCATTAAGAGTCCATAGAAAATATATCAAGTCAGGATAATAAAATAAATAAATTAGCAACATCTCATATTACAGGCTAAAAAAGAAAAACATGCACAGCTCGCAGTCCCAACAATGCCTCAAAGCAGTAGCTGTGTCAGTGCTGAAAAAGGGACATGTAGATTAAATAACCTTTTGAGCTAAACCAGACTCTCGTGGCTGTTAAAGCAACATCCTCATTAAAGGAGACAGCCTCTGGGGAAAATTCGCAGAGATTTTAGCCGAAGCAGTTTGCCTTTCACACAGTTTACAGTGTTTGTCCTTACTGCTCGGCCTTTCTGTCACACTGGATGGTTCCGTTTTGCTCCCACGCAGAAGCTGTAACGCTGATTTCAGGATAATAGACTGAAGTCTCCTAAGCACTGCACTGTGATTGTAGGGACACAGCTAACAGAATAAATCGGGCTAGAGATGATAAAGAGTTTACTGAACCACGCCTTGTTAAAAAGTAGAAGAGTGATTACAAAAAATATTGAAAAAACATTTACCAGAATCTTCCAATTGAACATAATATGAAACTACGAAACTGCCCCTTGAAGATTCCCTCATTTTAAGATACTTCATTCTTTTCCAAGCAAGTGGCATTTTACTTCCAAGATGCACTACAACAGTGGCATGCTTTTCCTTGAATTTCACAGGAAATGATGGAAAGCAGTGCTCTGGAGATCGGCACCCCAAAACCCACATAGATCCAGAAAGGATCACAACTGTTTTTCATAGAAGGATCTGGACCCAGAACTAAGAAATAAGCCCAACTGACCAAAGCTCAACAACATCCTCGGTTTTGCTACTGCTGCCTGCTCTCTGCTCTGATGTTTATTCAGTGAGATCACTTGGTTGACTGAACTCAGAATTTTGTACAGAGGGCAGGAATGAGATCAGTCACAGAACAGATCTGTTCATTGTCACTGTGCAGACAGCAGACAAGGGGAATATTTTTAGCTGCTGGTTTCAAAGAGAGAAACGCATTTTAGCAGTACAGTAAAAACCCATGTGGTCAGTATCCAAGTTTAAGTTGCACTGCACACTTATTTCACTACAAACTACACATCCTGTATCTTAGTTTAACTGCCTATCAGTACCATACATACCTCCTGCCTCTGCTTTCACTGTACCCTTGATATAATTTGCTCCAAAGACAGGTTGCTTAATTTCACAATCTTTCAACAAATAAAAGGCCATCCCAAAAGACTGCATAGCATCCTTTCCCTTCGATATAAAGATAACCTAAAAAAAGAAAGTAACATTACAAAGGGTATTTAAAACAAACAGGAAACACAGCCCCAATTTATTATCTGAAGTGACTTCTCGATGGACTAAAGCTGCTTCCCACACTTAAAGATCCTTGGCATTTCTGCAAGCCCTAAGCTACACAGAACAGTCACAAGGGTAAACTGAAGCCTCAAAGCAATAAAGCCATCCAGAAAGATCACACTTGCTAAGATAATACTCCTCCCAGTTTCCAGAGAACTTGCTGCTCCACACAGCTATGATTTAGTAGCTGAACTGTTGCATTCAGCATTTCCAGACCACCACTAATTTTCAATTCTGAAGCCGCCTAATGGACTAAACAGCTGCTTGTACAGAAAGTAATCAGATTTATTATCTTTTGACAAATAGACAGGATACACAATGTATTCATAATGCTTCCCAGAGAGGGAGGATGAGCCATACTTCAAGGAGTAGTAGATTATCCTGACTTTCATGCATTGAGAACATTTAAAGACAGAATCATGAAGGACATTTATCTCCTTACGCAAGATAAAGCCTTTTACTACTTACTCTGTAGGGAGTCAAGAAAACACTCCCCTTCTTGGTCCCTTTGAAGGCATCTGGCATAGGTTCGATATCACTGAAGGTAATTTCTACGTGATCATAGGTCATCAAAACGCTGCAAACAAGACAGAAGAGACTCGGTGTTACAGCTCAGACAGAAGGGCAAAATGCACACAGCTTTCTGACCTGCCATAACCGGATTTAACTTCAGGCCAACGCTCAACAGGCAAAAATCAGTCTGGCGTGCACTTTTTTTGTGGCTGGCTGCGCAACTTCAGTAGCACTGGCTGCTTGTTCTCAGCCCTGCGCTCCTTCCTCACCGCGCTGGTACGGCTGCTGCTTGCGCAGCCAGGCAGCGAATCTAGTCAATTAAACTGGCCGAGATCTCAACAAAAGTACGTTTATTTTTTAAGTTTCGCTGTATTTCTGCTGAATGGTCACCGCCACAACGGCGTAAGGACTGCTGAAGCAGGCGCTGCTCAGGCTCGGTTACGCAACGAGGCTGCTGAAGGTCCAAGCCATCGCTTTGGCACCTCAGTCGCAAGAATGGGGTTGGGAGGAGCTCAGTCTCATCCCTGGCCTTCACTGACCGGGGTGCTGCCACCACCCGCGGCCTTTTACCGGTGGCCCCCCACTTTTTTCCACCGCCCCCCCCCCACCAGCCCGGCACCGAAAGGGTTAACCCACTCCCCCCAATGGCGGGGTGGGGGCGCGAGCCCCCCCAGCACCACGTGACCCCAGTCGCCCCGCCCCTCTTCCCCCCTCCCCTCCCGTCCCGTCCCCACCGGACCCCCTGAGGAGGGGAGGAAGGGGGCCAAGGCCGCCCCCCAGCCCGGGGCCGGACGGGGGCCGCGGGCCGGCTCCTCACCTCTCGCTGTTGTTGATGATGACGCCGCCGCCCTCCGAGTGGTTCCTGTTCAGCGCCATGGCCGCAGCCGCCGCCGCCGCTTCGCAGCCTCGGGCCCGGTCTGCGCATGCGCGGCTCGCGGAGATGCCGGCGGGACGGGCCTCCGCCGGCGCGCGGGGCTTGATGGGAGTTGTAGTCTCCTGACCCCGGCGCCATGTTCCCCCCCCCAATAAATAAATTAAAAAAAAAAAAAAAAAATCTAACTTGGGGGTCATGGCTCCCGGCCCGCTTACTGAGCGCTGTGAGGGGTGCTTCCACCTCCCTTCTGCCCAGAATCACATCCCGCAGCTTCACTCACCACCTCCATCCTCCCCCAGAAAGCCCCCCAGGGCCCACCCGTTGCAGCTTCCCCATCCCTGAGGGGTCGGGCAGCCCTCCGCAATTAACAACCAGTGTTAATTTACTGAGCCCCAGCCAGCTGCTGAGATTGTATTAAATTTTCTGTTTTCTAGACATAACAGGAGGGATAATCCAAATAGTCTCCTTTTCAGGAGACCTCCTAAACATGTTTACAAACCCATTAATCATCTGATTACACAGCCTTCTGACCATATATAATAAAATCATTTAAGTTATTTGGAGCCTGCCTCATTTGGCAGCAGTTTTCCCAGCTTCCTATTTTAGTCCATGCCACGCTGCTCACAAGGAAAGCAAGGGGATTTCTCCCAGCACCCTGACAGCTTTCAAATCCGCTTGTATTTTCTTGTGGTTTGCACATCTTTTTTTTTTGGAAGACATTTCTGGGCCAGCCCACTAGCGGCTGAAATGTTTTTCCTAGCAGGCTATCCAGTTTTGCACGCAAGTTGTTTTTTTTTTATTATTATTATTATTCGTACAAAAACTGTGCAACCACAAGCAATTTTAATGATCTTTGGAAGCCTCTCCCAGGGAAAAGCCTATAAGTAAAAGAAATGGAGACAAAACTGGACTTTCACTGCGTGGTCAGGGCAGAATTCAGGTGTTCAGAATAAAAATCACACAAATCTGGTGGTACTATTTGTAAAGTGAGGCTTAGTCCCTGTAATAGCAAATATGCTTGCTCGGTTTGCATCGTTCTTTTAATTCAGCCTTGATGCACATTTTGTGTTTCATACACCTGCAAACAGACTTTTGTCCAATATTGGATCCGCATCATGCTTTGGGTTCGTAAAATTACCCCTTTATATTCAAAAGGTTTACTCTGCAAGGACTGAACAGACACCCTACAAGACAGGAGCCTGTCTGCCTGGAGGAAGTCTGGGTACAGGAAAATATCCATGGTTAGCATAGCTTTGGGTTGGGTATAATCTGCTGCTCCAGGTGAGCAGGCAGGAGTTATCTCTTAAGAAAAAAATAAAGATGATTGCATAATTTCATTAAAAGGGCTCCTCATATCAATAACCAGTATAATACACAAATATATATTAAGAGCATACATTATCCAAAATTTTATCTTTTTACGTGGCTTTGAGCTTTTCCCTGCAGTGCTTGCAGCCCAGCCCCCTCCATATCTTTCTGAGTGCCTGGGAATCAGCTGGGGTAGGGGGAAAACAAGAAATGCTACACAATGGAAACCAAATTTAAATAAATGCAGTGACATAATCTGCACAGTTCCTGGCAAGAAAAGCACGAGTTTGTGCTTTTCATATCCGCTTTTTCAATAAGTTGTAAGTTTCCCTTTTAAGAAATGGTTATAACAAACAGCCTCGATTCCTCTCCTATTAAAGTCAGTAGCAGACATTCACGCAGCTTCCACCAAAGCTCCCAGCTGAAGCACTGCCACCTCTCATGAACTAATACTTGCCCAGTTATGTTCTTCTCATAACTCCAGCTGACATTTGGTATTAAGAAACTCAGCCTTCATTTTTAAAAAAAAAGTGCTGGCATGCATGGGAAGCTCTAAACCTCCTTGTTACATGGAAAACCTTGGAAATTTATACTCAGATTAAAACACTAAGGAAAAAAATGCCTCACCTGTTCCTTTCAACTTTGTTATTTCGAAGTCGAGGACAGAGGTATAAAAGAGACAAGGAGGGAATTGAGATATCCATTGTTTTGAACTGCCCCAAACTGACATTATTGCTGTTGGATTCCAGGATTCTTCCGCTCCTTTTGTACTCGAGCAATAAAAATGTGTATTTGGCACAAACCCCTCAGACACTCTTGGAAAATAAAATCTCTGCTATTTGATGCCAGATGTACAGGACACGGAAAATATAAACAGGGGATAATAGGACAACTTCAGTGGTTTGGTATTTAAAGGAGAGACAACCCAGAACTATGTTTGTGTAACATTTAATGGCAAATCATAGTCTCCACCAACATTATATTATTCTGTTACAGTTTCTTCACACACTGTAAAAGACTCTACAGTAACTGTATATTTAAAAATCCTAATTAAAAAGAGGAACACTCTGTGACAGCAAAAATAACTCAAGGGAGCATGGAAAGGCTGTTTAAATTGCAAAGTGCTATCTATCTAAACTCACCACATGCTGTGTTTATCCTTTCATTTACAGCAAAAAAAAAAAATCAGAAATCTAAGGCTGGTATAGTGCACATTTCCTAAACATTCCAGTTTACACCCTGAATTATTGGCAACACAGAGCAAACTCTGGTCCAACACCCTGGAGGGATTGCCCCTGTCTTAAATCGGTCAGAATTTGCTTTATGCGCTAAACCACCAGGATTTATAGCACTTCCAACCAGGATAAAAAACAGCAGCAGGAAGGAGAGGGTTTGATAACACTCTGCAAACACACTGCATCTACAGGAGCTCTCCAAACCCTCTGGGAAGCTGCATATCAGCACCCCAGCTATGGGGGCAGACAGGAATTGAGCGACTCGCCCCCGCCACAGACAGCAGTGGCACCAGCAGAAGCAGAGCCCAGGCTCCTGACGCGTCCTCCTGCGGCCACAGGGATGGAATGGGAAAAGTGTTGGATCCCTGCAAGCCATCTCAAACCCTCAAGGAGCAGAGGCTCGCATCTTAGCATTGGGCAACACAAGGAAGGGAGGAATCGTGGCTCAAGCGCACCATTGCCCCAGGGAGCCATCAACCCGCCCACGGCCAAATGAAATGGGGCAAAGGCCCAGATCCACTGTATTTACTCTGGCAAAACTCCTCGCTGCAAATGGTGGGAGTTTTGCCTGAATAAATGACATTTGGGGCCCAGACTGAGCCAAGACACCAGCCCATATGCGAGATCTGTTCATGCAGGCGTGCAGCACAGATCAAGGTTACCTTCCTCTTTCTCCCAGCACATCACCAAGCACGGAAGGCGCACGTCTTCAGCCTTCTTATCTGGCAAGGCATTTCTGATACTAAATGCTCTCCGCTGCTAACAAAACAGCACTGATGCCTGCACTGTGTCACTGCTGACTCCTCGTGCAAAGGCTGTTTTGCAGGAGGGAAACTGGCCTGAGCACAACAAAATGTTTTCGAGGTAGGAGCTCAGGACATGGGGAGTGAATTCCCATCCGTGGCCGTGACGATTTCATCCTGAGAAGGGGAAATCAGGGAAATTCCCTTCATTCACGGGAAGACCTACACCCCGCTTCCCACCGCCTGCAGCATTTCAGGAGGAGCTGAGAAGGAGCAGTTTCGGGCACACCCCAACGGTCCCCTCTGTGCACCAGTGCTCCAGCCCTGTCCTGGGGATGGGGAGGCTGCATTCAGAGCCCTCAGCCCCACATTTGAGAGCTGACAGCAGTGGCTGTTTGCTGGGACTTCTGCCCATGCCAATGGGAGCTGGCAGCATGGGTAAAGGAGCTCTTCAAGCCTCACTGGTTAGGTAAACGTGGCTAGAACTTTAAACCTCTTGGCTTTGTGGCTGCCTTTTTTTCCCCCATGTTCTTCCCCCCCTTTTTTTCCCCTGTCTCTCTTTGAATATACCACTATCATTTCCAGCTTATCCTTTGGGGAATACATATATATATATATATAGTATAGTTAGCGAAGTGGGATATTTTCCATCCCTGTTGACTGTTGGTGTGTCATCACTGACTCATTCACGCCAGCAAAGAATCTGTCCCAATATATTTTTTCTCTAGGTATATATTACATGGCATTATGACTCTGTAAAGCAAGCTTCAGGAGGTAGGTAGCCAACTAATCCCAGAAAAAATAAACTTGGAGGAAGGCAGGGCGGGCTGAGACAGGAGCCGCACTGTGCTGCCTCTGTAACGTCTTCAGGGCAGAGCTGGAAAAGCTCCCTTAGGACACACGACTGGGCATTTTGCCTCTCAGCCTGAAGTTTCCACCTTTCCCAGAAGGGACACTGGCTTGAGAGTAGTTTTTGTTAATTGTTACCTATTCCCAGAGTTTAAAGTGTCACTTAATAACTGAATTTAACTTTTGCTGATGCACAGCTCTCCCTAAGACACACCATTTGCCCCTGGGAATACTCACAGCACCTCTTTGTCACTTGAAAAGTTCTCTAAGCTATGGGGTACATTTACAGCTCAAGTGTGCCCAGGGTACTTGAAGAATTGGGAGTTCAACAGCATTAAAATGCCCTAAAATAGCAGGGTCATCAAAAAAGGGAGGGGAAATTTGACTGTAAGGCTTCTGAAAGCAGTTCCCCAGCATTTACTGGAAGCACATCCTCAGAACTGATGTGGGCTGCTCCTTTTATTTCTCAAGGCAGGAACTGTGCTGGCATTTCTCCCCTTTCCCAGCTGGGATGTTTGGCCACGGTGGGGAACAGCCCGGGGCTCCAGCACATGCAGGACCACAGCTTTTCCACAGCATCCCAAACACGGGGGAAGGCAGAGGTTTTCGCTTCCCGTTAGTGGCACTAATCAGTGTCGAGCCCCACGGGGAGAGGCTTTGGGGTTTGCCCCATCCACACCATGCTTGCTGCTGCAAAGGCACTTCAGAAAGCAGCGTGCGGGCGGTGCCGAGCCCATGCTATGAAAAGCGGCGGCAACACACAAGGCACAAAGCAGGGACCCACACGAGTCACCAGGTAGTGTGAGCAGGTGGGGAGGAGAGGGAGCGGGCAGCCCAGCACCCCAGCATGGCCTGGTGATGGGACTCGGTTGGTCAGGTTGATGGTTCCACTTGGAGATCTTGAAGGTGTTTCCCAACCTAGGTGGCTCGATTCTGCGACGTAGTGGCACTTCTGAGTGAGGTGCTGCGCCAAGAGAGGACCATCGCGACCCCGGACACACAAAGAAGGAAGTGATGGTGGAAGCCTGCTGTAGGAGAGATCCTCCTGGGCCTTTCCTTCCCTCAGGGAAGTTACCGGCGCTTGAGCACCGTAACGCAATCTTTCTTCAGCGGCCTGATCTGCAGGTGGGCATCGACGCTCTCCAGGAAGAAGGCCGGTTTCAACTTGAACCAGAACAGAGAGGCGAAGTGCTGGTTGATCGTGTTCTGGAAGGGGTCTAACTCCCCAAAAGGGGAGGCCTTGAGCTGCTGCAGGCACGTCATCTTGGAGTCCTTGACTCCATAGAAGGTCAGGGCCTTCTCCGAATATTCCAGGAAAACCCCGATGGTGTGGAAAAACGGCTGCTGGATGACAGACTCAGAGCCACCAAACCAGGCCACGTAGTTCTGTCCATTCCACTGCAGGCAGCAGGACTTCTCGTTGCGCCCCAGGCGGCAGCAGCTGTAGGCTTCCTGGGGGTTGAAGTCCTCGGTGACGACACCAATACTCACCAAGCCGTCAATGAGCTCCACCTCCCAGTAGTAGTTGCCGCGGTTCATGAGGTTCATGCCCAGCACTTGCTCGCAGTTGACGAAGCGCATCTGGCTCTCCGGGTAGGGGATGGGGCAAAGCACCCGCTTGGCTCCTTTGGTGCCGAATAGCTGGATGAACTTGTCAGCCGTGTCACTGTCCAGGTCAACGATGAAGGAAACTGTGCAGGGCAGGAAGATGACACGAGGATGACAAGGGAGGAAATCCCCCCAGCCCTCCCTGCTCTGATCCCCTGCTCCAGCATTCAGCAATTCCCCTGCTCCTTTCTGACCCCAAGCAGCTCATTTTCTGCAGCATTCTTAAGCCATCACCCTGTCCTCTTGCTTTTAAATCCCATGGCTGATTGCAGCTGATGAGGGTAAGGGGCTCAAAACTGTGGCATTTCCATACCCAGGGTCAATACAGGTTACTGGGCAGAGGAGAGAGCAGATGGGCTGCAAAACAAGCCCAACCATGTTATCAGACATCAGAGAATCCACCTGACAGACTGGTGATAGGAACATCCCACATGAAAGCAGGCTTCAGGCAACCACAGAGAGCCCAGAAAAGCTTTGCCTCCCTTCCTCGCCTGCCCCGGTGAGGCTCTCCGATCTCTTGCCCTGTTCCGGACCTTCCTCTTCCTCGCCCTGCCGTGACCCGCTCACCCAGAGCCCCAACAGAGCACCGCTGGGCTGCGGCCAGTTTGCCACCATCAGCTTCCTCAATTCACACGACTCTCCCATGTGCTCCTTCCACCAAACCTTCCCTGCCTCGCCTCAGCTGCGCTCCCTGCACAGCCCCGAATCACCCCTCCGTGCCACGCGCTCGCTGCCAGCCCGCATCCCACCGCTGCCCTGCGGCAAACAAAGCAGACACACAGACCCCGATCTAATTTAACCGAGAATCCAATTCACCCAGGGCTGGAAGGCAGCCGAAATTACACGCCTACAGCCCCCTGGCAGCTGCTCTGGCAGAACCACAGGCTAGGGGAAAAATCACCTAAACAGATTAGGGCCGTCGTCAGGAAAGCGAGGAGACTTCCCCGTTAGCTGAGCAATATTTCCTCTGGCGCACGGCAGCAGGACAAGCGCCTGCCGGGCGAGCGGCACGGAGCCGGCGGGGAGAGGAGACAGGGGAGATGGGCCATGGCAACAAGTGTCAAAGCAAAAGGCTGACACTTACATTTCAGGAAGTAATCACGGCTCTCCAGGCAGGCGGGATTGTTCTGCTTGTCTGGAAACCGCGACTTGGTCATCGCTGCAAAAAAATAAAAGGCACAGAAGGGTTTGCCACCAGTAAAAGTGCTGCCACTGCTGAGGGTGTTACTGAAGCATCACCCTGAGCTGTGGCCATGTCTCCAACTCTCCTTGCACATCCCTGCAGGATCAGGAGAAGAAAGAGGACACTTCTGCCACCCCAGGGGGACAGGCAGGGGGGCAAGGAACCGGCTGCGATTCCCCCAGGGAAACGAGGGACAGGAGGGAGCTCAGCCTGGATAACAGCACAGCCAGGGAGAGTCCCAAACCCGCAGCCACCACGGCTTCCCATCCCTGGCAGCCCTGGGAAACCGCAGCCTGCCTGATGAGGGGATCGCCTGTTCCAGAAGAAACGGTCCCCTTTCACGGGAGGCCACTTTGGCCACTTGCCCCCTCCCACAGGGCCCTGCCTAACTCCCAGGCTGTTTGTTGCCTCTCAAGTCTCTGGTCTCCGTGGAAAAATTCATAAAACCTCAAGGAGGCGGCGTTAGCACAGACAGCGATTGTGCAACCGTGCCTGAGAGAGGGGCCAGCGCTTCCAGGAGCCCCCGAGCCCACAGGCATCTCCCGTCCACGCAGGGAAGACACACGTCTGGGTGCCCTGCACACACACCCGTGGGCAGAGGGGCCGGGCGAGCACAAACCTTCCTCCGTCTCCTGGAAATTGAGCCCATCGATGCCTTTCCCCTGCAAGCGGTCACACTGTTTTTTGCAGACAGCCGACAGCATGTCCTTCACGGCGCACACGGCCTGGGTGCACTTGGTGAAGTTGAGCTCGTTCTGGAAGCTTGAAGCCGGGGAGAGGTTGTCTTCCATGGCTATTTTTAAGGCTTGAAACTCCTGAGCCAAAAAGACAGAATTTCAGGAGGTTTCAAACATGCCGAAGTTGCCTCTTGTTCCGCAACCCCACCCTACCCCGGAGGATTTGGGAACTGGCAGCTCACAGGACTTGGCCCAAAATCAGGCTTGCAGAAGGGAGGAGAGCCTGGCCACGTGTTCCTGGCGCCTTCTCTTCGCTCCCTTTCAAAGTTTCTCCCCAAAAGGTCTCTCCTGGCCAGGGTGGGTGCAGGATGGGGCACTGGGGCACCCCAACCTCTACCTCCGTGACCCCACACCTAAATACTGAGCCTGACCAACGCATCAGTTTCTCCTGAGTCCTGGAGAAGGAGGGAGGTGGAGGAGAAAAAAGCTTTGGCAGCCCGGTCCTGCAGCAGCAGGGAGGCAAAAGGATGCTGCAAACAGGGAGGGGACCCTGCAGCCTCCCATCTCAGGGCTGCTGGCACCCAGCTCTGCATGAAACGAAACCAAAACCGAAAGACAGCGTCTCCAGCTCCTGCCCCTCACCACCAGCCCCCCCCCCCCCGCACCTGGAGGAAGTAGATGGTGTCCTTGCTGGGGACGTTCTGCAGGTTTTGCTTGCACTGGGCCAGCTTGGCTCGCCTCTCCTCCTTCCAGCGGAGGTCGAGCTCGGCCTCCCGCAGCATGGAGCGCTCCCCGTCCTCGATGAAGCCGGCCACCTCCTTCTGGAAGGTCGCCAGGACCTCGGAGGCTTCTGCAAAGAGCTTCTCGACCCGCTCCTTCTCCTTCATGGCAACACCCTGAGCATGGGGAGAGAGGGGTCGGTGTCACAAGGAGCAGGAGGGGAGCACCCTCGTCCCCTGCTAACGGTGCGGGGCCATGGCGGTCACCTTAATGAGCTCCACCATCTTCTTGGTCTGCGTGATGGTGACGGCCAGCTCCTCCAGCTCGTTCTCCACATTGCTGAGGAATTTGGCTTGCTGGGCCTGCGGGCACAAAGGGTGAGCGTTCAGCTCTGCGCCCTGCTCAGAGCCCAGCAATGAACCCTGCCAATCCCCAGCCCACATTACTTTGCTTTTGGGCTTCAGGTGAAGGGTGCAAGGAGATCACGAGTTATTTTCCCCATTTCCTCCCTCTGGAACCCTCTAAACCCATCCAACCTGCAAATATGTCTTCTCGCTTGATTACTTCTAGCAAAACTAGAAGAGCAACTGGGCTGCAAAGTGCATTGCCCATCTCCGTGCTCCCCGCTGCCCTCTCAGCTTGAAACAACAAACCAGTTTGAAAGCAAAACTGTGCTCATTTTCAGGCAGTGATTGCAGCAAGCACCAACGAGCTGCACAGCCAAGGCTGGAAAAAGCCACCTGGGACTGGTGCAGAAACCAACAGGCAGCCACGGAGCCCCGTGGACCCTGGAAATTTTTTATAAAAGCAAAGCAAAACAGCTCGGGAGCACAGGGTGCTGTTTTGCTGCAAAGGAAGCACCGTCCGAACACGGCGTTTCCTGGCAGGCTATTGTTAGCACCAGCCCATTGCCCATCATGGGGACAGGTCCCTTGGGTGCCAGCAGAGCCTCGCACCCTTTGCTGGGTCAGTTCTCCCCCAGAACTTGGTCACTGCGGTGCTTGTGCCTGGAGAGCTGGGGCAGACGCTCTCCCTGTCCCCCATTCCCAACCTGCAGACAGCGGTGACGGAGGCGACGCTGAGCAGTGCCCGTCTCGGACCAGCAGCTCCTTGGAGCTGGGATCACGCGTGCTTTCTATTTTAAGGCCTCTATGACTAATCAGAAGGGTTTCCCTGCAACCCTAAGAGCCCACGAAGGAGCAGGAGCTGGCTTGGGGCTGCCGCTGGGCATCTGCGCCCCAGCCTCACGCCTGGGATGAGCAAAGCCCCTGAGGTCCCCGAGGTCCCCGATGCCTCCACACCGCCAGCTCCATCGCCCTGCGCCCCGCGGAGGCCCCGTCCCGGGAGCCCTGGGGGTGTTCGCGGGGTGCGAATCTGGGAGGTGACTCAGCCGCATCTGGGAATGGGAGTGACGGAAAAAAACCCCGCTGCCAAAAGCCGCAGCACAAAGGGCTCATGGAGCGGGAGCAGCGGCCGGGCAGGGAGCCAGCGCGCGGAGCAAAACCTCCTTGACGGGGCTGTGGGAACGGGACGGAGAGGGCGGGCACCCCACTGGGGTGGCGGGGCTGGGGAGATCCCACGTGCCCGCGTCCCCCATCCCCAAACCCAAAGGGACAACGGGCTCGGTCTGCCCACCCCGCATCCCACAGGGCACCCCACACCAGGACAGGGTTCCCCGTGGGGAACAGGGCTCAACGCCCACCCCACGTATGACGCCCTACTGCAACCCCATCCCAAACACAACCCCAGCACCAACACCCACCCCTCACCGTGCACCCAGCACCCACCCTCGCCCCGTTACATCCCCCCAAACCCCCCCGAGGCCCCCCCACGCACCTTCTTGAGCTCCCGCTCCTGCTCGAGGGGCACCACGTCGTGGGCTCGGTGCTCGTGGGTGCGGCAGTGGGGGCACACGCACGTTTGCTCGGCTCGGCAGAAGCCGTCGAAGGGCTGCAGGTGGCGGGGGCACAGCCCTTCTTCCAGCCGCCGGAGGGGAGCGACCAGGCGATGGGATCGGAAAGCGGGGGCTCGCCGGTGGGGCTCCAGGTGCTCCCCGCAGAAGGACGCCAGGCACACCAGGCACGACCGAGCCGCCGCCGCCCGAGCCCCTTCGGGGCACACGTCGCACAAAACCCCCTGCTCCCCTTCCTCCTCATCCTCCTCTTCCTCTTTTTTCTCCTCTTTCTCCTCTCCCCTCTCCGGCTGCTCTTTTTCGGCTCCCGGCGCCATCAGCGGGCTGGGGGAGGTGAGAGGTGGGGAACCGGCTCCGGGAGGGCTCGGGCCGGCCTCGACGGGGGAGGTGGCGGATCCGGCAGCCCCCAGCAGCGGCAGGACCTCGCACAGGGCTCGGTTCTTGCGGAGCCGCAGAGCAGCCGGGAAGGGCTCCTGGCACAGCGGGCAGCGAGCAGCCGCCGCCCCGCCCGCCGCCGCCCCGCCGCCGCCGACGGGAGGGGGGGGCCCCGTCCTCCCCCGGAGCTTCCCCAAGCAACCCTGGCAGAAATTGTGCCCGCACGGCACCGTCACGGGATCCTTCAGGATGTCCAAGCAGATGGGGCAACCGAAAGGACCGTCGGGCAAACCCGGCACGGCCAGCGCCAACCTCAACGCCGCCGAGGTGGCGGCGGAAGGGACCGGCCGGCTGCTCCCCGTCGTGGCCTCCATCCCTGCTCGGCCCCAACGGCCCCAAAGGCGGCTGTGGGGCGGGAGGGAACCGAGCTCCGCCCGCCCGCTCCGCCTCCTGCCCGCCGTCGGGGAGCCCCGGCCCCCGCGGCTTTTGGCTCCTCCGAGGGCTGCCGCGCACCCCGGGGCCGGCCGGGGGCACCGGGAGCTCCCCCCGGGCAGCGGCCGTGTCCCCGAGTGGGACATGGGGATGGGGAAGGAAATGGGGGTGGGAATGGGATGGGGACGGGATGGGGCAGGGAGGCAGCAAAGTGCTTTCCGTCTGAGCAGCTGCCTTCTAGACACGGGGTGACCCCTACAGCGGCCGTTTTTTAACCTGGATAAGCTCCCAGGCCAGCTCACCCAAGGACAGGACTGGGAGGTGCAAGGAGGGAACGCAGCGAGCTGAGCACCATCTGCCCCCGAAGGCGGCGATTCCTCCTCCAGGCCTCTTCTCCCCACAGGAATCAAGGCGAGCTGCTGGCTCCTTGCCATGTGAGGCCCCAGTGCCTTTGAACCCGGTGCCCAGTTTCACCCAGTCACTCCTCACCAGCATCCCTGGGGAAATACCGGAGCTGCGCTCTCAACCCTTGGAAAAGCTTCAAAGCTTCGGGTTTTCTCCTGCGCCGGATCAACCTTGGGGTAGAGCTGTAGGAAACCAGGTTTCCTTATCGCAGAGCTGCGGTAAATAAAGAACCTGCTACTTCTGCCGCCTCGAAGGGGCTGCTTCCTGGCCCCGTCAGGATGTGGGAGCAGGGGCACCCAGCTCAGCCCTGCCAGCACCGCTTGGTCCTGCAGCTCCCACCAGTATCGAGGTCAAACCAGTAGAAAAACAGCACTTTATTGGGGAAAGTGGCATCTTACAAAGAGCAGCTGCAGCATGGTGCCCCAAAAAGTGGCTCTGCCACCTCTGAGAGCAGCAAGGGGACATAGGGAGGGCTGGGGACCTGCACCAGCCTCCCTGCAGCACCTGGGGCCCCCCGCCCCAAATCTCCTCCAGGCTTGGGGGCTTTTGACAGGACAGGAGGAAGAGGAGAAGCATGGCCTTGCACCCCTGCACAGCAAGAGGGGCCTTCATCCCACTGCAACGGCATCACCCTTACCAGTACATCTTCTCCCTGTCATGTGTCACCGTTGTGCTATTTGCATATGCAAATAAGGGTTGATTTGGATGCCTGGCCTCTCGGGCTCTCATTAAAGTCACTGCACCCCATCCTGCCCCTGGTACAGCGCTCACGGGGCCGGCTGGGGCTCAGTCCCTGCGGCGCAGCGTGACGGCGCGGCCCTCGCACAGCCAGAAGACGGGGTAGAGTGGCTCGGTGAAGACAGCGTGGAAGCGGTGGATGAGCTGCGTCTCCTCCCCGAGCCCGTAGAAGGAAAGCAGCCCCCGGCCGTAATCCAGGTGGACCCCCAGCTCGGTGTAGAGCCGCTGCTGGATTTTCTCCTCCCGCCCCTTGTGCCAGGCCAGGTAGCCGTCCTCCCGCACCTGCAGCCCCCACGAGCCCCCGTCCAGCCCGATGCTGAACTTGTGGCCCGGCAGCTGCTGCCGGGAGAGGCCGCGGTACGTCACCCCCAGGATGACGGAGTGGCTGGAGATGGTCACCTCCCAGTAGTGGCAGCCCTGCCCGTAGCCCTGCGCGCACAGCACCTGCCAGGGCTCGAAGGGGCTGCCCCGCTCCTGCCAGCCGCCCGCGGTGCCGGTGCCATGCCTGGCTCGCCGGTGGCCCTTCGACAGCTCCAGGTACTTGTTGGCCGTCTCAGGATCGAAGGTGAGGTTGCGGTGGTCTGGGGAGAGAAACGGCACCCATGGGGCCAAACTGCTCGGTCCCACCATAACACCTCTAGGCTTGTGCCAGCTGGAGTGGTTTAAGCTACCTAGGGCTGCCCCAAAAATAGAGGGGAACGACGCACAGCTGGCTCGGAGGAGAAGAGGAGCAAGGTGGGGGCGATACCTGCCTGCCCCCCGGCTACGAGGAGCAGAACCAGAACCCAGGAATAGCTGGGGGGGCACGAGGACGCCACGCTTTGCACAGCCCCTGGGGTGAAAGCGCAAACCCAGCAGCACCTAGTGAGCATGCGGTGGCTCAGGGGTAATTTTGGAGGAGAGGTGCTCGATTTTAAGAGTAAAAAATAGGAGCGTGGGTGGAGGTGGAGGTGGGGAACCAGGTGGATGATGAGCAAATATGGAACTGCAGGGAATTATTCTCATCAAGTGGTGGCAACTCCTCCTGGCACTTGCCAGCCCCAGAACCCTACAGCAACCTGGCCCAGCTGGCTATTCTGGGCTTAGGTCTGCTGCTAATAAAGACATTTTCCTGTTTGTTTGCTTTTTTCTATTAATAACGCTGAGAACAGTCTGCGGGACTCGATGGAAGGAACGCTTATGGATCCTGTGTGCACCAATTGCCTTCCTGGGAAGAATGTGACCTGAGCAAAGAGCCCTAACTGCTCCATCCCTCCTTTTTTCAGCAAGGAGGAGATGGGAGGAGCATTTAGGAAACGGTCCCTAAGGAATCAGAGCGGGGTCAGCCCAGGGCGGGCAAGGGAAGGATGCATCTAGGCATGGGGGCCAGGGGATCTAGGGCATGATCTGCAGCAACCAACCCAATGCTGGGCACTGGCAGCCCTCATTTTTATGGGAAAATCTGTCCTGGTGCTGCTGTCCCCCTAACGAGCCCCTTCCCAACCCCCTCCCCCCATGCTCCTCACCCTTCAGAAGCTCAGCTCGGATCTGGCACTTGGAGAGAGGGGTCACTGCCTTCATCTCCATCCCCTTGGGCTGCACCAGGCCTGTGGGGGACAGGGACAGGCACGCTGAGTGACGCCACCCAAAAACACATCCCTTGGATGGGAGGAGGAGGAGGAGGAAATCCATCGTGTCCAGGCCTGAGAGGTGGCACATGTGCTGCCAGCAAGGAGGGGACACACAGGGGAGCCCCCCCAGCCCCTCCTGTCCCCTTGATGCCCATCTGCTGGAAAGCAGCCACGTGTCCCCATCCCAACCCCGTGCCCAGCACGGTGACAACGGCCTGGGTGACGTGGAGCCCTGTGGGGTGGCCCCACAAGCAGAGAGCTTACCTGGGACAATGGGGTCAGGGGCTTTGGGGGCCACGGTGCCGGGCAAATCCTCCAGCAGGAGCCGAGAGATGTTGGCGAGGATCTTGCTGACGGGCTCCACCACGCCGGCCGCATCAAACTGCACTGGGGGTGGCACTGCCAGGCTCTCCCAGGCCGGGAGCTGGGGGAATTCCTGCGGGCGGACACACAGACACCCGGGCACCAGCCTGGGGAGGAGCAGCAGATCCCAAACCTGCCCGTCTCCCCAGTGGGTGCCCCCATAATGTCTACAGCCAGTGTTATGGGGCAAGGAGCGGGACAGTACCTCGAGGAAGGTCCTGTGGTCCGTGGTGCAGGCCAGCAGGTGCCGTGCCTGCTCCTGGTGCTGTCTGAGGGTGTCCAGGTGCTCCTTCAGGGTGCTGGAGTCCTCCTCCACGCACCCCAGCGCCGCCACCAGCTCTTGCTCGACCTTGGCCACCATCTGACACCGGAAAGCCTCCAGGCCTTTCTCCAGGTGGGTGAATTTGCTCAGGATCACCGATCTGAGCCCCTCGGAGGAGTCCTGGAGAGGAAGACTGTGAGACCCAGTGCGCTCCCACCCGTGGCTCCAGCGCCGAGGCGGTCATGGCGTTACCTTGATGCTCTGCGTTCGCTCCTCCAGCTCCTGCAACGCCCGCTCGATCTTCTCTGACTCCTCCTGGGCTTCTTTCAGGGACTTTTCCAGGAGGGCCTGCAGAGGGAAGCACCAACAACACCCTGTGGCGGAGCGCGCTGCTGCTCGCTTTGCCCTCCGGAGCCTCCAGGACAAGGCTCAAGGGGAAGGATGAGGCTTGGGAAGGAGAGAGGCTGTGTCCAGGGGCACAAAGTGGTTTTACTTTGTTTTGTCTTTATGGATGTTTTCTCTGTGTCAGGAGCGAGGTCACAAATATTACAGCGATGTTTATCTAACCTGTGCTGCTGGATTCACCCAGCTCTCTGCAGCTCCAACAGCCCCTGCCCGGTGTCTGGGGGAGCCGCTGGGTGCTGGTGGCATCTCCAGGGCCTGTGGCAGTTCAGCTGAGGCTGGGCACAGCTCAGCACACAGCGATACGTCACAGCCCTGGCTTTGGAGTCAGCGGCAGAGAATGCTGCACCACGCACCCCGCTCCCCTCCCGCCACCCCCATTTCCCACCTGCTTCCTGGAGTGCTCGTCCTCGAAGAGCGCCCGCCGGTGCTGCTGGCACTGCTGCACGGTGCAGACGCAGCAGATGCACCGCTGCTCCTCCTCGCAGTACAGCTCCAGCGGGCGCCCGTGCCGCGGGCACAGCCCGCCGTGGGCCACCTCGCACTGCTGCACCCGCGCCTTGCCCGCCCGCGCCAGGTCCACCACGTGGCACAGGGTCACGTTCTTCTTCAGCTCCAGCTGCGGCTCGCAGCTCCGGCGGCACTCGGGGCACGAGTAGCCCCGCTTGGCCCCGGCGGCCGCCTGCTCCTGCTTGGTCCTGTGGTCGCTGATGCATCGCTTGCAGAAGTTGTGGCCGCAGGGCAAGGTGACGGGCATCCTGAAGAGCTCCAGGCAGATGGAGCACACCAGCTTCTCCTCCAGCCTTGTCGAGACGGACAAAGCCATCTTGTGCTGGGGATTGGGGCAGCAAGGGAAAGACGCCGGAGAAACAGAAACCCCGCCGGGGAAGGAGGAAGAACTGGGTGACGCCGAGCTCAGAGGCGGGTCAGGGCTCCGAGCCAGGTGTACCCTTAAAGGGACACCCAGCGGGTGCCCGCTCCCCCTGGGACCAGCGGGACGCAAAGCACAGCAGGGTGCTGAGGGAGGAGAAAGTGCCACAGTGACAGTGTGTGGAGAGGCTAAAAGGATCCAAATCAAAGCGTGCAGGAGTGAGTGTATTCCCACAGATACATGTTATTCTGTATTATTTAATTTCACTCTTTTTTTTGCCCTTTGAGGGAGCTTCCTGGCATCCTCACCTCTGCCAGAGCCCAGTCCCTGAGCAGCGCAGGAGTTGTGCCCAGCAGGGAGACCTTGGCACAGCACTGCTGGCATCTGTCAGCCTCATGGCTGCTGCAGCCCCTTGTCCCCTCCCTCTGCGGTGACGAGGGCTGTGACACATCCCAGCAGCCAGCCAGCGCCACATCCCAGCCTTGCGTCTTTCCATCTCATCCAGCTCCTGCTGCTGGCTTGTGCCACCGCGTGCAGCCACCGCTCCCTAGAGCCGGACACTCCTGGTCTATTCCTTCCAACACCTGGGTGCACGTCGGTGGGTCTGTACCCCAAAACACAACAAAGATTTCATCCGGACAATCAGCCCCTGCTCAGACAGCTGCTGGGGGCTGCTGCCTGGAGGTGACCAGGCTGCCACACACCACACGCCTCCACCTTGTTTTTTACAGCTCAGTTTCATGGTAAAAGCTCCCAGCCTTCCAGTCCCAGCCTTATCTACTTGCCCTCGCAGGCGTATTATCGCTGTGCACACTCCCAGCCTGCAAAACATCGGCAGGCCAGCCTTAACCTGCAACAGTTTTGCAACCTCTGCATATGTCGTGGCTTTGCATTCACCTGCTGCGGCCAGGGCTGTCGCTGGCAGCAGGGCAGAGCCCCTTCCGTATCGTGGGCGAGCTCAGAGTCACCTCCCCAGGCTGCAGGGACTTGGGGTCTGTCACAATTTGCTGCACACCTTCAGCCAAGACAAGCAGCAGCTTCCAAAACATTTATTTTGGCTGTGTCGACTTTTGGTGAAGTATTAAAAGCTGAGAGAGGAGCACAGCGTGACCTTTTTCTGCCTGGGACTGCGTGAGATCAGCACTCCCGTTGCACCCCGCCAGCTCATCCACCTCTGCTTAAACCAGACCACAAAACTCCTCAGGACGGAGTCCTGAGCAATGGCAGAGGGTGGCCCCTGCTGCGCAAGTTCTTTTGCTTGCTGGAGGGTTTTAGGAAGAGTAGCAGCTCAGATAAACTTCCTGGGAGCTGGGAACAGGCAGCTGCAATGGCAGGAACATGCTGAGTTTTGGGTGGAGTTATTTAAAACATGAGAATGGGGTTGTACTAAGGGCGTTACGAGGCAGAGCACAGAATCATCGAATAACAGAATATTCTGAGTTGGAAGGGACCCATAAGGATCATCGAGTCCAAATCCTAGGAAAGCAGAAAAGAAGAAAAAAAAAGACAGAAAGAAAGCAGAGGAAAAAAAAAAAAAAAAAGGCAGAGCAGAAAGCACAGCGCCTGCAGCCTGGGTACAGGACAGGCTGCAGCACGGTGCCAGGCCACCACCACGTCTGCCCCAGCCCCACCAGCTCTGCATTTAATCATTTATCCACAGCAGGCGTGGGCTGTCTGTGCGAGGGAAAGGAGACCGAGGTCCACCCATTTTCGTAGCTCTTAGGAGAAATTATCTTCCAAAACGTTTCCCTTGTACGTGTTTACCACCTGCGTAGTGGCACCCACAGTACCCAAGGGAAGGAGATCCGAAGGAGACCCAGGCCAGGGGAAGGGCTGCACTTCCCTGCTGCGCCCCGCCGAGCTCCGCAGCAGCCGGCTGACACACCGAGCTCTTCCCAACAAAGACAGGACAGCGCCACCACCATTGCTCAGAGCGTGTTTAATCAGACTCATCTCTTTAACAGGACTGCTGAAATGAAAGCTGGCACAGTCCTGAACCGCAGCACCGATAGGGGAAGGAGATGCAGGTTGGCCTAACCTTATTTTTCATAAACAGGCAAAAGGAGAACCGTGGTCCTTCCAGAGAAGCCAGGCAGGACGTTTCTGGGGGACTCTGTTCTGCCTCTGCTCCTCATCAGCTCTGCTACAGAACCAGTAACAAGACTGCAGCCTGGATTTATTTTCATCGTGCTCTTAAACTGCCTTTTTCCCATGCGGCTGCCAACACCGACTGCCTGCTGCCCTCAGCTGCACGCTTCCCAGCACGGCCAAGGTGGAACTCGGAGCCAAGGGACCGGGATTTTGTTGTCTCCCTCTAGAGGTGCAGACTTCTCCGGTTCACAGAGTTGTGTGAAGGCAGCAGCCCCACCTGCCGGGCCTGCTTGCAGCAGACACCGGGGCGACGAGGCGGCTAGTAAATGCCGTAGGTGGGCTCCTTGGTGTCCCGGTACCTGTCCAGGTACCTCAGAGGCTGGTGGCGCGGGAACTTGACCTGTGCAGGATGGTAAACGGGCGGCCGCACGAATTCGAACACGGGCTCTCTCATATCTGCAAAGGGACCGCAGAACGTCAGTAACACAGCTCGGGTTCAAACCCCACGCCCTCCCCGCCACATATGAGACCAGGGCTGCTCAAGCAAGCCCCGGGGAAGGCTCTCTTGATGTTATTTTAAAATCCTCATTCAAAATGGCCTTGTAGAGGTTGTTCCCTCAGCCTACTGTTAGTGTGGAGGAAGATGGCTCAGTATGTACCAGGTAACCGAGCTCCGACAGCCAGAACCAAACAAGAGCTTACAGCAAGAGCTCATTCACCGAAGCTGTGCGTGAGGCACGGGCACACCCCAGCCCCTGAGCGGCCCCGTGCAGCGCTGCCCCACGCTGCATTTCTTACTGAGAAGCTGATGGAAGACCCAGGTAACGGAGCTGTCCCACTGACACTGGAAGAACGCCAGCCCTGCTGGGGTCATGCTGTCCTCGTGCTTCCTGTAGAAGTCAAACGTGCTAAAGGTCCGCATCTTGAGGCTGTGGCTGGAACGAGAAACATGAACAAGAGCTGAGGTGAAGCTTGCTTCCTGCAGCACCCCGCTAGGTCACAACTTCCCCACGTCATCCCAGAGGCTATACAATAAAAGTGCAAAAAGCAGTCACCAAAGGAAAATCTCCAAGCTTCTCCAGCTCTGCAGAAACCTCTGCCCGAGGCAGGGCGAGCTGCTTCCTTAACAGCTTGTTTCAAAGCAACAGGACCCCGCGGTGCTTGCAGGGCTGGGATTGGGGCTTCAGGTGACACACGAAGTCAAAGCAGCTCGGAACAACCCCCCAGACTGGAAGGAATTGCTCTGCTACAGCAGCACTAAGCACGTGGTCATAACAAGCAGTAACAGCTCAGCCAAAGGAAGAGTGAAATTGCCCAGTGAAAGCCCAAATTACCACGGCGTCGGCCGAACGTCCTCGCTGAAATCTATGGGGCGTTCTTGCTTGAAGAGGAGGAAGATGAAGCGATGGTAGCCAGTTCCCATGGCGGGGAAGGGGGGCAAGTAGTGGCAGATCTCCTTGCCCGACTTGATGTCGTTGCCTGGGATGTTTGTCCTGGACACAAATACGTTTATCTCATTAAATACCCAGTCATTCCCCTCCTTTAGGAACCGCAGTTTCACCCAGGATTTCAGGTCACCCTGAGCTACACACTGATGTGATTCGTGCCCTGTCTGACAAGCAAATAGATAGTAGGGGCTGATTTTGCTGGAAGAAACATCACATCCAGGGATTTGAAGGCCAAACAGCAGCAACGTCTGGAACTACTGCATTTTTAGCAGGACCCAGAAGAGAGGGTTAGCAAAGCTAATGGCAGGAGCATCAGGGAAAGTCAAGGACCACGAAAACATAATCCCAAGCTGCAACAAGCAGCTCTGATGTCAATACTCACACCAGCCAGTGGAGGTACTCCGCGTCAGTCTCTCTTAAATGTCCATCTGCAAGCACACACACGAAGACAACTTAGTGACAACTCCACGTCTGCATCAACCCCAAAGTGAGAATGCCCAGACCCTCATGAAAAGGACATTGGGGTGATGTTGGGTCAGTTGCTTCGTTTCACTGTGCCCTGGCTTCCCCGTGCCAGCTAACCTACCTCCCTGGACAGACTGCCAAGGAAGAGGAGAGTTTGGGGGTAAACAAATGACTGGAGTCAGGGAACTGTGTCCTCCAGACCATGACAAAAGTCCTGCTGGATCACTGTCAACTGCTAGATGTGGGGAGGCGACAAACCTTCCTGCGCAGGCAATCCATTGAGGTAACACTCGGTGCTCTACAAACATCCACTCATTGTCTCACAAGTGACAGAAGGGCTCAGAAATACTCAGGAAACAGAACTGGTGTGGTTTCTCTGAGCGTGTAGTCCCTCAAAGCAAGGAAATTCTAATTCCCTTCCAGTCTTTGAAGTGGTTTTCTGCACCTGGAGCTTAGGGGACAGCCCCTGCTTAGCAGCTGTCACATCTCTGACTGCGCAGCCAAAAGAAACAGGAGCTAAACAAAAGCAGAGTGCTACAAGCCAATTTAAACACGTTTTTAAGAGCCTGGTACTCACCTGGATTTGTGAGCAACAAAGTCCAGAGGGAGCCTTTATCTGCCTCGTATGACACTTCCGGGGGACTGGAAGCCTAAACATAAAGACAATGGAAATCATTTGAACAGCAGGTTCCATTAAGATCCGGTCATGATTTCTGACCCAAAGAACGTGAATTTGACACGGGCACGGTCATGCCAGAGTAACCCAGCTCCATCTGGAGAGCCCCAGGAGCGTTAAGAGCCGTCAGCCTGTAGACAGACAACGATCTCATTGCGTACCTCTGACCTCATCCCATCCAAAAACCTTATTTCCTTCACCCCAGAAGAAATACCCTCATAAAAGAAACCCAGAATGGACAACACCAATCAGAAGCATCTGACAAAAAGAAAGAGGCTTCCCGCGGGGCCAGGGTTGCTCCCACAGCCCTCACACACCTCTGTCGGAGTCACCACGTTCCCGTAGTACACCGGCACGAGGTGCTCATCTTCCTGGCTGTACTCCACCCTCAGGCTAACCCAGGGGGTGAAGGTGCCCTTCCGGAACAAGTCGCGGAATATCCCGTAGTACTCTGCCAGGCGCTGCTTGTGGAACGGGCCGCTGGTCTTCTCCCACTCTGCTCTGACCTCGTCGAGGGGGATGAGTGCTGTGGGGAGAGAGAAACGCTGCAGGAGCTGCTGGGAGAGGGAGCAGCTGGGGCTGGGGAGCAGCGGGGCACTGACCAGTCCGGAGCCGTGCTGCTCTTTCCATCTCAGCGTTTTGGTGGTTCTGCTTCAGGATCTTTTTTCTTTCCTTACGTTCCTTCATCTTCACCAGCTTCCCACGGGGCAGGCTGATGTCAGTCTTCGGCTCTTTAAAGAGGGGTGAAAAGATCCTGTATGTGAAAAATCTGAATACCCGCCCCAAAAGCACCCTGCAATATGCTTAGAAAGTGGGAGAAAGAGACGCAAAACTGCAACTATCAGTCGCTTGATTCCACCACCTCTCTGCCTTCCCTCTGCACCTCCACACTTCTGCTTTCTCCTCCTGCCCAGCTCCTTGCATGCCCAGATCCTGGAGTTTGCCAGCTGGCAAGAAGGTCTGGGGGCCTCGGCAGAGCAATCCAGCTATATTACTTGCTGCACGTGGTTTAAAGGGCTGTTTTCTGGTCTGCTTTCTCAAATACCACAGGGGTTTCAAGAAATCCCTTCTCCACGTTTTAGCAGGTCCTGTCCAGCCTTCCTCCTTTTAGGAAACTGTTACCTCAGTCCACGCTCTGCAAAAGGACCAACCTTGTGCCAAACCATTTCATCACGTCTTTACAGACCAGGTTTTGGGGCCAACCCACGGCCCCAGCAACAGGCAGCGCCCCTGACCTTCAGCAACAAAGCCGCGGAGCCCTTCCCGCGAGTACCTGGCTCGGGGCTGGTGTGCTGCCCGTACGTCTTCCACCACCGGGCCTTCCTGCCCTCCTTCTCCGCCTGCCTGAAGTACCGAGTGAAGCTGCGGTATTTCTCCAGTGCCTCCAAGTTGCCGACATCGATCTCCTCGTTCGGCATCGGGCCCAGCGGGGCCGCCCGCCTGCAGAGAGCAACTGGAAAAGGGGAGAGACTTGGGGAAAGGGCTTTGGGGAAAGGGCTTTGGGGAAAGGGCTTTGGGGAAAGGGCTTTGGGGAAAGGGCTTTGGGGAAAGGGCTTTGGGGAAAAGGGCTTTGGGGAAAAGGGCTTTGGGGAAAAGGCCCGAAGCGAGCCCGAGGAGGGGCGCGGGGCCGCAGGGAGGCCCCGGGGCCGGAGCAGGCCACACGCTGCCCCCTCCGCCTTCCGCACCTGCCTCCCCCGAGCCTGTCCGCGGCCCCTGCCGGGGACACCGTGCCCCGAGGCCGCCCCCAGCCCTGCCCTCGTCCCCGTCTCACCGGCGGTGCCGAAGGCCCGGGCTCCCCTCAGGGCCGCGCTCAGCAAGGGCGCCGCCATGATGCGCGCCGCCCGCAGGGGAAGGCCCCCGTTGCCACGGCAACCACGGCTGCGCCGCGCGGGGCCCGGCCTGGAAAGCCCCCTGGTGCCATGGCAACGGGGCTGCCCCTCGCGGCGCCTGATTCGAATCTTCTCCCATCCCCTCAGCGTTGGGGTTCCCCCCCAGTTCCAGCCCCAAGCCCCCGGGATCACCTCCCTCCTTCCCCAGCTCACATCAACCCCGAGGCCAAAAAAGAAAAACCCCTGAGGGCTGGAGACCTCTGACCCGCTGTGGGAGCGGACTGCAGGCTCTGCTCAGAAACAATTTTTCAATAAAAGTCAGCATTATGTCTTAAAACGGGTGTTATTTATTGTTTGTTCTCTCGTCCCCCGTTTGCCTGGCCCAGCAGTGTGCTCAGGGGACACAGCCAGCTCCTCAGGCTGACAGAGGTGACGTGTTGTAGGATGCTTTCGTCAGGGTCTGCAGGAAGAACCGCTCGTCCTCCAGGAAATCGCGGTCCTGAGAAGAGAGGGGCAAGGCTCAGCGAGCGAACCTCAAAGAGCTGACCACACCCAGAGCTCACAGGGAAGCAGGGGGCTGGCAGGAGGGGAGGAGGATGTCACAAAACAAGAGTGCAGGAGAGCAGTCAGGGAGAGGGTAAAGAATGGCAACACCACCAAGCCAGGGGTGCTATGGAGGAACATGAAACAAACTGCAAGGATCCACTTGTCTGCTTCTGGGATCGCTCCCACAAAGCCTCTGCAAGCCCTCCCAGCCCAGCCCAGCAACGATTTCAGAGACACCCGTCCTGTGCCTTCACCCAGCCCTGCTCCCCGCCAGCTCACCCAAAGCCCCTTCCAGCCCGCTCACCTGCTGGGCCCTGTGCTTCAGCAGCAGCAGTTTGGCATAGAGCTCCGCGGGGCCGGCCGTGCCTCCACTCCTGTGCCCGGGGAATGTTCTAGCAGGAGGTGGAAAGCCTGCAATGAGAGCCCGAGGGTGCAGCCCTACTGCCATTAGAGGAAGGCAGATAGAGGCAACAAAGCATCACTGCCGTTAGAGGAAGGCAGATAGAGGCAACAAAGCATCCCTTTTTTGCTGCCTGAGCATCCCAGCAACGAGGTCCTCCTCGATCTTTGAGAACAAATAGGCTTTAGCCCACCTGCCTCTCCCTTCCTGACCCCTTCTGCTCCCTCTTGGCATTGCCCTGGCTCACAGAGCTCAACTGAGCTCCTTAAGAGTTTGGGGGACCAATACCAACTCAGATCTGATGTTTGTATACAGTGCAGCTAAAACAGTCCCCAGGAGTACACCGAGACTCCCGAGACGTGAAATAAAAGCGCAGCTGCCCCTCCCATCAGCCTTACTCAGCATGCCGGAGAGGCCCTTGGTGGGGGCACTGAGGTCCTGGTCTGTGGGCAGCAGCAGCGTGGGGTTGTTGGGCAGCTCCTCGCGCAGCTGCTCAAGCTGTCTCCTCTGCTGAGCCATGCTCAGCCGTTCCTGCCCAGGAGAAAAGGAGAGACATCGGTGGCAAAGGTTCAGGCCCTGGGTATGGCAGCCCCAGTCCAAGAAGGGAAGGTGAGGGGGGCATTACCTGGTGCAGACGCTGTTCCTGCTGCTTCAGCTGCTCCAGATGCTGCTGCATAACCTGCAGCCGGGTCTGGTGCTCGGACTCCAGTCTGCATGCCTCCCGCAGGGCTTGCTCCCCTTCCTCGTACTTCTGGGATGAGAGCTGCAAGGCACAGAGCTCCTTGCTTTTTGCATTCCCTCATTCCCCTCCCAGGACAGGAGTAGGTTGCATGACCTCAGGAGGGGTGTGATGCCCCGGCTTTGCTGCCAGCCCTTGTGCAGCTGTGAAACACAGCTCAGGTGCTCCACTGACCTTGTTTATGCTTTTGATCTCCTCCTCCCGCTGCCGGACACGCAGCGCAGCCCCTTTCACCTTCTCCTTCTCCAGCCTCAGCTCGTGCCAGGCCTCGTCCAGCAGCTCCCTGTCCCTCGCCAGCTGCTCCTCCTTGGCCTTCAGCTCACGGCCCCGTATCTTCAGCTCTGCCTGCTCCTGGGATGGGTATGGGGGCAACCAATGTGTTACCAGACCTGGACAGTCTCCTGTCTTTCCAAGAGATGGGAGAGATCTGCCCCTGCTGAGCTCCTTGTGGGCACCAGGTCTGAGGTGCAGAGCAACACCAAGCAGTGCCCTCATCCATCCGCCCTCAGGACTGGCAGAGACACCAAGGACTGGCAGAGCTGGAATTGTGTACACACACACACACACACACACACTCCTTCCCCAGAAAAGAAGGAGCCCCTCACCACGTTGCACACCCTAAAACATGCTCAAGGTGTGCCAGTTTGTCAGCAGTGGAAATATCCAGCTAAACGGTTATTTATTACCGCAGTGGTAGCCCTGAGAAACGCAGCTCTGACACACTGTGTGACATCCCCTCTGAACAGCCCCAGGGGGGAGCACAACTGGCTCTGGACACATCCCCATGGCATGAGGCTTGGCTTAACCCATCACAGCTGCTTCACCCAATGTGGATCTTACAGCAGAGGAGGCTGGGCCTGGTCTGGCTGCCCAAACTCCTCCCAGGCAAAGGGGAGAGGCAGATGGGACTGATGTCAGGATGTCAATCTACGTCAACACCTACAGCCAGCTAGCAAGAGCTGCCCCTGGAAGAGCCCGATTCTCACCACCAGACCCAGTGGGATGCCTCCATCCTACACATGTGAAGCAAGCTCTGAACCTTTCCCCGTAACCCTGTGGGGGAGCCCAGCTGCCTGCCGGGCAGCGCTGGGTGCCACTGGAAGGGGCTCTGGGGCCGTACCTTGGCCAGGCTCATGATGGTGCCCTCTCTCTGGGAGTCCATCTGCAGGGCTCGGTCTATATCGCGCTCCATCCGCTCCTTGCTCAGCTGCTGCTGGGTGTGGAACTCGGCCCACTCCACTGCCAGCTTCCGGCGCTCCTCTGAGCACTTCTGCATCACTGACTTCTGCTCCTCCAGCAAAGCGCTCTGGAGAGCATCGAAAGAAGGAGAGAGACGGAGAGAGAAGTCCCCCAGCCACACAATTTTCTCCTTTAACCCATCCCTGCCACTCAACCCCATGTAACATCTACAGCCTGGCCAAGTCCAGGGTGCCCGGTGTGAATCCTGCACAGAGAGCTCTGGCTCCTTGCATCCGCATGCCAGGCAGTTGGTTTGACTGATTCACTGTGAGACTGAGAAGGGGATGGAGGAGGCAGAGGGGAGAGGGGGGACGCTGCAGCCAAGCACCCATCTCTTTCATCCACCACACACCATGGTGCAGGCCCCAGGCAGACTTGTGAGATGTGAAAAGCACCCGGAGATGTCTGCCCCATCTCACCTTTGCCCTCTCCAGCTCTGCTCGCTCCATGGAGAGCTGCTGGGTCATCACTCGCCGCTGCTCCTCCAGTGAGTGCTGCAGCGATTCCACCTTGGATTGCTCTGCTGTCGCTCTCCATCGCTCCTGGTCCAGGCACAGAGGAGAGACAGGTGCCATTCACAGGCTCCAGACCAAGATCTCCAACAGAACAGGAGAGGCATCACCCTCCCCATACCCAGAGGGTACGACATGCACTCACCTGCTCCAGCAGCCGAGTCTGTTCGCTCAGCCTGGCCTCCATCTTAGCGATCACCTCCTGGAGTCGGCTCCGCTCCTCCTCCATGTCCCTCTGCTGCTGTGACAGCCTGTCCTGGAGCACTGCGGAGAGGCAGCGCTGTGAGCTGAGGCGTCCAACAACCAAGGCGGGCAGAGCTTTGCCAGCCTGGGCTCCCATCCTCTGGCTGAGTCACTCCCCATTTCCTGGGTGCAGCCATTTCAGCCCAGGAGAAGGGCAGACGTACCCCTGAGCTGCTCGTCCCGCTGCCGTGCCCCCATGGCCAGCTCCTGGGAGGTGCTGTGGTGCGTGGCCTCCACCTTGTGCGAGAGGTTATGCAGGTCGCTGGAGAACTTCTCCATCTGCTCAATGACACCATTCAGAGACCTGCGGAGAGGAGCGCTTGTGGGACATGCTTCATCGCACACTGCGGTGGAGAAGGGCATTTGTGGCTGGCTTCTGGCCCAAGGCTGGTTTCCTGTAGAACAGGGAACAGAGTGGCCAGGGCTCGGTGCGGGGAATATGACAGCGGTCGTCGGTACCTGGTGTGCGAAGTGGCGCTGGTCACCGCATCGATCTCCTGGTCTTTCAGCCGCTTCAGCCGCTGGAGCTGCTCCTCGTGGTCTTTGCGCATCTCCTGGACAGATGACCTGCAGGACACGGGGCAAGGAGGAATGGGTGCCGTAAGCTGGTGCTCCCTGTGACAGGCACCATGGAAAAGACGTCGTTATGGGGCTGAGCTGGGGCATCCCACTGAGAGCATTCACATCTGGGATGGGCTACATCTCGGGGTTGTGGGTCACTTTGCTGAAAACTGTTCTTTCTCATGAACTATGTAGACAACAGTGACTTAGGGACCTGAATAAAAGGTGTTTGGGGAAGATAAAATGCTAGATTCTCCTTTCAAAATACAGCGCATTCACTCTGAAACAACACCTATTGCCAGATCTCCCTCTGCCCATCCATGAAGCAAATCCCATTCCAGAAATCACCAAGCTGCCCCCAGCGCAGTGCTTCTGGAGTCAGATTCCTTTACCTGTGTCCCCAAAGCATTCCCCAGACAGGGGAAGACTAGACTAGCACCACGTGCGCACCAAGCTCACCTCTGCAGCTCTCGCAGCCGCTCCAGCTCCCGTGCGCTCTGCTGCTCCAGCGTGGCCACACGCTGCTGGTGCTGTGCCACCAGCTCTGCCCGGGCCCGCTCTGCGTCCTGGCTCTGCGACAGCAGCTGTGCCGCCAGCTGCTCCTTCTCCTGCCGCAGCCTTTCCTCTCGCTGCCCGTAAGTCTCCTCCACCACCTTTATCTGGCTCCTGCCCGGAGACCCACAAGGAGGTCACGGTGAGGAAGAAATGCTGCTTTCGTGGCATTACCTGGTGCTCTCCACCCAAAGTGCGCATGGGGATTTAGTGAGCAGATTGGTGTCACTGTGCGCAGGGAAACTGAGGCACGGGGCACTTTGCTCGCTCTGGTCTGAGCCCTGAACTCTCTCACTCCCGCCCAGCGAGGTGCCCTGGTTGGGGACATGCTGGCAATGGGACTGCTCCCTCCTCCTAACACCCACGGCACAGGGCTGGTGAGAGCAGACCCTCACCTTGGCCCACCTGTGGGTCCCCACCTGGCCAAAATTGATGCGGCTTTGTGCTTGCCCACCTCAGGAGGGATTTGGGAAGCAGCCCAGCCCTCCCACACCAGGGACGGAGGACGGACTACAGGCAAGGTTACAACATGGGGACCGCTGTGGGTGAGAGCCCAGTACCTGTGTGCTCTCTCAAGGAGATCCAGGTCCTCCTGGTGCCGCTGCTTGAGACTCTCCAGCAACAGTTTGTGCTGCGTCCGCTCCAGCTCCAGCATCCGGACCTGGTGGGCACCCAGGGGAGAAGGTTCTTGTGCTGCCCTGGGTACGGAGTTCCCAAAGCACCACCTGGCAGCAGCAGGCATCCCTGGACTTGGAGGTTTCTCCTCTCTCCCCTGCCATCCTGATGCCATTTGGAGCAGACATGGCTCCTCTCCTCCCACTGGGTTATTTGTGCTCCCCCACGGACCACTAATTTTTTAATTTGTGCCCTCCTAGATGAAGCAATGGGGCTCACCTGGCTCTCCAGCTCCACCACACGGGCCTGGGCACTGAGCAGTGTTGCCTGACAGCCCGTCACATCCTGATAGACCTGCGCTGAGGGAGCTCCCGGCATCCTCTCGTGCAGGGAGCCCTGGGCTGGGATATCAGCCTGTGGAGATGGAGAGAGAAGACCAAGACCCTTAGGATCAGCAGCTTTGCAGCGTGGCCATCAGTTCCCAAGGGAAAGAACATGGCCTCACCTGCAGCTGCGGGGCAGCCTGAAGGGGTGCCATGGGGGTGGTAACCTGCAGAGACACACGGATGCTGCCAGGAAGGTAAAACCCTGGCTCTGGGAAGAATCCATCCCCAGTGATCCCTCTTCTGCCCTTCTCCAGCCCAATTCTGCTGCTGTCCTCAGTCTCCTCTCCCCAGATAACGCTTAGCAGCCCCTACCCGACACAAGCATGCCAGGCTCTTCCTTGCTGGGGGCAGCGTTTGGGTGCTGGTGAGTCCACGGGGCTGACTCCTGAGCACTGCCCTGATCCTGCACCTCTAGATACGGTCCCAGCAGACCTACCTGAGCGAGTGGGGCAGGGCCCAGCACCTCCTGCTTTGCTGGGGATGCTGCTGCAGGGCCTGAAAGTACAACAAATTCATCTTTTGGACACGGCAATGGAAACCATCCCCTTCCAGAAGGATGAGGGTCCAAGTCTCTTGGGCAGAGAAGGGTCCTGCTCTGCTCCAGCAGCTGACCGTGGGGACAGCTGGGCTGCCCATCCTGGGTCATGCTGCTGCCCAAACTGAGCCACCACGTGAAACACACCCTTGGCGCTGGCATCTCTTGGGGGATCTCCCTTTGCAGGCTCCGACTGGTGAGCTGAAGCTTGTGTCGCAGTGCTGAGCCACGGGACCGGGTGCCTGCATGGGCACAGACACGTGGGAATGATGCACAGCGCTGTCACAGCTCGGGGAAGAGGTGCATGGGTGCTATTTTTCAAAGTTTATAGCTTGGCTTTTCCACCGTGAGCAAATAACCAGCCAAAGGTCCTTCAGAGATGCCTTCCCTCCTTGTTACAGGGGTCTCAGACCAAACTGACCACTGCTGGCCACTGGCTCTCCCCATTCCCCATCTCACTTAGCTGCTTTCTGCAGGACACCTCTCCCAGGATGCCTGAAACGTGAAGGAAGCCTCACCCAGAGCTGTCTGCGCTCGCTGCCTTGTCCTGCAGGGCAGCTGCCTGCGGTGGTGCTCCTGCGGTAGTGGTTGGCTGGCTGCAAACAAAAAGCATCATACGTGGCAGAACTGAAAAGATGAAAACAAAGATCCTTCTCCCCAGCGCCTCACAGGTGAAAGCCTCCAGCCCACCCAGCTGTGGCAGGATTCAACCTTTTGGTGGCAGGTGAAGCAAAGACACCCCAAAACCTCTATCATCTGCGTTCCTCCTCACTGCATCCAACCACTTCCCCTGGGCTGCACATCCCCGCCCAAAACACATCTGTTTGTCTGCACAGTGCCCTGGAGTCCCTCTTGAATGGCACAAGTCTAAATCCGTGCAAGATCCAAACTGGAAGAGGTGGTTTGCCTGGAACTAAGAGGAGTGAAGGGGATGTCTGGGCAGGAACAAGGAGCACAGGGTGGGCCCTGGGGATGCGCTGATCCAGGACAGCTCCAAAGGACCCAGGGCAGCATGTGAAATCTTTGCTGCAACTGGGAAAAGAAGGGCCCAGAAGTGGGATACGCTGTGGGTTGGATCAGCAGGTGAAGGTCCTGCATTATTACCCCAATGTGAAATGTGAAAGCACTTAAAATTAATTCCTTAAATCCAAGCCAAGGCTTTCTGAGGTCCTGCTGGAGCAGCTACATATGGAACAAACAGGAGATGCTGATCATACCCTTACCTGGAGGGAGGGTGGGGGTCTGTTTTTTTGCCTGGGGCCTCCAAGGGTGCAGCACTTCTCTCCTGGGCCTTCGCCTGCGCTTGGGCTTTCTTGCGAGACAAAGCAGCACTCAGCCAGTTCTCCTCTTCCACACACGTGGGTTTAGTGGCTTCTCCTTCCATGGCTGGGAGCTGACGGGAGCTCACCACAGGACTGGCCTTAGCTGGAGATGGTGGCTCTGAATCCATAAAGTCCTCATCCTTCAGGCCCAGCCAGTCACCCCCACCCCTGCTGGCCCGCACGGGGCTCTGGCTGGCTGCAGGAGGTTTGGAGCGTGAATCCAGTTTCGGTTCGCTGATGTTCTCAGCTGAAAACCTGCCATAAGGAGATGGAGTTGCATGCCTGCCTGCAAGGGTACCAGCGTGGCTTGTAGTTGGAGGTACAGAAACACACGGAGCACAATACCTCACAGACTGCCTCCTTGACGGCCGGCGCTCAGGCGTGGAGGCCACCGTGGGCTGGTAGGCTCCAAAGACAAATTCCTCCTCGTCCCAGCCCTCTTCCTTCTCTGTTCAGACAAGCAGCCTTGAGTCAGCGCCCAGAGGAGCAGCCAGACGCAAAGACACCAGCCCTCCTCCTCCTCCTCCCCTGCAATTCCCACTGGGATCGCTGCCTCTGGGAAAACACAGCTGGAAACATCCTCCCCAGAAACCTGCGAGCAACGTACTTCCTGGCTGTGCTCACCTGGCTGCTTTTGGTATTTCTTATCCAGTTTGAACTCCTTGCCCTCTCCCATGCCCGGCCGCTCCAGGATTTTGGCGACGGAGCCTCTTCCCAGCAACTCATCCAGCTTGGAGCGGGCTGGACGCACCTCCTCCCTGTTAAGGACAGAGCAGCAGATGGGTTTCTTCAAAAGGCAGAGCCGTTCCAGAACACACAGCCTCGCCAGGGCGTTCTGACTCTTCTCCAAAATGAGGCTGCTCCTGCTTCTTTCTGGGACCCAAGGACAGAAGCTTCCAGCATCCCCCACCCACTTTTCAGCAGCTGCCACTGAGTGTGGAGGCACCATCTCACATCCAAGCTGTCCCCAGCTTTACTCCCTCTGCATTTTCATTGCTCATGAATGTCACCTTACTCTTCTGCCTTCTTTCCCTGTTTCCGGTCTCCTTTTGGGCTGTTACCAAATCCCAGCGCATCCATCAGGTCATCACCATCATCTTCAAATGTGAGCTCCTCCCTCCTCCGGACTGGGGCTGCCGTGTGAAGGGGTGTCTGGGGTGGGGGTGGCTCTGGGGGTAGGATCACAGCCCATAGGAAGTTTGATCAGGGTTTAAAAAAAAAAACACACAAAAAGACAAAAAATACAGGAAATCAAAACAACCCTGTCTACTCTTTTCTCTAAGTCACTTTTAAATAGTGCTTCTCTGCGACCAAAGCCAGTGACAAAGTGGCAACGCACTCCTTCCTGGTCTGTGGCCACACATCTATTCATGAAACATTGCTGGGTTTTGTGAACATGGGGTTCCTGGCTAACCAGATTTTTAGCTTTGCAAGTTTCTAATCAGGTAATTCTGCCTCCCCACAAATGAGTTCTTACTCCACGAGTGCACCCTAGACCTTGCCCTAACCCACCAGTGGCTGTTTGTGTCCCTCTCTGCAGCAGAGCAGATTTATTGGGGTGCCGGGGGAGTTTAGGGGACTATCAGATCCATTAACATCCCTGCTGCAGGAACAAGAGGGATGGAACCCGAACACATCCACTGTACGCCTGGATCCAACCCGGAGGTGCCAGGAACAGGCTTTGGCTTGGGCTGGAAATGCTCACAGCCACCTCATCTCTGACCCAGTAAACTTGTTCTCATTTGGCAAAGCATGAAACAGGTTGAATGAGGTCGTGTGTAAGATCTGAACCTCCGTTCCCAGAAAGGAAAGGTCAGTGTTGTAACCTACGACACACTGGAAACATCAAGCCCTCGGTGAGCTGTACTACTGTTAACCCCGTCACACAGTTGCCCTATAACTGACCATGCTGGTTAACACGAGATGGGACCAGGTGGCCTTCAATTACATTCGTTTGCACCTCACTCAAACCAATTCAGGTTGCTGAATTGAACACAAAAAGGACGTGTTGAGCATGCCTACTTACCTTTGTCTTTGCTCGGTTCTGTTTTTTTCTCAGGGACAGCTTCACAGCCTCTTGGAGATGGCTTCTTGGGAGCATCCTGCTCCTCATCAGATAAAAGCCCAGCTAAAGGATCGTCTAAATCTGGGAATCACCCCATAGGGTCAGGAAAGGAGAATAACAACAGCAACAATTAAACAAAAAATAACAAACCCAATGCTATTTAGAGTAATTCTGCACTAAGCCATGCACTACCCCCACCAGGAGCACATGGGACAGGAGATCAGTTTTGCCCAAAGCCACAAATGCAGATTCTGCAGGGATACCCTAGAGTATCTCTGAATTTTAAACATTCAGTGACTACATTTCTATTCATTGTCTCCATGTTTTCCTTCTCCTAGAAGGAAATAACCCAAGATGTGGGTGCTTGAACACTGTTTAGGCAAAGAAAAAGGGAGAAGAAAGTCCTCTCATCAGCTTCACCTAAAGCCCACTGGGCTTAGGGATCTTAACTGTCCTTTAACCAAGATTTGTCTTGGACAATCAGATCTCATCTGTACCAGGAAACCTCTTCTCCAGCCTCCCTTTTGGAAGTTGGATGGAATCCCTCTCTGATACAAAGGTGTCTGAGTGTAACAGACAGTCATTAAAAAACAAAACACACAGGAAGACACAACTGCAAAGAGATGCCCTCAGGAATCACGTTCCAGGCCTGGAGAAGGCCTCAAAGCTCTCCTGTTCCCACCTTACATATGGGAACTCCAGCAGCAGAGACTGGCACTGTATTTTTTTTTTTTTTCCTCTGGTCACCTTTGCGGGATCTACACCAGAATCACGGGAGTGAAGGGCTGTGTATCTCATTAACCAGCCAAGCCTCCAGTTTACAGCAGAGGCCAGCTATGGGCAAAGGGCAAGGACAGAGTTCTCAGTCGTCACCAGGCATCTGTGAGCTGAAGAGAAGCAAGATCCTACCTTCAAAGTTAAATTTCTTATACGGTCGGGAAGCAGGTGGGGATGAGAGTGGCTTCTTTTCCATCACAGGTGCAGACTCTTCTAGAACAAGAGACCACAGCTCACTCAGACAGGGCACTGCAGACAAGAGGTGCCCCCACCCCACCCCAACTGAAGGTCACTTCTCTTGCAGCAGCCCCCTAAAAGCACATGCTGTGACAGACAGTGCCCCTGTGACCCTTTGGGATGGGAACATCTCTAGAGAAGCCTCCTTGCAGAAAAGAATAAAAGTGCCTCAGGAAGAGGACAGTATAAGGACTGGTGTATCATAAACACCATGCCTCTGGCTCTCCTTCCAGGCCGATCAAGCAGATCCCACTAGAAATACTTTGCAAGGCACCAGGGAGCCACTAAATGGCATTTGGCAGGCAGCTGCAGCACAGCTGTTGTCACTGCTGTTAATAATGTTATCACAGCACGACAAGAGGCTGGGACAGGGATGTCCCAGGGGACAATGCACAGCCAGAGTAATGCTCTGTCTGTGACAGCTCCAAAAGGAACCAGAGAAAGGAATGTGGGGGAATAAATAAACTTCTTATTCGCTATCTAGCATCTAAATACCCTGTGCTTGTTTGCAATCAGGCTGTGACAAGAAGAGCAGAACTTCCTTTTTACCTTTCTCAGGAGCTGGCACCTTCCCTGAACTTTTTACTGCTCCTTCCAAGGAGTCACATTTCCCAGGGCCTTTTGTGGCTGCCTTCCCAGGCCCAGAACTGGGTTTTGATATTCCCAGGAGATCAGCTTCCATGTCATCCATGTCCTGGAAAGCAACAGGATGAGGATGGGAGCAGGGTGAGTGATCGCCAGCCCATCACAAGGACCGTGCCTCAGGGAAACGGGCAGGGTGGCTGGTGCTGGTGCTGAGATGATGGGTACTTGTGCACTTACCTTCAGGGTTTGCAGCACAGCTTGTGGGTCTGCATCGGAGACACTGGATCCCTGTGTGCCAGAGAGGGGAGAGAGCAGACAGACAGGCTTCAGAAACTCCTCACCCCAGAAGAAGCAGCCTGGTGTTCAGGACCCCCACCCCATCTGCATCTACCAGAGACCTGGGTAAATTGCTCCAGCATTTAGAGCCCTGGTTCTCCTCATTTTACGAGAAAACATGCTTAATTCCTCCTGGTGCATTCCTTACTGGAAACCCCCTGTGCCTTGATTCCTTTGCTCACATCCTGCTGTCCCTGGGAGTAGTGTCAGGAACGTTGCTTTGGGTTAGGGTCCACCTCGTCCAGGGCACCTGGAAGCCCTCCATGCACTCCCCTGTTCCATCTTCCCCACCCCACAGAGGGGTTACCTCTTCAGTCAAACTTCAAGGTTCCTGCCTGATATCCCACTGCTGACTTGGACAGGGCAATGCTAGGGGCAAAGTTGGCCCAGCTCACCTCCAGCCCTCAGGATACCCAGTCTCTCTCTAAAGTTTTGGGCTCACCTCTGCAGCTTCCACATCCTCTGCAGGGAGTTTGCTGAAGAAATCATCCTCCAGAAAGGACCTGTGACACAAGCCCAGGGGTTAGCAACACCATACGTGAGCTGGGGAAAGTGAGGCTAAAAACAGCACTAGCAATAAGGAAGTAGAGCTGGGACTGCTACATTTAAGCAAGCAACTGCTGTAACAGAGATTTACAGGCCTGAGGATACTCAGCTCTTGCTGGAAAGCTTCAGGCTCTGGGTTCCCAGCTCTCAAAGCCATCGCAGATAACTATTTCCCACGTAATCGCTACTGGGGCAGGGAGTGAGGTGGAGGAGACAAGGACGGGGCAGGTCAGAAGGACGTGGGGAGCGCAGAGAGCTCTGCAAATGGGAGAGGCAGTGTTTGAAAGGCACTCACTTCTTGCCGGCCTGCAAGCTGGTGCCCCGGGCTCTCCCACTGCTGACAATAGCTGGCTGGGAAGGTTTAGCAGATTTAACAGGGACTTCGTCTGGAAATAAGACAGGGAGAGATTAGGGTGACAGACACAGGCACTCCAAAGGGGAATTTGCTGTTCCCTAATAGGCCAAAGAGGCTTTGAAGTGGATATGCCTCACTCTGCACCCCCCACCCCAAGCCAATGTCCAACCCTATTCAACGGCCTCTGGGAAGCCACACTCTCAGCTCTGCTCCCTGCTTCATCCCCCCTCACAACTCCCCTGGAGAGAATGGCTCTTGCACCAGCACCTCCTGCTCCCAGGAAGGTACAGTATGAGGATGCTGCCCTTCCAGCTGCAGAGAAGGTGCACTTTACCATCATATCCCAGGAGGTCACCCAGCACATCATCAATGGAGCCTAGAATGAGACAAATTAAAGGAGCTGAGGCAGGTGGGCTCACCAAGCAGGCGTAGAAAAGCTCCCTATTTCAGTATGACTTGCTCTTTTGAAAAACCCCAGAATAAAGGCTTGATTTCAAGCATCATCAGGCCTTCCTTACCAGCCTAGAGAGAACTGCCAGGACCGTGACTTCGTCCAATATTTTATACACGTATGATTTAGCTTCAGTTAGCCCAAAATACTATTTTTTTCTTTATCAAGCGTACCAGCTGCTTTCCATTCAGATAGTCACTGGCCACAAGCAGCACTTAATCTGTGAGCCTCTGGGCAACTCAAAAGCAACACAGTGTTCAGGGCTGCAAGAGGCCTCTAAACAAGGACTTGGGGAGCAGCTGTAGGGAAGAACTAAAATAAATGCTTATGTTCTCCTCTGGAATAACTAAATGCTTATGTTCTCCTCTGGGTCTGGGAAAGTCTCCAAGAAAGGGAATTTAGGATCACAATAAGCAAATCCACTAAATCTGAGAGGCAGGTGAGCATCACTGGTTCAGGAAGAGCATAATATGTTGAGCGGTAGCTTTCAGACACGGCTCATAAATTATCACGACTGCTGCCTGATCCTAGCGTCCCCCATCTGTTCCGTGTATTCCTAGCAGATCAAAGCACCTACAGACAGTGAAAGGAAAACACAAACACGTACATACCTCTTAAACTCTTCTTGGATTTTGCAGCCTACAAAGAAAGACAAATTCCCCTGTTACAAAATGAAGCAGATCTGACCTGGATTTTCCCAAAACACACTAAAGCCATAGGCAAGTTGCTCCAGAGAACCCCATAAGCAGTAGTGAAGCCCTCCTATTGCCTGTTTGGGAAATGGCACATGAAATGCTGAGGAACCACAGATATTTACAACTTCTGAGAGAGCCCTGCAAGCACCCCAGCTGGGCAGAAGCCTCTAGCCCCTGGGACCACTTCTGCCTCCACAGAGAGTGCCAGAGCATCGAATTTGGATTTCCCAGGCCTGTGTTGTACCATATCACACTCACCATTGCAGAATTTCTGCTTTCCCTTGCTGCAACAGGTCTGGTTATACGTCCATCCAAGCTGCACCTCGCGGGGCTCTAAGACCACTGCTCACATCCACACCAACCTCCTACCTGCAGCAAGAGGAAGATTTCTTGATTTGCTTGTACAGCTAGCTGTTCATCCATTAGAGAGACTTCCTTTCTACAGCACGCTAGACTGTCTCTGTGCTGCTCAGACCTCTCTAGGCCACTTAAATAAAGTTTTAATATGAGTTAAATAAAAAGTTAAAAAAAAAAACAGGCAGTTGTGAGCTCCCGCAGCAATTTGCACAGGGAACATCCCCGCAACATCACAGAGATGCTCAGCAAAATAACCCAAGCAAGTCTGCCTGCACAAGGAGCTCAGGGGGTGACTCCTGCCCCATCCAAGAGCCAGGCAACCACCCCTGAAGCTCAGGGGCTGGCGAGGGCAGAAGGGCAGGAGCCCTCTCCCCTCTGGGCGAGGGGCACTGGGGGTATCCAACGAGAGGGGCAGACAACCCCAATTAACCCGGGCTGAAAACAGAGCGGTCCGGGTGTGAGCGGGACGAGGGGAGCCTGCAGGTTTCACAGCAGGACCCCCCCTCAGACCCCTCCTTGCCCCCCGGTGCCGTGCCACCCGCTGCCCGCCCGACCCCCAGCGCCCCGCTCCCCGGGCCCGCACCGCGCGCCTCGAGCCGGGGGAGGCCGCGGGCCCCGGAGAGGCCAGGCCAGGCCCGGGCCTTCCCCTCACGGGGCGCTGGGAATCGCAGTCTCCGCCGGGCTCAGGCAGCGAACTACAGCTCCCAGCAGCTCCAGCAGCTCCCGGCAGCTCCCAGCAGCCGGGGCCGGGCGGCTGAAGGCCCCCCCGGGCTTCCCCCACCCCGGTTTGAGTAGCGGGATGGGGCAGGGAGGGCTCAAATCCGCAGCCCGGCTCCAGTCCTTACAACCCTCGGCTGATAAAAGCACGCTCTCCTACCTGGAGTCCCCCTGCGAGGCGCTCAGGAAGCCGTTCAAACCCCCAGTTACAAGCTGGCCGATGTAGGGGGCTGGGTTGCTAGGGAATCGCCTCAAGCAGCGCTGTTTAAGGTTGTTTTCAAGAGCACCACCTCGCGCCACGTAATCGCGGCAGCCACTGCCTTCAGGCTTAGTAAGATGAAAATAAAGGCTGGATTCACAAAACTCAAGGAGAAGCTGTGAATATCCCCCTTTAGCAGTGCTCTTTCTGATAGAGCTGCTCCTTGCAGCCTAGGACAGTTTACTCGCTCAACTACAAGTAGGGACCATGAGAAGTAGTGAGCAGCCAGAGGCAAGATTAAGCAGATCTAACCCCAGCAGTCAGTGCAGCAAGGTGTGCTGGCACTGCTAAAATCAACTAATGAGTAGCAGTAGTAGGCTTTTTTAAAAAACAAACAGGGTTAATCTCTCACTCTTAACCAAAACTGGGGCCAGGACAAAGCCAGCCCTGCTCCTGAGGCTGCTCCAGCCTTGTTAGTGTGTACTCAGGTTACTTCCAGAAAAAAAACATGGGGAAATGCCTTGAGATCTTACATCCTGCAGACCCGTACACCAGTGATTTTCAGCAGTTGTGGTGCCAGTCTGTGTGCAAACATAAGCTCCTTCTGAAGACTTCACCCAATGCTGTAGTTTTAGGAGTATAGCACTCAAGTCAGACTGAAAATCATACTCGGCTTGTTTCAACACTCTTAGAGGAACCACATAGTATACAAGTGTTATCATTTGACATTGAAATCACTTAAATGTGAGCAGTACTTTTGGAAATTATGCCATTATATTTTGTTAAAAGATGAAGGAGCCTTCACGTGACTGAGTTGAAATACTGTCTGCTGACTAAGAGACAAAGTCCTACAGGGCTGTGATCTTCAGGTAATAACACCAAAAAGGAGCAAGCTTAAAAATGCTGTACTTGCTATTTGTCTTATATCACTATCCACTCAAAAAGAAAAAGAAAAAAAAAAACAAAAAAAACAAACAAGGGGGAACAATTTTAAAGGCAGGGCTTTTATGAATTGAAGTTTCTGCTGCCAAACACAAATCTTTGCTATTGGTAGCGATCAGCTTTTGCTGCCTATGAGCAGTCATAACCAAGTCAAGAGCCATGTTGTGCAGCTTTGATCTCTGCCAGGTATTTTTTTTCCTGTAGTGTGAGCAGCACCAGAGGCAGGAACAGCTGCTGGGCTGCTAGCTGCCTCAGAACTCTGCAAAGCCAGAAAGGTCAGACTACAGGTAAGAGAAAATCCAACAGACTTCAGGTGAATTCTTGCAGAAATTCTAAACATGGCAGGAAAAATGAAGCCTTACATTTATTTTTGCAACTGGTTGAGAGCAGCAAGTTCAAGACATTATTTCTTTGTAAAACTTACCTTTTCAGTACTTCATACTACTTTGTTACTTTAAATGAGATTCATGGAAGACGACGCATGAGAGCAAAAAGAACCAAGTTTTTGTCTGAAAACACATTTTTTGTAATTTATTATATTTGTACATACTGTTAGCTAGTACTGTTCTCATTAACATATCTTTAACCTTTCCCTGCTCCTCCTTCATCATCCCTCCCCAGGTCTGCTATGTTGAACAGATGGAAAGCAGAGCAATTTGCCTCACTTGGTAACCTAAACAGCAGTGGTTTCATTCAAAACCTGACTCAAAAGCCCAAAGGCATGTTTGCTTTTTTTTAATTTTATTTTTAACCATTTAAATTTAAGCATTTCTTTCTGTTGAGCTACTGTGTATGAAGCTAAAGATCCTGTTTAATGATTGTTAGTACCAGGAAACACTCCTCCATGATAAGTGATCCAAATTAGAGACTCCAACAGATACCAAAGCTGTCAGAAGCAGCTTCTCAGATGCTGCCTCAGAACTACAGGTTTATACTGAAGCTTTTTACCATTTTAATCTCAGAGTTACTCTCATCTCTTGAAGAAAGGTTTTATTGTCACTGGACAGAGTTATTGGTGTTGAAAGACAGCTGTAATTGTGTTTAGTTGTAGTTGCACTGATTTCATTGGACATCAGGAGGTTCTGTTAAAAACGAAATCATCTGTTAATCCAAACAGCACTGTGCAAGTCGCAAGTCAATATAAAAAAATTAAGCAAATCAGAGAAAGCTCCTTGGAAATGCATTGGTGGGGAAAAAAAAAAAAAATCTGGACACTTCACTTAGGATTGTTGTTTTCTTGAAGAATGCCTTTAAAAACCAGAACATCCCGGAACAATCTGAAGATCCAAGGACCTCGGCCAACTGATTTCTGCCCTCAAATACTGGCTTCATCCTTCCACGTCAAATTTGCGGTTTCCACCACTACATGTGGTTTTTTCACATCAAATCACCATAATCAACATTTGTAAAGTGCTTTGAGATAGTGCTATGAAAACATCAACAGTTAAAAGAAGGGCAGGACGCCTATTATCAGCACCTAGCTAGTTACCACTACTCGTTTCGTTCTCAGAGCAGCATCACTATTTTCTCCTTTGACTTCCTATTAACAAAGAGTAAGGTGACAGTGTTAGAGATGGCACACAGGTAAAGGGAGTTTCTGCAGGGCAGTGAAAGGATGCATCGGAAAACATGAAGATGTCTTCTGGAAAGAAGAATGAAGCAGAGCTCCAGACAAGGATGGGTATTTACTTCCCAGCTACCTCAGGGAAGTAATGCCACATGCAGACTCTCTGCACAGAAAACTATGCAGGAGGCTTCAGATAGCAAAGACATTTGTTAAACAAGGAGAGAGTTGGTGCTAACCTTAAAAATATATATATCAAAACATCGATGCTTTTGGGGGAGGGGGAAGACATAACTGCTCATTTGAAGCTATTGCCTGAGGGCTGTTAACTACTTAGTAGTAAAATCCTGCTACCTTTCCAGTTGACAGGAACTTCTCTCTAGTTAGCAGCTTCACGAAAGCAATTCTTCTATGAATCCATAAAGCTTTCCCAGATTTTAAAAGGTTAATTTTACCATTATAATTGCACTTTAAAAACAGGCATCGATCCCTATGCGCTCTCCCCAAACACCTTCTCAATTTATAAAAGGGGAAATAAAGGCTACAATTATTCACTGTCCTACAGCTACCAGGATTTGAAAAGTTTGATTCAGGTGCCTGAAGAAAGGACGCAAACATCCAGTTTTCAGGGCAGGAAAATTGTGCATTTTAAAAACCAGCAGGCTTCACAGCTTGGCTTGCATCGGCTTCAGATGTTTGTGGAAAGACTCGTGAACCTGTGAAGAGGGCAAGACAGTGGTTACAGCAAGACCAGGCCAGCACTTTGAAACACTTTTAGCTCTCTACATCTTGCAGAAAATCTGAATCAGAGGCACTTTCAGGACTCAAGAACAGCCAACTAAGTCCTGTATTTGAGTGTCTGTATGACAAAGGAGGAGAATAAGACCAAACAAGTGCTTTTCCACTACCTTTCTTGCAGGAAAGGAAAGGCATTTTATATCCACATAGACAATTCTTTAGCATTTTAATTAAAAGAAAGCTGGCAGACATCTCCTAAGCGGACCATAATGAAGCTCTTAAGACCAACTGACTTCAGAAGCACAAAAAAATTAAGAAAGCTCTGGTGGGATTTAACTATAATTGCATAATCTCTGTCACCTGTGTTAGGAGTACAGTCTGTCCAAATAAAATAAAGGCAGTAAAGGCCACTGTGACAGGATTTAGAGCCCTGTTTTGGCTGGTGGAAGCCAAACTCAAACTTCACAGCTCAGTTTCTTTTACTAGCTCAGCTACAGCCTTGGGGCAGATATGCAGCACCTGACACTTTCAAAGAACTACTTGGGAGCAGTTTCCTTCTACAGTCACTAATACTGCCTGAAGGCACTAGAAGATTTGATAGAAAACAGGTAGGCTTTCACAGCTACCGTCATTACACAGAATTAAGATAAAGTGATAATTGCTTTTAACTTCAATGAGATTATCCAGTTGTTTCTCTAGGTAGAGTACAATTTCCTTCCCCAGCTGAGGAAGTGAAAAGTACCTTACGCAGTCTTGCAGGATATGTGTGGGAGAGTAACTACAATAGAAAGTGCACTGAAAGCAGAGGAACACAAGCAAGTTTTGTTCCACTACCACTAGTGGCTTCAACACCTTCTCAACCCCCTTTATCAATTACCTGCTGAGATCACTGACTGGATCAAAATTAACAACCCTAAATTGAGTTATTTCTCCACACACACGACCTAAGAGGAAGAAATAAGTTTTTTTTTTTTTTTTTACCTCTGTTTTGTTCAGTGGAGATTTCTTTGCCCACTCAAACATGTTCTCGTAGACATTGCCATCGTACCGGCCAAGCACAGATCCGAGATGAGTGTCGTGAAAGTCAAAGGAGTCTACCAGTGCTACCGCGTTGGGACGAATTATGGCCAAGAGCTCCTTCACACGCTGGTTCACTTGAGTAATTTGGGCATCCGTCAAAATACCCGCCTTGGGAAAAAAACACAAACGATTATCAGGAGACTATGTAAGTCACAAGAACCTTCCCTTCCACTGTGGTCTAACGTAGGTCAGCCTTCCCTCAGCCAAAAATCCAGTAGTATAAGACACTGGACTCCCACCCTCTGCCCCTAAGTGTGAAGTAACCAAACTGGCAATCATCTGGAGTACAACTCCCCCTTTTGTTAACTAGTTTACAAATGCATACAGCTCTCGAAGCATGTCTAACCTACATTTGTAGCTCCTTTATTATCTCCTTGTTTTTTAACATACTGGTCACCATTATCCACTGGAACACATTCATCCCAACAGATGCCACGTTACCACTTATCACCCAACTCTACTTCTGGTGGATCCCACGGGAAACATAACGAGAGCCTTCCATCAGAATCACACTGCTATTGGACTTATGCAAGCGAACAGTCAAAACCTGAGGCCTAAGCATCCAAGCAGCTTTGCTTTTAAAACATCTCATAACGAGAACTCTGGCTCAGGTTTATAGAGCTGGAGAAATACACCAACCTGCATGAAATCCCCTGCGTTCTTACTGATCCCATACAGTGCATACAGGAGACATAGCTCAGTCATGACGGCACGGACTGCTGCATTGCTGATCTCAGACAGCTTTGCTGTGAAAAGCTTCACTATTACGTAGTGACAGTGTACCTACAAGATACAAAAGGAAGATGAATCAGATTCACACAGGGATTAGAAGCTCCTGTAGCATCCCTGTTTATCCGGTACATCACTGACCTCAGATGCCCGCACGAGGTCAACAGAAGTTCTGTTCCAGGCATCCTCCTTGCTCTTTCTGTGGTTCAGTTCAGCTTGCAAGTTCTTTGCTGCAGCTTCTACAAGCCTATTTCATAAGAAGAAAAACAGGTTATACAATAACTATTAACAATATTACATACACTGAATTCATATAAATTGAAGTCTAACACATCAGAACTCAGAGGTGGCGTCGTGCGGCACCTGAATACATTGCCTGGAGCAAGCAGCAGTGGCTCTAAAACCCCTATTGTCACTGCTGCAGCTAGAATGCAGCTACATGGGGATAAAAAGACATTTGACAGAGAGGACATGCCTGAATATGCCTACTCTCATGTAGGTTATCTGCTATACTCTTACACCTTCTTCACAATAGGCTTTAGAATCAGGATTGTTTGCCTGTATGTAGCCTCCTGTAACCTCAGAGCACTTAACACCATTCCAGGCTAGTAAAGTGCACCACTTCTTGCAAGTGACATGCAGAGCAAAGCTTTACCAACCACCCCTTGAGAATCTCACATTAGTAAGTATGTACATTAGTACAACACTACCATCTCCCAACACACCTGATTTTATTAGTGCCTGGCTCAGCCTAACAAGCATGAACTCACCGGGCAGCCCGTGCTTTGTAGGCCTCCACCAAGCTGGCCGGATCATTAATGCGTACACTCACGGTCCTCGCAGCCACGTGCTGTGGCTGAATGCGTTGCCTGGAGAGATCGTTTAGGTAGGACACCATGCCAGAAACCCGCTGACCGGCAATAACCTGGTTGTAGCTTTTGACAAGGAATCTGAAAATATGGACAACAAACAGCAACTCTTACTCATTAGTTTGAATGGAGAGAAGTCCTCTTACCCAGGGTCAAAGCAAAGAACAGTTGCAGGCATCTGCATTTGTCAAAAATAGAGTTCCATGGTAACACAGAAATGGATATTTCTTTTGCTCTTCACTTCAGATGCAAAGATCATAATGCCAAGGCAAGAAAGTCGCTGGATGGAAGCTCACATACCTGGCTGTCTGCAGCATCATGACTGTGTTTTCTCCCTCGTAGGTGCAGGATGGGGTGAATGTGACGTAGATGTCAGGAATGCCACTGCAACGAGAATAGCCATGCCCACCACATGCCATCCGACACTCCTCAATACCAGCGTTGGCAGTCCAGGAAGTGAAAGCCTTCAGTCCTGCTGTCAGCGCATGGAGCTGATGGACAAAAGCAAAGCAAGTCAGCTTTTTTATATTCCATTTTAAGTTTGCACATGTACCTACCAAGTATTGCAACTCCCAGAAAAAAGAGTCAACACCACCCTCCCACTTACCACTAGGTCTTGTTTTTCTTGTAAGGACTCTTTCCTGCGCCAAACTACTTATGAGAAAGACTCTGTACATGTAAGAACTTATTCTAAGTACTTCATCTTTTCTGTTTCTACACAACATAGAGAATTGTTTCAATTGCTTTTTGTCACATTAGATTCTCAAACAGAATCCCTAGTTGAAAACTACCACTTTACAACCCTAATCCCCACAAAATAGTACTGACACCTTTGATCAACACATCAGCTCTCCTCTAGTCACCTCAAGATCAAGAAGAACAATAATCAAGCACAGGTGTTAAGACCAGTCTCAACTTCACTCCCAAGGGACATGCCATCATTCCTGAAAAGCTTTTTTTTTTTAATATATATATATATACACACACACACACACACACGAGCTTGCTTTCTTTGCATCACTCCCTATTTTTTTTGGAGCACTGCTAAATGAACAATGCAAACAAAGTAAGAGTCACAAGCACGTACTGTACTTGGGATCACTGGATCTAAAGTACAAGACATCTCAAGAGCGAAAACCACAAAAGGCTTGTGACTTTGCTCCCATGTTGTAAGCAACTCTTGCATAGAATCGGAAAACCCCTCTGGTTTCCAGAGGATACAGTACCTCTGGCAGCTCACTCAGATCCCCTTCGTTGATGTCTCCACTAATGCGCCGATAGGTGTCTTTTATGTAGGCTCCCACGAAATGAAAAGCATATGCTGTTGCCAGGAGAGGGAAGAGTTTGTACTGTTGGGTCTGATAATCCAAGATCTGGGGTTCTGGTTCCCTAGAGCAAAACACCTGGGAGTTAGTATGCCTGTGGCTGGCAAACTGCTACTGAAGTCCTGTTCAACTCTAAGTAGCTTCTCCACTTGGACAGTAAAAGACACATTCATATCAAACCAGAATATCCAAGACCATACAGTCTCTGGCAGGGGGAGGGCGGTTTGGCAGTCAGAAATGGAAGACTACTCATTTTCCAACATTAAACTGTTATAAAACTAACAAGTGCCAAAGCAAGTAACATCAACCACATTCCCTCTTCCCTCTTGTTTATGAGCTTCCCCTCAGCACTTTGGCTGCTCTTTTCTTTCAGTGCACTTACCCTGGCTTTAGCTCAGACTGGTGTCTCACTGCGCTGTAGCGGATGGCGATGGTACAAGCCCGGGACAGAGAGCGAGCAGAATCTCCTACGATGAGAGATCGGATGAACACCATGGTCCCATAGGTTAGCTTGTCACTGAGTGGTTTCACGTAGGTGCCATCTGGTTCAACCTATAAAAAAAATAAACACAACAGCCTGTTGATTTTTAAAATATCTTCCCTTTTTACACATTCACATCTCAAGCTGTACACTCATCATGTAGTACTTAAAAGCAACCTACAACCTTGTTGGTATTTGGGTGAGAAGCTTCTCCAAAAAAGACCAGATTAGTATAGAGACCTTGTCAGCCGGGTGGGTGACTTTTCTGTTCTTTATTTACAGCCTTTGGGCAGCAGCTAGAGGTGAAACCTACTGCATTAGCCCCTCAACAGTCATTACAGTTCTCCCTTAACACAGAATAAATAGGACAGCCTGCACATTTCACTGTGCAATTTAGGATAATGGACAGATGTTAAACTAAATCACAGTGGATTCAAGCTGAAGACAGAGAGAATAGGGCTATTCTAAAGAAAAGAACTGCACAGTAACCAACTCCCCATTCATATTTGGAATAAAAGACCATGAGCAAGCAGGGACAGCTCAAGAAGTCAAGAAACTTTCCCTGGTAGTGATGCTATCACACAACAGGAGCAGGGAATGCAAATAAGTAAATAATATGTAGCATTTAGGGCACTATTCAACCACACGAGAGCACTTGAAGTGACCATTTTTAAAGACATGCTGAAACTCATCTCTTTACCTGGGCATATTTCATCAGCATGTTTTCCCGAGGAATTCTGAAGTTGTCCATCTTCAAGTAGCCATTGTCCATTTCATCATAACCAAATTTCGGCCCGATGTCACCCACTGTAATACCTGCCACAGACAAAGCCATTTGCGTTAAGAAACGGGAACACTACACAAGAGGTTTAAGCCTTCTCCAAGAAAGGCATTCTTTAGTTTTCCAGAAAGTCCTGATGCTGCTAGGAGTAACAGCAAACTAGAACCTTAGTTTCTTTATTGTATTAAAGAGCACCAAAACATGGGGCCTTCATAGTTTACATGAAATCCTACTACATGCTGACTGGGGGGAGTTTTCTCTAAGGATTGCTCACCTCCCTCCTAGTTAGAGGATGATGAAAGGTATTTTTCCCTTTCAGAAGAAGCACGTGCTGCCTCACAGAATGCCTAGCTGGACAGAATCAAATTCCCAACTAATCTGCACATAGAAAAGATGACATGAAAGCTGATTTAGTGGTAGTTCAGCTGTAAGACTCATGAAGTTTTAAGTCCTGTGACCTAAAATCTACACGCTGAAATCAGCTAGTGAAATACGCTATGTTCATTAACAAGACACATGCTGCTGTATACAGCTGAAGAGAAATAGATCTGAAGTTTTCCTCGCTAATCCCCCAACACAATTTTTTACCTGGCAGAGGTTCATGGGTGCCCAGCTGCCGTATGGGAACGATGAAGGCATGCAGTCCTTTGCACTGGCCCTGAGTGTAGAGCTGAGCCAGAACAATGGCATGGTTCGAGGTCTTTCCAACTGCAGAAGGAGTGGGAGTCAGGAAAAAAAAAGCAGCACACATATTAGCAACACACACGTCTTTCCTTGAAGCAGGATCCAAAATACATTAACCCCGTCATGTTAGAAAAACAGATTTGCAACACTGATTAATATCCAAATTCTGCAGCTAGACAAAGAAGGCTGCCTAAGTCAATGGAAGTTGCAAAGGGCAACTCTGACTCTCTGGACCAAGCTTCAATCATCAATCTGTAGATAAAAGACACACGACAGCACCTCCCTGAGTTTTTCCATATGTGTTTTCCAGATTTATACAGATACACTTACGTCCACCTGGCCACCACTTAATGGACGTCACAGTGGGGCTGTTGAGGATGAACTCCTGGGTCGCGGGGTCGTAAGTAGCTGTAGTTTCTAGACCCCGGAGATGAGTTCCTGAAAACAAGCAAACACATCGTGTTGGCAGAAAGTCAGTCACAAAATACAGACAAGAACTGAATTGGACAATGGAAAGTTGAACTCCAGTAGTAATGCACAAATTTTAAATTTGCTTTTAGGCTAATAATTAGTAGATATTTAATCCTTTATAAAGAACAAGTGAGACTCAGGCTGTATTCTGGGACTTAAGGCCAATTCTCTGCAAACTCATTATTGTTTCAGTGGTCCAATACTTCTTTCCAAGCACCTCCAATCTGACACCTTTTTCCTATTACATACCAGAAGCCCTTTGTCAATAGAGATCCACAAAACCATGTTCACCTGGCTTTCACTAAAACTGCTGATTAAGTGCAAAATAGAAACGTGCACGTTGCAGCCAAAAGATGGAATAAATAGTTCCCATAATATCTTTGTTCCCTCATCATGCCTAGGATCTCCTCACTTGACGGAGCAAATTCTCCCAAACGAGATCATTCATTGCTCCAAAACACTAAGTAATGGCGTGCATACGCTAGGTTACCCATACAGGTGGATGAAGAGGCTGCAAAATAATGAAGGTTACAGCCGCAGGCACAGTCTGTCTTCTGCCTTGAACTCTTCACGATTCGTGCAAACCTCTCAGCAATGGCAGCGTCTCTGCATTAGTGAAAAAACACTATGCCTACGTGTTTAAACTAGGCAAGCTGCAAACGCTCCTGATAGTCTAGATGGACAGAGAAGATGGAGCCAACGACTCTACGTGGGAGTTTCAACATGAAAAGACATCACCTCGATGCTTCCACAGGTTTCCAAAGCATGGAGCTTAGCGGTAGATTCCCATGGGCAGCTTAACTCTTACTCTGCTGGCAAAGGGTCTTCAGACCTCACTAGGTACAAGAGATTCTCCACAGACTTGCAGTTATTGTATGCTTCGTACAGTCTCTGTATTTCGCTTCAGCACAAAGGTGAATCCTGCTCAATTTTAGAGAATATTTCTTATCTGCAACTCTCAGATATCAAATTAAAGTTTCCTGAGGCATAATATCCTTCCTTAGAAACTTAAGTGTTGCAATCACAATACTGCTGGAGTTATCACAATCCATTTCAAAGCTTGAAAGCAAAGAACAGCAACAGAGATCAAAGTCTACTTGATACAGATACTCTACAAAACGATTTCATGGTCCAATTAGTAAGAACACAGGAGCGAGCTAAGGAACCAGGAAAAAACACTTCCCACAAAACATGAACATTGAAACCAAGTCATCCACATGTTCTCTGATCCAAGGTCAGTCCCAAGGTGACAAGTTCTTACTTTTTTGGCATCTCTTTCAGTATCTTAAAGCTCTGTCCTTTTGTCTTCACAGTGAGAAAGAACGGTAAGTGCAGAAATGAACTGCTGCATCTAATTGACAACACCACAGGCGTATGCACGAGGTGTTTTGATAACTCATCTCTAGTAATTTGAATGGCACAAGAGGAGCACTCGGCATGCGTCTGCACAAAAATCCAAACTCTTCCACCGTCAGGGAAAAAAGGTCAGAAAGCATGTGGTGTTATAACCTATCAGAAGGTTCAGAAGCACTCCATTTTCCCTAAAGCCACAAACACATACTTACAGACCACGGGATAAACACACCCCCTTTTTCCCAGGCAGGGGAATCCTCTGCACACAAAACCATTCTTAGAAATAGCATTTAGTGAATGTACTGTACCATGGCCCATTTCAGTCTGGGCATAGGTGCCAATGATCTCCAGGTTCCAGGCAGGCATGAAGAAGCGATCCTGCTGCTCTGGGGTTGCCTGGGTGAGAAGGGTGGGGAGGAACATGCCCAGATGAAGATCCAGAGGCTCAGGCCGTCCTCGATGAACAAAGCTGTGAAGAGGTGCCATGGGATGGGAGCGTGAAGGCAATGTTATGGGAGGGAAGCAAGCAAGAGGATTCATGGTGGCGATTCAGGAAGAGACAAAAAGAAAAAAAAAAAAAGATTCATGTGTAAATCAGAATTCAGCAGGTGTATTTTAGAAAGCCAGAGCACTCTCCTTTCCTCAGATCTGAGCAACAAAAAACATGCTTACTCTGAAATAAGCATGCTGCAATTAAATTCTTTCTAATCCTATACAAAATGCATTTGCAATATTCACCTATTTTTGCTGACAAATCATTGATGATGGATAAAATGATCAATCCAAACTGAAAAACGAAGACAAGATCCTCGCTAGGGTTTGGAAACCAGAGGCCACTGAGTTAAAAGAGGGGCTGAGGCAGAATGGCAGCTTGTTGAAGATGTGGTCTGCTGGGAGGTAGCGAGCCTTCATCTGTATGAACAAAGTCCACACTTTTTTCACAGCTGGAGAGCAGAACGTGGCACAAGTCCCAGTTCAGCCCGCTGAATGAGCTAGGTTTTCACTGGAATATTTAAAAAAAATTAAGTCTGCACTAATTTTTTTAATTATTATTGTTAGTTAAAAATTAGATGTATATATTACATACCCCTCCTAAAATTCCTGCTATCACCTCCCTTCAACTCTCGCTATTTTAAAGGCTCTCTTAAAAGGAAAGTGCTCTGCGTGTGTCAAAGTTGTCAACATAACATGGCAAGAAAGCCAACATTTTTCAGCGTGGCAATCATCAGCACAAAATCTCTCCAATTAAACATGTTTCACCTTCCTGCAAGTTCTATCAAACACCACTGTTAGGTAGTTAAGCGGGCTATGAAGAATGTGGAGATGAAAAGCTAAACGCTTCCTTACATTTTTAGTATTAATTGCTTTGAGTACTTAGAGCACTGTTCGTTTCTGTCTCCTCCAAGGTACAACAAACTGTTCTACTGCAGTGTTCTCCAGTCTCAAGATTATTCCATTTACTTGAGACGTTTTTCGAAATACAGAGATTATTTTTGAAAGTATTACTAACTTCCAAAAAATAAGGAAAAAATCAAACAGCATGAATTCACATCGCACAAAGCTGACAACACTGCACAACAGGGAATGCAAACCATGAAAACAGTTGGGGTATAGATTGTTGATCAGTACTTCTCCCCAGAGACTAAAGCATGAATGTGCCAAGTGAACAAATAATGTAGTTTGTTTTTAACAGGATTTTTTTAAGTGGGAAGCGTGACTGAGAGAACACTTGTCGGAGCTCTGCTCGAATTCAGCTGGCACACTTAGAGAGGGAACAACGTACTCACGTTACCTCTAGGCATACATGAATGTAAGTGGTCCTCTAACAACCGTAGTTCTTCGGTTTATTTGTAGGTACCTGCAAATATCAGCCAGCTAATAATCCCAGCAATGTTTTATAAGCTTTTTGACTGAACAGCGACCAGGCTCAACTGAAGACTAATGGTTATTTTAATCAGGAATATCAGATCTTAAGTGAGTTGGGTGCTGGTGAGATACATACAGCTGATAGTCAGACTGAGAAAAAAGCCCTTACTTACTAGCCATAGCTATAAGGCAGGTAGAAACAACACCATATTTTCATTTCTCCTTTGTGTTTCCCTTTGAGCCTTTTGTTTTGTTTTTCAATCATTCACTATGAAATAGGTTAAAACCACTACAGACTACCACAAGGTACTCCCTAGGTTGAAATTTGACTAGCTACCCATCCAGGCTGGGATTCAGTTCAGAGGGCTCTTTCCCCCATCACCAATTTCTAAACATCAGGCTTAAATTAAGCAGAGCTCAGTGACAATTACAGAAGCTTTACTGACGGAACAGATGTCCAGCATCCACAGCAAGAACGCCAACCCACCGTACTTTCATTATTCAGCACGGCAGGTATATTCACTTTACTATATTACCGTTGCATTAATTCTGTTAAGTGCCAAAATAGACGTTTTACCACCAAACTCGAGAGCTGCAAGCATCCCCAACCATCACCAGGCAAGAAAGTGCAATGATCTAACGTGAAACAGCAAATAAAACAAATCACTTTGGTGTGGACGTGTGCCTGATTTAAAGAAGGCGGCGTGAAAAAGCAAACACAGTTAGCAAGCATTTTTGTCAGCCGTTTGACTCCGCTTCCCATGGAGTTCAGTTTGCTAACTCCATCTCTCTGAAGCAGAACAGACGATGGGATTTCCTCCGTTGCATGTTCCATGAAGACTTCAGCTAGCACAAGTAACGTAACCTACCAAGCAGGCATCCAACTTGATTACCATCCAACCTGAGCAGCTGTCCAGGCTTGTACACATCACGCTTTCCAGGTTCAGATGCCAGCACAAGTACCGACACCCTTGGTCTGTTAAACTATTCTTGCTGGTGTTTAACATCTGTAATTCCAGGTTCTGGGCTAAAAATGTGTGTTTTTATCCATTAAACATTCTTCCATTTGGACAACTGAAGGTAGTTTTCCTCAATAGTAGGAATCAGATCTTCTTCTTCTTCTTCAGAACCAAGATCTTTCCATGACGTTACACAGCTGCAGTGGAGTAGCACCTGGAAGGACAGTGCTTGGGGCAAAGCATACCTTACTTTCAAGAGCATCTCATCATGTTACCCTGCAACTGAAGGTGTAGGCTTGACCTGTTTATTCAGGCTGATCAAGCACTAAGAACTCTGCAACACATGCCTCGATCCAGGCCAAAATAAAATCCGCAGTACTGCTGACTGACATGTTCCAACTAGTTCAACTGAAATTCGGACTCCCAGGGCTTGTAACAACCTCGTCTTAAACCAGAGGCAAACAGATTTGAAGTCAGGGATCAGCTCAGAGGTGCGTTCTGGAAAAGACCCAAACTAACCCTGTGTGTTAGGATGAGAGACAGAACAGCTCTCCAGCTATCAGGCTGGAGACATCAATGGTTTACCAAGTTACTTTACCTTTCCCCTTTCAGTTTTACCCAGGGAGCATCATCAGTTTACGAACTGGAGTTACAGAAAAGAGGTTACCCAGCGATCCCTGAAGGGAACTAACCATGTCCCATTTCGGTTTGGGCGTAGGTGCCAACTATCTTGACTCCATGGACCAGAGGCAGCCATTTCTTCTTCTGAGCATCAGTCGCTTGGCTCTCTATGGTTTTTTGAAACATGCTGAAGTGTAGACCAAAAGGTTCAGGAAAACTGCCCAAGCATGTTCTACAGGAGAGAAATAGAGGGATCTGGATCTCAGTCTCACTGAGAACGAGATCCTGAAAGGCTTTTCTCCAACTGTAGCATAAGATAACGTTTGCTATTTCGACTTTTCTTTGTCCCACGAGCAGCCTCCAAACACGGAGGCGTCAGAAGCAATGCTAATGGGAAACATTTATTTCAGGTTATTGTCTTCATGCTCTGATTTCTGCTGTTGTAACGTAGCTAGGAAAAAAGAACTACGCTACAAGATGCACTGGGAACTTAAAACAGAGGACAGGAAAACCAAATTATTTTTCCCCCCCCATCCCTCATGCTTGGTGGGAGTAAATCCCACTGCTGCTAGGGGCCTAGAACTAGGCCGTTATTCCTTAGAAGCACTACGCATTGAAAAGGAAAGGCTTCTTAGGTGACCCAGTGCTTTTCTGAAGGGCTCTGCATTACCTGTATCTGCTTCCATCAGCTGGGAGATGTTGAACTCACCTTCCACTAAAACTCTTAGAGGCTAATAGTGGGATGTAAGAAAAAAATCAAACATTTTACATAGGCTTCACCAAAACAAATTATTTCATGATTTGTAGCCACAGAGGCAGGCAAATTCTGTTCCCAATGAAAACAAACTCCGGGACAAACATGCTGCAGAGTTTCGCTGTGTAAAAGCTGTGCAGTGACAGCATCTTCAACATTCTGCAGAGCCTGAGGTTCTTTCATCTTCCATCTACTGCACATGGATGCTTTTTCCATCCAGACTCAAACATAGAAGAGAAACACGTGCTCTGCATGAATACCTACACACAAGATCTCTTCCACCTGCTCAAGGGATCTGCACAGGAGTGCCTCCTTCCATCGAGGGGTATTAACGCCTGCCCAGGAAGCAGACTGAGGTTTGTTGCCGGTGCAGATCTGAGTGGCAGATATTATGCATCCAGTTTTTCCAATTACAGCAGCGTTTGTGGCTGGCTTTTTACACTGCGCTTGGAATGAATGGCTGGGAGCAGAGAATAAATCATTTACAGCTCAACAGATCCCTACCCAAACTGTGCAAATCAGCCTTAGGGCGAGAGAGCAGGACGATGCTTCTTCAGGACCACTGAACTGCGTGTTGAAGACACTTATGTTCACTTAGAAATTGTGCTGTTGAACAAGACCAAACGAGCCAGGAGCAAAACGCGCGTCATGAAGTAATCCCATACTTGCTATTCACGTGCTTTCAGCTGGTGTGAATGAAAGCACAGTGCCTAGAGTTCTTGGGATCAAGGCAGTCGCTTCCCTGAGCGGAAAATATTACGTTGCCTACAGCAGCAGCACATCTACCTGCAAAGCAGAAGTTATTTTTTTGAACAAAGGCTTTCAAATGCTACACAAATAGGGAGACCGAGTATTTTGCAGCATTGATGTGGTTTCTTAAGTGGGCTTTTCCTTTTACACCTACACAGTAAAAGGTGTTAGAAAGGATTTAACAGATTTGTCTGATAGCACAAATATCAACCTTAGTGTGTCCTACCAGTACCTAAAGGGGGCTGCAGGAGAGCCGGGGAGGAACTCTGTGTCAGGGGGTGAGGAACAGGACAAGAGGGAATGGCTTAGAACTAAAAGAGGGTAGGTTTACATCAGATATAAGGAAAAAGTTCTTTACTCAGAGGGTGGTGAGGCACTGGAACAGGCTGCCCTGAGAAGTTAGGGATAGTCCATGCTTGGAAGTGTTCAAGGCCAGGCTGGTCATGGCTTTGGTCCGGTGGGAGGTTGTAATTAGGTGATCTTAAAGGTCCCTCCCAACCCAACCCATTCTGTGACTGTGATCCATGGACAGAGTACAATAACGTAATAAAAAGCTAAGTAGTAAAGCTAAGTGTATTCCTGAGACTCCAAAGCTAAACGAACAATTGCAAAGACATTCTCAGCCTGAAGAACTCAGTTACAGAATAGGATCGTTTACTTTAAAGCAAAATCTGCAAGCAAAACGTCCTTGCTTTTGCATTTCTTGAGGTAACTCTCAAGAAAGAATGTGAAGAACCTCTCAGTGGGCAAGAAGCCGGGGCTGTGTCTGATCTGTGCTGACTGGGCTTGAGGTAACAACCACATAGCTACCAGCCCCTTTTCCAGCTGTATCAAAAAAGCAAGTCAGCCTCATCCACTCTAAATGAATTTAGCAGTGGCCAATAGGGCCCCTATTGCAATTTGTCTGGTTTGATACTCTAAAAGCTACTCCAGGTCCTAACCTGAACACCAAAATGAGAGGTAGAGGCATTCTCACAAGGAAAGTGCACATTCACGCTTATGAATATGGGTATTATCTGTTGACTTGCAGCTCTCAGACCTTTTCTCTGTGCCCCAGTTTCTCCCAACTGCTCTTCTCTTCTCCACTTAATCCCATTTTCCTCGATGAAGGCTATTTAAATTCGAAGGTGAATTAGGATTCACCAGACTGCTCTCTTCAAAGAGCTGCGTAGCACTGTGGATGTCAGAACAACATCCCACTTCTCATGCTGACTTACATTTTGCTGCAGTTGGACTGTAAAAGAAACCTCAAATATGAGCACGTTAAGGCTGCTGGCCTTCATAAACAGGAGCCCCAACAGTGTGACTGCAGCGCTGACGTGGTAAAACACAGGAAAAACTGTCTAGATAAGAAACAGTTAAAATGGCTTCTCTATTGAATAGATCTTGTGTTTTGGAGGAGCATTCAGCTCAACATATCTCAGCAGCAAAAACTGTTGAAGCACACCTTCAGGTCACCTGACGGAAGCATTTCTCATCAATCAAGCTGTGACGTGGGTCATTTCACAATACAAAAATCACTGAATGAACTTCCAACTACATACAAAAACTACAGCACTATCTGAAAACACCCCAAAAGGCTCCCCAACAGTCACTACCTACATAAACAAATGGCTCCCTGCTCTTCGGGGACAGTCACAAGGTGAGTGGGATTATTGCAAAATATCTTAAGCTTCCAGATGTAGAAATCTGGTAAGTTCAACTTGACAACGGAATCAGAACGTCAATCTATTTCATAAACTTCATTAAGGCATGTCACAACACCAGAGCCATTCAGTTTTCCCATTTGGAAAACTGAATAAACCCAAAGAGTTTCTCCACATCAGCTTTGTCACAAAGCCCCTTCTCATTAGCACTTGGGTAATTGGGTGGGATTGACGAGGTATAATAGTTTGTCACCCAGCGGGTGAGAAAGTTGGATCAGATTTTAAAATGAACATGAAATCAAGGGATGAAAAGAACTTTTTCTTTCATACATTAAGAATCACTAAGTTAATACCCTCCCTTGCAAACACTAGACATAATAAATTCAGATCAACATTAACAGCATGTTCTGATACGGTTCTTACAGCAAACAAACTTCACTTATTACTAAGAAGCGTGTGTACTGCTCTTCACTCTTCTACATGCTGTTAATACAGAAGACATTGGAAAATAGTCTGCAATAGCTGCGATTATCTCTGGAGATCCTGAATACCTACAATTGGAGTTGACTCTGAAAATAAGCAAGCCTTCTCCAATATGCTGTTGATTTTTGGATCGTGAACTTGCCTAGTCACACCTAACTATTCAATCACAAAAAAATATTAATATATTATTGGAACCTACATTAAATATTGGAGTTTTTACCCAGTCAGTTAAGAGCTGCAGACTAAAATGAATCTTTGAAAATAAACTAGAATCCATCATTTGATTACGTCAGAAGTGCCTGTTTTATAAAATACTGTTAGCTAAATGCTAATGGTAGATGTCTTTCCTAAAAGGCAGTATTTACATTGCAAACTTCATGGAAATTTGCCAGCTGGTATACTGGAAATACCTCTCTGAATTTTCTCCTATGTAGTAACTGAAGAAACTCCCCTACTGCCTCCAGTAGGAAAACGCTGGTGTAGGAAAAAATTAATGATTAACTTTTGCCATCCAGCACCTGCAATCTAATGAACTTTCTGGATATCACTGTCCAACGACACCAGCTCTCAAAAGAACTTTGACAAAGTTCTCCACAAGAACGTTCATGACGTTGGTCGGTGCAGACCAGCTTCTTTGAAATTAAGCCCACAGCAGAGAAGGTGTTCTCAATTAACTAGCTCCAGTATTCACACCACGAGGCCAGTGGCAGCTCTTTTACAAATCCCATCAGAGGGCTCCTGATTCTACCGGCACATTACATCATGTGCAATGCCTATTTCATGTGCCAGAGGATACACTCATGGTCTTATGTGCAGAGTTCTAGAGCTGCGCAATCCCTGTTAATCAGTTTACTTGATTATATCAGAGCGAGCTTAATAGAATTAAGGGAGAAAGACAAAGTCAGAATCTCCCACAAGCTGGAAGCAATGAAATTCAGCTGTAAAGACACTTTTACTTTTATTAACTTTCCCCGGGGGTAATACTATCAGATAAACTAAAGGTCAGATACAATAAAAAGTATCTAGGTCAAAGGGAACTACTATAGCACCACGGAGCTTGAGGAGATATGGGACTGAAAAAATATAAACAAGAACTTATAAGCCATCTTGGAACGTTTTCAAGTATGCCTGTAACGCAACTTCATTAGGTCTCAACACAAAGTGGAGCAATCAGCTTTAAGAAACTTCATTTGAAGATCCTGCCTCATCACATCTACTCAGTCAAGTATTTCAGTATATTCTTTATGCGTTTTGGCAAGTCAGACTGCAAGCCCCATTTTTAACCTTCTGCACCACACTTAACAGAAGGGCTGCAACTCTCCGTGTCGTATTTCTAGCCAAAAACCTAAGAACACACAACATTCAGGACAACAGGCCTTCATGGGAAATTCATTGACGCCTTGAAGCCAAGACTTCAATGGGCTTTGCTGCAGGTCTTTAGTTTTCTTTGAACAGCTAACACAGAAACAAAGGTGCAGCTTTAATGGCCCTGGTGATGATAAGAGCGAATATGAGAAGCAAACTCTACAGCTAGGTACCTTTTAAACCAGTAGATCTCCTCCGGATCTGCAATTCCATATTCTCTTAACTTCATAACCATCAGAGAGCTCTTCCTGATGGCTTGCTCATAGCGTTGGCTGCGGGAGAGGAAGTTCAAATCCTCGTGCTGGAAGTCAGGGTCATTAATAACTAAGGCCTCTGGGGACAGAACAGAAAAGGAAAACAAACTCACTTTTCACAGGCCACAGTAAGTTGTGCATGAAATGATTCAGCTTTTTCCCTCTGCTGTACCTCAGGATGCAGAAACCAAAAAATTAAAACATAACATTAAAAGTTAATGAAATTGGAAAGAAGTCACAAAGCTCGTAGAGTGTTTTGGATAGAAGGGCTCTTACAACCGGGCACTTTCTCATTACTCCACGTAAACCACATTTCAAATTAGGCACATTCAGGACTTGGCAAGAGATTAACTCACTGATGTAAGAACTGCAGGCCACTCAATAACTATTTCAACCCCTCAAATGGCCACTGTTATTGTAGGATCAGATTGCCTCATGAACACCTGATCACCACGCAAGTTCTTGGAGGAGGGCACAGCTCTAAGTCCCCCCTGCGCTGTCTGGAAACCGAGGCACCCAGAGGCTACAGACTTTCCCTGTCCCCTTTGGCACAGACATTGGGCAACACCGGCCTCTGACAGTCCCACCCCCAGCATGGGCTGGGGAAGGAAAGATGGCAGCATCTCAGTAACCCCATTTATCCTAACAGTGACGGGTGAGAAACACGCCAACTCCGTACCGTTGGGCAAGAGCATACCAGAAGGACAAAAAGGAGGGGAGAGGGCCTCAAACAAATGCCCCCGGGAAGCTGCCTCTCACCCGGCAGAAAGGCGAGGACAGGAGCACGGCACCCTTTTACCAGCCTCCAATCCCCCCTCCTGCACCCCAAGAGGGGAATCCCTTCCCTCAGGCACCCCCCTGCCTGCACACCCTCTCCTCACAGCCTGACACTCTCCCTGGAGCCCTTCATCTCCCCCAAAACCCCCTCAGGGCCTCCCTCTCCCCTCACCTCAACCACCCTCTCCCCTCAGGGCCCCCCTCTCCCCCTCAGCCTCCCTCCCCACGCCCCCCGGGCCCCCGCCCCCCCCGTCCCCTCCCCCTGAGCCGCCTCTCCCGAACCCCCCCGGGCCCCGAGGCCTCCCCCCTCTCCTCACGGAGCCCCTCGGGGCCTCCCTCACCGATCTCCTTGCGGCGCCGGGTGCGCTCGGCGCCGCCGTCCAGGATGTGTGTGAGCAGCTCGGGCTGGAAGGTGGCGGCGGCGCGCTCCCTGCGCAGGTCCGCGTTCATCATCGTGTGGCGGCGGCTCCGCTCCGCTTCGGCTCCGCTCGGGTCGGCTTCGGCTCCGCTCGGGTCCGGTTCGGCTCCGTTCGGGTCCCCTCGGTTCAGGTTCGGGTCCGGTTCGGCTCCGTCCGGGTCCCCTCGGTTCAGGTTCGGGTCCGGTTCGGCTCCGTTCGGGTCCCCTCTGTTCAGGTTCGGGTCCGGTTCGGCTCCGTCCGGGTCGTCTCCGTTCAGGTTCGGCTCCGTTCGGGTCGTCTCCGTTCAGGTTCGGCTCCGCTCGGGTCTTCTCGGTTCAGGCTCGGCTCCGCTCGGTTCAGGTTCGGCTCCCCCCGGCCCAAGTTCGGCTCCTCTGGGCTCGACCCGGCCTGCGCCTGCGTCCAACCTCAGCTCCGCCGGCCCCCGCGTGACGTAACGCCCCGCGACGTCACGCCCCGCCACGTGACGCCACCCCCGGAGCGCGGGGGGGGCGGGAGCGGCGGGAGCGGGCGGTGAGTGCGGGGCGGCGGGCGTGAAACGGGCACGGGGCGTTACAGCGGGCTCAGATATGCATCGTGCGCGGCGTGCATGGGGCTGGGCGCGCATTAAGTCGGGCTTTATATGTGCATGCGACGTGGTGTGCACGGGGCTGGGCGTGCATTAAACCCTACTTTTAATGTGCATGGATGGTGTGCACGGGGCTGCACGTGCATTAAATCCTACTTTTAATGTGCATACGTGGTGTGCATGGGGCTGGGTGTGCATTAAAACATACTTTAAATGTGCATACATGGCGTGCACGAGGCTTCACATGCATTAAATTGTACTTTAAATATGCATATGTGGTGTGCACGGGGCTGCACGTGCATTAAATCCTGCTTTAAATGTGCGTGCATGGGGCTGTGCAGCATTAAATCCTACTTTAAACGTGCATGGATGGTGTGCATGGGGCTGCACGTGCATTAAATCCTACTTTAAATCTGCATGCATGGTGTGCATGGGGCTGTGCAGCATTAAATCACACTTCAAATGAGCATGCAACATGATGTGCCCGGGGCAGGGCATGCATGAAACCGTACTGTAAGTGTGCATGCAACGTGGTGTCCCTGGGGTCAGGCATGCATTAAATCAGGCTTTATATATGCATACGACATGGTGTGCCTGGGGCTGGGCATAAATTAAATCGTGCTGTAAATGTGCATGCCACATGGTGAGCCTGGGGCTGGGCATGCATTAAATCATACTTTAAATAAGCATACAGTGTGAGGTGCCTGGGCATGCATTAAATCATGCTTTTAATGTGCATGCCACATGGCATGCCTGGGGCTGGGCATGCAATGCACATGTTTTCAGTGTGCATACATGGTGCATCCTAGGGCTGGGCGTGCATTAAATTGTGCTGTAAATGTATTTACATGGTGCATCTGGGGCTGGGCATGCACTGAATTGTGCTTTAAATTGTGCATTAAACCGTGCATGCAATATTCTGCAACCGTGGCTGTGTTTGCCTGAAACTGCACTAAATGCACGTGTTGCATCTGAGACTTTTCATTCCTTGTGAATTAAATATGCCTACAACATTTTGCATTTGAGGCTGAGCATACATTCAATTGTGCATTAAATTTACATACAACGTGTTGCATCTGAGGCTGGGTGTGCATTAAATAGCACACTGGATGCTGCTGCATCTTGGGTATGCATTCAGTTGTGAATTAAGTAACAGACTGAGCGTGCACATAACACGTGGCGCGTGCAGCCAGGCATTTAATAATGGATTAGTTAAATGGCTCATTAAGTGCCCATATAGCATGCTGCGTTTGGACAGGGCACACATTACGTAGTGCCTTGGATAGTGCACCAAGCGTGCAGATAGTGTGCTGCACTTGAGCCAAGCATGCATTAAATGCACACGTAACGTGCTGCTGCTGATGTTGTGCAGTGCATGCAGGATTGCCCTGGTTTTGGTGGCCTCCCACAGCTGGTCTATGGGATGGCAGCGGGGCGTTTTGAGAGGTTACAGCCCCCTCAGCAATGCATGGGGGGGAAGAGGTGCAAAGCATTAAAGCCATGGGGTTGCAGCTCAGCTCAGCGTGTCTTTGCTGCTGTGGAATCAGTACTGGGGTTCCCCAGCACCCTGGGAGGCATCGCTTGTCTGGTTTGCAGGGGTCGTGGGCAGCAAGTGGTGTCTTACCCCAGCGGGGCAAAAAAAACATAGAGAAAAGCAGTAAGTGGAGCACAGAAACCTGCCAATCCCAGAGACCCTACAAGGGAGAGAGCAGAGAAAACGATGCCAATAGAAACCACTGTGGGGCACAGCCACATGCCTGCCCATGGTACAAGATTGTTCTCCACCTGCAGGATCAGCCAGTATAAGAATTCCCTATCCTGCAGCATGAGAAGACTCAGGACTATCCCTTAAGTCTTTCCACATGGCCCCCTGTCAATGCAGCAGCCTGCATCTCCATCCTTCACACTCCCTGAACAGCTCAATCCCTACTTTTCTTCACTCACCATTTTTTCCACTTCCTTAATCTTTATTAACTCACATGAAATGTGGGGGAAACCTGGGGGATCTGGTGGGCTGCCTGTTGCTGTCCATGTTGGATTGTGGTCACCCTCCATGCCAGGGGGGAGGATGCTGCACGCAGGACTCAGCAGGGAAGCTCGGCAGCTCTTGCAGCCCCCTGGCTGGGGGGGCATTGGCACAGCAGGAGTTTCAGGGCAGTCTCACGTGGTACTGGGTCACGTTCAGGTTGGCAGGAGCTCAAATCTGCTTCACTACAGGCCCAGCGGTGACTACATGAGATGCTGCCAGGTGCTGGGGTCTACTACTTCCCATGGGAGATCAACAGCTCCATCCCAGAGGGGGAGGCGCTGAGGACGTTTGGCAGGTGAGAAGGGTACCCCAGGTGTCAGGCCTCTCCTTCGCTGGCCTATGTCCCCCTGCTTTGTTTGTAGTCTCCATTGCACACCGCTGAGCTTCCTGCGTCCATCGCTCCCAGGTTATGCTGCTACGACCTGGCCCGGTCCGAAGCCGTCCTCAGTGCTCAGCACAGCGCAGCCCAGCACCTCGTCTGCGTGGACACCCGACTGGTGGAACCATTTGAAGCCCAGCTGGGATCTCTCTACATGGTCCTAGGAGAGGCTGAACACAGGGAAGGTAAACGCTGGGCGCATTTGAACCCTTTAACCGGGTGCACAAGTTGCCCGAGAAAAGGAATGTTGGCTTGAACCAGCGGTGCTGAGGCGCGGTCTCCGTTTCCCACCACAGCCGTGGGCTCAGGCACTCGGTGGTGAGAGCTCAGTCAGCGCCGCCTGCCACCTGTGCAGCCCTTGAAATTGTTTAGCTACCACGTGCTTCAGTGTCAGCATGCGTACCATGGCCACAAGCCTTACTCGAAGGAGTCCCCACACGGTGCTACAAATTGCACAACGCTGCTTTTGTGCCACCTGCTCGAGGAACCGGTGCCCAGTACTCCTGCTGGTGATTCTTCAGCTCCTTCACACCTCCTTGGCACACGGTGAGACACACCATCGGAGGTTAACATGGGCCAAGGCAGCCTCATCCTGTGCCACTGCCTCTGGTCACACAAAGTGCACAATTTAGGGCAGGAGCAGCCTGTCTCTCCTTGCTGACCACAAGAAGAGCCACCTTGTCTTGGTGAAAACCTGGTGCTCTGGCACAGATTTCTTTAGAAGGCAGAAGTGCCTTAGCAATACAACCGAGCTTGCGGAACCTGTATTAAAGCATTCTGGCTCCATTGCCATCAGATCAGGTTGGCTTTGCTCCGTGACTGATTACAGCAACACCTCCCTGCAAGCTGGCTGGGTCGCTCCTTGCCATCCTTGAAAGGCTCTAATTATACCCCTGCTCTCAGAGATGGGGCATGAGGAACACGGGCAGGCTTTGTCACACAGGGAGCTCTGCTGTCACCCTGTTGCCCTTTCCTGGGGTGTCCTGAGTGTTGTTCCAGCTGCACTGTGCTTGGCCTGCGGAGTGGATCAGGGCTGGGCCACGGGGTTGTGAAGCAAATCCCGAGAGTTGTCTTGGCCACACCTGGTATCAAGCATCCACATTTGTGCCCTCGAAACCCTTGGTGGTATGTGGAAAGCCACAAAGCACGTGGCTTCTGGTGCGTCACCTGCTAAGCCTCTGATGCAAAATTCCTTCAGAAAGACTTGTTGTTTTGGTTGTCACCGCTTAGGAGTGAGCTGGCCCCATTTTGCAGGCATGGAAGGGGAGGACTGAGAGGCATCACTGAGCCTCTTTAAGCCCAGCTTTGTTCTGTCCTCTTCTTGCCCACACAGAGGCATTCACAGATGGGCTTAGACCCAACCCTGATGCTTTTTAGACAGGGAAAACCAAAACCGCACAATCCAGCCACAAGGTATATGGATGCTGCGTGGCCGCTGAAGGCAGTGCAGTGTTAGCCACCAGCAATTGGCAGCCAAAAAGGCAGAGGGAAGTGTGTCACTGAATTAACGTGTACTCGGGGCTGTGGTGGCATTCAGCCAGACTTGTCTCCTGCAGGATCTTGGGCCATGGTTATTTGGCCACTTGGAGCCATACGCTGCTAGAAGGAACCTCTCTGTGTGCCCCCAAGCCCCTGCATCTGTTTTTCCTCCTACAGAAGCTTCCCGTTTATATTCCTAGGTGAGAATCCTGTGATAAAAGCCCGAATACTGACCTGTGTGGAGGGGATGAACGTGCCTTTGTTGGAACAGGCCATACAGGAGCAGAGGAAGTACTTCAGCGAGCGGCAGCAGCGGATGGGAACGGACGCATCCTGATGGCTGTTCCAAGCCATGCCATGCGCTGGTCCCCACCACGGCCACCTGGTAGCACTGCCATTTGCAACAAACATCTTGAAAGTGTATTTAGAAGGTGGGTTTGAAACACAACTGCTTTTTGCCATGGCAGAGAGAAGGTAGTAAGCAGGGGAACATGTGAAGACTGTGAATCAGTATGTAGTTGTGGAGCTGCCAGCCTGGGCCGGCTGTCATCACTGAAAATAGCTCTGGGAGGCAGGTTTGTTGTTTAAGAGGGTGGGTAAGGAAAGAGCATGTGATTTACAACAGTCCTTTTGTAATGCAGGGCTTAGAGAAGTCAGAAAAAGGCAAAGTATATGAAACTGGAGTTAAACACCTGTGCACACCCCCACACACACTACCAAGGTGCAGCAGATAGAAGGTAAAGGGCATTAGTGCAAAGTTCATTAGCCCTGCATGGCTGCGGGTCCACGAACACACACGTGTGTTGGGTTGCAGTGACTCAGCTGCCACAGAGGAGCATTTCTGGCAAAGCACTCAGGTCTGGACTGAGCAACAAAGGAACAAGAAGGGCGAGGAGTCACTATTTTCAATAGCACTTACCTCTACAGGGGTTCAGGAGCTCATGTTCAAGGCAGGTTGTTGACTTTAGCTCTAAATTAAATATTTGCAGTGCCCGGAGATCCACCACTTTACTTTCTTCCTTGACACAATTAAGTTTAGGAAACCTTAAACCACTAATTTTTGGAAGCATCTAAAGGTTTTGATTGATATATTCTTAAATAAAGATTGAAAGAGAATGTGACCTGTCTTTTATTGATTAAAAAACTCTTTCTTGCTAAGACAAATGCATTAGGCCCAGCAGAAACACCACAGATGATGTAAGAAAATTTAGCAAAATGCAATTTTCCTCCTACTACTAAGTACTGGGTGTGTAAGGAAGCACTTGGTTTTGAAAAAGTTGCAAGAAGAGGAGTCGAAATTACATCAGAGCCACTCTGGTTTAAGAACATAGTGCTTGGCCCACCCAGTAGGATTAAACAGTCAATAAAAAGACAAAAATCACTAACATGAGATGAGAATAAAATGCTAGTGCATGCGAGAAGACTTTCCTGTGCAATGGGAACTGCTGGACCTGGAGTAAATCGGGGCTATGGTTCTCTGTAACTCAGGCACCTTCAGCCTTTCCTGGTTTTTGCTGGTGAAGTGTTCAAAAACTAAGTACTGAAGCCACACAGCTCACAGACACAGATCAAAATGGAACAGATATTGGCAAAGTCCCATTTTACCAGCAGGCCTGATTCAAGATCCTGAGATTGCTCAATAATTACAGTGCTTGTGATAATCTTTAATCATAGTTTAGCCTTCTGTTTTTCTTCATGCAGTTACCGAGCTCCGAGATCCCTACCTCTGCACAGTCTGTTCAGCCCAAGTCCAAAAACATAAGAGGCAAGATTTCACTCTGTTTTTGTAAGAGACCATGATTTGTTTGTCATGTGTTTATATTTCATCACCTGTCTGTTCTCCTGCCTTCCTCCCTATGCTTATGTTTTATCCAAATTGCCAGGTCTGCCATAGAATTGGGAATATTCAAGATACCAGGTTCTTAAAAGTGTTAAGGGAAGAAAGAAAAAAACAAACAAACAAACAAAAAAAAACAGGTAGAGGAGAGGAAATGTGGCAGTGCCTTGAGATGCAGATGGGAATGCAAACTCAAACTTTACAACCCACAAGAGAACCCACACAGGAGCTTGCCTTGGACATGAAAACCCATAAGGAGCTGGGGCCCAGCTCTGCTAGCCACTTTAGTTCTTCCAAATCAGCATCAGTTTTAAGGTATTTTGAGCTGTTGGCTCAGCAAAGTCCTAAATCAGTCCCGTTTAGGTCACCTAAAAGTGCTGTGGACACACAGCCAGTGGGCTGCTGTGTCCTGCTGTGCCCACCCCAAGACATGCAGCCCCAAATTCTGGAAGAAGGCAGACCTGGATCTCTGTGGCTCTACCTTTTGTGGTGCCTTGATGTGTAATATTTTTTAATCTTGTCTTCTGCCAGCTGGCAAGTCAATAATTAACCCACCCCCTACAAGGACATCTTCCAAAGGGTGACCAAGCAGTGCAGCCCAGAGCATTAAGGAACAATTGCACAAGACAAAGAAAATAAGACATTTGTGCTACATGTTTGCCCTGAGCATGTTCCAGGGAGTCCTAATTAGACACCACATCCCTTTTATGCCAGGCACTGTACCAGCAGAGCTGGAGAGCTTCTCTTGGCCCCATGCAGCCTTTTCCACAGACCCCATGTGCCACTTTGCATAGGTTTTACTCAATTTTTGCTTTAACCAATATATCTCACAGCCTCAACGCAAGCCCTGGGCAGTCACTGAAGGGCTCAGGGTCTTTTTTGGGGCCCACCAGGCAGCCCCACAACCCAGGCAGCCCTGCCTGCTGGGGGCTGTCCCCACCCACAGGTCGTTCCTGGGCAGCAGGGAAGGAAAGCAGCCACTTGGTGTTCCTGCACCTCATTTCCCCTTGGAAAACAGTGCCAGCTGCCCCCTGCTGCAGCCAGGAGGCCAAGGCCATGGAGACCCTCCAGCAGGTGTTCCAGAAGGTGGAGAAGATCGGGGAGGGCACCTATGGCGTGGTGTACAAGGCTCGCAACAAGCGCACGGGGCAGCTGGTGGCCCTCAAGAAGATCCGCTTGGACTCGTGAGTGGGGCCAAGCCCTGTCCCCAGGGCCACCATGGCCCAGCCCAGCATGGGAGTGAGCAGGAGGGCCCTGAGCACAGCCCAGAGTCCAAAATGGTGCTAAAAGCTCAAAAAGAGCCTGACATGAGGGAAAAGTTCTCTCCAGGCTGACGTGAGCACAGTTAGGGCCCAGCGCTGGCACCGTGGCCCAGGGCCAGGGAGGCAGCCACCATTTTGGGTATGCAGCCTCTCCCTCAGCAGTGTGGTATTGGGGCCTGGTGAGGCTCAGCACCCAGCAAAGCTGATTTGAGCGGGGTCTGAGTACATAAAAGCTTATCCCTGGTCCTCTGGGTTGGCCCTGGGCTGTTTCTGCACTGAGGGGTGTCACTGCAGATAGGCAGCCATGGTGGACTGCACCCCATGACTGTCCCCTCCCTCACCACCCCCGTGGCTCCATTTCCCCCCAGCTCATGCTCTGTTCCAACCCAAACCTGGGGTGCCCGGTATGAGACCCTTCCCTGGGCCCAGAATAAGGCACAGTGTTAGGGAAAAGGGAAATAGCACCCTGCCAAGCTGCAGGGTCCAGCTGTGGGACAGGGTGCCCTACAGTCCACCTTTACCACAGGGAAACAGAGGGCGTCCCCAGCACAGCCATCAGAGAAATCTCACTGCTGAAGGAGCTGAAGCACCCCAACATAGTCAGGTAAGAGCCACGTGAACCCTCCCCATCAGCTTACTGACCAGCTTCTGTTCATTGACATGGTCATCTCCAGACCAAGCAGCAGGAGGGGCCTTCCAGTCCTTCACTGACTACACAAAAAGAAACTACACAAACAAAACAAAGCAAAGCATGCAAGAATCACGTCTGCTTCCTCATTGCACAGCAGTAGCTCACAACATTACTGCTTCACCAACACAACCCGGTTTAAACTACTATTGCCCCTTATCCTGGGTGCTGCTTTTATACGTAACTCACTGCTCTGCCCCAGAGGGCTCTCAAAATAGATGCACCTGTGGGAGGGAGGAGGGATGTTTAGGAATTGGCAAAGGTCTGGAGGAGAAGGTCACCCCAGGTGCCTTGTAAGAGGCTGTAACATCCCTGTATAGCATGGATTCCCACAGAAAGGTACTGAAGGGAGTGCTTGCACTTCTCTTGCAGGCTCCTAGATGTCGTGCACAGCCAAAAGAAGCTGTATCTGGTATTTGAATATCTCAATCAGGACCTGAAGAAATACATAGACTCCTCCCAAAATGGAGAGTTTCCTTTAAGCTTGGTCAAGGTACAGTGCAGAAAGAGTGAGTGCTAATAGCCCCGCAAGAGTGTGTGTCCTTGCTGCCTTCTGCTGGTCAGAGCCAGCACTGAGCTGCTTTTAGCCCGACTGCACAGGGAAGAGATTCATCCTTGGCTGGAGTCATTCAGCCTGTCAGATCTCTGACACTACAGCTGGGAAACCTCCTGGTGCTATTGCTCAGGGCATTTGTTTCCCAGCTGTTTCCAGGCTCTCCAGCCCATCTCATTGTTAAATAAACTGTTGATATGAGGATAACAGAGGAATCTATTGCTAATTGCTTTTGTATGGAGTAATGGATGAGTGGAAGGGACTGCCACTGCTTGAATTGGAATGTCTCTGGCCCCCTACGGAGAGGCAGCACTTTGTGTGCATCTCTAGGTAGTAGCTGGCAAGCCTGATGTTGCATTATAGCAAGGTCATATTTCCCATTCAGGTTGATAAACGATCCAAAGTGTGTTGGTTCACATGGCCAAACCTTTGAAATGGTTTCAGTTGTGGCCTTGTCTAAAATCTCTTCTCTCCTCAGAACTACCTTTTCCAGCTGCTGCAGGGTGTGAGCTTTTGCCACTCGCACAGAGTCATCCACAGGGACTTGAAGCCACAGAACTTGCTCATCAACGAAGCAGGAACCATCAAGCTGGCTGATTTTGGTCTGGCAAGAGCTTTTGGAGTTCCCTTGCGGACATACACTCACGAGGTACTGTTGAGACTCCCTGCCATCTGAGAGCACGGTCCACAATCTGTAGCGGGTGAACCACAGCAGCACAAGTGACTTGATCCACAGCTGTGCCCAAACACTTACTTTTAACCTACCTGCAGCTAAGGGGTTATCTTGTATCCCCAGTGTGCTGACTGCTTCTGTCCCAGCCTGCCTGCAAGCTGGGTTCCCACCTTCTCTGCATAGGGTATATTTTTTCCAGTGACCTGCTGAAAAACAAGCTGTTAATCCTAATCATGCTGTCGCTAAGGTGTCTGCTAATTAGGCATGGCCTTGGCACACTCTAATTTGCACAGTCACTGCAACACAACTCAGAAAAGAGAATCCCATGCCTCTACACAGAGCCTCTTCGTTGGTTCCTTACCAGGTGGTGACTTTGTGGTACCGAGCCCCTGAAATACTCCTGGGATGCAAATACTATTCGACTGCCGTGGATATCTGGAGTATCGGCTGCATCTTTGCAGAAATGGTAGTGTGAATTTAAATGGTGTCTGTAATGAGTGGGGAGGACACAGCTGCAATGGGAAGTGGAAAAGGAGGGGCAGGATGCAGAAAGTACTGTGGGCCCACCCTGTGTTGGGGTGTGTATTATGGAAACTCCACCCCGAGGGTTAGCTGGTAGTTAACTGAACACTCGGAAGGAAATCTGCTGGCTCTAGGGGCTTGGCAGAAGGCAAAGCAGCCTCTGTAGTCCAGTTGCAGCATCAGTATGTGGCAGTATCAGACTTCATTCTTGCCGCTGCAGCATTCTGAACCTGGGAGGAGATGACTCTCTTGCAGGTGTCCCCCAGCAGGCTGCAGAGAACTAGCACTTCAGAACACGGCACAACATTGCTCTGTTTGGGTCTCCTAGGTACCCATAGTCTAATTTGAAGAGCTCAACATCCCTGCAGTGAGATGAGGCTGCCCCTAGCTCCCAAAGCCCATGAGGTGCAGATCAGCAGAGCCCGGGCAAGGAGGTGGGGAGGGTGCTAGCAAGAGAAAATGGTAGGAAACTGGAGATGAAGAGTGGTAAGGGTCTGGTTGAGAGAGAGGCAGCCTCAGGGGAGCCTGGGTCCATGGAAGGAAGGTGGAGACAAGCCCTGGTGAGTTTTCTAGCCACTGCCTGAACTGTCCTGGTCTGCGGACAGCAGTTTGCAGAAGGAAATAGGGCACAAAGCTAACAGAAAGGTGGGAACTGGCTACTTTTTTTGCCCCAGGTGACCAGGAAGGCCCTGTTTCCAGGGGACTCCGAGATCGACCAGCTCTTCAGGATCTTTCGCACCCTGGGTACTCCCACTGAGGCGACCTGGCCTGGGGTGACACAGCTGCCTGACTACAAGAGGGACTTTCCTCGGTGGAGAAGGAAAGAGATGAAGGAAATCGTTCCCAACTTAGATCGAGATGGCAGAGACTTACTGGCAGTAAGTGGGGGTTCATAACATCACCTGGGGAGACAGGACCCTATCAAACTGGGAAAAAATAGAGGTAGCTGGGACTGATCTACCTTGAAGTGCGTTAGCTGATTTGGCTCTAATGTTCATCTTTGCCATCACATAAAGACCAAATCATAGAATCGGGTTCAATGCTGGCTCTGAAATAGGGCTGTCAGTGTAGGTTCCCCTAAGACACCACTGCACAGGGGGTCAGAAAGCCCCTGTAGTGTAACCCACATGGTAACTTCAGCTGTGGGTTACTCCTGAAGCCCAGAGAGGGGAAAAGCCAGGAACAAAATCTGCATTTGGGCCCAGCCATGTGCAGGTGCAAACAATCACTTGGCTTTTAGAATCCTAAACCTGGTGGGTTTTTCTCTTGGCAGCAATTGCTCCTGTACGACCCCAGCAAGCGCATCTCAGCCAAGGCAGCTCTCAGTCACCAGTACTTCTTCTGGAAAAGCCCACAGAGCGCCGAAGAGCAACGTGTGATGCAAAGACACTGCAGATGAAGTGACGCAGCTCTCCCTGTGCACTTGCACCTCTGGGTAGCAGTGCAGATCTGGTTTGGGGCACTTAGGGGACTAGCTGGGACTCGGGGCCTCAGTTCTGAGGAGCCCCGAGGGGAACATTCTTGCATTTAGAGACTCTCAGCCTGTTGCTGGAGGAAGATTTGCCTAGGTTATGGCCAGTAGAGCTGTTTTGAAGAGGTCATGTGGAAAGGTGGGATTACTTATCAGCATAAAACACTGACATGTAAATGATAGAGCATACTTGTCCTTCATTAGCCAGCACGCTAAGGTGACACACAATGTTCTGGAGCATCACCAGCTCTTGCTGCAGGTCTGACGGTGGCAGTTCCTGACGCCAGGGTGTGCTGGAGCTCCACCGTGGGTAGGACATTGCCGTTTGTTGCTGTTAATAGGAACCAGGTTCGTCAGCGTTAGACTCGTTGTTTAAGTTGAGCTGTTTAATAGAACTAACATTCTGCTGTTTTGCAAGCTGAGGAGCGCTGTAAGGTATCTGAATCGATGCTGTAGCTGGGACAGAGAAGGCAGAAGATCCAGTTAGCACAACGCACTTGCTGCACGTGGTTGGAACGGTGACAGCTGAAACACCAGCTTTCCATCATCGGTCCAGATGTAATGCTGGTTCCTTTGCTTTATTGTCTTGGAAAAGTTTTTGCCTTGAAGTGTTTGGAGAATTATAGCTAACTTTTAATGTGTTTTTGACATCTGAGAGTTGTTTTTTTTTCCAATACAGAAAAAAAATAAAGGCTTGTAATTTGTTCAGAAACATCTGTGTTTATTGCTTGGCTCAGCCCATCAGGCTAGTGACGCAGGACAAGCTGGCTGGTCCCTTTTTTTTCCACAGACCTCTTCTCCCCTCATCATCTCCTGCACTTTCTTTTATTCTTTCCAGCTCACATCCTTGGCAGGTGCAGAGATGTGCTCTCGATTCTGTTGAGGAACAAGGGGCTGATGGTTCTTCAGCCCAGTGCTTTCTCCATACAATAAGATGGGATGTCTTTCCATCAGTGCTTGCCACAGACCAGTTCAAAGTTAGGTCCTACTTATTTAAATGCTCGAGACAGATTTTTAACTTCGGGAATCCAAAGTTCTGAAACTTCTGTGGTTCATGCTTGTGCACATGCAGCCCCCTAAAACCTGTGAGCCTAGCTGCTGATTTCAGCACAACCTGACAGCTCTCAAAAGCCAGCACATTCCTAAAACTTAGTAACAGCTACACAATGGGGTGAAGGAGAGAGGCTGCTGCACATCTCAGCTGCAGCACAAACCCCTCACCACCTATGAGACGGCAGAAACCTTTAGACTTCTCCCACAGAAAATCCCCTCTCGGCCCAAAACCTGCCTATCTGAAGCCAAACTCTGTTAACCTTTGGCTTGCTCCTTCTTCCCACCTGAGAAAAGGCAGCAGGTGGCTCTGCTTAATTCCCAGCATCAAAAAGACCTTTGTCATCTCTACTGAAGCAGCCACCCCACACTCACCCCCAAGAGCAACACCCAGGGAGCTGTTGCTCACCTCCCTCTGGCCCTGCCCTGCCGCCTGGCTGAATTCCCCCTGCAGGTTTAGCAGCCGCCAGGACCTGGGTAGCTCTCTTGCAACTGCAATTTGCACAAATTAGGTTTTGGGGAGGGTTGCTTTGCTTTTGAAGCTGTTGTTGGGAGTCATGCTGGAGTGCCTGCCTGGAAAAAAGGTGTGCTGCTCATACCAGGGAGGCATGGATCCAGCAGGGGAAAGCAGGCAGCTGGGCTCTCCCAGCAGGAAGACCGAAGTCCTGCTGTGCTCCTGCAGCATCTCGTCTTCTGTATGATAACACCCAGCTTTCAGGGGCACGTTTGAGAGACCTGGATGAATTCTGCTGTGGGAATCATTTCCCTGCCTTTACATACCTGTTTTAAAGTCAAATCATTTTGTACAGACAATGCTCCATTGTTTGCTCTCTGCAAACAAACGCTCATGTTGTACCTAAAAATTTGCAGAAGTGTTGGCTTGCTTTCTTTTTTTCTTTCTTTCTTTTTTTTTTTCCCCCCCTTGGAAATAAATTTCAAGGGCATTCACGCAGTCCAGAGCTATAACTAAAAATACTATGGCTCATCTAGCCCAACCAAATGAAGCAACATGCTGAATTTCAGACATTTATGACCCAACCCCATTGTCAGCAAAGGGAACTAACAACAGCTGTGTTGAAACAGCTGCTCTGGGAACGCCACGATCCAACCCCATCACCCTGTGCCTGAGAAGGGAGGGAAAGCACTACCTGGATCCTCCTGAGCAGCTCACGGCCCTGCCAGAGGCTGGGCTCTGGGAAAGCCCCCTGGCTGTGTGGTGCTTCCTAGGGACACATCAGGAGGGTAGGATGAGAGTGGCTTTCTGCAGATAAGGACCACTTGATAGCAAAGATAAGGATTTCTTTTTTGTTTTTCCAGAAACAAAAGGCAGACCTGCCATCCAAGGGAGACTGCTCAGCCAGCTAGACCGCTCATCCAGCTAATCGTCTCTTAACATCTTCACCCAGCCATGGATAAATACCTATTATCCCCATCACGAAGCCAGGGAGCGCATTATCCAAAATGATCAACCGACTGCCTAATTACCAGAACTCCAAATCCCTTAGTTACACAGCATTCCCTAAAACTATTTAAACAGCACTTCAGGAAAGAGTCACCACGTGACCGTCAGGCTGCTTTAAAAACAAGCAGGGCTTTATCTCATTTGCAAGGGGAGCAGTGAGGACGGAGGGCAGCCCTACAGCCCAGCACCCTGCCCCATGGGTAGGCTGGCAGCAAACTCACGTGTCTGGCAGGGCTCGGTGGAGATGGATCCTCCCTGCTTTCTGCCAAAGGGTGCGAAGCCAAAGCACGACAAGGGTGCTCCCAGCATATTTAGAAAGGATCCATTGATGTGTGGGGTTGTAAGCGTTTTGGGGGCTGTGGTTGGTGTGCTGCTAGCACTGGTCCAGTGCTCCTTAGTTGTGGTGGGACGTGATCCTTACCTGGCCTCGGTCCTGTGCTCTGAAGGCTCACCGTGGCAGGGTTTCTCTCCTGATGTGTCCCCTGGTCCATCACAGCCCAGCCCTCGCCCCTGCTCCTGGCCCACACAGGGCAGGAGGTGATGCACAGTGCCCCGTGTGCTGGCAGCGCTCTGCCAAGAGGGAACGGGCTGGGAACAGCCACTCTGGGGTGCATGCAATGGCCTTCCCCACTGTAAACCAACAAACGTCCCTGTATTGATCATGCCAGTTGAGACAGGCCACAGAGGCAATAAACATTGACACTGCAGGGCATAGGACAGAGCCTGTGTAGCTCTTCGACTGGAAATCTGAGATTTCTGGAGCTGGACTGGGTTTTTTTTTAACTAACTGAGCACTGCCTACTAGCAGGAAGGCAGCAAGACTGTGATGAGTTTGCCAGCATGGGAACAGCTTCTTCTGGGAACCCAGACTCCAAATCTCAGGTAGGCTGTATGGAAATACAGGATATGCTGCTGCTCTGATGGGGAAGAAGGGGAAGGATCTCTCTACTGATAGGGATTTTGGATTGTGTTGAATTTCCCAAGCAGCATTGGCTAAAAGAACACCCTCGGAGGTGAGAGGAACCAATGTTAATAAAAAAAGTCTTTTTTTTTTTTTTTTTCCTTCCTCATCCCACAAAGCCAGGGAACTTTCCAGAACAGGGCAGAGTCCAAGCAAGAAGATCTCACCTCTCATCTCAGCAGGGACACGTGAGAGATGGGACTTGCTCATTGCAGCAAGGGCTGAGCACTGCAAGTGACAGGGTGAAAGCTCACCTTGAAAAAATAAAATAAAAATAGCAAATGCAGATTTTCAGGTATTGCTGGGTGGATCCCACAGCCAAGGGCTGCAGAAAGCAGTTTCCATCACCGTGGACTGCAAGCATCAGCAGTCTGCTACTGAAGGTCACTCCTTCCCTTGCAACACATCTGCCTCCACACGGGTGCAGGACAAGCCCCAAAACCACCTACTTCAATGGGGTTTGGTTTTGCTCAAGGCATGGCTTCATCTGTCAGCAGCTCAGTGAACCAGCCCCAGTCATCCTACAACCAACACCATCCCTGGCCCGCAGCCAGAGAGGCACCAGGGACAGGCAGCAGGAGGGGATGTGGGGTGTTCTCCATTGGGTAGCTGCCTGCACTAGTTGTGGATCAAAATAACATGGAACTGCATCTTTTGGTGACCAAGTCCCAATTTTGGAGGTGTCCAAACAACCAGGGAGCAAAGTCCCATTGGTTTTCAGTTTGAAAGACAAATAAAGCAAAATCTATTAAAAATATAGGCTCACACAAAGAAATTTAGGGTGTTCAGTGCTGTGAGGTTGGGGGAGCAAGGGGCAGCGAACCCTCTATAGATGGGCCCGCGGCGCACACGACTGCATGGGGATGCCAACCCATGCCACGCCAACCCCACTTCAGCCACGTTGCAGCCTCAGGCTGCAGAGAGAACACAGCCACAGAAACACACTTACTACGTTTATTGCATGCAGAAGAATGACCCAACCTGAAAACACTCTGCCTCTCCCCCCCCTTTCTGGGCACAACCACTTTAAACCTACTGCCAGAAGAAGTTCTCGCAAGCAAACCCCCTCTGCAGTCACAGCATCACCTCGGGGTGGCGGGGACCCCGCGTGCTCAGCTCCTTCCACGATCACGTTTTTCTCCCTCGCACGGCGAAGCTGCGCTGGGAAGCAGGGATAGCTAAGACAGAAGAGTATGCAGCCCTAAATGCTAGACGCTCCGTTCCTGTGAGCACTGCTGTGGGGAGAGGTGTTTCGAAGGGATGACCTCCAGAAGGAACCGGGTCCTGAGCTCGCCTGAATCCCATTCAATGCCTGAACCGTGAGAGCTTGGGGGAGCGGCTTGCCTGGTGGTAGGGCTGGTAGCCCTCTGAGGCGGCCGGGAGCAGCAGGAGGCTGCCCAGCGAATCCTTCTGGCAGAGAGCCATGGCCTCCTTGTAGTTTATCTTCTCCTTCGTGATGGGGTCAATGAGATCCTTCTCATAGTTGGACTCATCCTGGAGCCTGTTGGCCAGGTCGCCGGTTATCATCCCTGTCTGGGCGGCTTCCAGCACGGGGATGCGACCGGTTTTCTTGGGATCGATGAGTCCTCCGGTTAGATGCTGAACCTCCAAGTAGGGGAAAGCGCTGTCCCTGGTCATCCATCCCTTCTGGACCGCTTCCCCCACAGACAGCCTTCGCTTGGTCACCGGGTCCTCAATCCCTGTGAAGGCTTTCTGGGCGTTGAGCAGTCTCTGCATGTAGGTCCTGTCGATCAGCCCCCTCTCGATTGCCTTGTGGACTGACAACCGGTCCCGAGAAATGAGGTCTATGATGCCCCCCGTGGCAGCCTGGGCTTCCAGGAGCTTCTGAGCTGTCATGGGATCAAGCAGCTTCTTCGCCACAGCAGTCTTGATGTTGTACTTGGTGTCAGTGGTGGTGTCGTACACACCAGCGATGGGGCATGTGTCATCACAGAAGCCCTTCTGCGAGGGGAAGAAGTTTTGGGTTTGGTGGGTGGTGGGTGACTGGAGCGGGGATTTGGAGATGATGGAGCCGATAGAAAGGGATGACGGAGGCTTAGATTCCCCGGCCACCAGCAAGGCAAATTCAGAGATGGGAATCTTGCCATCCCGGTACAGCTGGTACTCCTCCTTGGTGATCCTCCTCAGCCTTAGCGCATCGTCGATGGAGTACTGCTTCCCGCTTTTCTTGTCCAGGAGAACCGAGACCTCCCCGTTCGGGCCCAGGGTGGTGACTTCCTCCCAGTCACACTCCAGCTCCTGCAGCTGGATGTACTGGCCTCTGTCTATGATACCTCTCTTATAGGCTTCGTAAGGGGACATATCCTTCCCCGTCTCAGGGTCCAATATGGAGATCTTGGTGGAGAGGTTCGTCTCTCTCATCTGGGTCTCATGATTAATTTCTTCCCGACTGACCCTTGACTGGAGATCTCGGATGAACCTCTCCTTGTTGTAGATCTGGTCCTTCTCCCTCAGGATGTCTGCCTCCAGCAGGGAAAACTCATGCTCCAGCTGCTTCTTCTTCTGCCTATCGCTCTCGGTCCGTTGGCTGAGCAGTTTGGACTCCTCTCGCAAGAAAAGGACTTTCTGCTGTTTCTGCCTCTCCAGCTCCCGCAGTTCACTCTCCAGGTTGGCTCTCTCCTGGATGGCCAGGTTCCTGGCTTTCTGCAGCTCCGTCTCCTCGCGAGCCCATGTCCTCTTCATGCCTTCAGCTCTCTCAATCTTCTCCCTGAGCCTCCGCACCTCCTCTTCGGCCTTTTGCTTGGCCCCTCTCTCCCTGCTCAGCAGCTCCCAGATGCGTGCACGCTCACTCTCCAGTGCTCTGTCCTTCTCCACTCGAATCACCTCCTTGTAGATGGTCTTCTCCTGGGATTTTGTTTTCTGCAGGACGTCAATTTGCATCTGCAGGTTCTTGCATTCTCTCTGCAAGTTCAGCACCTCCATCTTCTCACGGTCCAACTCCAGGCGCAGGTTGCTGGCAGACTGCTCGAGGACTGGGTCCTTCTCCAGCTTTACCACTTCTTCCATAATGATCTTTTCTTGCACCGGGACTGGGCTCTCCTCCAGCTCCTTTATCCTCAAGGTAATTTGCCTCATATCTTTTTCCAGCGCAAGCCTCTTGCTTCGATCCTCCTGAAAGTTGAGCAGCTTCTCCTGCTCTTCCACCAGTGCACGAAGCTGTTGCACATCACGTTCCATACGGCGCCTGTTGCTCACCTCCTCGTCCAGACTCCGGCTCAGCCTGTTGTGCTCATCTCGGAGCTTTGGATCCTTTTGAGTCAGAATCACCTCTTGGACAATGACCTTCTCCTCTGGCTTCCTCCTCTCCAGGAGCATGTATTTATTCTGCAGGTCGTAGATAGCGTCCTCTGCAGCTCTCCTCTTTTGAGACATGTTACGCACTTCTTGGCGGAGGCGGTCAGCTTCTTTTTCCAAGAGTGGGTCATTCTCGTATCGGATGACTTCCTTGTTGACCAGCTTGGTTTCCACCTTGGATCTCTCCCTCTTCCACTCGTCCCTTTCACCCTGCAGCCTAATGAGCTGCTCCTGGGTCCTGCCGTTGGTGTTCACTAGTTCATTCAGCTGTTCTTTTAGCCTGTCGATTTCTCTAAGAATTTCTGGACTCTTCTCATGTTTCACCACCTCCTCTATAACCTCCTTCAGCTCCACCACCGGTTTCTGTGACCTGAGGACATTGAGCTCTGCTAAGGCCTCTTCCACTTCACTGTCAATCTTTGTCCTTTTCAGAGTGACTTCCTGCAGCTCTCTTTTCAGGTGAGCAATTTCCTTCTCTGTTTCAGGATCCACCAGGAAAATCTCATTGACCCTCTCTTTAACTTCTACCCTTGGTTTTTGCTTCTCTGCAATACTGTACTGGCTTTGCAGCTCTCCCAGCTCACCTGTAAGCATTAAATTCTTGCTCCTCTCTTCTTCAATTAGGTTTTTAAGCTTGGTAGACTCTTTCAATAACTCTGGGTCCTGCTCTACCTGCTTCACCTCCTTCACGATAATTTTGGGTTCTGCTGTTTCAATTAGTCTTTCCACCTCCTCAATCTTATTCTTCACCTTCACTATCGCTTCCTCTGCGGACTTTCTCTTGAAGGATTCCTCATCAATTTGTAGCTGCAGGGTCCTAACAGACTTCAGCATTTCTGGGTTTTTCTCCAGTTTGATCAGCTCCTTCACCACCACTTTCTCTCGGATGTTGGGCTGCTTTCGCTCTAGCTGATGCAGCTCTCTCTTACGCTGCTCAAGTTCAGAAGCAGCAGCCAAGCTTTCCTCCTGGAGACGTTTGATCTCCTGGCGGAGGCTGGCTGCTTGACTATCCAGGCTTGGATCTTTTTCAATTTTTGTTATCTCTTTGGTGAGCAGCTGGGCAGGAACGGCCTTCTTCTCATTCTCCATCTGCGCAAGCTTCTGGTTCATCGCTTCAATGTCTTCTTGCAGGTTCAGCCTCTTTTTGCCTTCTTCTTCAATCTGCTGTGTCATCTTAGACAAGTTGCTCTCCAGCTGTGGGTCTCTGTAGTATTCTACCACTTCCTTTTCTTCCACTCTTTCAACAGGCCTCTGAGTCTTCAACATTAGCAGCTTGCTCCTGTGTTCCTCCAGGTCCTCTTCTATCTTGACCACTTTTCTCCTTTCCTCCTCGAGCTGTGTTTTCAGCCCCTCAGATTCCCTGCTCGACATGGCTTTGTTTTCAGATTGCTGGGTTTGCTCATGTACAACCTGAATGTCCTCATGCACTTCCTTCTGCAAGGAGGAAACAAAAAATAATTTAAATAAAAATAATAGCCAGGGAAACCAAATCACTCTCTGAATCAAGCACGGAAGCCTTTTTTATGACAAGACATGGCAGGAGGCAGGTACAGAAATCCAACAGCCTCCAGATGAGGCTGCTTGTAAATGACAGACGAGGACACATTCACACCATCTCAAGCAACTGACGTCTTAAAGAGTTTCTGTCAGGGAGATGCTGCAGCAGTCCACAGCGGTGCTTTGTGTTGCCTCAGAGCTGTGGGAGGATAACCTGGCCAGTTTGTGCTGTGCAGCGTGGTGATGGTAACAGCACAGAGCACACCCGTTTAATCTCCTGTCCTTCATGAGCACACTGAATGGAAGCCATCCAGACTGGAGAACTTCCCTACAGGTGAATCAAGCCCTAGAAAGGCATAAAAATCCTACTGCCTGGAAGTGATTCAGAGGTGTGTGAGCACTAAGTTCCAGCCACATTCACAGATGAATCTGAAATTCTCAGTCCATGAATGTTGAATAGGCGTGGCTGAAAACAGGAGTTAAGATTCCTATTTTTTCTTTTTTCCTAGCAAAACCTACAGCTTCTGTAAAGAGTTGAGTGCCCACAGAAGTGACAAATGTCATAAGCTGAGATCAGCATTGTTTAAACTTTTGTTAGTTGTAGTCTTTACTCACAGTGGTTTCCATCCCTGTCTTACTTAACACCTGGATGTGGAAATCTGGAGCGGGGTGGGGAGATCCCAGGCTGAGCAGATGGTGACAGCTTTGGAAAGATCATTTCCAACCCCAATTTAGAGTACCCCAACCCTGCCACAAGCTCTTAGCTGGTACCTTCTCAACAATCTTCTTGGCAAACTCCAGCCAGCAGAGCCGCTGTTTATTTTCCGCTGCCAGCTCCATGTAGAGCTTGGTTACATCATTTTCCTGAAAAAGAAACAGCTGTGAGAACCTCGTCCCACTCCCCCTAACACAGCCCTGTTGGATGCTTTTCATTCCCTTTTTATTCGAATACCAAGTTATACCCAAACCTCAGGAGACGTACAGCAAAACAGCAACAATCTACATTATTCTTGTTGATGCCAAACACAGAGAACGTGTAAATAAAAGGTTTGGAGAGGACCATAAAATCTGTGTTCATCGAGAGATGCCTGTGCAAGCCCACACACCTACACTGTAACATTTATCTTCACGCACAATATATTAAGAAGGCATCAGCAGCAATCTCAGCCAAAGGCACCAGAAACATCCCTAATTCTGGATCTCACTTGCTGCTTTGCCCCATAGACAAAGAAATTGCTGATGACATTTGGCCTTGGGCTTAGCATCATGATCAGCTGTGGCTGTGAGAGTGGATTAAGGTCTTGCCAGAGCACACAGGGCTTGGGTAAGGAGCTAGAAAATATTTTCCATGCCTTTATCTTAACATTTTACCTGGGCCTGGATGCTTTCTTGCAGTGGGGTCACACGCAGCCTCTTTGCAGCGAAGTCTGTCAGGGTAGGGTCCAGAGAAGAGCTGTATTTGCCTGCTTGGAGTTCATAGTCCTGTTCAGAGCAGAAACAGAAGAATCATCTGGGATCTCTCAGGTGAGATGACAATAAGGGAGTGTTACATGGGAAAACCCAACCATACATTGAGCGTGGACTGCACGTTCCGGGACAGTCTGACCACTGCATTCTTCTCGGGCTCCTTGCTTTCGATCTCCTCCACCAGCCTCTGCAGGAAAGATGCATGATGTTAAGAATAGGATGGAATAGCAGCCAGAGACCCCCACATCTCATCACTTGAGACTGTCAGCTTAGGATCTGCTCAAGGAGAGAACGATGCAGGGCCCGGTGCAACATCTCAGCCCTAGGTAGCATTTGAGATGTTATTTTTCAGGAACTGAGCGTGCCCTCTCTGTGCAGAGGCTATCCACCTTGGAGTGACTATCACAGATGAGAACACCAGCGCTGTAGATGAACACAGCTGGGCAGGATAAATCATCTGTGTGCTGCAAGCCACTGTCTCCTTTTTCTAGCTCATTCACTGGGACAGGTGCAGCACACAGCTAGGAGCTAGGTGGTACCACTCAGCGTGCCATTCACAAAAGCAAACTCCTCCCATGCTTGTAATGTTACAGGTTGAGGTGCTTGCCCTGGAACACACCTTCTGTGCCTGCAGCTTGTAATTGATCTGGCTTGGCCCATCTGTGGTCTTCACTTGGTGCTTGGGTAGGTTGTTCATCCAGAACATCAAGTTCTCATTGGAGTTCTGGAACTGCTGGTAGGTGAGGCTGATATTTCGGAGGGTCTTCTCTCTGCACAGCACAGAGGTGAACAGGAACATTAAGGGCAAGGGTAAAGATTCACGTGCAAGTTCCTAAAAAGTCACCATGATTAATTTAACCACAACAATGGTGATGTTCCTCACCGCTGGTCCAGCTGGTCTGCCACGGCGTGGTAGCGATCGTTGAGGAGCTGCACCTCCCGCTTCTGCCGGGGCAGGTCAGGGCAGTACTCCTGGAAGTTGTTCTGCACGGCGCTGCAGCTGTGCTCAGCGTCCTTCAGCCCCCGGTTGAGCTTCAGCACACACTCTTCTTGGGCCACCAGGTCCCGTTTCATCTTCTGCAGGGGAAAAGATGCCTCCAGGTTTGCACCAGTGCCCCAAACACCTCCTCGGCACCATTTGTAACCATGCAGCACCTGGGGGCTAGCCAGGCTCTCCAAGACAAATGGAAGAGATGGAGCAGCGAGGCTTAGTCAATGAAGAAGATGGGAAGCAAGCTGGGTTGGATGGAGCATGAAGCAGAAGGGAGAAGTTTTGGGAAAGGCAAAAAAGGATCACTGCAAGTCAAGGGTGAGAGCTAATGATGGAGCAGGGAGATTGGGAGCAGGAAAGGAACAGAATGGGTATGGGGCAAAGCAATGGACAATGCACAGGAGAAAGGGTAGGCAGGTTAAATGCTAAGGGCTTCATAGTGGATTTTAAGGACCACAAAGGTAGTCCAGGAGGGACAGAGCTTTTTGCAGTGATGAGTGTAGGTCAGCCTATAAAACCAACACAGAGCCTTCCAGGAATAAATCCTTAGAAGGGCTCCATCACCAGTGCCTCAGAGTGTTCAAAGTCCAGCTCTCCCCACAAGTGCTAGCTGAGCTCACCGATCTCCCCTCCCTAACAAAGAGCCCGACGTTCCCCTACCTGCAGGTCATTGGCCCGATCCTGCAGGGCATTGGGGGACGCAGGAATGATGCTATCCTGAGCCAGCTTGGCCTCAAACGTGCTGATGATCTTGTCTGTGTTCTCAATCTGAGTCTCCAGGTTCAGGGCAGCCTTAGCCCTGGGGAAGGGAAAAATGACACACGGTTAGCTACAGAAGACCTCTTTGATTCCCCTCTTCTCTCTGATTCTGCACATTTAAGCTTATTTAGCCAAAAAAGCTCCTGCAGCATGGCAGGGAACAAGCAATATGTACTCGCAGCCCTGCTCTGCTGCCCACACAGATGCATTGCACTTCCCTGCACCCAGCAAGGCTGGGACATGCACCCGTTGTGGTGGGCTTTCTGTGCCTGGGGGGAACTGACCACACATTACACACAGAAAACCCCATGGGGATGCCTGTGATGATAGATGAAAGCTTCCCAACCTCCCCTAGGCTGGATGTGCCGCAGCCAATGCCCACACAGACCATGTGCATTTTCTCTCAAGGCCTTGTGCTGACATATCTGCGCGGCATCTCGCTCCCCTCGTCCCCGCCAGGCCTTGCCACCACCACTCACTTCTCGTTGTACAGGCTGGAGAGCATATTGACATCGTTGTACTTGCTCCTGAGGGCATTCAACGTGACAGGCAGCTGGGAGGCTGAGGTGCTGGTGGGTTTCTTGGAGAGGAAGGTCTCACACTCCTTCTGCAAGGCATCCTTGGCTGCCCCCAGGGTCTCAAGTCTCTTTGTTGTTTCCTGGCACATCAGATGGGAGCAGAGTCACCCAACGTAGTCATAACAGGGCTGTTGCAAAAAGGTGTCTCCCTCAGGGGTGGATTTTGCTGTGGGGCTAAGGGTGCGGTAGAGCCCTCTCATGAGGTGCCATCCCTCGGGGCACAGCCCCAGCCAGACGGTGGCTGTCTGGGGATGGCAGGGTGTGGGGAAGAAAGATGGAAGAGAGCTACCTGCCAGAGCCCATCCTCCTGCCAGGGATGGGTAAATACCCATGGACGAAGATGCAACACGTTGAACTACTACAGACCAGGCCTTTTCCCAGAGCAAAGGAAGGGGTCTCCAGGGCACTGTGTCTTTTCCTGTGCCCTTCACACCTACCAGGCTGTATTCCCTATCAGGTGGCCCTTGGATTAATTCCTTCTATCCTGTTGTCTTCTGTGCTACAGGCTTGAGTGAATGGTGACAGCATCCCCATAGCAAGGTTGAGAACTTCCCAACACTGGCTGGGTCCGCTGCTCTGACACAAATGCAACATCTTGCTGCAGAGCTGAGCCAAGGGAAGGGACCACATTCCTCTAGGGTCTGCCTTAACCAGTCCCACTCCAAGGGCTCAAGCCAGCCTGAAACTCCTGCAGCTGCAGCAAGGTTTTCTCCTGTAATTCCTGTCAGCTCTGTTTTTGGGTACCAGTTATGGTGCTACCATACTCATCCTGCTCCAGCCTGCCCGCCGCAGCGCCCACCTGCTGGTGTTTGATCCTCCTGGCAAGGTCATCTGTGGGGTCGCTGTAGCTCACTGGAGACCTCACTCGGTTCAGGACCTCCTTCTCCACCTGGATCAGGTCCTTGCCAACACGATCCAGGCTACCGAGAAGCTGATCAGCTTGGGGATCATCCTGGACTACCGGGGGGCTCCTGGGCAGAGCTGCAGTGAGAGACAGCTTGGGTTAGGTCCCTTTTCTCATCTGCCAGCCCGGTCTCGGTACACAGCCCTTTCTCCCAAGTTCTCCCAGACATGATCCCCAAAGCTCCAACAACTTCTCCTGACAGCCCTGCTGCAAAGCTCTGCCCTGTGTGGCTGCAGCTCTGAAACACACAGGGGCTTATCCCGAGAGTGGGGGTTTACGCAGCCATAAATGATTCAGTTGTCTTTTCCAACTCACAGAGCATGATGCAGATGTGTGTGCCTGCCTGTGGCAAAGGGGAAATGGCTTTTGCTCTGCACTGACCAGCCAGAGCTCACGTCCAAGGTAGGGACAAGGACGGCCACGTGCTGCCATGCAGACACAGTCCCTTCAGTGGGAACTTTGGATCTGCAGCTGTAGGAATAACACAGCTCCCAGGGGTTGGGATTCAGCCACTGCTACCTCCTTGTTGCACACCCCCCAGCTAGTGAGAAGAACTCAAGGACCCAGACCCAAGATTTAATTAAGGCTTCTGGATAGGCACATCTCCACCTTTCCCAGGGGTTTGAGAATGGTAGCAGGGAGCTGATGTGAATTCCCCAAGACCAGGCAGTGAGCCTTTGGCAGCTCCACGACCTGTGTTACCCCTTCCCTGCTCTTTTCAGGATGTAAGGCATCCCAACGCCGACCCACAGGCTGCCAGCCAGCTCTGCAGTGGGCTCGGCCCACAAGCAGACCTACCCTGCTGGCTGGGCTGCACCGTCTCCTTGTGGCTGCGTCTCAGGGTGCTCTGAGCTGCTGCTCGCTTCTGCTTCACTGCGCTCAGCTCCCCCTCCAGCCTGTGAGCAAAGAGAATCCGCATCAGCCGGCAGCTTGGGAAACCACAGCACGGGGCAAGCCCCAGCAGAGCCTGACCCAGCACAGTGTGGGAGCTTGCAGCCTCTTGCAGCTCAGTGAGATTCCTCAAGAAAGGGGAAAGCAACAAGAGTTGGTTTGATTAGCTAATTTCTCCCAGCAGAGCCAGTGTTTCCCAGATCTCACCAGAAGCTAACAAAGCTGGAAATTTAGTTCACTCCACTGCAGTGCTTGGCAGGAAAGCAAGCACAGGAGCTGCACAGGAGCACAGGAGCAGACGAGCCCCTGCAGAACTCCATGCAGAGGGACTGAGGCTGAGAAATAAGACAAATGTTTTTTTTTTTTTTGCAGGAAAGGAAAACAAGCACTGGAAAATGAAGCAAGGTGCCAGGTGCAGCCTGAAAAGGACAGGAACTTCGGGGCAATACCTGCAGAGCTGATAGCTAGGAGGATGTTGCAAAGTTGTCCTTTTCTGTTTTAAAACAGGCATGAAGTCCATAAAAACAACAAAAAAAATCAGTAGTGTGGGATGTGTGAAGAGGGATTTTTGCTCAGCAAGAGCAAAACAACACAATAGTCATGCCTGCATGCCTTGGGAACAAAACTCCCATCACAGGCATGCCCAATGATGCTGGATTTGGGCTGTGGGCAAAGTTTTGGCAGCACAAGAGCAGTGCTGGTTTATCTAAGCACCTGGGGACATGATAAAAATGGAATGCCAAAAGCTCATTTCATTATCCCCCCAGTCTGTGGGAACCTCAGAAACCGACCGAGCAAACAGGCAGCGAAGTGCACGGTGGTTCGAGGAATGTTTTCCAGTCTCCAGCTGGGGCTGGCGGAGAGGAGATAGCACAGATAATTCCGTCCTGTTTGGCAAGTCCCAAGCTCCAGACTGATTCTGCAATGAATTTAGTCAAACCTATGCAAGTCACATGTTTGGGTGAAGAAATCAAGCCCGTCTGCCAGAAAGCTCTTTGACATCAAGATCTGTACGGTGTGCAATGCTGATGAAGGACGGCAGGAAAATGGACAAGGCAGTGGGGCACAGGGAACAAGCCTTCTGCAACAGGACGACCAGGTGGTATTTCATATGAGCTCATCAACGGCTCTGTTTCCAGCTGCTATTTGTCTGCAGTTCAGGCAGGCAGGTTGGCAGTGACTGAGGAGCAAGCCTGAATATCTCTCTGGGTCAGGCTCTCCACGGCAGACTCACCTGTTGACCTTGTCAATGGACTCAGGGTCTGGTGGAGGGATGGAGAAGCAAGCAGCAGGTGCCTCCTGGACCACGCCAGTGCTGCTCTGCACCACCCACATCTCGGGGTTGCTGTTGTCCTTCAGAATGTACTTGTCACCTCTGGTCAGCTGCACCTGGGACAGACACAAAACCCAAAAGCTTGGCTTTCCAGCGCTAGCCCAGGTCCTCCCGCCATGGAAGGAAGATCTGGAGCACTCAGAGAAGAATCTGGATGCCTGACACTTTGGAGGGTACTGCCAGCCAAGCCCTCACCTCCCCAGCATCCCAGTCACACAGCGTGTCCAAAGACAGGGGCTGGGAGGGATGCATCCTGCGCAGTTTCAGCGGGCTGATCTCTTTGCTCCTCCTCTTCAGGTCAGCGATGCTCTTCTCTGCCTGCTTCACTGCCTTCTCCTCGTTCTAGACAAAGCGGGGAAGATAGCAGTTATAACCACGCTTGGATGAGGAGAGAGGGGGTCAAACTGCCATGAGTATTTTGGGGCCAGTTGTCTGTCCCTGTGCTGTCATTTCTAGGGTGGAGTCAGGAGTTTCTCCGTTCTTGACCCATCTGTGTCCCTTCCTCTCCCTCTGTTACTAACACTCTGTTTTCTTCACTCACAGGAGATCTGCCCTTGAAGGGACAGCCTGCGTTAACCTTAGGTGATCCCACAGTGTCATATTAAATCTCCTGGGGAAGTTTTTCTTCTCAGATGAGGAGCAGAGACCTGCCAAGAGGTGGCTGCATTCCAGTGTCAGAAGTTACCGAGATCCCAGCACCTTCTGGCAGCGAAACGTATGGGAAGACACCGCACCGAATGCGTCCCTTCCCTCTCTCCCGGGCAAACGTTCCTTCCTAACCTGTATCTCACCCCCGAGGTCAGATTTCTCTATTCCCTCCTTGCTCTTGACTCATGGCAGTGCTGAGGAGATGGCAGGACCTCTCCCTGCTGCTTGGGTGCCAGCAGCTCACGTTCTCTGCCGGCCCTCTAACCCAAATACCTGACATTTAGGACAACACAGCTCCTCCCTGTGCTTCTCCTGTACTCTGATAGTGCCCTGGGGCTTGGATGCATGTCCCTGATGGAGACCACTGTGTCCCCATGGGTCACTGCCCCACCACAGGAGCAGTGAGGCCCTTCTGGGACCACAAGGACCCAGAACAGTATTGCCAAGGGCCTTCCCCTCCCTGGCACAGAGGCAGGACGAGCTGTCCCAGGGGGGTTATTTACCCACCTCTTCCCCTTCCTCACGCTTATTTATGGGCATGGCTGTGAGGATTGGTCTGTGCCCGAGACACAAGATCCCCCAGGCTTGGCTGGTGCCACCAGCCTCAAAGACCTCACCTCCAGCTGAAGCAGCAGGTCTGACACCACGCCAGGGCTGTCCTTGTTGAACTTGCTGTATTTGGTGTCCAGGTCAGAGTTCATCTTCGTCAGGGAGAGGCTCACAGCCTCAGCGTCATCCTGGAACTGGAGACACGGGTAGGAAAATGGTCAGAGGTGGGAGAGCATTACTGTGTCCAAGCCCGGTGGCGTGCCTCAATTCCAAGCCACTCTCCCACAACCTGGGGCTCACAAAACCCTACAGACCGCGTCAGAGCATGACCTTGGACAAGGACTGCACCACAGAAATATCCCTGTCAGCAGACACGTACCAGGTAACAACGGTGAGCAAACCCTCCCCTGCACCTCCGAGCCAGCACACCAACTGGTCCCAGCAGCAGGGCTGGGAGCCAGTCGTTCACTGAAGGACCATGTTTTGAGAGGTGTTTCCCCAAAATACCCTGACCAGGTGCAAACAAAATACCCTGACAAAGCAAAGGATCCCACGTTGATCCCTTTGCTGCCTCTGTCCCCATGCACAGCCTGCCCACTCTGGCCTGACCGTGCAGCCCCACAATCTCCTCACTGCTTTTTACCTTCTTATAGTTCTCCACGCTCTTCAGCTGACTCTCCTGGCAAATGCAGAGATTCAGAAAATTCTGCCACTCGGTCTTCAAGGCTTCCTGGTGAGCCTGCAGTGGGACAGAGCACGACTCAGTGGGCTCCAGCTGGTCCCACCAACCTCACCCCTGGCCTCCTTTCTCCAGGGATCCCAGGGGTCAGAGGAGGGGTAAAGACTGCTGCTGATCAGAGGCAGAGCTATTTCCAGGCATCGCCTGATCCTGAATCTGAGCAAGGATACTGCTCAGCAAGGACCTGGCTCCCAAAGAGCAGCCACCATTTCTCTAGATATCTCTGGTGCAGGGGGTTTTGAGTCCACCTCAGCTGCCCACGGTGTCTGCAGCCTTGGGAGCACAACCGTGGAGGCCAGGAGCTGGTTTCACCTGGGAGATCTCATGCCACATCACACTGTGAGTTTCACAGGAGGATAAATGTGGTTGCATTTGACCACATATCTGTGCACCAGCCCAGGAGCAGACAGGTGCCAGCATACAGACTGTGCCTTGGAGGTTTCTGAAGGGGGTGAAGACCCTGCACTGCCCCCAGCCTCCCCATGGGGCCAAAGCAGGCAGAGAGGTGCTGCAGTACAGTTGGTACAACATGTGGGGAAAGTGTAACGTAGCAGCTCTGCAGGAGATGTGAAGAGGTCTCCTCCAACCCATCTCCAGGCTCTTGGAGCACAGGTTATGTAAAACATTCTCGTCCTCTTGTAGGGAACCCCCCATCCCCTTTCCCCACCTGGATAGGTTTGACAGCTGGGTGCTTTAGCTCAATCATTCTGTCCCCATCATCCTGAAGGTTGTTCACAAACTCCTCCTGGCTGAGCAGCTCTTTGGACTTGAAATCCTGAAGGGGAAGAGACACTTCATGACACTGGGAGCACACAGAGAGCACAGAGCAGCCTCCTGGGCTACCAAACCCCATGTAGCAGAGAACAGGCTCCCAAAGCACAGACATCTGTTTTGGTTTGCCTCTTTTTTTTTTTTTAATAGGAAGGCACTAAGCATAACTAAAACAAATTAGGCACACTTGGGCCTATGGAAGCATCACGGCATTTGTTCAAAGTGCATTTTCCTAGGCAATTAACTCTCTCTTCTTCCTGGTCCCAGCATAAAGCAGTCACTGGGTGTTGTACTTTAGACACCGAGGCTCACACGACGCCAGACCTCTCCCTCCCCTCTGACCACTGACAGCTCTGCACCCAACATCAGACAGCACTCTCCTGTATGATCCCATGTGCCAGCTCAGGGGACAGGAGGGGACGCACAGCATGGCTCATCCCAAACCCTGGTTCCTCCCAGAGCATCTCTTCTGCCTCCACTCCTGTGCCCAGCCCTGTTGGGCTGCCCTGGGAAGCCACCAGGCTCCGGGCTCGTGGTGACCTCCAGGATGCTGGGATCCATCCTGTAAAGCTCACAAGCTGGGCTTGAGCCCGTGACAGCTGCCATCCCCAGGAGCTCACCTCGTACTCCCGCCGCACGCTCTGGACGTCCATCATTTGGTCACTCCAGTCCTGCTTCAGGATCCTGGTCTGCTGCTCCGTGAGGTAGCCCAGCTCCTTGGTGCAGCCCTGGAGGTGGTGGTACAGGCTGCCCAGGCTCTGCCCGCGCCAGATGGAAGCTTTCTGCCCGTGCACAGAGGAGAGAGATGGTGTCGGTGCCCAGGCTGCGGAGCCTTCCCCTCCTGCTCCCCCTGCGTACCCCCTAGGAGATTCCCAGAGACCTGGGTGAGACATCGCTGCCACTCGTTCTTATCTGATGGGGCCTTTCCCTGCCTCGAAAACAGGATGTGTTTGTCTAACCAGACTCTCAGGTGTGGGCTGATGCCTCAGGCAGTCTGAGAGCAGGCCCGGCTCTGCCGTATTTCTCACCAAAGGCGTTCTTCAGCACTGAACTTAGGGACCCAGCTGGTTAAACCCAACACCTTCTTCCTGGCCACCTCCTTTGTTCCAGTTGGTCATTTCCTCTCTGCAGTCCTTGTTAAGGATCAGCACAAGCCTCAGCATTTGCAATCCCACAGGAACATCCTGCGGGCTGGGACGGGGTTTTCTGCACAGAGGCACCTCCCAGACCAATGACCCACAAAGAGAAGAGGCACAGACCTCACCCACAGCATGCCCCCATTCTCAGTTTGCACCCAGTCCAAGGTGGGGAGGAGATGGGGAAAGAAACTGAGGGACGTGACTTCACCGTGCAACACCACAGGTAGCTGCTGCCTTGACCTGGGCATTCCCTGCCCACTAGGAAAGGAATTACTTTGTTGTGTGACCCCCGAAAACCACCGAGAAGCTTACCAGCAAGTCCTTGTATTGACTCTTCAAATCTGCCACATCCTGGGTTATTACACAGCCAAGATCAAGAGGGGAAGAATAAAAAAAAAAATCTGTTACCAAAATGCCAGCAGTGATAGATGTTGTCAAGCTGATTTATGGAAGGTGCTTTAGAAATCATACAGGAGCCACCTGCCTGGCTCTGCCTGAGCTCCCCATGCCCCCTGCAGAAGGAGGGTGGATGTTCTCCATGTGAGGGAGCAAGTGAGAGGCTGGGGCAGGACCAGGAGGGGACGGAGGGGTGCCTTACCCCGCAGCGGATGTTCTTGATCTGGAGGCCATAGGCTTCGATCTCCTTCTGGAGGATGTTGTGCTCAGCTATTTGCTTTTCCAGCTCCGATATGCCAGGGCCGTACTGTCCCGCACTGACTTGTTTCTGTGCAAAAGGAGTTAGGCAGAGACTAGAGCAAAATACCAGACAACAGGGAGAAACCACAGTACATGCTGGCAGGGTAGGAAAGATCTGATACGACCCCAGGAGGAAGGGAGGGGATCTTGTTGCTGTTTGCCTTGATTACTGAGGGCTGCCACTTCCCCAGCCGTACAGAGGGGCAGAGATAAGCAGGCCATATACCCCATCGTACAAATCTAAGCTAAACCAGCCACTTCCCATGGTGACGTGCAGCGGATGTGCTTAATCACCACCTGGTTTTCAAGGGAATCTAAACTGACTCCAGACTGGGCACTTCATACCCAAGACCTTGCAATGTGAAACCCAACGATGTGTGGCTGTGAAGTCCTTGAAGACGTCACCTTCTCCATCCTTTCATTGTGGCATCTCTACTTAATCCCCTTCTGGTAGCTCTTAATCTCAGTGTGTCAGTGCAGAAGGTCCCCCCGAGGCTTTTAAGACGTGGAAGGAGACTCCTTCCTCCCATCCGGCTCAACTGAGTTATCTCCACCACCAACCCACGCCGCTCCTGCATGACACTGAGCACACAATGGCTGGCAGAGCCCTAAAGGCAATGTCTTGCCCTGTGGGAGTTGGGAGAAACACACAAAAAACAGCTTCTGTTACCATCTTTTGGTCCAGGATCTTCGCCCAGTCCACCCTGGGCCCCACGTCAGGGATGTTCAGCTTCTCGTAGAGGGCCCGGTACTCCGCACACAGCTGTGTCGTGCGGTCGTGGAGCTGCTGGATGCTGCCAAGGACAAAAGGCACACGTCTCTGTGTTGGTTTGGAGATGGGGTTTGTGGAGCCCAGATCTCACCCATAATACCCAGGCTACTTTGTTGTCCCTTCATGCCACTGGCCTCCTTCAGCAGCGGAGACACTTGCCCTGGGGTTCTCCATCACCCAGGAATTACAACCCAGGAGAAAGCTGGGAAGAGCTGCGAGCAGGTCAGGGCTGTCCCTTCCCAGCTAGGAAATAATTCTCCCCTCCTGATTTCCACCTAGAGGGGCTAGCGAGAGAAGGGGAGCCCCAGGCGCCATCTGAAGATCTCACACGTGAACACCCACCTCTGATTCTCTCTGCTTGCCCGAGGACAGGTCTCCTTTTCACAAAACGTGGAGGAAACAGGGATTTGCCTTGGGCGTGGGGAATCTGGGAGCGGGGCCACCCTTTAACTCCACATTTTTCTGGCAGCTTTTACAAGAGCTCCCTGACAAGACCGGGGGTCTCCTGGGAGATGGCTCTGGCAGCCACGGCGCACACTCTCTTTACAACACGTTGGCCAAAGCCCTGATTTTAAGACTGAAGGCTGATGGGTGAAGCTCTGCCTTTTCATGGCATGGAATGGAGCTCAGCCTAGATCCCAGCTCTGGGATGGGGGCTCCCGATCCCATCAGCTCCCTCCCTGCACTCACTCTTTCTCGATCTCGTTAGCCTGAGGGTGCTTCAGCCGCTTGGCACGGTCCACATCCAGGAAGAGGTCCTTCAGCAGGGTCTCTGCCTCCTTCAGGTTCCTGGCATTCTCTGCCTGGAACTCAAAGGCCTTATTCTTCTGCTGATTGCTGACATCCTGGAGAAAAGGGAAGACAGAAGAAAAAGAAGCCTTGGACCACAGAGACCTCACAACACGGATGGCCTTGATGCTCAGCACACCGACCGCGGAGGAACCCAGTGCAAGGGGGTGGCTGGGGAGCATGCGCCCAGCCAAGCTTCAGCATCCCTCCCAGCTAGGGACCAGCATGGGACAGGCTGGCTGCCCCCGTGGGGCTGCTGGGAGCCACCAGGCTGGGACGTGGCACTGCAGATGTAGGTGGTGCAGCCCCCCGAGGCGCTGAGGGTAACGCTTTGGAGGCCCTGGCATGCAGCCCCAGGGGCTGGGAGGCTCTGCAGGGTGCCTGGTTCCTCCCCAGCCCCGGGTCAGCCTCCAGCCCTGCTCCAGCAAGCTGATGCGCAGAGCAGACACCTCATCTGTTATTCCAGACGCTGCATCTCTAGGCAAAGCCTTTCACCTTCCCTCCGCCGCATCTCACCTGCGTGAGCCTCGCCTGCGTCTCCAGGATGTCCTTCTCCACCTGGTCAGCGTTTGTCTGCATGCGGGTGATGAGCACGGCCAGATCATTTGTGGAGGACCTGAGGGTGGGAGCAGCAAAGCAGACGATGGGTGAGGGCAAGTCTCACCTCCTTCATCACTGCCCAGGGCCTGATAACAGAGGTGTGTTCACAGCAGGTAGGTGGTGGATTTTTACATAACACGGCTCCTTGCTGCAGGACACTACAGATGCTCCGAAGTTCAGGGGGATTCAAAAAGCAGTGGAAGGAAGGCAAAAAAACAATAACAACAACAACAAAACTGGAGGACTCCCAAATGCAGCGACACCACATCTGGCGTGAAGAGACCTGGAGCTGCAGATGGCTGGAGGCCAGGAGAGCACCCCGCAGAGGCAGCACGACATGCCTGCCCTGCTTGGAGGCACTGCTCTGCCTGGCCACCCTCAGCAGCTAGCAGAGGTAGGCAAGATGGTCCTTCAGCCTGGCCCAGAGCTGCAAAGTGCTCTGCGGTTCATCCCCACATGGTGCTACTGAGCCTAGAGACCTCCAGGATGGGGACATGGTAGGCGAGGAGCTGCAGCACAGGCTACAAGCCCCTCTGGGCACCATGTCAGATGCTGCAGTCTGGGCTTGGGAACAAGTTTTCTACAGCTGTAGCACAAGTACAGCCCCTCTTACGCCCCAGTGAAGATTCACTGTAAGTCCCGGGGACCATCCCTTGTTGTGTCTCACCTCGATGCCATCACACGGCACCACAATCCATCACCTTTATTATGAATAAACACCCAGAGCCCTGCCGAAATGCCTGGATCTAGAGCCTCCAGCAGGGCACGGGGTGGCTCCCAGCCAGGTAGCTGCAGCCCTAAAGCTCCCCGCGGACAAGGAAGCACAAGGCTCAGTGCCACCTTTGTCCTCCTGTCCTGTGGCTTCCGATAGCACTGCCCTTGGGGATGGAGCTGGCCCTGGCCTCCAGGCAGGGAGGTGCAGAGCTGCCAGGATGTGGGCGAGCAGGGGTGCGGACCGATAGCATCATCCAGGGACTGAGGCCCTTGAGTGACTGCTGATGGGACAGAGGTCAGCAGAGGCTGAGCTCGGTTACCTGCTGTCATCTGAGACCTGAGGGAAAGAACTGGAGCAGCGACAACAGGACCACCTGAAAGCAGGGGGACACTTCAGGAGCTCTCGTCTTTGGTGGAGGAGGACGGTAGGAGAGAGGTGCTGTCCTGCTGCAGAGCCACCCACATCTGCCCTCCAGCAGCTCACTTCCTTCCCAGTACCTGCACCCAGCCAAGTGAAGCTCTGCCCTTAACAGCCCCAGCAGGCTCCAGCCATTCCGTGGTTCATACCCAAAGTGGGAGCAGATGCTGGGATGTTCACTTATTACAGCCTCAAGTGACAACAAAGTGCCCGTTAGCATTACAGTTGCATCCAGCCAGGCTGGTGTCTAAGTCACAGCCCACGCTGACCATGGCCGAGCCCGTACAGCTCCAGGGAGGTGCTGCCCAGCACTCCTGCTCTCAGCATCCTCCTCTCCCCTTTCTCCAGCTCCTCCCTTGTTTGCGATTGCCCAAGAGGGTGGTGTGGGCCTGAGACACGGCAGCTTCCAGCTCCCTTGGGAGTTTTGGGCTGGCAGCATCAGCCGGCCGTGCCCCAGCCTCCCTGCCTGCAAAATGCACGGGCTGCCTTGCCCTGGCAGTGCCCTCCTGCATGGGGTCTAATCCCAGAGGAGACAGCCCAAACAGGACATTCATCATCAGCAAAGCATCACTGCTTGCTACAACTCGTCTTCTCCATCCCTTAAACATCCCTCCCATCCTATCTGTGGACTACAGATGCGTTTTCTGGGGCAAACTGCAGTGCTTTTGGCCCAAACCACACAAAAGGGTGGTTAGGAGCAGCACAGAGCAGGGCTCAGTGGCTGTGATCCTGAGCACACGGCCAGCTGGAGCACCAGGAGGTCCCCCCTCCCCAGCAGCTTACACAATATCCCACTCATCCCCGACACGCCTGGAATGAGGTGGTGTCCCATGAGCAAATACTCGAGCACCACCCAGGTTTCCTGCCCAGACTCTCTGCACAGGGAGGAGCGACTGAGTCACGGGCTGGCTGCCGGCCCAGGGGACGGGCGCCTCTCCCCAGCACGCCCCGAGTCGCCTGGGTGAATTCAGCTCCCACCTGGGGTGCCCGCATTGAGCCCTGCTGTGACATGACCCCAGATTGATGCCTCTTTGCCTCTCAGAGCAGGGAGAAGCAAGGATGCAGCTGTCCTGCAGAGGGGAGATGCCCAACAAAGCCTTTGGCTGCCTGCACACCCTCCCTGGGAAAAGGACACACCAGGACGCCCCATCCCTCAGTTCACAAGGATAAATGCGTGGAGCAGCTTGGTTTAGACCAAGCCACAGCAAAACTACAGACTGGAAAGACCTCAACAACCTCCCGGTCATAGGACAGGAACAAAATCTTTCCTACTGGTCCCAAAGCAGCAGGGGCTCAGCTGTGCCCACCCCAGACTTGGCTCTGCACGAGGCACTCGAAGTTAGACACAAGGACGTTCTTAGAAATGACCCGACCTTCAGAGAGGAAGGAATGCTCCCCAGAGAACATCACCTCAGCAGGAGTTGGGGTCTCCTCTACGTGTCTGGGAGATGCCTGCACCCACCAAGGAAGCCTGGAGGAGGAGGAGGAGGAGGCTGAGAGCTTTCAGCCAGCAGCTGGGCTGGATCTCCACCCCTGCAAGCAGCTGAAGAACCTTGGCCTACAGGAGGGCAGGCTGGCTGGGGAGTGCTGAAGCTGAGGAGAAGTCCTGGGAGGAGCAGAGTGTCTGCACGCTGTCCTGGCAGCCTGTGAAGGCCCAATGCAAGCCTGGCCAGTCAGCCATCCTCAGCTGAGACCAAGCGTGTTCCTCAGGAGGCTGTGCGTGCTTGGAGAAGGGCCCAAACCACCACAGACCCTCCTGTCTCAAGCACAGGCTACGCTGAGAGGAAAGCTAGCCTCCTCCATCCACCCATGGCCATGCCACCATCCTGTGGGGCCATGCCACCGTCCTTTGGGTCCGTCCCTCCCATCCTGTGCACCTGGCCCTTCTACCCCAAGAAGCCCTCACACAACAGGAGCTGACCACAGCCCAGGCCCACGTTTAAGCGTGAAGATGCTGAAATCTGGGCCACAAGGAGACAACTTGACATGGGGCAGGATGCGAGGAGCCACAAGCTCCCCATGCTTGCATCGGGCCCAGGCGTGGCGAGCGGGCACAGCCACGGGCCTGCCGGGATTGCTGTGGACAGAGCTCCTGCTGCGGAGCCAGGACAGGCCTCCTCCCTAGGGCTATGTCCCGCCTGGAACAGGCAGAGCACCATCATTATTGTTATTAATTGCTTCATTTCTCATAGCACTTTCTGCCTCCCGGACAGCCCAGCTGCACACGAGGGACGGTGCCTCAGCAGGCAGAGGACATGTTGGTGGGACAACGGCGCCCACCCCCCCACACACCCTGCCCTTCTTCTCCTTCTTCCCAAAGCATTTGAGCTGCAAGAGACACCCCAGGGTTTGCACCCAACATGCGCAAGTCCTCGCTCTGCCCCTCCAGCCCCATCTGGTCACAGCACACAGGTCACCAAGCCCCTGCTCCCCCCGGGACCACACAGCTTTGGGCTGTAGAAGGACAAGCGGAGGCAGGCGGTGGCTGCAGCAGCCATCCCAAGAGATTTGCCAGCCACCTCTGAAGCCACCCACCCGGAGCCTTTGCAGAGATCACACCCAGGCACCCAGTCCAGCCAGATCTGATTCGGTTCCACCTATGCATGAATTTTCGCTTTCAGCCCTGCAGTGTGACTATTCCCGGAGCCGGGCACAAACCAGAGGTGGCTACGGGCTCCCCGGGACGCATCCACCAAGCAGAGGGCCCCGAGAGCTCAGCACCACTGCCCCTAGGATGGAGATAAGGTCCTGTTCCAGGGGTCCCTGCCAGGAACAGCAAACTGGGAGCCCTGGAGGCAGGGAACTCCAACTGCTGCTGAGCCTCTGGGCCGCCAAGAGCAGCTATAGGCCACCAAAGTTTTCTTGGGGCCACCTGCAGAGCATGTGCTGGTCCTGAGACAACTCATCCACCTTCATTTTCTCAGCTAATGGTGGCAGGATGGAGCCCCAGGCTGTGGCCAAACCAATTAGCCATCATCTGATGGTCAGTGCCTCCAAAAACAAGCACGACCAGCTTGGTAATTGCTCTGGCTTCAGCCTCCATCCTGCACAAGGAAGAGGTGCAGGACTTTGCTAGGATGTGATGCCCATGCAGAGAGGGAACCTGGCCCAAAACCTCTGACAGCACACCGGGGTCTGCAGCGAGCTGCCCCATGAAGCTGCACAAGAAATCCCCAGCCCGGTTTAGGAAGCCAACAAGCCGCATAGGCTGGGGAGGTGGATGGATTGCACTGGACAGACTGAAAACAAGAGACTTGGAGCTTTGACAGGCTCCAGGTCTGCCTCTGCATCGAGTTTGAGAGCGCTCAGCCCCACTGGGGCAGAATTGTGGGGCACCAGCTTCCAGGCCACACCAGGAAACCTCAGCCTTTGCCAGGAGCCCCCTTTTCCCCAGGTCCCTGCCCATCCAGCAGCACCAAGCCACCACCCTCCTCCACGGTGGTTTGCTGAAGTTGGGTTTGGTCCCCATAATCCCAATGCTGCCGGCACCACGCTGTGCCCACCCAGGCGGCTGCACCCGCAGCGTCCTGGGCAGCTGGTGTCGGTGGCACCTTTTCCCTGTGGGCTCCCTCCTCCTCCACAGAACCACTTCTTCACAGCTTTCCTGGCCTTTTACCCCGGGATTCCTGCAGAACTAGTCTGCTAACACTGAGAAATGCAAAATTGCTGAAGGAAGGTGGAAAATAACCCCGAGTTAGGACCTGCAGCACAAAGGAGGGATGAGCCTCTCTACAAGCTCCCCAGGCAGCATCTCCTCCCCTCCTTGTCCTACATCTCCCTTCCCAAAGCTTACTGGGTCTGCTCAGAGCAGGATGTGGCCATCAGGTCCTTTTGGTGCTACCTCAGCTGGCCTGAATGAGGCCACCTCAGTTACATGCCCTGCAGAGACCCGGCCTGTCACCAGGACAGATGAGACTGCCACCCATCCCGTGCCCATCTCCACCCGAACATCCCCATCCCGGGGGTGCCCTTCCCAGGGCAGCACCCCACCAGCCTCACCCAACAGGCACGGCTCAAACCCAGGACCTCAGATCCAGGCGTCCGTCTGCCTCGCCACCGAGCCTGCTCCACCCAAACAACGAGGTCCTGCTTGTTCTCGCTGCTCCTGCCTGCCAAAAAGGGGCTCTGCGCCTCCCCACCCAATGCTCCAAGCTCATGCTCAGGCCCTGCATGTCCTGGGGGAGCATGGACGCACCTGGGCTGGAGCACAAAGCCCACCAAAATCGAGGAAAACATAGTGAGCCCCCACAGAGCCCTGGCTTTCTGGCTGCTCCACAAAGAGGGGCATTCTTGGGGTAAATCCTAAAAGCCGTGAAGCGCTCCTGGACATCAAGAGCCCTCCCTCGTCCCCCCTTCAGGTTCCCAGGGTGGCTTCCAGAAAGAAGAGCTGCACTTACTTGCTCGGCTTGGCTGGGGAACCTCTGCTGGGAGAACTTTTGCTCGGGGAGCCTTTGCCCACCCCCTTGAACATGTCGGCGAGGTCCCGGCTGGTCTCGCGGAGGCGGCGGCGGCGCGGCGGGCGCTGGCGTCCTGCTGGGCTCTGTGGGGATGGAGTGCCGAGGCTCAGCAGGGGAAGGCGGCAGCCCTAAAGAGCCCTTTCTGGGAGGCTCCTCCCCGAGCGCAGGTGAGCAGCTGCGGAGATGGAGGCACGCTCGAAAAAATCGACTCGAAAAACCAGTTTGGGGTGGAAAGAGCAGAGCCCCAGAGGGAGAAGGGGAGACCTCGCCCTGGCTCGCAGAGCGTTGCGGCACTCACGGCCCCAGCCGTGCAGCAGTTCCCAGCGGAGGGGCAGAGAGCGCGGCCTCTGCAGAGCAAAAGTCTGAAAACGTGACTTGGAGGGAGGCTGCTGAGAATACTGACATGGCTTAAAACATCTTCCGTGAGCAATTTCAAATGCTGGAGAAGCAGCAGAGCAACTAGAGACAGAGCCAACCAATGGTTTACCAAAGCTGCAGTATCGGAGCCACCAATTTGTAAAACGTGATACTTGCTTCAAATCCAGGGAGCAGGGACACTGCCCAGAGAGGAGCAGGGAGGGAGGGCAGAGGATGGGGGAGAAAAAAAGGCCGGGAGCAGATGGGGACCACAGCACCCACATAAGCACCACCACCCACGATGCTGATGCAGGTTTGGGGCTGTTCTTCCCCATTTCCTGCAGCCTGAGGCAAAAGCCAGGGGTCTCTCATCGCTTCCTAGGTGAGCTCGTTGTCCTGTTCAAATCAGCACAGAACAGAAAATGCTCGCCTCAGGAGAGGGGGAAGGACACTCATGGGACAAGGCTCTTTGCACTGTGGATTTGCTCTTCTTCAAGCTGCAGAGCTCTGCCTCCTCAGGGCGGTATCACGATGCTGCTGGTGAGCACGGTCCTCTGCTTGGGCCATGCCCTCACACCAGGCCCTCAGAAGGAGGAGGACAGGAGGTCCCAGCCGGCGCTTGAAGCAGGGAGGACTGACCTCTCCTCTGGGCAGCCTGGAGCTAATGGGGACCCGGTGCAGGGCCTGGCTTTGCTGCCTGGAGGCCCGCAGGCAGGGTGGAAAGGGGTGGCTGAGACATCCATTGACACCCAGCTGGCCGGTGACAGCAGCGATGCTCTTGGATCAGAATAAAATCACAGCTGATGGGGTCTCTGGGGAGGAGGAGGACCCCATACAGCTCCAGACCCTGCTGCACTCACATTCAGGAGCTTAAAGATGGAAACTTGCCAGGGAGAAGAATGGAAAGCACTTAAGACCTCGGCCACGGCTGGTGCCCACATACAAGAGGAGCACAGGGGACCCCACAGCACAGGACGAGCCCTCCTGCTGCTGCTTGTACAGCCAGGAGAGAATCAACGCCCTTTGACTTCAAAGCAGCAAAATTAAATCAAGCCAGACTGACTGCCGGTAATCCCGCGGAAGGCAGCGTGCTAGCACGCGGAGGATGTTTCAAGCAACACAAGAAGCAGAACAAGCACACACCAACTCCCCGGTCCCAAAGCTGCTTCCAAGCAATCCATCGCCCGGAGCCCAGAACTCCCAGACCTCCTCGCCTGCAGAGCTTCACAGCAGCACCCTCCTGACAGAGGGGTGATCCTCTCCCTGCCTCGTCCCCACCTGGTGAGGATTCCCCTGAGAGGTGTTTGGGAGCTGACGCTTTGATCCATCCCCGTCCCACCTGGCACCCAGCAGTGAGACCAAGGAGTCGCTGCTGGGGCTCCCAGCTGGCTGCACGAGCACCGCTGCAGGCACAGCATCGCCCTTTTATTCACTTCCCCGAGCAGGATTTGGGGATTCACCCCGGTGCTGTGGAGATGTGCCAGGACGCAGACGTCTCACTTCTCCAAGCGCTGCACGAGCTTCTTGCTGCTGCCACGAGTAGCTGCCTGCGGGGGCAGACACCAGGCACAGCAGCGCAGAGGATCTCAGGGAACATTTCGGGGAAGATTTCAGTGCGGCTTGGAGGACAGTCTTCAGTAGAGCAGGGACACCTCTGACCAGCTTCGTGCTCCTCCTCGGGAAGAAAAATCCCCCTTGAGGGCACAGTGGGCTGCAGAAGCAGCAGCAATGCACATGGAGATGCTCTGGGCTCTGGCTCCTGGTTTGGAAGAGCAACCACGGTGATGGAATCATCTCCCCGAAGCAATGCAGTGCCAGTGCCAGGGGGGCTGCAGGGTGCTGGGGGGCAGCTGCAGGCAGCCCCAGCTGAGACTTTCTGCCAAAAACATGTGTCTGCAGACTTGGGGTCCCTCAGCTGGAGGAAAAGACCCTGGTAGTCCCAAAGCTGGCTCTGAACAGCAGACACCTGAGTCAGGAGCCAGGGGACCCCACTCGGACCCCACCATGCCCAAGGCAGCCTCCTCTCCTTGCCGATTCCAGCAACAGCATCTTCTCAGATCATCTCCCCCCAGCCCTTCTTCCTCTTTGGGGAGCAGTTTTCACGCAAGCCAAAGCGCAGCATCAAAGTCTCCGAGGAGCCCGTCTACTTTAAACAATTGCCACCCTACTAAGAAAACCGAATGCCTGCTTTTCACAAGCCTAAAATCACTCCGTCCCCACGCCTCATTTTACTTTGCTTTATCGTGGCTGATTCACGAGCAGAGCGGTGGTGGCACCACGAGTGAAGGAGGCAGCTGGGAGACAGGTGCCAGAGTTGTGGAAGTGCCCGTGCTGGTGTGGGCACGGAGCCTGGTCTGGCACACGGCCGTGACACAGCCTCGTGGGGCCGGCAGCACCATGGGGAAGCACCAAGACCCAGTCCTGGGGGTGCTCAGCCCCCACAGATGAGGCTGAGGACCCATTAAAGAAACTCTTCTCAGGGCTGGGCTGGACTCAGCACGCTGCCAGCGCCAGGATGCAGAAGTGGCCGTGACCTTGGGCCCAAGGAGCCTCTCCCCAGGAGTTGGAGGACAGCCCCAGCGCGCCGCAGCCTCACCTGTGCCGAGGGACGAGCGGGGCCACGCGGCTGGGCCATGGCCCCCGAGCTCGGGGTCTGGGGAGCCACAGCCCAGCAGGGAACGGGAGCTGCTGCTGGACGTTCCTCCTCCTCCTCTCCAGGTCTCGGGTGGACGGAAAGCCCGAGCCTCGCTCCTCTGTCTCTCCCTAAATAGAGGCTGCTCACCCCACGCCATCTCACCCGCTCATTAACAGCTCAGTCCCAGGGCAGGGCTCATCCCCGGACCCTTCCGACATCAAAAGGAGCCGTCGGCTCGGGGCATCCCGCACTTTGCTCCAACTTTCAGCCCTGGAGCCAGCGAGCAGGACATCACGGCCGTTCCCCGCAGCATCCCGAGTGTTACCCCGATTTTCCTCTCCCCAGAGGATCAGCAAAGCTGTAACAGCGCTAAATAAATTCACCGATGGCCTGTTCTCAGGACACCTCGTCTGGAAAACTCATTTGTAACTCACAGGACGCAGCCTGCAAATGTGGAGTTATTATCCAGGGACACTGCTGGAGCAAAGGGCTCTGCAAACTGGGTCTGGGCAAGGTCTGTCCTAGATCAGATAACCGAGCAATGAGAGGGAACGAAGCCCTGGGATGAGCACATCTGCCTGGGAAGCCGATTTTCGCTCCCACAACCTTTGCACAGCTGGGGAAGTGCCCTTGGACCCCACCCTGGGGGATGTGAGCGCTTTGGGAAGGTTTCTTCAAAAAGGTGTTTGGGTGAAACGGCAGCACCCTGGAGAAGGACGGGGCTGAGGCAGGAGCCATTCAGCTCACTTCAGGGCGATGGGAAGTTAAACGCAAGGCTTGCTCCTGTCCGTGCCTCCACACAAGCGATGCTGAGGCCGTGGGGTGCACAAACCCACCTGCAGGGTGGTGGGAGGTGGGAGGCAAAGACACACGTGCCGTGGACAGCTCAAGGAGAATCTGCCAGGAGAAAGCCTGCCAGGACCAGCTGCGAGCAGGAAGATCAGCGGAGCAGGACCCAGGCACCTCGCTCGGCACCAGGAAGGATGCTCACACCACCAGGAAGGATGCTCACGCACCCCAGCAGGCGGGCATCCGATTTTCAGATCCCCTCAATCCAACTGAGCCCCTGCGAGGCCTCACGGCCCTGAGCTGAGCAGCTCGCACGGCCCGAGGCGCTGCCTGCCTGCTCCCAGCTGGGATCTCTCCACCTTGGACGTGGATCTCCTGCGAAGCTCCAGCGGCGAACATTTTTGTGGCCCGGGCAGACCCGAACGGGACGCATCCCTCCGCCAGAGCTCATTCCGAGCGGCCAGACTTCCCCGAGCTAATTTGACGCTCCGAGAAAATTAGAAGTTCTCCCTTCTTCTGTGGAAAAAATAATAAAGGCAAACGTCGAAGGCAGTTCAGAGGCTTTGATGCTGCTCTTTAGTCATTCGGGCACCACAGGCAGGGCAGCGCTCCCCGCGCTGACCACGGAGGGAGGCGCTCCCTCCTTCCAGGCTCCTTCCAGTTCGCGGCGTGGGGGCCCGGGGCAAATTGCTGCGTCTCGGCGGTGTGCGAGGCCAGCCCCAGCAGTCAGCCCGGCAGGGGAGAGGCGAGAAAACTATTTCCAGAGCATGGATTTTGACTTTAATAACCCTGACACTACGGGTGCCCGGCAGTGGAGGCAGCCGGGGCCTGGTCCCAGTGGGAATTCCGGGGAATGGGAGCCCATGAAAGCTGCGCCCGAGGCCACGTGCGCAGGACAGACATGCAAAGCACCCTTTGAAAGTGGTTTCAAGCTTCCCCTCTTGGAGGAAGTGCTGCTCAGAGGCCGCAGGTGGGGAGGTTTTCACCCTGGGTTACTCGCACCAGCCCGGGGAAGGCGGTGAGGGGCCGACAGCAGCCTCCATCGCACACCGATGGCCTTTTACACGGGGTAAAGCACCGATCGTCCCCTCTCCAGTACACAAAAGTACCCCCCAAAGCAAACAAAGCCCCCAGGTGGCACTGCAGGACCCACCGCGACCCGCTTCTGCAGGGGATGCGATGGCAGCAGCAGCAAACTGACTCACGCTTCGGTCATCCCGTACCCAAAGCCCCAGGCAGCACCCTGCGGCCGAGGAGACCTCACCCGAAGGGAGAGGGTCAGGGAGAGGCTGCATTTCACCACCACCTTACCCTCATTTCACCACCTCCTTACCCTCTGCACGGCTTGGCTGAGCCCAAGGGCCCAGCACCCTTTGTGTGAGCAGACGAACCTTGGCTGTAGGGGCGTCCTTCGGATCCGCTGCGTGACCCGCTCCCAGCGCCGAGCCGTCCCGTGCCAACCCCTCGGTGCCAGGACCGCGACGAGGAGGGACCTGACCCAGGCCTCTGGGGCTAGAGGCAGCCGCAGCCAGGTGCGCCGCTCAATTCAGGGCAGGGAGAGCGAGCAGAGGGCAGAAGACACAGACTGCCTCGGCCCCGGAGAGCCAGGAAGGCAGCAGCGCTACCCGGCCGCACCGAGCTGCTCGGGACCAGGCTGCTTCCTCCTGGAGCTTCCTGCTGCGCACCGGGGGCACCTGCCGCCCAGTTTTCCCCAGCCTGGTCAGAAAGGGCTCTCCCCCTTCGGTTCTTTGGAAGGCAAACCTACCTCCACCTGTTCTCATACACCTGAAAACAGCAACACGGTCAAAAAGCTTCCCGATCACATCAAATCACTCCTTCAAGCGAAAAAAACTCCCAATTTCCACCCTGAGCTGAACACCACCGGGTGTTTGTGCTCGTAGCTCAAAGGGGGCAGCTGACAAGAGCCACTCGGCAGCACGGGCACCTCCCAGAGGATTTATCTGCCCCCAGGAACCAGCTCCCCCCACTCCTGCTGTGGCTGGAGGACTTCCATGCCTAAATTCGAGGGACTGCAGCCCTTTATGGCCAGGGGTAGGCACTTTTTTTTCTAGTACCACAATACCTTTGGTTTAAAATACCCCAAATTCCTCATTTTCAAGGAGGTGGAGACTACGATTTAGGAGCTCCCAGGGCAGAGCACTCCTATCCCACATCCCCTCATTCAGCTTTTACCTGCCGGTTCCATCCCAGGCCAGCCATTTCCTACAAACACACACCCCGGTGCTCCCTCAATACCTCTCAACCATCCCCAGACCTCCGGGAGCGGAGGACCAGACGTGAACACGGCCTAAGACACACACGGATCACCGACGTCGGGGCCAAGGGCCATCACGTCCCTCTTCCTTTGATGGACGCAATGATACTCGGCGCGGCTCGCTCAGCCTGTAATTAAAATTCCAGCGCCAAGACCAAAGGTGCTGCGCTCCGCATGAAGAGCCGGCTGAAGGCAATCATCTTGACCGCTCCGCTGGAGCTTCCCGTCTGAGGGCAGTCCCGGGGACTCCTCGCCAGGTAATTCATGGAAAGAGCACACGCTTGAAAGCAAAACGCGGCGGCCTAATGAAAGAAGAGCGCAATAAGGAAGCGCCTTTCTAGGCATCGCAGCCTGGTATTGCGCACCTCGCTCCGGCTGCTTCGGTTTGGAGGCCCGGCAGCTGGCGGCTCAGCCGCATGCCCGCCGGTCCCGGGGGGATCAGTTGGTGCTGTATTTTACACCTCACACTTCAGGCTTGCCTACGCTGCTGTCTTGCTGCCTGTGCCTTACTTTTGCCATCCCGAGCTCTGTTGCAAGGTTGAGTCGCAAAAACCATCGCAAGTCTGGTTTTCATCATAAAGGTGACTTGAGAAAGTTTTTTTCTACCTTCCTCCCCGCCTTGTTTTCAGATGTTTTCCAAGTTAAAACACAAAAAACTCCATCTGTCATTCCCAGGGGTAGCTCATCCGAGGCAATGAATCCTCCTCCAGACCTCAGTGGCCACTCTCCAAGGTTAAGTAGCCCCAGATGAGGGCACGGCCTCGATCCTCTGAACACTGGGGAGGCAAAGAGTGCTCGGTGTTCCCAACGCTCGCCATAAACTACACGCCTCAGAGGACAGGAATAAGACTTTATTGTTTTCAGATTCCTTATCTGCGCCCAAGCATCAGTTATCTTTTAAAAGACGTTTAACACCGAGGCCAACTCCTCTCAGCTCTAACCCTACCAAGTCGGGAAGTGGCTGCACTACGAGTTCCGCTGGAATCAATCCAGGCACCACACGGATTTTGCAGACAGGAGGTGGGTTTGCACACCAAACAGGGTGTGCAAGAAGCAAAACGCTTCTCCAAGCGACTTGGTAGAAAGGCTGAAAAGGAGAGAGCAGCTCCCGAAGTACCTAGAGAGAGGTACGGCAGAGCTACCAACCGCCTAGTGCCGGGACAGTTAGCGCACCATCTTCCCCTGTAAATAAGGAACCTGGCTTTCTGGGGAAGAGAAACCCGTCATGCTAGACCGTGTTTTCTAGAAATTATCACCTGATGAACAGACCTCGATGTTTCTTTCCGTTCCACAACTCCCCTCTCTCTTGTAAAATCCCCGGGCATCCAGAGGTAAACGGATGGCTGCAATACCAGAACTTCCCATATTGTTTCCACGTTGCAACAAGTTAAATAAGTTCCTCCTGCTCCTCTTGAAAGCTGCTCGGTACTTTGAGAACTCCCAAATCAGATCAATTTGGAACGAAGAAGCAAACATTCATCTTAAAATCACTGCAGTCATTAATTCCCCCCATACTCCTGACATGCACCTTGTGTGGAAAACCCCCACATCAGTCAAATCCCTCGAACCTGTTCCTGTCCCCACCCCTTTAACTCCAACGCCGAAAAATGGAGAAACCCTAAAAATGGAGGAAAATCACAGCGTCGAGACAACCAACGGAAGAGTTAAGGCAGGCAGGAGTGCTGTGTCAGCTTCCAGCAACAGACTGAGTAAAAATCAGTGGAAACTTCCAAACGCTTTATTAGAACAGTTCTGCCCATGTGCTGTTTTTATCTCCCCTCCTTAATGAACGCGGTAATGAATTACCCACCTTTATGTGCCTATCACCACGTCACCCGGGTGCTCTACACAAACGCTGCCTGGCACGAAGAGAACCATCGCTACTGGCGCCCTGTTGCTTATTTCTCACGCTGGGCGTTATCCACTAACCAAGGATGAGGAAAAAGCAACAGACCAACTCCAGAAAAAAATCGTATTTTTTTTTTAAGACAAGGTTTAGATCGGAGACAAAACGAACGCTGACAGCCCCAGCTTCCCACGAAGATCAAGAAGCCACCCATGAAGCTCGTTTCCCAGGAAAAGCCTTGCAGGATTAGGTTCTACACTGCATGACGTGTTGAACAGAAGACGTGTCAATGAAGAAGGATCTCATCCGCCCAGAGTACAAACTCAGGTTACGCCCCAGCACACCTGGGGTAACCACCAACATTCGGTAAGGGATTTGCCGTCCCTACTGATCAGGAAAGAGGCTCCGTTTTGTCAATTTTTTTAAAAAATAAAGAGATTTCTCTTTACGTGACTACGTACGCTTCTCAGCAGGGACTGGGAGTCGAAAGGCAAGGAGCAGCCCCCCGGCTATCACTTCACGCCCTCTGCGTGGGCACCCTTACCTCGCTGCTGCAGTTCTGCATCTCATTTTGCCCGTTTCCCCTTCACACCCAAATTTCTGCAACAAAATACCAAATTAGCTTCAAATAACTTGGCAGGGGAGGAATCAAGTTACGCCTATGCCCTGGTCCGTGGTAAGTAAGCGTGCGCCAGCCCCGAACAGGCCACTGGTCACAAAGCACGCTCCAACTTCTCCGAGCGGAATGGAATTTCTCTGTGCTCCAAATTATTTTCAGCTATTTAGAGAGTACATGTTTCTGAAGAAATTGCTTGTCTTTAATACACCGGGAGAGAACGTAAGTGCACAGACATACACACAGAACATAGGGAAGAAGATGGTAAAACCTCCCTCTGTCGGTTTCGGTTGCAGGTATTTATGTCCTAGAACCTCTTGGAGCTTTTCCTTCAATACAGGATAAAACCTCTGTTCCTCAGAGGGGTCGCGGTTAACTTTTGAATCCAAAGATGCCCTTTATATATCCTGTGAGGCCACTCTTGGCCTTCTGCTCCACCTTGTCTTCCAGAGGTGGGAAAGCGACATGGTTAAGGGCCAGGTCAAAGAACAAGGGTTTGCACGGAATGGGCTGGAAGCCCGGAGGGAAGTGCACGAGGCTGACTTGCTTGCTGACAAGAGAAGGATCCAGACAGAAGGTCTCAAACCGTTCTGAGAGTGGCTGAAAGAGACCAACGCAGAAATAAAAGTTAAACACATGTCAAAACACAGCTGACAAACCAAACAAGCAAAGAGGAGCTAGCAGAACTGAGCCGACAGAAGATGGGAATCCCACGTGTGCTTTGTCCCATGAAAATGGACTGATCTCCTGTCAGACTTACTGCAGCATCCACAGATCTTCCCAAATGCAGGGAGAAAGCTTAAAAAAAGATGCCACACGAGGAGCTGCTAACAGCATCCTAGTTCCTACCCAAGGAATTCCGCCCTGCCAGCAGCTTTCAGGACTTTGAGAAGGAAAACTAAAATCCTCCTAACATCTCCCAAATACACTAGTCACGACAGAACTCCAGTTAACCTGGAACTTCGAGTTGAAAGACACTCACATAACAGGCTAAAAGCAGTCTTAAGAACACGTCTATGGTAAAACCAAGCTCAGCTCTTACCTTGCCATCCTTGACCTGAGACGGAGACTCAGTCTCATGATTATCGTTTGCATCTGCAAAATTAAAGAAAAGGTGGTAAGAATAACAGGCTACATCTTGTGTACCCACGAGTGTCTCAGGAATCAGCTGCTCCCTCAGTTGAGCTATGAAAGCAAGTTTCTGGGATTTGTAAGAATATTTTCAGTCGCAGCATCTCGCTTTCTACATCACACACATGGAGAATGAGCTTTTCTGTGATGGAGAGCTTGTCCATCACACAGCTGTGAGAAGCTCCTGAACGCAGCACAGATGTTGAGTTAAGCACAGAGATGGTAAGACGCAAGTGGGGTCTGCTAAAACAACACCAAGGCAATAAAAGACAAGGCAATGCGTCAGTTATCTTGGGCTTCCAGCAGCGGGCACTGCAAAACGATCAACCCAAGAAATCACAACGTTCAACCATTTCCCTGAAGCTCCCCTAACCTGGTCAGCGCCGACCATGAGCAGAACCACCCTCCTCTTCCCTTTTTCAGCGGTTCAGGTAGGCAAATATAAAACGAGTGAGGCCGCTAAGAGCTCGTGCTGTCACCAAAGGAGTGGCACACACTGAATTCCACTTGTTTGCAGGAGGAAAATTAAACACTAAAAACGTTCTGTGCAAGTTCCCAAAATAGGTGCACGTCCCTAGACAGCGCTTTGCAACTGCAGGCAGGGAGCACGATGCCAAGTATGTAGGCAATAGCTGCCTACCTGCATTACACGCAGCTAGAAAAGCTAGAACGGGGAAGAAAATGTTTAAGAGCCTCCCTAAGTCAGAGTTGACGTCAAAAAACATCTGGAAATTCAGAAATTAAAGCAATGAAATAGCAGCAGAGGCATTTAAGAGAAGTTAGAGCTCCGGTATAATTGTGGAACTCACCTAATATAGCTGCTGCTTGCAAGGAGTATTTCTCTGCGTTGACTTGAGTGATCAGATCCTGAACATCAGGCAGCTCCTAGGGCATTAAAGAAAATTGTAGGAGAGTCTGATAAAGAAAATTGTATGAGAGTCTGAAATACGCCAGAGTTTAAGAGTTACAGCAAAAGTAAAAGCTGACAACTAAAAAATTAAGTCCTAGTGCTGAAAAGCCTTCCCGGGAGAGGACAAGCTACAGAACAATCGTTCAGGCACCGAAGTAGCAGTATGACAGAAAACAGATGTGAGAAAACACGGAAAAGTGGCATGGGGATCTTGCAGCAAGGCCACCTCTCCTCCAAAGCAGGCAGCCAGTTGAAACATCTCCACTTCATTAGACAGTCTCCAGTGTAACATGTCACAAAGTCACAATTTTATTCTTCTTCTTACTGCTTCAAGACCAGCCTTGAATTTTATTAGCCGGGTGTCTAATAGACAATAAATACCGGGCAAGAGGTTTTTCGTTAACTTCGGCTCCTCTCTGCTCACAGGACTGGGTTCCTACCTTCAAGCTGTTCGTAAAAGCTCCGGCTCCTGACTGAACTTCCCCAGCGTATTTCAGCACTCTTTCATACAAAACGAGAGCTTCGCTCCACTTCTTCACCAGGACATAGGACTGCGCAATGAAGAAACACCTGCAAGAGTAACAAATGGATCCCCGATATAGGCAGATTTGTAATCCATGGCTTTTACAGCTCAAATCACTAATAACAAGAAATATTAAGCAGGTCTGGCCAGCTTCCCCTTGGCATCCACTCTTCTCTTCATAAAAGGGCAGAGGAAACTGCATCGAAGTCCCGCACAGTGCTTAGAGCTTTGGGACAACCTTTCAAGAAGTAACGCCTGCTAAAGAACAGCCGGCTGTTTCTCAGTCACCTGTAAGCTTTGTACACAAGCGTCTTCAATCCGATCTCTTTTTGGAAGTTCTTGTCCTCTTCTAGGCCAGGAAGCTGCGTCAGCTCCACGAGGTTCTGTGCAAAAGAGCGGGGGTAACAAATTCAGGCAAGTGCTATTTTCCCCTGGAATCCAGCAAGCTGCCCCTTTCCATCACCAACACTACGCTCCCATGGAAACTGCTCCCAGTTTTCTAATCATCAGTATTCTAACCTTGCGAAGGACAGTCGCTGAAACTTGTGCAAGTTCACCCTCAGGACAGATTTCCTGACACAAACAGGAATTAGGGCAAAGACTCCTCAAATTTCACAGAGAGTGATGCTTTCGTAAGACATTACTTTTCCCATTCATAAGTGCTCCAGCCACAGGCTCCCACAGTTAATTGAAAATTTATGTGAGAAGTTGAGAAACTGCTTATGAAGCACAAGTACAGGGTTTTTTTTTTCAGCTACTACTTTCTCTAGCCAGCAGAAGCTAAGGCAGCTGCTAGGGTGCTGTATAAAATAGCCTGAAAAACTACTGGAAAACTGCAGTCGAGTGTAAAAACAAAACCTATTCTAGCAGCATTTCCTGCTCACAACTAAAGGCTGTGTTTTTTTTTCATATTCCATGCAGATGTTGAACATCTCCAACAAGTTACTGGTTGTACCAAGTTGCTCTTCAGATTTCATGGGCAGTTCATTTGCACTTCTCCATTTTATACGGGATCTTTTTGTAACAAACTTCACCAGGCAGCAAAAGGAATTAGATCTGCTTTCCCCAGCATTACCTGCAAGATGATATCATAAAGGCGGATCAGGTCCTGAGGCCGCGCGGTGCGCTTGCCGTCCTCTTCCGATCGCTGCTGCTGCAGCAGTGCCTTCTGCAGAGACTTCGCCATGCTCTCGTTGCGCTTGATGGCTGTCGACAACTTGATGTAAGTCAAATAACTAAAAAAACACCATTAGCAGACTGTCAGAACTACTCAGACGTTACTCTGTTCTGGAAAGAAAAAACAATAAGTCCTCCCCCAAGTCCAAGATATTACTAGCAGGGGAAAAAACACCCGAGAGGTCAACACGAAAAGTCTTAAGTACTTAGAAAGCCACATGAATCAGACCCTTATCCATACAGACACCCTTGGAGATCTGAGAGCTCCAAGGCAAAAAAAGCCCTGACATAAGGGCACGGCTTCTTCACGCTAGTAGAGGCAGCAATGTTTGCCTATTACCTGTGTAAGTACTGTACGTTGGACACCTTCCCGGAATCGCTTTCCAGAGAGTGTTCCCGCTGCTTCTGTGGAAATTGGGGGCAAAACACTGCATGAGTCACTTAAAGAGGCTTGTGGCAGAAGAAAACATCAGAAACAACTCATAGTTAGGTAAATCAGGAAGTTAGAGTAAACTTTTGGGCCATGAATGAGGGCTGCTACATTATTGTTCACCCTCGCCAACTCTGCAGAGAATCAAATCACAGGTGGTGAGCTATTTTGCAGCGTTTCATTAAAGAAATCCAGAAAGACATTTTTGCCATTAAGCAAGTTAGACAGTAACAAAAAGTCCCAAAGAAACACTACCTTGTGGAAACAAGGATGTTTGGTGCTTACCTGGTCCGGTTTCAGATCTTCCCGAACAGCCTGAATGGCATCTCTGCACTCACTGAGCAGAGATTCAAACAAACGTTCCTTTGTCTCCTCATTTTCTGCCTAAGAGCAAAGCAAAATTAAGACATCCGTTAGACGTTTTTGTATCCCATAATGCAAGAGTCAACAAAGGAGACCACACCATGTTTCTCCCAAATTATGACTTGAGCATCTGTGGGTAGCTAGAACCCTCATCTGTACCCGTCTGCAACACAGTTTAGGGGGCAAACTGCCAGACATCGGGACCAAAAAAGCGCAGGGAATGCGGTCAGTATTTTTACAGCACTGGAGGTCCAGCACAAGGAGCTCTGATCACCTCATCCCTGCAGCTGCTGCCATCCCAGAGACTCCTCCGCCTTCCAGGATGGCACCCGCGCTGCTCTGAGAACCGCTGGGGCTGGACCGGCAGACCGGCAGAGCTGAGCATTACCAAACTGGAGAGCTACCAGCGCAGACTGCTCTTGTTATGCTGATTTAGCTTTTCTCTTGCGGTGAGCACACGTAGATGACTATCTCTTCTACACTCCCACTCCAGCAATGCTCTCGGTGGCAATAATTAGTTTCTTTGAAGCATTTTTTTTGCATATAATTGTGTATCTTCAGCAGCAGGAGTAATTGGGTAGCTTTCTGCTGTCACCACGAATTTGGTCAAGACACGAAGCAGTTTTTGTCTTTCTGCCCCAAAACCAAAACGTAAAACACCTTCGGAAAGCAAAAACAAGTTGGAGCCTGATCTTCGCCCAATGGACTCGCATACCAGGTACCCAATTAAACAATACACCCCAAATCACTCTTACTGGTTCAGTATGAGCAAACTGCCCAGCAACTAAATCCCAGCCGTAACAATCAAAGGGAGGTTAAGCTGCTAAGAGCAAAGCTCGTCAGCGCTGTTATAACCAACTCCACGTCATGCAACAGCCTAAGGTGAACATTTGCTGCAACAAACTTGAAATTGTTCCCAATCAACAAGAAAAAAATGTCTATTTTCTTGAAAATGTCTAAAAAATGTCTAAAAAAAGTGTCTAAAACATAATTGCTTTTATTATCTTCAGTGGAGCTCTACAGGCTCCTCTTTCAGGAGCTAAAGCTTGTGTGAAAAGCTGCTGAGCTCTGCCATTTCAAAGCCTTTCCTCTTTTCAGGTTTCCAAACCCAGGAAGGAATGTTACGTTCACTCCCCCACAGAGCCTCAGGTATCTTGACCTAAGATGAAGGTGTGCGGTTTTTTGATTTCTTTTTTTTTTGCTGCAAGAATTTGTTAAGGTGGGACTAACTACTGAGAAAAAGCAGAGACGAGTCTGGCAGCATTCTCAGCCTCGCCCAGCGGAGCACGGCCATTTCACCGCGCGCACAGAAATGAAAGCAGACAGAGCCAAATCATCAGTCAAGCACAAACAGGGCAAGGGCTGGGCCATGCAGTGAAACAAAGGCTTTCCTTTCCAAGCAAAATCTCCTAAGGTTAAACGGATCGTGAGTGTGTAAATACTCCTATGTCTATTTTTTCTTTACAACATCACATATGGTTTCTGAATTATCACCACCCGTTCTCGCTACAGTCCTAGTTACTAAAGATGATCACAGCATCCTTGAGGCAACAGCAGTTAGGAGCACGCTTTTATTGCTCTGTCCTGCGGCCCTTGAAGAAATGCATTCAAGCCTACAAAAGGGATGGCATAAATATTTCAAGCGAGGATTCGTATTTCAGTTTGGCTTACTCGTTCCGCTTCTCCAGTTACCACTAAGACACTGCAGGCAATGAGACAGCACACTGAGAAGTTCCATCTTCACTCAAGACACACACATTTGTGTTTGTTTCTAATCAAACCCTGAACACTGCTGTCACGTTAGTGTTTCTGCTAGCCTTCACCGAGCTGAAAGGCGCCAAAGATCCCAGGAATCCCCACAACGTGTTTAGCTGGAGCTGAACTGCCCACCACAGCTGACACCAACTGCAAAGCCGCTCTCAAGAAGCCAAGTTTCAGCCCTCCGGGAGGGTTGCGCTCAGCTCTCAGCAGCACTAGCTGGGATCTGGTAGCGCACAGCTCCTGTTCAGTCAGTTCCAAGGAACACAAAGCAAGATGTGAAATTTCAGATGGCTGTTCTGCCCCTGCTTTAGGAAACAAATTGGGTAACTTCACTGAAGAGCTCCAACCACCACCCTCAGAGGACAGAAATGAAAACATTCAACTCTAATCTGCGCTTCCACCTGCTGGCCGCATCACGGCACTGCCTACTGAAAACAAAACATCAAAAAATCAACTCAGCAACGTACTATTTGTAATATTCTGGTAAGACTAGTTAACACCCATGTTTCCTACCCAGCCATACCTCATTTATCCTATTAGGCTGTCTTCTTAATACTATCTTCCACTCTTGCCCACTTGCCTTACACCTTCGTAGGATTTCATTTTATCACTTAAAATGGCATTTATCCTGTTTTCTCCTGGTGCTGAACAGTTCTTATTGATGCAAAAAGCCCATCTCCAGAGGCAACAATTGTTAATCCAGATCCTTTTATTACCTTCTCAAAGACACTGTATGCAGAACTCAGAAGAATACAGCACCTGGGCACCATACCGGAGGAAAAATCCCCAAAGGGAACTCGGCTGCAACACTAGAGGCATGCTCAGTGTGTGCCACTGGAGGTGCTTCAGAACTGAGACGCTTGAGATGAATTTACCTCCTGACATTCAGCAATTCTCTTACTTTTGAAGATTTGCATATGTCAACAAGAAAACGTTCTAAGCCTCAGAGCAGCTGCTTCACTTGGCAAAACTGCTTCTCATTGCTGAAAAAAGTGATCCTGAAGTTTGAGCATTTCATCAAGATACTTTCGGACAGTCATTCAGCAGTAGTTATTCTTTAAATTGCAACCTTCACTTCCAAGTGATTTAGAAGAGTAATGGCTACCGCTCTGCTACTGAAGGGCAACGCTTCCAGGCAGGATGAAGCGTTCCAAAGAGCAGTAACACTCACTGGCTTCGTAGAACTCTCCCAAACCACCAAGGACACTGCACGAGCTAGCCCCGGCTGCCACTTAAGCTTCACGTTACAGCCAATGCTCCCATTTTAACTTTTAGCCTTCTGACCACAAGTTTGAGAAAAGACCATTTAAAAGCTTTTAGCGCAGGCAGCAAACTTCAACTTGCACACTGAAATAAAGAACACAGACGCTGGAGATGGTTTCTGACTTACCTGAACGATGGCAGCCTCGTTGTCGGCCAGCCCCAGCAAGAAGATCCTCACTTTATCAATCTTCACTGGAACAGTTCTTCCTCTCCACTCCACCTCACTCATCGTGGCTGCCTGCTTTGCTCGAGTTTGGGTGATCAGCGCCTGCGGAGACCAGACTGAAGTTACAATCCCAACCTTAAAGAATCCACAATTGATTACTTTGAAATCAAAGACTTGTTTGTCTTTCTTGGTTGTTTCTTTCCCCCCCTTTTTTTTTTTTAAGGAATGTGCAGCTTCCTATAGAGCGTGGGCTCAGTTAAGCTCTTCTCATACAAACTGGTTCGTTAATAATGTACTGCAACAAGATTTATGCTCAATAAAGTGATATTTGCATGCTTCAAGTCAAAACACTCGGTAAGTTACCTCCAGTTTTTCTGCAAGAAGACCTTCAGTGCCACCAGACCTCAGCCTCATCTGCATCAACTCATTCATAGCAGACTGGTCACCTGAGGGAATTAACAAATCAAGATAACATTTCTACCTAAATTCAGAAATCATTTTAATATAGGGAAACTACAAATTGATAGATTTTATAGTGTATATTTATTCTCTTCACCCACAAATGTCCAATTTCATTCTGACTTCACACACAAACAATTGCAAACTTGTATTTTGTCTTTTTACACAAAAAAGTGCAGCGTTGCAAAATTCATCTATTTCTCCACAGCCAAACTGACACAGAACACGTGCAGTATTTACCCACGGTATCGAGGGCTGCCTCCTGTGTCACTTAGATCAGATTTAAATATCAAGTCAACATTCATTTCTCACGAGCAGACCTTCCTTTTTTTGCTGGTCCTTTTGACACCCTGCTTTCCTTACCAATGTTATAGGCACAGTAACGAATGTTGGGAGAAATCTCTTCCACGCGCTGATTATACAGCACAGCTTGCTCTTCTGTGAAAGCATTGGCCAGTTTTTCGTATATGGTCCTACAGGAAAGGACACACATTAACACCGTAGAATACATATTAACACTGTATTTTGTGAGATGCTATCCTAAAAAGTTCATATCCATAATGTGGAGGATGCTACTTCTTCGGCAGTACCCTCAGTTAAATGCAGTTAGCTACACAACTCTCAGCTGTTGTGCACACACACGTAGCAGATCGATCTCCTACCATTTACTGAATGAAGCTGGGGAAGTGACAAACTCACTTGCATTTGTTGAAAGCTTCCATGGCTGCCTTCCACTCCTGGTGTTCAAAACGAAGCATTCCCGTGAGGTAAGCCATGTACGCCTGCAGACAACAAAAAGATCATCAAGCTCATTTTCCCGAGACTGACAGCCTAGTTTGTACAACTTTTGGCACGAAGGCTGCTGTGACATCTGGAATAAGTGACTACGCCTTGCCCATCTTGTTTGGTCTTCCACAGAAACAATGGATTTGGATTACACGTTACTACCTGAGGAACTGTTTTTTCAACTGCCATTTCTAAGGACGTGGAAGCAATCACATTTCTCGCTTGTTATGCAGTGGAAACGGCCCACTCATGTCACAAGACATTTTTTTCCCCAACAGGAAACCACAGAATGACAATTTTAGCTGAGTACCACTGCAGTCCTTATTCACAGCCTGCTTGTGTCACAGCACAGTCGCTTTCCGTGTTCCAGGAAGGGGAGCCACAAGAATTGTATTCTAGATGGCTACTTCGGTGTATTAAACAGATAAACATCTCTAAAGGTAAGTACGGTTTCTTAGGCTGTGTGGCATCATCTTGCTTCTTCCCAATTCTTTTTACTTTCGTTAAATGTACTGTTTTTAAATTAAAGATACACTTAAACAACTTTAACTGCCAGATCCTCACCTTGGCTGCTGTCACTTGTTTTTGCAATCCTAGCAGCTCCCCTACCAGCGACTTTAAGCTATTTGAAGCGAGCCATTAGCCAATTCAAAAATCAGCCAAATTTGATCATCTATTGCTAGATCAGAATAATCTCTTCACCTAAAACCCTAAAATTTTCTCCAGCTTTTGCTGTAAAGCAAGATTCAGGTCTTGCTTTACCCAGGTATCAGAAGTTACCTGGGCTTCCAGCTTTGTTTTGGCATCTACTCGATTACTTTCGCACAGTCGCTCCAGCTCCTCGGCATGCTTCACGGCCTTGCGCAGGCGGGACAGCAAGTGAAACCGTTTGCGAGGCTCCGTGTTCGCCTCCTGCTTGAGCTGCATGGCGTAACTCCAGGCTCTCTCCGCATCCATCAGTATCAGCAGCAAATACCTGCAGGGCAGAGCAAGATTAATGACCAAAGTGTTACCGTATCGCTGCAAAGTTTGGTAAAAAGAAACTTTAGCTTGGTTAGTAAGAGGTGTATGCTTTTATTTCTTAACTCTAAGAGAACGGGAAGTTGTGCTACCCTTAACTCTTACATCGTATTTCACTTTATTGAAGTGCAATTAGTCAAATGAGGAAGAAAATTTGGTAATAGTGCTATAGCACAACAAATATTATTTAAAAAAAAGGGATGTCTGAATTTAGGTCGCTTTTCTAACTGGTTCCATATGGGTAACCACATCTGCGTTCCCCACAATCCATGCAGTAATGTATCTGGCTTCTTAACACAGGTGAAGACAGCATCTTGTTCCCTTTCCCCTCTGAGAAAAAAAACCTGAGAGCAGACAAATGTTTCTAAAAGCTAGGAAATGAGCCCAAGAGCCTGGCTATTCTCCACACATCAGACGAGTATTCCGCCAGATTTTGGAAGTCTGTGTAAAACTGGCAAGCCGACGTTTTTGTTCAGAGGGAAGAGATTCCATCTCCAATCTCATCCTTGCTGGCTACAGCACATTCACCTTGCAACACTTCTGAATAAGCGTTTCCTCTTTAAGACCTAATTAATCTTTAATTATGAAGAGGAACCCATTTCAATGACTACAAGGGAGAACAGGAACTGGCTGTTGCTGCTGTCTTCTCCCGTTTATTCACAGGATAAAGCAGCATCTGAGCAGTGTTTCTGCCCCCTGCACAACAGCCTGAGCTTTGATCTTTTATTACTATCAACAACACACATTTCTGAAGAGCAACGTCTGCATATGCTGCACAGAACCATTTTCTACCTCACCCACACGAAAATAAATTCCCGAAATGAAAACAGCCATTCAGCAACACACAGCAGCCCGATTCCACCCTGTTCCACTCCATACCTGTTGTCTGAGAGAATCTCTTCGGTCACCTTCTTCCCCGTGAACTTGTGCCTGTTTCCCATCTTGAAGTTGAGAGTTTTTCGGAGCCGCCGTAGCCTACGGGAGCAGTAACCCCTAAGGCAAAGGAAAGCATAGTCAGCTGGGCCACAGGACAACTTTGTTTCTGTTTGCTGATCTCTTCAATCAGGAAGGAAAAAATAGCATCACTAAGGGCTGTGACAGGCGATGTTTTTACAAGTAAGAGCTCCAAGTACAACATACAGCAAGAGGTACTTCAGAAATTACCTGTAAACCCGTGGTTAACAGAATAAAAGAGGGAAGAAGAGACAATAATTCTTGATCTTGAAAAATCAGAACAACGCTCTCCTTACTGATTGCCTTATGTACGTTCATTGAAAATTCAGTTTTGGAGGAATATCGTGATTGGAAGAGCACAGTGCTCATCACTTAAGTGTTAACAAGCTCTTAAGGGGCAACAGAAAAGGAAGAGGCAGTTTGTGTCCTCCTCAGTGGAACAGTCACAGCACGTTACATCTGAGAAACAATCACGTACATCAATTCACACAAAGCAACTTGTCAAGGGGCATTTACCTGGGAGATCATTTTTGTTGGCTGCTGGAGGGGGGTTACATTTTAAATGTGCTTGTGCTAATTAATCAGGTAAGCCAAGTCGCACGAGCTGTGTGAGACCAGCCCCACGACATCCCCGCAGCTTACTGACCTGTACCTCTGGAAGTCTCCGTGACGCAAACCGTGCTGCTGCTGAGATTCCTTCACGATCTGAAGGACTGGGATTGGCGTTAAGGCAGACTGACAGGACAGCGTGTTGTCAGCTCATCACCCTGCCCCAAAATCACAAAGGAACTCTACAGGTGCCTTTAAGCAAGTACTCTTTGAAGAGACATTGGTGAGGGGTGCCTGAAAGTCTCCTAAAGACCCACAGCTGGGAGAACTGATGGGGCTGAAAGAAATCCTACCTCCATAGCTTATTTCAGAGCTTTTATGACCGTCAAAGCCAGGACTACAGCATGCCACAAGCATCCCCTCTCTTAGGCAGCAAGCCCTAATGCCAGCAGAGCTCATTTCTGAACAAAGACGTACCGGCAGAAGTATCTAGGCTAAAATCACCACCTGCCCCAGCTGCAGCACGCCACCCCCACAGCCAGCGCCGTGACACAGTTACGCTGACACAACCGGAGCGCAGAGAGCCGCCTTCCTGCCCTTCAACGTCCCAGCTCTCAGGAAAAGGAGGCAAGCGTTGTACTACGCCCCGCAGAATCACTGCTGCCTTCCTCACGCAGCCTTCCACAAACAAACTGCTTTCTGAATGCAAACATCTCATAAAAATGAGCTTACCTGACGTATTCAGGGGGGTTATTTTCTACTCAGCTTCTCCAGCACACTTCTAATTTGACTGCACAAAACTGTAACAAATGTTCCCTGATGGAACGCACTGGCCTGTGATTTCCTACAGCACCGTTTATCTCACGGCTTCCATCACACCTGTACGTTTACTGATTTCTGTGCATCTTGTACCTCGCTCGCCTGCCCCAACACACGCAATCACGCTGTATTCTACTAAATTTGGCAAATGTTATTGAGTTTATGCGGCAACGTCTTCATTTCGGGAAAGACGAGCTCTATCATAAGCAAGAAATCTCTGTGCAGTACTCGTGCATGCCAGAAACATTCTCTTTTAAGCATTATCAATAAGCCTTTAGAAAAAAAAGCAACAACTCACACCAGACTGTACAATAAGCCCATCAAACCAACACTGTTATTACAGACAAAGAGGCCACCAAACTTCTCAAGTTTAAAAGGGCAGGCCTCTGCCTGTCTTCTCGTAATTACACCTAAAAGAAAGTCTCCGTAATTTAAGCATCGAGAACCTACATCAATAACCATTAATTAGGCTGCATTAGTGAAAGAAGTCAAACCATTATGGCTGAACGTGGCTCAGGGCACACACTCCTCATCTTTGCTGTCTGCCTTGCTACTTTCAGCCGCTGCAGTTACTTGCTGAAGTCGTATCCCCTACTTTATTCACATTTTTGCTGTCTCAGGTATCACTCTTAACACCACCAGGGCAGTCACCAGGGCTGCCACTTCAGTTTCTACCCTCACGACACCTGCCATATGCTAAGCTGCAAACTGCCGCCTCGTTTCGCTTGGACGAAAAGCGAAACCTCTCCCCCAGCAGGTAGAGCTCAGCCCTACCGCAGCTGTGCAGCTGAAGCAGTCTCACCTGAAAGTCCAGGCACTAAAAAAACGCCAAGAGCTTGCCGTGCCACATCAGACCTCAGAAGCTCTAGACCTGGAGAAGCCGGTCTGCCATCTAGCACACCTGTTAAGACTTATTTTATCCACTATCACCCACTTCAAGCGTTAACATTACCCCCAGAAGCCTACCGACTGATTCTCTTAGAGCACACGGCCTGGCACAGAGTTCTACCTTGCCGGCTGCCACGTGGCTGCGAACAAGCTGCAAAGGCACGGCACAAAACCACAGGACAAAGCTCAGGAAGGCGAAGCCGACTGCCCCTCTTCCTCCCACCAAACCCCCTCTGCCTGAACCAGCAGGGGGGCTTCGCGGCCTGCTCCAGCTGTGCAGCAACCCCTTCCCTTCACTCCTTCCTCCCCTCCCGCTCCCTTCAGGCTTTCCCCCCGGCTCCCTTGACTCCTTCCTTCCTGCTCCCCTCAGCCTCTCCTCCCCTCCAGCTCCCTTCAGCCTTTCCCTCCGGCTCCCTCCAGCCTCTCCCGTTCCCTTCAGCCTCTCCCTCCCCTTCACCCCTTCTTTCCCTTCACCCCCTCTTTCCCTCCACCTCCCTCCAGCCCTCCCTTTCCCCCCATACACCCACCCAGCGCCCCCCCGGCTCCCCTCAGGCCTCCCCCCACATCCCCCTCCCTCCACCTCACGGGGCCGGGCCTGCCACGTCCCCCATCCCCGTCCCCCCCGCCCACCCCACCGCCTCTTTCTCTCTCCCCGCAGGATGCTCTCCAGCCCCAAGCTGTCCCCGAGGCTGCCGGCCCGGGACCCGGGGGGCCTCTCGTTCTCCTTATTCTCCTCAGAGCCGCCTCCCGCCCCGCCGCGGCCTCCCTGCCGCTCCGCCGCCATCTTGTGCGCGGGCCGCCGCCGCCGCGCGGCATCATGGGACGGGAGGGGGGCGGGGGCGGGCGGGGAGGTCCCGCTGAGGGGGGACCCGGGCTCACGGAGGACCGAGGGGGGTTTAGGGCGGCCCCCAGGAGGGGATGGAGCCCGTAGGGATGTGTAAACGCCGCTGTGAGCCCCCAGGGCCCAGGTCTGGGCTCCTCAGGGTGGCCCCGCAGACGGGGCTGCCGTCGTATTCATCCTCGTGGCCACGGTGCCTCTCCCTCAGTGTCCGCACCATGTCCCCCTCCGAGCCATGCCCACCGCCTGCAGCTCCCCCCCTGTGTTGGTACCTTGAGAAAGGGGGGCCCTGCTCTGCCCTTTTCCTGCTAAGTGTGATTTGAGGTCCTAAAGAACTGCCCCAAGGAGCTGGCGCTGGGGTTTTTGGCTCCACAAGCCCATCAAACAAACCAGAGAAGGCTCAAGGGCTGGAGAGCATCTGGCTACAGATTGCTCCTTCACTAATGCCCCTCATTAACCATTAATGCCCTTCGTTATCCAGAACATCCCAAGGAAGCACCACGGATACGGCTGTAGCCTTGGGTAACCAGGACATTCTCACCACAGCCCTCAAAGCCCCCCCAGGTGCCTGTTTTGGGCAGTAGCAATGCTTGTAGGGCACCTGCGGGACCAGCCCCATGGGGCAGTGCTATCCTGGCCTGCACAGTGCCCTCTGTGCCTGTATTCTGGAGACTCTTCCACTCACATCTGCTCTGCATCAATCCATGGCAGCCTCTCCTTCCCTTACAATGGTCTCAGGACAGGTTTGAGGTCCTCAGACACCTTTGAACATCGCAGTCTGGGTGGCACTTGAGGGAAGTGGGTTTGGACTCCCCCACGCCCTGCACTAGCCAAATCTCCTACCTCCAGCTGCAGCAAGTGTAGGGAGCATCCTTACTCTGACCATGCAGCTGGTAAAAGGAGAGACCCTCTGTTATTTAAAAACCTCAAACGCACCCAAATCCAGCAGCACTTCCCTGCAGACATTTAAAGGTATGAACCCCAAGAGAAGCAGTTAAGATCGGGTCCTCTTCCACAACGGCTTTGAGTATTTGAAGCAAGCTTAAGGATACCTCTTCAGGGACAAACACCAAAGACTGCTTTCCAAATTCCTGCTGCCCTAAACACCTTTGCAGACAAAGCCCTTACCACTGAGCATTACAAGCTGCTCCCTTTGCTACTCCCGAAGATCTCCCTTCCAGCCTAAGGCTCTGCTGCAGTGATAGAACCAGCAGAAATTTCTGCACATCTGCCCTCCACTTGTCTCAGCTATGGCCTCTTATTTCTGATTTCACAGCTCTCATTCCCTCTTTTAGACATTAAAGCTCAAGGAGGAAAGAATAAAACCAAACCCTCAATCTGAAGCTTTCCCTTGCAAATCTCTTAAGCTGTTTCTGGCTGCTCTTGGTTTCTACCACATCTCCCTGTGATCCATTCCCTACCTAAACCAAACTGTTTCAGGACAATGCTCAATCCAAGCAGACGTATATCAATAAAAACATTTTACAAATGACTTCTCTTGCATCTGTGGTAGCTCAGACAGACACAGGCTAGGTCGGCACTGCAGCACTCATGTTCAAGAGCCCCAGCACAAACACATGCACAGGGGAACCACTCCAATCACCGAACAGCCATTGTGTTTAACACAGTCACGGTTCTGCCATGCTGCTTTCCTCGTATGCTGGCTTGAAGCTTTGCTTTTGGTGCTCCTCTGGCATCTATATATAAGAGTGAGGATAAAACTGTCTCTGCTCATGAATTCTTGGTGCAGACCTGGTCCTCCTCCTACAGGGCAGAGGAAGAGGAGGACAACACAAACCTGGCACACTGCATCGAGCTGCAGCCTGCAGGTGCTCTGCGTTGGCATCATGCAGTGTGCATGTTCCTCCTGGTTTGGGCCACCCTTGGAGGCCAGGGACCTGGTTTGCAAATGACAGCCCAAATAACGCATCTACATCTCAGGTCAGGGGAAGAATTTATTCTGAATTTTCTCAATGGAGGAATCTTGTTCATCTTATTATGATTTTTATGATTTTTTGTTCATCTTGTCAATGATTTTTGCATACAAGGCTGCAGGTTGTGAGCTGCACCAAAGCTTGGGAAGACTTGGGAAGAAACTGGGTGTTTTCCCTTAATCTCTGTGGTGTGAGCAGAGACCTGACCTTTCCCTGAGCTGACCACAGCTGCCTAGTTGCAATGACAAACCATCAGGGTTGATAAACCCAAATGCCAGTGCCCTGCTGTGGGGTTTTTAGGGCACTCCCAGCAGGGTGGCAGTGCCCCGGGGCCAGGCTGTCCCCATGAGCCGGCCACACAGCCTCCACCACGTGGCTGAGGAGGCAGCACAGCCCTCACCCGGGGCAGGATCCGCTCCGAGGGCTTGTGGCCAGTCTGGGGCTGAGAGAGGGAGGCAGAGCTGCACTGCTGTGCATCAGCACCTGCTGTGCCCTGCAGGACGGCTGGCTTTCCTCTGAGCTGCTCCTAATCGCCTGTTTTTCCTGCGTGGTAACACCTGGAGCAGGGCATCCTCTCACACCGGAGGCTGAGCCAGGCGGTTAATTCATTTCCCTAAGCAGTTCAGCTGTTTGGTAGGGGCTGCTCACGAACTTTGGGGTCCCGAGCGTGACACCAGCTCCATGCGCTGTGCAGCGATGTCTCGGGGCTCTGAGCATCCCCCGGTCTCACAGCACTGCCAGCAGGGCTAGATGTGAATGTCCATAAAGGCAAGGGAGAGTCTGTGAGGTTAGTTATCAGATTAATTGATGCATTAAACATTTCCCTCCACTGGAACAAGGCAGGGCAGCCTGGGGGCCAGGTGAAGTGTCCTCAGAGAGCTGATTGCACCGAGCAAACCAAGACTTCCACTTGTGAACAGTCTGAAGTAACACAACAGGCAATTTCACAGGCAGGAAAAGAAAAGAGACATTTAGATTTGTTCTTGCTGCAGTGAATTAACCTGATCCCCCATGCTCTAGAGGAGGAAAAAAGATTCTCCCTTAAACCTTTACTCATCCCTGCAGCGTTCTTGTGCAGGGCTGGACAATTTACATGTTTGCGGTCTGAGGACCCCTGTTCTTAAACCCCTCTGTTTTAGGCAGGCAGCTCTCCAAATAACCAGCTCTCAAGCCACTGTGGGGACAAGGAGGAAGGGAAAGCACCCGGCCACCCCACTGCCCTCATGTCGGGGTGCTCAGCCCCATCTCCCCCAGCCCCTTCCCAGGCGGTCGCCGCACCTGGAGCATTTTTTACCCCACGAAATCCAGCTCCCCCTGCCTATCCAGGGCAGGAGGCAGTGCTGGGGGACACACACACAGATTTCAGTGCTCATTCCAACAAAACAGGCAGCGAGGGGCTGGGCAGGAGCCGCCACCGCCCCGTAGCCCTCCTCCTCCTTCTCCTCCTCCTCCTCTTCGGCAGGAGGGAGAGCACAGAGCAGCACGGAGCTCCCGACCGACCCGGAGGAGGCAAAGCTCACCCGTTCCCCTTGCACCATCCCCGAGCATCCTCCTGGCACCTCCCGTGTGCTCTCCAGGCATCCCGGTGCATTACCCTGTACCCCCCGCTGCGCTTTCCGTGCACCCCTTTCCCCGTGCACCCCCTTGCCATGAACGGCTCGGCACTGGGCTCCGAGGGGGGCTGGCAGCCCGAGGCGGTGCTGATCCCGCTGGCGTACCTCCTCATCTTCCTCGTGGGCACCGTGGGCAACTGCCTGGTCCTGGCGGTGCTGCTGCGCAACGGGCAGGTGAACAACACCACCAACCTCTTCATCCTCAACCTGGGGGTGGCCGACCTCTGCTTCATCCTCTTCTGCGTCCCCTTCCAAGCCACCATCTACACGCTGGAGGGCTGGGTCTTCGGGCCCTTTCTGTGCAAGGCCGTCCACTTCTTCATCTACCTCACCATGTACGCCAGCAGCTTCACCCTGGCCACCGTCTCCCTCGACAGGTAGGAGAGGGGATGGGGGGCTCCTCTGCAAAGACACCCAGGCAGGAGAGGGGACAGGCACCCTGGGGAGGGATTGAGAAACTCTGGGGGCTCGCAGGGGGTCCAGGAGCATTTCCCAGCTTTGGGTGCAAGGAGATGGGAACACTGAGATGCTCCACTGGATGGGAGAAGGTTGGGTGGGGAGCCCCTGGCTCTTACCGGGCTTTCAGACCCCAAAGCTGCAGGACCAGGGTTTAGGCAGGCTCTGGCAGTTGAAGAGGGGACAGAAAAGCAGAGAGAAACCAAGCTCCGTCCCCGTGCAGCCCCAGCTCTTACCAGGGCTCTTGGAGAGAGCAGCTGCCCTCCAAAGCAAAAAAAACATCAAGAAAGGGAAAACTGAGGGACGTTTCAGCTTGGGTGCTGCTTTTTCTCACCTTCCCCTTCCAGTAGCAAAAAGCCAGTTTGTGTCCCAGCGGCGTCCTTCGCTGCAGTGACCTCCCCAGCCGGGTTGTAGCAGGGAAGCTCCGTACAAAGGCAACCTGCTGCTCTGCCTGCGCCTCGCCCCGAGCTCTCTCAGCCCCTGTGAGGGCTCCGAGCTACTAACAGTGGGTGTGAAATGATCTGGGGCTGCTCTGCTGGGCGTGCGAGGGGACGCACCAAGCCCCTGGGAAGCCCCCCGTGTCCTGGAGGAGGGAGCAGGAGCTTGCCGGAGCACCTAGACCTGGGTGTAATTAAGGACCCAGCTAATTGCAGACCCAAAAGCGGGACAGTGTGTGCTTTCACATGTGCCAGTGTGAGGCATGCAGCATCTGGGGATCCTGGGGGCTTCCTTTTACCTTCGTATCCCTGCTGTCACTGGTGCCAGACAGGTTAATGACCAGGTGTGGGGCTGCTGGGCTGGGGAGAGGGACAGGATGGGGCCAGCCCTGCCCGACCCCAGAGCAGAGAGTGGGGTGGGACAGGGCTGGGGACGGGGACGTTCCTCACCCCGCTGTGCTGCAGAGACCCCCAGAGGCAGTGGGGAATTCCTTATGGGACCGATGGCCCTGGAAAGCTGAAATCCATCACTTCCCCCTTCCTCCGGTCCGCTCCTAGAGCGGATCTCCCCCCGTGCCGTGCCCAGAACCACAGTGGTGTCCCCCTCCCCTTCCCACGCAGGTATTTGGCCATCCGCTACCCGCTGCACTCGCGGGAGCTGAGGACGCCCCGGAACGCCCTCGCGGCCATCTGCCTCATCTGGGGGCTCTCCGTGGTTTTCTCGGGCCCTTACCTCAGCTACTACCACCAGTTCCAGCTGGCCAACCTGACCGTCTGCCACCCCATCTGGGACATCTCCCGCCGCAAGGCCATGGACCTCTGCACCTTCGTCTTCAGCTACCTCGTCCCGGTGCTGATCCTGAGCCTCACCTACACGCGGACCATTCGCTACCTGTGGAGGTCCGTGGACCCCCTCCAGGACATGTCGGAGTCCAAGGCGGCCAAGAGGAAGGTCACCAGGATGATCGTCATCGTCGCCGTCCTGTTCTGCCTCTGCTGGCTGCCCCACCACCTGCTCATCCTCTGCGTCTGGTTCGGGTACTTCCCCCTCAACCACGCCACCTACGTGCTCCGCGTCCTCTCGCACCTCGTCTCCTACGCCAACTCCTGCGTCAACCCCATCGTCTACGCCCTCGTCTCCAAGCACTTCCGCAAGGGCTTCAAGAAGATCTTCATCTGCCTCCTGCAGAAGAGGGCGGCCAACAAGGTGCACGCGGCCCAAGCGACCAACACGGTGAGCACGCTGGAGGCCGAGCTCAGCGAGGTGACCCACGCCCTGCCCCGCCGCTGCTCCGCGCGCTGCGAGGTCCCGGCAGGGTCCTGGGGGGAGGACGATGCGGCGGGGGGACAGCAGCGGGGAGCAGACGGCTCCTTCATCACCTTCAACGTCACCTAGCGGAGCTGCTCCCCGTCCCGTGGCGTCACAGGTTTGGGGATGGACCACAATTCGAGTTTAATTGCATCAGATCTTCCCCTTTTCCCTTCGAACGCTCGCAGATGTAGAACTGCTGAAACGATGCTGCTTGCTGTGGGCTCAGCCAAGCGAACGACCGAGGAGCCACGCGCAGGATTTGTTCCCACCCGACGTACTGAGAGCAGAGAGATCAAAATGCCAAATCGGTTCTTGCGTTTGTTCCCCTGCTCCTCTGCCAGGGGCAGACTGATGTCCTGCTGCGCCTGGCCCCTTGCGAGAGCTCCGATCCCCGCAGCCACAGCAGCCTTTGGCTCTCCCTTCGGTGTGTGCAAGGCTCTGCAGAGCACCCGGAGGTCACCCAGGAGCACAGCCACAGCCCCACAGGGCCTCCCGGGAGAGGTTAGGGTGCTGGGTGAAGCCAGGCAGGACATCAGGGGGGCAGAGAACCCAAGGAGGCTCAGCACCTCACCCCAGGCAAAGCCCTTCCAGCAGACAGGAGCGCACGCAGCCTTAGTGCTGGCCACGGGGCAAGGCTGGGCTATGGGGACCCCAGAGGGGTCCGTGTGCCTCCTGCCCGCAGCCCGTGTCACCTCTCCAAATGTTTACCTCCTTCATTTCCCTCCTGCTTGGCACGAGCAGGGCTGGGATGATGCCACGACTCACTCAGCTTTGGTTTCGCTCACCCATCAGACGAGAGGGATGCGAGGGAAACCGTGGGCAGTAGCATGAGTGGACCCCGAGCACACCCACGGGGTGGGCACCGCAGGAGGCAGCAGCAGCGAGAGGAGCAGCTCCGTGTGCTCTCCTCGCCACCGAACCCATGCACAAGAGGCCGATGTGACTCACACCCGCGCTCTTAACACTGAAAAGGCTCCGAGAGCAGCTGAACCCCGAGAGCAGCTGAGGGCTTTATTTAAAAGCCCGTCACTCTCTGCACCAGAAGAAGAGGGTCACGGGAACGGGACCAGCTCGCTCTTTTGAAGAAGCACCAGAGCGCTGCTGGAGGAGGTGGTGAAACCTTGCGGGAATGGGACCAGCTGCGCTGAGCATCCCTGGGGCTGCACCACAGCACGGACACCCGCAACATCAGGTCCCTGCCTGTCACCGTTACCTGCCCAGCTCGGTGGCACGCAGGTCCCGCAGCAGCAGGATGCCCTGCAGGAGGTTTTTAGGGCCAGGGCCCTGCAGCTCCACTCCTGGAGCTGGGTTGGGCACGGCCCCCTTGGCACGCTGCTGCATCTCCCCCTAGCGCGTGGCCTTCCGTCCCGGCGAGCTTTGGGCTGTCAAACACTTCGCTTTCCCCTGCGGAGCGTTGTTATAAGCAGAGCTTCCTGTCCCCGCGCAGCGAGCCATAAATCGGCCGCTGCCTCCTATCAACGACCATTATATTTAGTCTGGGCCTGCTCAGGGCGTAAGTCATGGAGAGGGATTATATAAACAGCCCCATTACTTATCTCCCTATTTACCTCCCCTGCTGAACCCTTTCCAGCCTGGGAAAACATTGCATCAGCCACGCAAACACCGCTAAAAGCCTTACCCTCTGCTCCTGACCTCGGCCACGGGGAGCTGCCCCCTGCTCTGGGGAGCAATCCTCACCCCTGCGCCCGGCTCCCCAATGCCCGTGGGGACGGGGACACTGTCCTGCCGCCCCCTGACCCCAGAGCAAGTCCCCAGAAAGGCCAGGAGTCACCCAGCCCGGGCATCTTCCTACGCACAACGGCCACGCGTCCTTCCCCTTCCCTGCCCTGCGCTCTGCCGGTGCCTTCCCAAGCACAGGCGAGGGGAGAGGGCAAAAGAGGAAGGAAGCGAAGTGGTAACGAAGTGAAGCCTTCCCCACAGCTCGGCAGAGCTGGGCTGCTCAGTTCAGGAACCTTCTTCAGCTGGAGAGACAAGCAAGCAGCGCCGTGATGCTACACCAAACACAGGATCAATACGTGTGTGTACGTGGAGATGAGAGAAAAACAGCAAAGAAAGGGCAAGCGATTTTTTAGCATAACAAGAAATGATTTTGTGAGCAAGGGGAGCGGTTTGCAGAGCCTTCCAGCACATCCGCTAATCGCATTTAACACAGGTGCCCCCCAAAATTGACTGCAGTGACTCAGCGCCACCCAGCTCGTCCCGCTGGCGAGGACCAGGGGCACAGGGAGAAGGGAGCAGCACCCAGAGCACAGCACATCCCCGCCACCTCCAGCACCGCTCCAGGGAGATGGAGACCTGTGCCGGATCTTGACGGTGGTACAGAAACAGAGCAGCCCCCCCCCAGCCTCCGTGACTGCTGCTGGGACCTTACACACGGCACGAGCCGGAGAGACGGGAGAGCTCAGCGTGGGGAGCGGGGCGGCCCCGAGCACAGGAGGAGGAGGAAGAGATGCAAGCTGCTGAGCCACAGCACCTTGAAGTTTAATAAAATTTGAAGGTTAAAGTTGAATAAAGAGCAGATTCAACTGGGAGAGGGAAATAAATGAGCTAAATCCAGCTTCCGCCAAGTCCAGTGGCGTTCAAGGAGACGAGCATTCAGCCCAAAGCCCAGGTTAATGGGAGCTTTCCAGAGCACGGTTTTAACACCAGTGTTCAAGGATTTTATTTTAAACACTTAGTCTGCACCTGCAGGGAGGCTGCAGGGACCCCATCCCAGGTTTCTGTCCCCCTTGGGTCTGACAAACACCTTTTGCTGCCCTGAAGCCAGGCACAGAGGAGGCGGGGAGAGCTGGTAGCACCCAAAGACCTCAGCACATCCCTTGCAGCAAAAACAGAACAAAGAAAAAGGAGCAATGGGTCTCCAGCCCCCAAACCCCAAATCCCAGGAAGCAGAAGCTTGCCTGAGCGTGCTACGGGATGCACTGGCGGCAAGAGCAGGACCTGGGGGTGCAGGGAAGGAAAGGGAAGGGCGTTAAAACCAGCATGAGCCTCGGAGGATGCAAAGGGGTAAAGGGGGGGGTCAGCACCAGCAGCACAGGGCAGCCCTCACCTCTGCCAACAGCCTGGGCTGGAGCTGCTGGCATGATTGCTCTTAATTAACGTGTTGCGCAGACATTCCTTACCATAAAAAGCCAAGGAGCGTGCGGTGCTGGGCCCAAGCGCTGCGCAACGTTTGGCCGTGGCTTGAACCCTCGAGGCAGCCCGGAGGGGCGAGCGCTCCTCCTGCTCCCACCTCGAAGCCGAGCGCGCTGCCGGGCTGGGAACCCGTCCACGGCCACCTCCCCACGCAGGGGAGAGGCAGGAGGTGCACGGAGGGTTAGAGCCGGGGTGAGGGGGCTGGTTGGGTTTAGGAGAGGGGAACCGGGTGGCTCCGCTTTCCCCTTAGGTCGGGGGTTGTTGGACTCACGCTCACGGCTGTCCAGCCAGGAGCAGCAGAAGCCACCGCCTCCCGGCACACAACGCCTCCTCCCTGCTGCACAGCCGCTGCTTTGCTGGGCCCTCAGCCCCCCGCGGCCTCTCGCCCCCTTCCCTTCCCCCAGACACAGCCAGGGCTTCCCCAGGGCATACAGGAACCCAGCCAGAGCCTGGGGCTGGTAACCGAGGGAGCAGGCCGGAGCAGGACATTTCACACCCCATAATCTGTGAGCATTTCACCTTCTCTGAGCTGAGTTGCCCGATTTTTTTCAACCCCAGACTGGCACAGCTTTCCAGGCTGACAGCAGAGCCCAGAAACGCCTCTTCCAGTGAAGACCACGCAAAGGCATTTGTTCCCAGAGCCTCCAGAGAGCAGGTGGTGGCTCCATCCCAGACTCTGAGGGCCCTCACGCGTTTCTGTGGGCTTTGGTTAGCCCCAGAGCATCAGCACAGGGACGACACCAACCCCTGCGCTGAAGCTCAGATGCTCCAGAAAGGCCACAGGCAAAATTCCCCTCGTCCCTCCCCCAGCTTTACTTGCAAGCGTTCCAGGTGAATTGCCTTGTCCTGGAATCAGCCGCAATAAAACGCGTGTTTTATAGCCTCAGCCTGAGCGCATCGACGAATTCCACCCGCTCTCCGGGAGAAAGTTCAGATCAGATCGCCGCTGCAGCAGAAACAGGTCCAAAAAGATGGAATCCAGCTCCTTCTGGGGAATGTCAGCGTTGTGTATCCAGCGCGCCCGACACCGCACGTAACGCGAGCCAGCAGCGCGTTGCTTATGCTTCAAAACACTCCGTCCGGGGCCTGCCAGCCTCCCAGAGGTTCTCGGAGCTGGCAGAGGAAAAACAGCTAGCACTGAAGCCTGATTTCCTCAGGCATTTGAGATCAGAAAGCAGGGGGGAAGGGAGGGCTCTCAGGATGGTGCTGAGCAGCCAGCCAGACCCACGAAACACAGGCAGGTGAGGTCAAGATTTGACCCCCCAGGGTGGACCAGATCTGGGCTGGCCTATAAAAGGTGGTGTTTTGTTTTGTTTGTTTTTTCAGGTTTTCTACACCTCTAAAATACCCGAGTGCTTCAGGCCACACTCAGATCTAGGCTCAGGAGGAGGTCAGGGGTTCAGAACGGCCAAGAGTTAGCTGGAAAACAGCTCTGTGCGGCAGCTGCGTCCTGCAGGACCTGCGCCCTCACCCAGGCTCTAACGTTCAACTCCTGCATGACACGGGGTGAGACGTGCTCGTGGCCACAAACCCCTGGGGCAGAGCACTCCAGGATGTGCAGCCCTGACTCTCCCAGCTCACCTCACAGCTCTGAGGCTCCCTGGGCAGAGGAACCTCCTCTGCTAGGAAAAGAAAAGGCAGAGCAGGTGGATAGGCAGCAGCAGAGGGTTTAAAACGCAGCTCCCTACCTTTCTACATCAGTTCTCTCTGCTTCACGCCGAGGTCTGCCTTGTCCCCTCCTCTTCCCCACCTCCCTGTGCACTGCTTGCGGTGCTCTGGGTGGTGACACAAAGGCTCTCCCATCGCTGGGCTAATTAGGTGCCAGCATAAGCTCACTGCTGGGGTGAATAATGGATTGCTCACGATAGCTCACGGGCTAGGGGAATAATGGATTTGCTCCAAATTGCGAAGTAGCAGCTATTGTGAGCGCTCCCGGCTCTATGGAAACCCTACATTTCAAGCGTTACCACAGGCAGACAAGGGATAAGACCCCACAATAGAGCGAGCAGCGAGGTGGGAGCAGGAGGTGCCTGGACTGAGACAACAAACACAACACCTGCCCCAAGCTCTCAAAGGCTTTGGTGTGAAGATGGCCAAGCCTAGCTCCCGCAGCAAAGCCTCTAAACACTGCCCCAAGGCATGCTGCTGCCACAGGGATTCACACACTCACCATGTCAGCCGTGCAAAGCATAAACCTTTATAAACCAGCCTGAAAATACCCAAGTGTAAGGCCCCAAGACACAGAACTGCGGCGCACATCTAGAGTCTTAGCTCAGGATCCACAGAAGGAGGCAAAGAGAGCCAGGAGGCAGCGTGTAGGGGTTTATAAATCTGATAAATACAAGTATAACGCCCTGCCCGCCACAACGGGGCAGGGGAGGAGGGAAGGGAGTGACAAAAGTTGCCGAGAGAACATCGACTTGTACTTGGCAGCTGGAGAGTACAAGAGGGCTGCGGATTTACGCTGACGTGTCGAACAGCTTCTCGATCATCTCTCCCACTTGGTCGACCTGGTACTTGATGTACTTCTCAGGGTTCTTGGTGAAGGGCACGTTGCCGTATCTGCAAAGGAAGACAACCCGCGGGTGGAAAGCGATTGAAACACAGAAAAAGACCCATTGCCCCCAGCTCCCTTTCTCCATACTGAGAGGCTGTTCCCACCCGTATCCTTCCTCTGCCGGAGAAATTAGCCCCACTCCAGCAGGTCTCACTTGAATCTGATGAATCTTGGAGGGAGCAAGTGGCCTTGCTAGTTACAATGGGGTCTCCGGAGGTTTACGTGGGTAAAGCCAGGATGGCTCGGAGCTCTGTGCTAGCTAGAACGTCTGCACTCACCCTGAACGAGGAATCGGGGTGACAAGCAGCTGTTCACAACCAGCAGAGCTCAGCTTAAGGATGTTTTAGTGTGCAAGATGGAAAAGCTATGACAGGACAGTAGAAAAGTGCCTCAGCTCTCTCAGAAAACCCAAGGAAGAGATGACAACGTTGGAAGAGGTTCCCACCTGTTCAGGAAGGCACCGTAGGTCTCTTTCACAATGGTTTTCTGTGCCCGGCGAATTTTGTCCCGTTGCTCCATGTCTGGAATTGCCCAGGCCTTCTGGATCTTACATAGCTCCTCCAGCCCGTCATTAAAACCCTGACCAAAACAAAATTTGGAGAGTGCTCTGACTGCAAACACATCTCTATACCAGTGCTATTTTCCTCCACTGGTGACCACCACTGGACAGGTGTTCTCCTTAGGCAGATCTTTTTTTCTGTCCCTGTTTGTCTCAGTCACGTTCTTCTACCGTCTATCATCTTACCTTAAAGCGCTCCTTAATCATCTGCCTCTCCTTATCCTTGAGCTGCAATAAGGAGAGAAAAGTTTTTATTTCATTGCCAGAAATAAAATCCCACCATCACGGCTTGCCCCCAGATTCCCCACCCAACCTAAGCGATATCCTACCTACTTGGCTCCAATTCCTTCTCCCAAAGCAGGGAGGAGAGAAAGCTGCAGTGAGCAGCACCCACTACGTACAGCAATTGGCTTTCACCTGAAGTACATTTAACGAGGGTAATTTTCAGCCAGAACAGGCATAAAAATAGACTTCTTTATGCTCTGAGCCCTTTCTTAGGGAAGGTCTCCGGGTTTTGCAAATCCAAAATAGCAGCATTTGCTCAGGTGAAAAGAGAAGAATGGAGGCTGAAATTAAAAGACTCGTGTGAATCTGGGGCAAGGGAGATTAGAAGGGAGCGTTGTTCTCCGTCTTGTCCTAGCCACAGCACTCACCCCACAGAGCAATACTGGGGCAAGTTATAAAGGTGATTTCCGGGAATCTTCGATTATGACAAGGGACAGGATGTTTCTGGCAGTTTCTGTCATCATTAAATCACCCTCGCCTGCCCTCTCACCTTCACTCCTGGTTGAAAGACGGGCAGATTTCTCTCCAGGATGTAATCTGTCACCTTCAGCCAGCTGCATTTGAAATGATATGGGAAAGGAGCAAGAAGGAGGAGTTATTTATGGCTCACCAGAGCATGTATGCCCTCCCCCGTGACCCAAAGGCCAACCTAGACAACACACACCCCAAAACTTTCCACAGCAACCGTTTTCCAAGATTAATCACTTGGGAACCAGAATACTTGGGTTTGGTTTTAGACTAGCTTGTGTTTAAGGCTAATCTCTCCCACGCTCCGCCACGAATCTCCCAAGAAGCTCTCAAACTCTGAGAGAAGTAAGGGAAGAGCAGAGGATGCCTCCTGACCTGCGCTGGTAGGTCTGGATCTGCTGTTCGATGAGCTCCCGGTAAGACCTCTCAGCTGTCTTCTGTGTCACGGCTACCAACTGGATCAGCTCAGACCTGAGAGGGGAAGAAGAAAACACAAGGAAGCCTGTGAGCCAGGTGCTCGCAGGGCTACTCCTAGCAAGATGGCAACGCTTCATGCCCCTATCAACACCATCTTTTGTGCCCTTTACAATAAAAAGGGTCCTTGAAACGCTTGAACAGGGAGACAGAAGCTTCTCCAAGTTGCTTCCAAAGCCACATCCTCAACGCTCCCAAGATGAAAGGGTTCTCTGCAACCTAAGGTATCTCTGACGCTTTTATCTTCCCCCCCTCGTGTAATGCAGTGCCTATAAATAGGGCAAAGGTTTCAAAAGGGCAGTCTCAAGAATGGAAGAAATAGCAGAGAAGAGACAGGCCTGCAAGTAAACACACCCAGTGCACCAGAGACTGCTTGAAAACTGCGTGGCATCAGCTTGGACTTCAAAGAGATGCACACTTACTTCTCCAGAGACTTCAGAATGTAGTTGTAGTTGTTGTGCAGAAAAATGGCACTCAAAGCCGGGTCTTCATAAACCTTGGATTTACTCAGAAGGTTAAGCTGCAAGTTGCCCAGTACTTTGCCTTAAAGAGGGAACAACAGAGGACAAAAAGTTTTGCACTGAAACTTCTTGTAACTGGCAATCCAAACCCAGGACTTTGTGCTGTCACCGTGAAGCCAGAGCAAAGCAAAGAGCACAGCCCCAGATGAGCGTACAGAGAAGGGTGTGTTCACGTACTCAGAGATCCTACAAGCTTTCTACAGATCTTTCCTCAGCAAGTAACCAGAAGTGCCCCAAGAAATATTGCCTTTGTTGCAACTGGCAGCACAGGCTCAGAAGAAGTCTCAGAGCCAGCGATCAGACTCAGCACAGGCTCCTCTCAAGGAACCTGATGGTCCTGAGCACGGTTCTAACAGACCGTCACAAGGCAGTGCCATGAACTCATCTCAACATTTTACTGTTAAACACAAAGCTGAGATTTTAGAGTCCCTAGAGGGTTGAAGGCCCAAAGTGAGGACAGTTTAAGGCAACCAATGATAAAAGTACAACAAGCTGCTCCATCGCGCTTTGTCCTGTCTCATTGTAACTCCGGAACTCCCAGACTGATCCTTTATCTCCAATCCCTTCCATCAGACTCCAGATTGAACACAGGATTGCATGGAGTAAGAGACACAGCCCAGGCTTTTCACTCAAGAACAAGCTTCAAGAGAAGATCAGCCAAGGGGGCAGGGAAGGCGTGCAGCGTACTCACAGATGTAGGTGCTCAGCAGCCGTCTGCTAAACTCCGAGCTGTAACTGCTGGCTGAAGAGCTGGTCTCTGCAAGGAAGACAGGCTTAAGTCAGTTAACATGCCAGGAGGAAGGGGAGCATTTGTGGTCAGCCTGCCTCTGTTCAAACAAGCCCCTTCCCTGTTGCTAGGGAATTAGTACAGAGCTCCCGTCGACAGCGAAATGAGCTCCCTGCTTCCGTGCCGACTGTCGGGGGGTTATATCCAGGGTGAGGGAGAAAAAGCTGCGCACCCTGTGATCCTCGGGGCTGCATCAGGTGCTGAGCATCCTGGCAGAAACCTCTCCTTTCCTTCCCAGCGCTCACGGGACATCCACTTGACCAGAAATCAAATCATGAAGCACATCCTCCCCACATCCTCTCCCCACCACCCAAACAGGGGTTTTAAGCACTAGAAATTTGCAGTCGGAGAACAGACGAGCTGCAGCTGTTAACAGCGGGCACAAAACAGCGACAGAGACAAGCAGAAGGGCTCTGGAAAGTCTCAGCTTTCCCCGGGGCTGCTTGGCTCTGCACGAGGGACCCCACCAGCACGACCGCCTGCCCGTATGCAAGCGCACCACAGGGATGGCTTTCTGCCCCTGAGGGAGGGCTCGCGTCCCCTGGGGCACACGGGGGCAGCCGTCTTCTCCTCCCCCTGCCAGCCAGTTTGGCAGCCAGGCCTAGCTCGGGTGGTCCGAGTTCAGAAGCGCCCCATGGGAAAGGCCTCGAGGCTCCTGTTGCCGGGAGTTGGACAATGAGGAGCCGAGGGCGCTTGGGACGAAGCACGATCCCAGCCGGGCCAATCCGCGGCCCGTGCCAAGCACACTCGGTGCCATCGGAGCGCCTTCAGCCCGTTTCGGCTCGCGGGGCATCCCTCTTTGTCTGCAGGTGACAAACCCTCGCTATTCTCTCCAGCCCACTGGCAAGAGTTACTCACCCTCCCCTTTTTCCCCTTTCAATTATCTGTCTCCCCCCACTTTTTCTTCCTTTTCAGTTACAAGTTAATTTATTTGCCACTCCTGGAGGACAAAGAATTAACACACATCACAAGAGCCCAACGCAGCGTGAGCGGGTACGTGGGGGTAAGGCTGCTTACCTCTGGGATCTAAAGGAATATTGTATGTGTCCCCAAGAACTAAAAAGATTAAGGCAGAGCAGAGAGAAAAAGGGGAGGGAGGAGAGAGAAAGAGAAATGCAAAGTGCAAAAACACAGGTTAGAGACCGCCATCCCTTTGGGAACAAAGCAGATATTAACACAAAGCAGCCACAGACAGCTACACGGGAGAGCAGGCAGGAGTCCCTCCAAGGCCACAAAGGGAGCTGGAGATCACGGAGGAAAGGCCGAGTAACCTCCTTCCCCTGCTGGTGACTCGTTTGTGCCGCCGTTATTTAAATCCAGCAGAACACCTCACTCCCAGTCCGTTCAAACTACTTCAAAGCCAAAAGCAAGCCTTCTCTCACATCCTCAGCAGCAGTCCACCGGTCCTTGAAATGAATGCTCGGCCCACGTAACCTTTCCAGGAAATTAAGCAAAGCCCTCCCACTCTCACTTCGTGCTTTAGCATCTCTGCATGGCTAAACAGGGCCCCGCAGAGCTGCTCCGTGGGCACCAAGAGCAAGGGATCGGCATTTCACCGATAAGCTTTGCTACTGCCACCGCTCGAGGGGAGCGCTGCAGAAAAACGCGTGCATTTCCCATCGCCTGGGGGCACGATGGGACTTTTCTAACCCAACTCCAGACACCTACACGCGAGCTAGCAGCTGGAAGGCGTTAGCAGAGAGGCACCTTTGGGTGCACTTCATCCCAAAGCAGACGCCTCTGTTAGCAGAAGTGAGTCCCCCTACACCTCACTGACCTAATCACCCCCAGTCTGATGATGCTTGGTCTAGAATGATGCGAGGTCCACAGCTGGACGGGGACCACAACTCAACCAACGTTCAGTAACCAGGGTATAAATCAAAATTCAAACAGCCTTGTCCTGCACTGATGTCCTGTGCTGGGTTGGCCTTGCTTTTCCAGCAGGCGACAGAGCTGTTTCTGCATGAGAACAACACTCCAGATGCCAGCTAGCGCCCTGTGCCTCCTCAAGCTCCTCTGCCCCCTGAATCTTGAGTTCTGCGCCCCTCCAGCCTGCTCTGTTCTGACCTACTTGGAAGCATGAGCGCTGTGAGCGAGCCGAGGGCTCACTACAGAACTGGGAGCTCTGCAAAGAACCATGCTCTCCCTCTCTTCTGGCAGGTGGCACACGACCAGCTCAGGAGTCCCAGCTGGATGCTGAGGAGAACGTCCTTGGTGCTGCTGTTGTACTCTGACTAGAGGATTTGGCAGAGAAAGAAGGTAAATTCATCACTACACAGCCCGACTACAGCTAACCCAGCTGGACCAACCATCCTCACTCCAACAGAGTCACAGGGAACCAGTCCAGTGTCAGATTTGGAGCTAAGTGGCTAAGGAATCCCCTCGTGACACCACAATGCACACCAGCAACAGACACCATCCCAAGAATACCTGATGGGATCAAATGTGGAAGGCCAGGAGGGAAACCCTGCATCCCTTGGTGTTCTCCAGACAACCAACTACATAGTCAGGGCGGATCAGAGGACAAAACAAACCACAGGGTAAACAGGAGAAGAACAAGCTAACAGTGCGCGCTGAGGTTTGATCTTTGTAGGGGAGATGTCCGGACAATGCGGGGAAGGAACCGCATGCCCAGCTAAGTTCCATGCATGTACCTTGAGATGCCAGCATGGCACCTGCGGTCTCCTGGAAATCCAACAACTGCTGTAGGAAAAGGATGGCCTGGAAGAGGGAGAGAGGGAAGTTAGGAGACGCAGCATCAGCTGCTTTCATGCTCCACTATTAAGGATTGTGAAGGAGCACGTGTCTTGACGTATTCAAAAGCCTTCAAGAAACAAACTACTTTGCACTTTGAGCTGCTGGGTTTTACCCACACAGTCACACCACAGCTTAGCAAGGGAAACCAGCTACTCTCTCCAGTGAGGTTAGTTAAGCACCCTTCCAATATAAAGACAGGTTCATCTAAGAAAATAAATTCCCCTGCTTCTCTAAAACCTCTTCTGAGGCTGGTTTTAACAAAGGACAATTCAAATCATCACCTTCACGTACATTGCTGGTGAGTTCGTGAACTGTCCCGTCTTTCGGCATGTTGTATTCCTTGTCTGGATCATTCTAAGAAGGAAGGAAGAGACATAAGGTGAGCATGTTCGAAAATTCAAGACATCTACAATCCAACTGCTGCTGCAAGTGAGCCGTAGGCTTGTTTATCCAGCCTCTCCGCATCCTCAGACTCGTCTCTCACAGTGCCATCTCCTGGTGCTCAGAAACCACAGCTTCTGTGCACTGGCAGCTCAGGACCACAGGGGTTTTGTTCCTCATGTCACCATCAAAAGTTCACCAACCCCACTTTACACAGGGATAGCTTATCCCGAGTCCTCCACAACTTTTCAAGTCAGCAGTTTTCCTTTCTTTTTAAATGGGGTTAAGTTCTGAGACTGACTTTGGTACCTACAGAGGCCTCCTGTATTTGAAACCAGCCTCCAGCATGTGCAGCTGACCCTCCGATGCTATCCAGCAGGCAAACCCTGCTTCAGAGTCCAGAAGTAGGTGGTCTCAGGGAAAGCAGAAAGCTAAACTGGGAGCTCTGCTCAGAAAACCCCTTTTCTGAACCTGCTGGCCTTGCTGGAGAGAACGGTGACGGTAAACCTACCTTGATGTTGTCAGCAAACTCTTCCAGTGCCTTCGCTCCTGTAGTTTCCATGGAAGTGATCAACCCTGGCAATTTGTTCTTCGTGCCTGCCGCAGTTCCCTGGAACAGTCCCATGACAGATCAGAGGAAGAAAACGAGCACTGTCTGACCATTTGTCCAGCACCTACCCTCCTTTCTCCCCCATCCCAGCATCTCATTCTCAATTCTCCACGTATCAGAAGAATGTTTATAGCACTATCAATGGTGAGTGAAACCCTGCATTCTTTGGCCTGCCTGGGGGAAGATGCTGCAACCCTAACAACGAGCAGGACTTGTTCTCTCGTATTTTCTCTTGTGCAGTACCTGACCTAAGAGGCTGGTGCATCAGTTATTAGCTCCAGCTGGAAGCAGATGGAAAGGAGTCTGAAAAATCTTGTGTCATGGTCCAAGCAGGCTCTCCTCAGAGCAATGCCAGGGAGCACAGCTCAAACTAAGCTCAAGCTCCACCCGTCACTCCCAGTCCATGCTGAGGGACAGAGCTGACACTGCTTTGTTCAAAGTCGCTGTCGCCATCCCTTTCAAAAAGTTCTCCGCGTGACCCAAGCCGCAGGACACGCTCCAACCCCAAACTCACCTGCAAGACCTGGTCAAATTCTGGCTTCATCTGCTTGAGGTGCTTGAGGATGGGGAAGATTGTGAGCACCGCCGAGTAGTCGTGGCGGATGATGGCTTTCCGGGCTGCCGAGACAATGTTATCCCCCTCCATGATCAAGTTATCCAGCGACTCCTGCAACAAAGCCAGTCGGTCAGAAGGAAGCAGCACGACTTCTGCCCAAGGAGCTTAACGCAGGATCCCCGTTAAAGGTGACAGTTTAGCTGACGGGTCGTTGCTGGTACCCACAGTGCGACAAAGCGAGCAAACAGAGCAAGGAAACCATCTGCCATCTGCCCCAGTTCCCTGCCCAGGTCCTGGAGAACAACCCCAGCAGTGGTGGTGCTCCGGGGCACCCACAGCACGTGGTGTAACCCACGGCCTCGTAACGAAAAGGGAAAGGAGTTTGTACGTGTCCTTGACAAGAGAAACCAAGGGGAAAGGCTCGACTGACCTGGATGAGGGAATCAAAAGTCTTCTTCTGGTGGTGCTCCGGGACGATTTCCGTCAGGAGCTGGTATTCGCTCTGGGCCAGTTTGACAAAGGCACTCACACAGTGAATGTAGGCGTCAATCTCGATGTCGAACACGTCGTCCCTCCCTGTGAAGGCAAGATGTTTTTAAGAGAACCAAATTCGCACCGAGCTTCCAGCAGCTCTGCTCCCTCCGGGACCTGAGATTACGCAGGGGGCACAAGGTTCCTCCTCAACGGGCGGCTCTGGCTTTGTGCCCGTCCTGCTGTCGGACCCAGAGCTATCTTCTCCCCACGCCTGCCCCCTTGGTTTGCCCACGGGAGGCATGCAAAGGCAGCTGCGGCTCAGGAAATGGACACGTCAGCACAACACCAGCTCTTCCCAGCCTGGTGACAGAAGGCGAGTTTGAAGCTCTTCTGGGATACAAACTAAATTTAATCAAGGGCTCGAACACGGAGTACTAGGCTAGGGAAGGTCTGAGGTGAATTATTCAATGTCTGCTGGTATTTTTAGGATTCCTTATCTCCATCCATCATGCAGATGAAGAACTGCCACGTTGCATTGACATTTCTTGGAAACGGAGGCTCTCCTGGAAGGCAGCCTCTTCCTACAGGTGGCAACCAAAGAAAATTGCAGGCGGACGAACTACTACATCCTACAAAGCAGGACTGTCAGCAGTTAGGTGAGGTATCTGCCACAAAATGCTGCATACAGATGTGCGTTTTTGAGTTCTAGCAGGTGAGTGCCTCGAAGACATAGCGAGGAACCTACGCGGTCGGCATAAATGCCAGGAAGATACGAGGGCACCCAACGAGCTGGATGTGTCAGCAGGACAGACACAAACGGGCTCGCATCACCCTGCATCGCTCAGACCCCCGCAGTAACCGCTATAAAAGAGCAAAAGTACGCAGAGCTTCTCTAAGCTGCTGCTGCTACCCGCCTCCCAGCAGCGTCAGCAAGTTTTGATGGAGAAAGACCCAATTCCTCCCTGCGCTGACGGGTCCCTCAGAGTGATCTTTGAGAAGCTGTGGTCAGCACGGGGCACACGGACGTGACGTGGTTTTACACGTGGCCTGCGGTGGAGAGCGGCCCACACGGTAGCCTTGCCCTGTTTGCTTCGCTTCAGCGTCGACAAGCCCGTGGCTCCCTACAGGAAAGGCCGCCAGGTTCGTTAGGCAAAATCGGGGTCCTTTGTCTGAGGGCTTTGTGCGATTAGTAGGAGTGAACGCTACCGAGAAGAGCCAGAGCTTCGCAGCCACCCAAGGGCCGTGCTCCAGGGCTCCCCACGCAGACGAGCAGCCGCTGGCTACGAGCGTGAAGCATGCTGCAAAGAAGGGACGTTAGGCAGCTCGTTCCGCAGTGACAACACGGTACTCACCAGCAGCCGGCCCATGCTTGTCGCTCAGGGTATCGGAAAGATGTTTAACTCGTAAATCATGCTCATGACCTAGTGAGATGGCAGCCGGCACAAACAGAAGGCGCAATTTATCCAGGGTGGTTACAGCACGGATGCTCACACTGGCTGGAAGCCGCTTCAAGCTTGGCTTATTTGATCTGATGGACATTTTTTTTTCCCTACGCAATCCCGGGAATGCTACCTAGCCAAATCCCTTGATGGGGTTACGTAGCAGTAGCAACCCTTTGAAACCTGATGAGAAGTGAGTTAAATCATGTCCTGGGCCACAGGGATCACTTGAACCTCCTGCCGTAAGCTCTGAATGGGCAGCAGGCACCACAAACCCAATTTGTACCCACAGCTATGACAAATTCAAACTCGAAGTCCATCTCCGGCTCAGCACTGAGAATTTTTTTCCCCAGTAAGTGACGTTAGCCACTATTTGGGATTCAGGAGACCACAACGAAGGTGCTGAAGCAATCCACTTCGGCTGAATACGGAGCAGAAGGGATGTGCAGGCGTGACGCCCTGGGCTCGCTGTGGCCTGACACTTCTGCATCAGGTTTGGAAAGGTCACCGGGAAACCGAAATCTCAAAGACCAGGCAAAACAGGAAAAGAGAACAGAAACACCACAGGCAGATGTCATCAGAGCAGAGCTTCCGTTAGCCACGTGCCTACAGCGGACTGACTGCTTCAGTGGAAGGTTCCTTTCCATCTGTATTTTGTCTGCAGAGCCTTTGGAATTTAGGCACTAAATTCAGCCCAGCGGTTCGGGCCTCCGGCATCCCCCTGGCTCCCCACGGACAGCTTGGTTTGTGTGATGCTGCCCCCCGAGCACTCGGCTGACGGAAGCCCCACCTGGAAAAGCAAGGCTGGTACACGGAGAAGCTGAAAGGTGAAGTAGCTGGAGCTGTGATTACCTTCCATAGGAATGAGGTTAGAGGCCCCCTTTTTCCCATCTAGACCATGCTGAGAGTACTGTTTCAGAAGGTTCTGAGCCTTACGGATCGTGCCTGTCACCAGAGCCAGAGAGAAGAGACAAGAAGACCTAGAAAATGAGTGAAAGAAAACAAACCCAGCACACCAGCCCTTCACCAGCAGCCGCCACCTGGGCCCAGCAGGAGGGCGCTGGGCACCAACGAGCATGCTCAGCACAGGACCGGCAAGAACCCAAAACGCGTCCGAGCGCGGGGATGCGACGGCGTTTTCGGGTCGCCTCCCTTCTTCACGGGGAGGACGTGAAGTCCGGCCACGGCTACAGAATCAGGGAGCGCTCAGGTCAGTTTGGGGTAAGGCTGGCTGGGAAAATCTGATCCCAGCTTGCTTCCCCGGGAGGTTTTTGTTTAAACTGGTGTTGCATCCAAGCACAAATGCCTTCCCTGAGCTGGGCTGTGGAGAATTTACATCCAGCAAGGCATTGGCTGCTGCCCAGAGCCACAGTTGCAGCTCAGGTTCCAATAAAGGTGCCATTCCTGGGTATTTCCTGAGCATGCTCGACACAGATCCCCACAGCCCAGGCACTGAACCATCTCTGGCATTGCAGGAAGCGATCAAAGGGAGACAACCTCGGGACTTCAGAGAGCAGCAGCAATCCCCACGCCAGGAATCACAAATAAAGGCCGCCCCACCCCCGTCTGACTGGCATGAAGTCACCCTAACCCCCGAGACACTTTTCTTCTAAGGAACTGCAAATCAATTAAAACCATGGGGAAAAAAACAACACGGGGTTAAAAGATTTATACTTAACACACACAAAACAGACAGGACTGAACAAAAGCCGGTGCTGGATACACAGCGAGGAAGCACAAAAAACACGTTAATGGGACAAATGCAAATTAAGCGCTGCTTCCACATTCAAAGGGTAGCGGTCATGCAACGAGCTGCAATTATCACAAGCACACGGACACGCGCCCGCAGCAGAGCTTTGCCGTTGCCTGCACAACAGGGAACGGAGAGTCTGAGGAAGGCAGGAGGACCCTCCATAGAAAACCCTGGGCTGAGAAAATGAAAAATAAAAGGATCCGAGAAAGTCAGGCCTCTGATTTAAAGCGATAAATTCCTCAAACGTGCAGAAAATCCCGCTGTGCGCCAGTAAAGGTTCGCCACAGCACGGCCAGGGAAGTGCTGACTGCCAGAAGCTGAGGACGGCTGACCCCTGGGGCACGGGCTCACAGCAGGCTCCGAGCTCTCTCCAAACCCCAACCCCAATCCTAGCCAGCGACCAGCTCCAGCACCCACCTGGGGCCACCTCAAAAAGGGAGTGAAACCTTTCGGCACGCCTCTGGCACCCCCTCCGCAACCCCGCTCACAGCGGGGCGCTGCACTTCCTCCCTCCCCAAACCCTAACCCCAAACCCCCCCCAGTGACCAGGTTCGGGGCAGGCTGAAGGAACCTTCGTGTCTTGCAGGCAGCACATCTCTCTCTGGGGAGCGCCACAAAGTGACGGAGCTTCCCCCTGAATCACCAGCGTGGCTTCCTGTTCGTTATCAGGAGAACGAGCAGCTCCGAGTGCGAGCTTTCATGGGCCCCATTTTCCAGCCACCAGTTCAGATCATTCCAGCTTCTTCCGTGTTCTTCCTGCTCACTTGATCGCGGCCTCACTTCTTCCAAGCTTTTCATCCCCAACATTTCCACTTTATTCTTAGCTAATTTCAGAAACTTCCAGTGTCTGGGCACAACGCTAAGTTCCTCTGAGCGAGCAGGGCTGCAGAAAGCCCTGAAGATACGCACTGAGCTCTTATTATTATTATTACTGATACCATGGCCCAGCTGACGCCCTGGAGCTCAACCCAGCCGCTGTTCTTCTACCAGCTCTTTGATCTTTCCTACTTCCCTTCGGAAAAAAATAATTAAAAATGGGTAAATTGGTGTAAAAATCAAGCTGCTGCTGCCCAGAGGCTCTGACTTCGCAGGGATGCAGCGCCCGTCTCCACAGCTCACCCCTGAAGGTTTCTCCTGCCTGCCCTGTGTTTGTACCAGCACAACAACCCCAATGTTTGTGGACATCACCTGAGTGCTGCTGCATGCCCCTTAGTGGTGTAATTAGGCTTTAACGAATTCTAGTGAAAACCAAATGCTTTTGTTCCGGGCTTGCTTTCCCTCGTTAGGCAGCTCGCAGACCAAACGGGACGGCCGGCGGCGTTTCAGCTCCGTCAGGTTCCAGCCAGGCAGCGATCACCAGGGGAGGCTGGAAACGGGAACAGGCCCCTTTACTCCCCCCCCCAGCCTGTCTTCGGGTAGCACCTCGCTGCTGGGTAAACCCCAACTGCTAGGAGGCGTTAAATAAACTGGAAGCGGCTCCCCTGCTTCTTGTAGTGCCCCCCAAAAAAACTAAAGTCAACCACCACCTGAAATTTTTGCTCCTGGGCGTTTGAATAAAATGGTTTGTCGGCATACATGAGGCAGTTTTCCAGTTCTACGTTGTTCTCCTGTTTTTCTCTTCCGCTACTCAGTTTTCTAGCCCAGCAGAAGAGCGATGCACCCTCTTTTCTTTAGCATCAACCACAGGAGCCTGTACCAAACGGGCTGAGCTCCGTGGTTTTTGCTTATGGGTCCCCCGTGCCCTGCCCTTCCCGAGCTTCTGGCAGTTCAGAGCTTCTGAGCCACCTCCTGCTCTCAAGCCAACGCAGCGCTGCACCCACAGCCTCGCAGGGAAGCGACCCCTTCAGGATCTCCAGCAAAGTTTTACTTGCATGCTGGAACAAGAGGAAACAGAACGGGGAGCACCAACAAACGCAGCAGCGATGGAGAGATGAAGACTCTGAAACAAAGCACGGGTGTGGAACACGACCTCCAGTGTCTGGGGGAGGGAGGGTGGGGGTCTCTGCCCTGTTAGCTTGTCCCTAACAGCTTACCTTCCCTCTAGCTGCCACCTCCCTTCCTCTTTGCTTTGTCAAAAGGTTAGAGCACATCAGCTTTAGTTCGTTATTTATCCCTGCGAGAGGTTAAAGTGTGCGCCGGGGTGTGCGCTGGGATATTCTTCCGGAAGGAGTAAGGAAGCCAAAGAGCGAGAAAAGCCCTTGCCTGAAGGGCACTGCTGTGGGAATTCCCTTGCTGAAGCGAATGCACAGCAAAAATTCTTTGTCCATAGCTGAACAAAGGCTAAACCGGGTGAGTCGATGCCACCAGAGGAATACTGTTAGGAGGAGTGCCACCGTGCCGTGAGGAGGGTATCAGCCCTTCGCCTCCGAGCTGTCCTTGAGAGCTGACGGAACTGCAGAAAAAACTGGCGAACCTCTGCTCGAGGGTAATTTTTCCTCCTCTTGAATTTCACTGCAGAACAATTTAGCAGCCGTAAGAGATGGCTGCTGTGTAAGGTTTAACCACCGCCGTCCTTCAGGAGCTACAGTCTGGTTCTGCGTCCTTGTTCACAGAAGACTGGAGACAAATGAGCCATTATTTTCTCCGTGAGACCGCAATACCCCGACAGATCACTTGAAATCCCTTCCTTCACCCACCGTGAGCTCCGCGAGAGCGTGCAGACTGCGCTCAGTGCCTGCTACCTGGCCGGTCTCACAAACCCTGATTAAATTTGGCCAAAAGACGCCAAAATCTGGCAAATTTACAGCGGAGACATTCATCGTGACAAGCGATTTTGGATGCCCAAACGCATCCATTTTGGAGGAGCCTGCTTTGTAGAGAACAAACGCTTCTCAAACACGGGGGCTGTTTACTCTCTCTGTGAGCATCCAAGATCCGAGACTCATTACAAAAACCATCCCTAGTGTGTTTTTTTTAATCTTCCCATGAAAAAAATAAAATCTCCTCCATTTCTGACCGTCTGCCTGAAGCGTAAGAGCTGGTCGCCAGCTGCAACTCACGCTTCAGCTCTCAGGAACAGCTCCAGGGCACGGCAGCAGCGGCACAGATTGATTTTAAAAGCCCAGAGGGGCGATGGCTGGCTGGCACAGCCTTCCCCTCTCCAAATATCCCAGGCACACCCGCTGCTGTAGCACGGAGAGGCCCACCGAAGCCCCTCCGTTCAGAAGTGAAGAGAGCGAGCAGCAGGGCCAGCACACACACACGCAGAGACGCACGTTACCTGGGATGAGGACTGCGTTCACATCAGGATTATAAAAATAAACACAACACAATTAAAACGGGCATTGCTTTTCCTCCCTTTCCCCGTCCCATCAATTCCCACTCCCTACCCGCAGCTCTTAAGTTTTATTTTCCTGAACTCTTTGAAAGGATTTGGGCAACGCAGGAAAAATACCGGGGTGGGAAAGCTTTTGCCGGGCAAACCCCCAGAAATCCAAACTTTTCTGCCTTCCATCACCGTTAGACAGGAGACAACGGGGTGCTGGAGACACACAGAGGGACAGCATCGCTACTCTGCTGTCAGAGGGGCGTGCTGGCTGCTGCTGGCCCTCCTCCTGGCCGTTTTCACGCTAGGTGGCACATCTCAGAGACCGGGACGCCGGCTCCAGGAGCTGGAGCAGCTCACAGGAGTCCCCAGCCTCCCAGCTGCAGAAAACGCAGCACAACTCCACGGGGAGGAGAGGTGGAACGACTCCCCAGCCACGTTCACGTCTCTTCCAGAGACAGGAAGAGGGAAAAGCTTTAAAAAGCTCTTCCAGAATTTGATTAGGATGACTTTGGATCTGTAGGTAAATTCCTAGCCCCTCTTTTAAGTTCCGAGGGATTCTCGGTTTCCCAGCACAATAATCGTTTACACGTGAGTAGTGATTAAAGTGACGTGCTTTATCAGGTCTCAGTTTTCCATTTTGCTGCAACACTGGATACAATCCAAGTTCCAAGGCTGAGGACAAATGCTCTCAAACCATACTCATCTCCTCCTCTCAGGTCTCTTTTTACTCATTTCTTTTGTTGAGGTAATGGCCTGTTCTTTCTCTGCATTCAGACCCCACCCTGCCCCGTCCCACCTCCTTACACTGCCCGGAGAACAGATCTGATGACCTGAGAAACGGAAACGAGGTCTGTAACCTCTGCCCCGGCTTCAACGCCGAGAGCAGGTGCTTCTCTCTGAAATCCCACCCCGCTCCTGCCCCGTAAGCGGGCAGAGGCTTCCTCGGCAGCGAGAAGCCCCGCAGAAGTGTGCCACACACCCAGGCGAGACGATAACGCTGTGCAGGGATCCCCGACTCGGACTCACCTGGTCTCTTGACCGGCTTTTTGGTGGGGGTGTCCTTCCTCTTGTTCTGAATGGCAGGGGAATACGGCACCCCCACGGAGGAGCTGTTCTTCCGAAAGTGGTCTTTCAGCCCCTTGATGGAGCGGTCAAGCTGGACAGAGCGGATTTGGAAGTACACTGTCATGAAATCTAAAGAGATGAGGTAGAAACGAGATTATAAGTAAACAGGAAACACTGCAAGGAAAAACAAACCTTTCCTGAAGGACTGTGGCCCAAAGAGGACTGAGCAGTGTTGATGTCAGACCCCAGATAAGTGTTTTTTTTTCTCCCAGAATATCAAATCCAGCAGTGCTAAATCCAGGAAGAAACCAAAACACAAACAGGCTCAACAGAAACAGCAAAAACTCGGCAGAGGAGCCAGGTGTCTCCCTGTTTCACAACGCAGAAACCAAATCTAATATTTAATCAAAACAATCTGACAGCATAAAAGACAGCAAAACCTGAAACAGAATCCAGGCAGTCACTCTGAATCTTCCACTCCCGCAGGCAACTCCTCCTGTTCTGCCACAGCCCTGCGATGTTCACTTCGAAACCAAGAAGCCACCAAGTGTCCTGTCACATCTCTGGCACCAGGCCCACCCACATCACCTCCGGGCCTTTCTTCCGAACAGAACCCTTGGAGGGCGAGCTGATTAATCCAGGCTGAGCACACCGCTCTCCCCTCCCACCTCCTGCTCACCCTTCTTCCATCTCCACACCCTTCCCTTCCCCGTGTCAATAGCACACGCCGAACCTGCCTCTTCTCCAGCCCAGCTCCCTCAGAACTCTTTCCTTAAGACTCTCTCGCATTTGACTCCAGCACAGAGATCACCTCCCGCACCGCAGGGTCAGCTCCTGCCTTGTTTGTGCCCTAAAGCCGGAAAAATCTCCTGTTTCCTTCAAAACCTGGCTTCCTTCCCCTGCAGCCTTCACTCCTGCCCTCCCACCACGCCCAACAGCAAGCCCACACACTACCACCAAGAGCGCATCGGTTTGGGAAGTGCTGGGAAGTCAATAAAGGGGTATAAAGGCGTAGGTAGATTGTGGTGCTGCGGAACAGGAAAGAAGAGATGTGTATGGACTAAAAAAAAAAAATCCTGTGCTGTTTTTATACCCCTCTCTGGTCACATTTAACACACAAGGTTTTGTTCATAAATAGTTCCCCCAGCGGAGTTCAGTCATCAGCGTCTTGTTCATAGCACCCGGGCACAAGGCGACTGCAGCCCCAACAGAAGGCACTGCAGACGCACGTTAAATAACACGCTCCTGGCACGGATGTCTGCTACAGGCCAGCCTATGCTTTAAGATGATTTCTGCTTTACTCACCCAGCTTTTGCTCTCATCACATCGCTGTTGAACCAACAGAGTGCATTTCAGCCCTACTACAGTGTCAGAAAGCAGGCTCTTAAGAAGGGAAGTGAAAGGAGACTGAACTCCTACTCTAGAAGGTGCCACTGAAGCAATTTCTCCTTTTGCTTGTGCTGCGAGCTAACAGCAGCAGCGTGCCTCCTGCTTCGTCAGTCCCGACCTCGCCTGAGCAGAGACTTCAGGGCTGGAGGTGTGTGATCTGCTAACTTACCTGCTAACTTACCTGCTAACTTCCCTGCTAACTTCCCTGCTAACAACAACCCTCACCGCTCCACTCCTGCTGTCAACCAGGAGCGATGACCAGCTGGAGAGCGCGGACCTGACGCAGAACCAGAAGGGAACAACGCGCGGCGCTGCCCACCTTGGTTCCTGCCGTTCTCCACCAGCCAGCCAGAAATGCGGATGATATCGTGCAGGACGCTCTCCGGGAGGTGCTCCAGCGACATCTCCTCCTGCGTCTCCATTTCATCATCCCCGCTGATCAGGTCCAGGATGAGGATGGGAGGGACTGGCTTGGTGTGGCGTGTCATCAAGCTGCGGAACTCCGACTCCAGGGACTCTTTCCCCCTCTCGAAAAGGGATTTCTGGCACAAAAGAGCAGAGGGACAGAAGAAGCACAGGCTTTCTGTAATCGCTCACGAGTCTTTCTGCATGAGGTCTCACTTTCTGTAGCGTTTCTAACCACTGTCAAGTACCGCATGCTTCGCGCTCCGACAACGCCTGTAACTAAGAGACTTTTAAGGTGAATTAAACACAAAAATGCCTGGGAGTTGCTCAGCCTACAAGTGGCATTGCAACAGATCTCACATTCTGCTCAGGCAATTGAAGGACGGACAAGAGGTACTCAGGGGGAAGTTCAATCGACCCCACCACACGTGCACGATACGCTTTCACGAGTCCGAATGGCACAAAGCATGAAGAGAGCACCACAAGCAGAAACACTGCTGGGCTCTGACTTAAAAAGAAGCTAAAGAAACCGTTTTTTTAGCTGTCCCCAAACACCTTTTTCACCAGGCAGCAAGCCCACCAGCCTCTCGAAGCAGGAGGGCAAGCGGCACATGTCTGTCTGTCTGTCCCTCTCCTGCCCCTGCCAGCTTCCAGATCTGCGACCTACCACGCGGTTCAGCTCCGGGCTGTCCGGACTGTTGTCCTGGAAGTATTCCACTGCCTTCTGGATTTTGTCCATGCAATTCAAGTATTCCTCCAGCCTCCCGGTGGGGCTAAAAATAAAAGCAAAAATAAGAAGCGGTGCCCCGAAGACCAAAGGAAGAAAACATCAAGTAAGCACCAGAGCAAACTCAGGATGAAAATAATATAGAAAATTCCAATCCCTTTCTCTCTGAGTAAGAGGAGATCACGAGTTCTGTTTCGACTGCACTCATAGCCACAGTAGTGCAGTTCCTGCCAAGGCAGGAAGAAACTTTAGGAAAAGGGCAGAGGAAAGAAGAGAAACACCAATGCTCACAAGCTTCATATGGCAACATGTGTGTAAAATTTGGAAGAGACATCAGTGCAGTCTGAGAGTCCTCTCAAAGAGGACTTTGCCCTCTGGGGATTGCTAGTCAGGAAGCTTTCTGGAGGACTGGTGGGGGGGAAGAACGTGGGAAGGATACAAGGAACATCAAAATAAGTGTGCAGCTCCTACCTCTGTCCCAAAAGATCAATAGGATGAAGCACCCTGGCAAGATCCAGCTGCTGAACTCACCCTTCCTTTATGATCTTCTCCGTGTCTTTAGCCACGTGGTAGTAACTGATGACATGATCCAAGCAGGACAAGGTCTTCTCCACGTTCTCCTGCAAGCGCTGCAGATTCTCTGTCTGTTTGTGGACTGGGATGATGGAGTTCTCCAGTTTCATCAAACGGCTTTCAAAGGAGGATAGGATAGAAACCTACAGAGAGAAACAAAGAGAGTTGAGGACATCTTTCCACAAGGATCCACGCAGTAGTTTAGTAGTTAGACTGGGGCAGTCCGGGACCTTCAGGTCCAACTTCTATCCTGGGCTCAGCTGCTCATTCACCATGCCTCCTTAGGACATAGAAGGTTTCAACAGCCTGCCTAATTTCCATCAATAATTAAAAAAACATCATCTGCCATCAAAGATAGGCCAACTTTGAAATCAATGTTTGAAAAGCACACAAACAACGTACCAAAACAGTACCAAGGAAAATTTTATTTGACAGCAGAAAACAAAGCCACAGGAAAAGCCTGGAGGTGTCCTTGGAAAACAGAGCAACAAAAGTAAAGCCTGGCAGCCACTTTGCTCCATACCACCAAGGCCTAAAACTGAGACGTACAATGCGAAGACACACTATAGCATGAACCTTCTTTTGCAATGTAAATATTTGTAGTATGCCAGCTGAGGGCTTGCTAGCACCACTTAGAGTGCAATAATTACTTTCTACCTCTTTAGCAAAAAATATTCAAAATAAACCCCAAACAAGACCTGCCTTTATGAAGCAGCGATGGGATGCTGATGCACAAATTAGTTTGGGGTCTGTGAATATCTCTTCCCAAGAGAAAGCACAGACTGTAAAGCCAACAGCGCATTTACTCCCACATCTTCCCAGGAAAGAAGCTCAATTTTCAAACATTCACCAGCCTTCCCTTTTGCCCAACCAGCGAAGTGTAAAACATAGATGTAGAACAAGTGGCTTATGACTCTATATTCCTCAGACAGGCACTATGAGGCTCTTGAAAATGGATTTTCCTAAGGGTGAGCAGTGCTGGACCCAGCCGTGAACTTCCAGCACCTCCTTACCATGTTCTTCGTGAGCTGGTCGCTCTTCTCAAGACTCTCTTTGATAAAGGACAGAGTTTCTTCTTCCTGTCATCAGGGTGAAAAAAAGTAGTTAGTTTTCACTGCAGAACACCAAGCATTTAAGCTCACTGAACACCACACATAGGGCTTTATAAGCCCTGCTAAACACAGCAGAAAGCTGGGTTTAGTCTGATGCTGCGGCCACTTTTTAACATGCCACCTCCTCATAAATATTAGGACATTTAACCCAAGGTGAGAAATACAAGATAATGAGAGGGATTTTTTACAGACTACTCCTTTCCCCCAACACACCCAGCCCACGACCCTCAGCAGTGCGCAGCCACCCTTACTGCTGAGACCCCCCATTTACACCACACACCCCCCACCACACAACCGGCACCCGAACCCCACAGCCCCGACCCCCCCAGCCCCCCAGAGCAGCCCCGGGGGGCACGGATCCACCCCCAGGCCCTGAGGGGGAGCCCCGGGCCCGTCTCCACAGCAACGCGCGGGGGCTGCGGGCCCGGCCCCGAGCCCAGGCCCCGCCGCAGGCCCCTGGCCCGGCCCCACCTGCTTGAGCTTGCCCTCGATCTCCCTCCTGCGGGCCGACACCTCCTCGCTCGGGATCATCGTGCCGCGGGGCGCCGAGGCCGCGCTCCACCGGGAAGCCGCCGCCGTTGCTCCCCCCGCTCCCTCCCGTCACTGCCGCGGCGCCATCTTGGGAGCGGCGGGGGGGCAGTGCGCATGCGCGGCAGTGGCGGGCGCCATCTTGGGAGTGGCTTTTACGGAGAGGGCAGATGTGCTGCGGCGCATGCGCGCTGCGGGGCTTGGCGGCCATCTTGGGAGTGGCGGGCGGGGCCGCGCGGCCATCTTGAGAGTGGCGGGGGGATCCTAATGTGGGCCAAGATATCTGGTCCAACCATCACTGCTACCGCTGTCACCCACTGAGACACGTCCCCAAGCACCACATTAAACATCCCCAGTGGCAAACCACGTCCCCAAGCACCACGTCCAGCCTTTCCTTGAGCACCCCCAGGGACAGTGACCCCACCACCCCCCTGGGCAAACCATCCCAATGCCTGACTGCTCTTTCTGAGGAGAAATGTCTCTTCATTTCCAACCAGAACCTCCCCTGGCACAACCTGAGGCCATTCCCTCTGGTCCTATCGCTAGCTACCTGTGAGAAGAGTCCGACCCCAGCTCCCCACAGCTTCCTTTCAGGCAGTTGCAGAGAGCAATGAGGCCTTCCCTGAGCCTCCTCTGCTCCAGACCAAACACCCCCAGTTCCCTCAGCTGCTCCTCACAGGATTTGTGTTCCAGGCCCTTCACCAGCTTCGTAGCCCCGCTCTGGACACATTCCAGGGCCTCGATGTCCTTCTTGTAGTGAGGGGCCCAAAGCTGAACACAGCACTCGAGGTGCAGCCTCACCAGAGCAGAGCACAGGGGACGATCACCTCCCTGGTCCTGCTGGCTGCACTGCTCCTGACACAAGCCAGGGTGCCCTCGACCTTCTTGGCCACCTGGGCACACTGCTGGCTCGTGTTCAGGCGAGCACTGACCAACACCCCCAGATCCTTTTCCTAGGCACAGCTTAGAAGAGAGCAGGGCCCTGGGGACAGTGCCAGCACAGGGGAGCTGAGGGACATGCGGGGACGAACACGTCCCAGGCTCCCCACCACACCCAGCTTGGGGTCACACACCAGGGCTGCCCGTGGAAGGAGGAAATAGGGTGCCTTGGCAGGTCACTGCCATTGTTTGCCTCTGGAAAGGAGCTGCACCCTTTCCTGAAAGGTGATGCGAGGCATTGCCCAAGTTTGCCCTTTCCCCCACAGGCTGGAGCTGGTCCTGCCAAAGTCACAGTCAGCCAATCTATCAGCTTGGAGATCTGGGTAGGAATGGGGGGAAAAAGTCAATATTGTCGTTAATTAAATTTAGCATATATTAACCATACTAAGCACAGGGCAGCTCTGCTTGGAAAGATCCCCCTGAGGCTCACGAGGTCGTGTTGTGGTGGGATTTACCAGCCCCATGGCACTGGGGGGAGAACCAAGGTCACAGGTGCAGGAAAGTCACAGAGCAGACAATGAATTACAGAAATACAGCAGTTTGCAGGAGTGTAGGGCCCCCTACCCCTGTCCTGTATCTGTCCTCCAGAGAGAAAGGCTCCCACCACATGAAGGCTGCCTCCACCTCCCTGCTGCAGCAGGATGGCTGGGTTTGTTGGGAATGGGGCAGTCATGGGGCTGCACAGCCTCAAAAACCATGTCCAGCCTCAAAAAACACATCCATTCTAGGGCAAGAGCTGATGTTACCGCTGCAGACAGCCCCAGCCTCCCTGCCTTGTGCTGCTCCGAGGCAAGGGCAGCCTCCTGCCGCGTGAAGGGACCGCCGTGTTCCCATCCATCTTCTGCTTGTCAGCCCACCCCGGGCTCTGGAAAGGAGCTAAAACAGCCCAACGGGCCTCTTTTGTTCAACAACTTTGGCACATTTCATAACCTACCTTATCATGCTGCAAACAGCTGTGCGCTGGCCCTGGCCACCGCGAGGAGCAACGTGCACGCAGAGCGCTGTATTTTCTGTACATGACATCGCCTGGCCGCGACTGCCCACCCAGGGTTTATGGGGACATCTGCTAGAGGGGATTGTGTCCTGTGAATGCAAAGAGACAAGCTAGCTGCCTCTCCGGGCTGAGCACCCGATGCTTCTCATGCTTTTCCCTGCTGAGCTGGCAAGGTTGGGAAGGATTTTTTTTCCTGTATAGCAGAGCAGTCTCTTTTTTTTATAGTAATCCGTACCCGTTCAGCTATTGCTCACCCCACTATTCAAGGGGCAGCCAGAGCCAAAAGGAAATCTACCTCTCACTGAGCCCAAAGAACAATCATCCTCACCAGTGTCATCCACCCCTGTGAGCTCTAATGCTGGAGGTATGGGGACACAAGAGCTGTGACATGCCCTTATTGTGCCGCTCCCCTGGATTTAATATTTCTCCTGAAAAACATCAGAAAGGTTCCTCATGGGATGAATGAGCAAAGAGGGGGAGCTGGGCTGGATGCACCCGGGCCACATGCCAGCTGGGGTGTAAAGGGTGAATGCATGCCCCAGTAAAGCCAGGCTGCCCAAAACTGTAAAAACTGCAGTCATCTGTGAAAATATAACATGCAATGCCACATCTGAGGGGAGACAGCGGGCAAAACCAGTCCTGCAGCTCAACTGCAGAGAGTCAAAGCAGCAGGGAGCACTTCTGTTAAAACGAGAAAGACGGAGCAGAAATGCTGAAAGTCTGAGCGTGTGCTAACACGGTGCGAAAGGGTGCCCGGCACGCCGGGACCTCCAGGCGGCTGCTCCAGCGGTGTGGGCAGCCAGCAGCAGGACAGCCCCATCCCGCCGGTGCCGCCGCGTTCCCGCTGCCCATGCCTGCCTTCCCGCCCTGCCAAGCGCCCAGCCCGCCAGCGATCGCTTTCCGCGCCGTGGCGGCCGATGAAAGGCAGCCACGGTGACCCGGCGGCGGCCGGAGGAATGCTGCGTCGCCCCTTGCTTCCTCCCCCTGGGAAGGAGGGGAGAGAAAAAGCCCCCTTTTTTCTCCCTGGGAGGCTGTCACCGTCGGCACGGGTATGGCCAAGCCGGCATTGCTTCGCCAGCGCAATGTTTGGTTGGGGCTGCGATGCGCTAATAAAAGAGTTAATGAGCCTGTTTTGCAGCGTTTGCTGGGCAAAGCTGGCTGTGCTGCTGCGAAACCCAAGGCGCAGGATCCCATCTGAGCCCTTCAGGGTGTTGGAACCCAGGGTTCGACCAACGTCACGGCCCCGTCGTTCAGCAACGGGAGCTTTCGCCGCCACAGGCACGAGGAAGTGGCTGCCGCTGGCAGGGACATGCCAGCCGTTTCTCTCCAGGCACGGGGTGTTTGGGGCGGCAATGTTCCAAAATTCTGGGAACAAGAGAACGGACCTGATGGGCACGTGGGGAAACTGAGGCAGGAGGCGCCTGGCTTTGCTTGCATGCTCAGGGGCTGGTGCCAAGTCTCTGGAGAGACCCAAATGCCCCCCCGATCCACATTTGTGTCAGCTGCCTTCATGGTGGCAAGTGTTATTGCACAGAAGGTGTAATGCTGTCAAGATTGGGATAAATTCAAGTAATAATAGCTCTCAAAGCAAGGACTTTCTGCCTCCTGCACCGTCATTCACCCCAGGAAGCGTTCCTGTTTTTAAAAAAAGAACAGTTATTTAGTTGCAAAAAAATGAATTATGCTCGTAGCCTCCTCCCACGGATGGGATTAACCCAGCTCCTGCACGGAGGGGACAGAGGGGACGTGGCAGCGACCTGTCACTCCCCACGCTGCGGGAGCAAGCAGTGGTGAGGGAAAAACAAGATTAATGCAGCCAGGAGCCTCCAGAGTGGCTTTGCATTTGATGTGAGTGATATAGTATGAACTCACTTTAGGATAGAATAAATCTTGTAGTTAA
>CM021782.1:5120325-5148285 GCA_011076525.1 Nettapus auritus | reverse complement strand
ATATATAATAGCTTATAGAAAAATCATCTAAAGAGACAGATTTGCATCTGCATTTTTTTTTTTTTTTTTTGCATTTGCATTTTCTTTTTCCCTAGGCACAACTCAGGAGGGAGGTTGAACTTGGAGAATCCAGAAGGGACCTCTATTTACCTGCTAGCTAATTATCACCTACACCTTACACCTACAAACTACCCTGGACAGAAAGAAAGAGAAAAACAGAGAGAAGGGGTGAGGAAATTGCACGTAGCCTATCGAGTCCTAAGCCACCAGGAATCTCCTCTCCTGGGTCTGTTTAGCAGGTGTTCCTTTAGCCCAGGAGGAGCGTATGCCGTGTCTATTTCCACGGAAAAAGTGTAATTCACATTTCTTTTTTTAAAAAGTAAAAAAATAAGTACTGCTATATCCCTTTCTTGAGTGAACTTGTGGACCACAGACCTCTGATGTGTCCTTTAAAGATATTTCAAGCAGTTTCTGCCTTAATGTGTCATTCCCTCCCTCCCTCCCACCCCCACCAGTTGGCATGTCTGTGAATAACCCTGCAATGAAGCTACAGAAGTTGCTGTGGATGTCTCTGCCTCTAGAAAATATTGTCCCACAGCACAGGTGGAGCACCCTGCTAAATTCTCTGTGGGCTTGGCTGAGTCCTTCAAGTGACTGCTTATAAAAAGGATCCCACATTGCTCCATTCGTTCACATCAGCAGTCAAAGAGGTGTCGCTGAGCTCAAACAATTTCTCCATGCTGACGGAGCTGGAGAGGTAATCGTTCTTGTCTTCGTCCCAGGGGTGCTGCAGGAAAGAAGTGGCCATGAAGGTCTCGTCAAAGTCCAGGTTGTTCTGGCTGGATTCGCTGAGGACCTGCTCTTGCCCAGCGGTGCACCACTCCTGGGGACGGTCGTTGTGGTTCCCCTGCACCGTCAAGTTCACATCGTGCCTTAGCGGGCTGATGGGAGGTGAGAGCTCCAGGCCTTCGAGAGTGGAGAAGTCTCCGTTCAAGTTGGTGTCAAAGATAGCCTCCCAGTCAAAGTCACCCTTCAGCGATCCCAGCTCGGTCTGCTCCTCCTGGGTGAGCAAGGGAGGGCTGGAAAGCCGAGCCGACTTGGCCGTACGCTGGGGCATGGGCTGCTTGCGCTTTTGGCCTGCCTTTCCGTCCACCAGGTTCCAGTTCTGGTCACCGGTGACTTCTTCAAACTCCTTCAGCAGCTGCTGGGACTCCACGTTGACATTGAGGACGTTCCTGTTGGTAGAGGTGGAAGCCACAGGGTTGGCAACGCAGCACGCTTCTTGGTGGGCTCTGCTGGTGGAGGCCGGGTTGATCTGCACCGGGGGCATCCTCCGTTTCTTGAAGGTGCCGTTCATCAGCCGGTCAGCGTACTGGGGGTCGATCTTCCAAAACCCGCCTTTCCCTGGCTCGCCCTTCTCCCGAGGCACCTTGATGAAGCACTTGTTCAAGGAGAGGTTGTGCCGGATGGAGTTCTAGACCCAAAAGGGAAGAGAGCGGGGCTGAGCGCCTGCCTCCTGCCGCAGCACCCACCTGCTGGGGAGCCGGGTGGGAAGGCACGTCGTCAGCAGGCAGCTTTGGGGAAAAAAGAGGGCAGAAATGGCAACGTCAAAACATCCCAGGCTACGTGCCCAGCAGAAACTCCCCTGCTCCAGGCAGTTTTCCTGCCCCTCATGCAGAAGCAGCAGGAGTCAAAGGATCGAGCTAGGACTTGCCAACCAACGGGAAGCATTTGGGAAACTCTCCCTGGCTGTGCACCGGGGCCACGGGGCTTTGGATGATGCAGAGCACTGGGAGAAACCGCCAGACCTGCTGTAGGAGCTCAGGTCCTGCAAAGCAGATAAGGAGGAAGAGGAGGGACTTCACACCAACGTGGCCACAGCCACGTTACAAGTGGCAATGCGTGGCAGCACCGTGGGGGACAGCATCACCCTTCCTCGCATCCCCCAGTTCTCCTGAGCTGATTGCTAGCAGCAAGGGGGAAATATTTCTCCCCAAACCAGCCGCCACGGCCCCCTGACCATCCCACCGCAGCCCCGTGCACAGCCAGAGCTCGCCCGGGCTGTCTGGCCCCAGAGGTGCCTCCTGGCCCAGGAAGCCTGGTGTGAAACCGCCACATCTTCATCAGCCATGGCTCAGAGTAGCTGGAGGAGAAAAAAAATAAAAGAGACAAAAAAGAGGAGTTTCTGCTCCCGTCGAGCTGTTCTGAAGCCCTGAATGTGCCTAGAGTGATGTGAATAATCAGAAAGGAAACTCAGTTATTGGGTAAATAACACAGCGTCGGACTCCACAAAGCCAAGACTGTATTAAGAGATTGGATATGGTGGAGGGTTGGTTTTTTTTTTTTTTTTTAAATGTTGCCTGGATATCTTTATGCTTATTCATCCATAATCCGTAGTGCCGAGTAGGAAAAAACAAGGCTTGAATGCTCAGAGCTGTTGAAAAACACGCACACACACACACACACACACAACAAAACCCTGCTCTGGGCTGAAGCTCCTCGGGTGCGTTGGCTCCTCTCCAAAGCACTCAGCTCCCACAGGAATAGATCCATCTCCCCCCGGAGTACGGGTGGCATGACCTTTCGAGGCTGTCTTCACGTACGGGAATTGGGATAGTGGATGAGAACACAGCCTCAGAGAGAAAAAAGGAAGGAAAAAAAAAGAAAAGGGGAAAAAAAAAAGAAAGAAGAAGCAGGAACCGCAGCTATCCCTGTGAACACTGCAGGCTGTGGTGATTCCAAGTTTACAGTTTAATGAAATTTTACAAGGGTCAGAGCCTTGCAAGCTGAATTCTCTGCTGTCTCCCCTCCCCAAATTTCATTCAGCCTGGGCTGCCCTTCGTTATTCGCCAGCCAGTTAACATATTTATCATTCCTCCCTGCAAGAATCCCGTGAGCCCCCTGCATGTCTGCAGAGAGGGATTGAACCCCCCCCCCCGGGGGGGGTTTGGAGAAACACGTTTAATTAAAAGGGGGGGGATGGGCCAGCCATGAGTTTGTAGGAAAAAGCCAACATGCTGGCACACCTCTCCTCCCCCCAAAAGGCTCCAGGACCCACCGGTCCCCAAGGGCTCCTGGTTGCTGGAACCCTGCACCCCCTGTCCCTGGGGTCCCGTGGGGACAATGGTCTCCATGCACCCCGTGGCTGTGCCCCCACCCTGGCAATGCCATCAGGGAGCTTCTGCTTTGCACCCCAGAGGCTTGAGGGGGCCCAGCTCCTAAGGGAGGCTGCAGGTGCTACGTGGCCCCAAACAAGGATGGGGGTTCCCTTCTCTGGGATCTGCTGGAGACCCTCCTGCCCAGGGAGAGGGTGGCCAGGGGGGTCTGCAGCGGCTTTGCCTCGTGCTGCCCAGCTCAGCACCCGCTGTGACGGGTGTTGTGCTGCGGATTGCAGCTGGGAACCACCCGAGGAGAGGGGTGAGCCACCCCGCTGCCATCCCTCCTGCCCCGCTGCTTCCTAAAAGCCTCATAGAGACCTCACATGGGGAGGGAGGGCACTGAGCTGGGAAAAAAACCCTGGGTTTGGGCTGTCCCCTACCCCTGGGGTCAGATTTGTGCAGGATAGGGGACAGCAGCTCTGCCCGGCCTCCTTCTGAGGCCTCCCCAGCTGGGCACAGCGATGGGGCCTCCTCCACCTGCGGCGGCGTTTCTGCTCCAAGCCTCCCCAGCGAGGGATTTGCCCAACGAGCAGCGCCTCCATCCCTCTCCTCAGGGACACCTGATTCAGCGATTTCCCACGTGCTAAGCCCCGAGGGGAGCCACCAGGGCCCCAGAAAGGTGGAGCTGAGGGCAGACGCCAAGCACGTGCCTCCCTGCTCCTAAAACGGCCCTAGGCTCTCCCTCGTAATGGCTCCTTCCCTCTGCCACCCATGTGGCTGCATCACCCCTGCGTGCGGAAGCCTGAAGCTCCTTCTCTCCATCCGTCCTCCCTCTCCAAGCATGGGGCTGGAATTTGGGGTCTCTCCATCCCTGGGGTCACCCAAGGCAACCACAACCTCCCCAGGAGCAAATTCCCCTTTCCACCGAGGATTATCCCCGCCGCAGACCCCTCACGTACTGGGGGTCTGCAGGCCCACCCCAAAGCACCCACCTGCCAGGTGGGGTCGGCGTGTCGGAAATAGCAGAAGTTATCGGTAATCCACTTGTAGATTTCCGAGAGGGTGATTTTGGGCTTCTTGCTGGCCTCCATCGCCATGCAGATGAGGGTGGCGTACGAGTAGGGCGGCTTGACGTGCGGGTTGCTCTTGTAGTCGATGTCCTCAGCGGGGGGCTGCACGCCCACGGCCGGGTGGGCCGTCCGCGAGGTGGAGGACGAGGTGGGCTTGCTGGGGGTGTGGGGCATCCCCATCATGCAGGCCGGGTCGGCGGCCAGGGGCGAGCACGGGGCGGCGAAACCGGGGATCTGGTGGTAGTTGTGAGGTTCCGGGCCGCTGGGGCACGAGGACGACTTGCCGAAGCTGGTGTCCTTGATGGAGAAATCCTGCAGCCACTGCAGGCTGGTCAGGCTGTCGTCCAGGTCGCTCGAGTTGCCCATGTCGACATTCCGCCTTCGCCGCGCGCTCTTGGCCGGACGCTGGCTCTGCCACCCCTCAGCCATGCTGGGGCACCCCAGCAGATTCCACATCCACGGGGGGAATTGGCAGGAAGGGACGGGGCCGGTCCTGCAACGGTAATGGGGGGATTAGGGTCCCCGAGGGTGACACCCGACCCTTGGGGGGACGTGCGTAGGGGACGCTGCGATGCCTCCCCCCGGGGGTTAGGGGAGCACAGAATCTTGGGGGAATTCCGTTAAAGGCCTGCACCTGCCAGCTCTCAGACCCTGTGTGCTGGGGGTGCCTGGCAAGTCAGAAGGGAAAAAAAAAAATATATATATATATATAAAATAAACCAAAAAATAATAAAAAATAATAAAAAAATCCACAACCAAATAAAGCCCAGGCTCACAGTCCCACAAAATGAGGACGCTTCTCCCCAAGGAGCAGGGATGCTTCTCACCAAGGGGCCACCCACCCTTTTTGCCCCCTTTTTGTCCCACCTCAAGACCAGCCCTGGGGCCAGCGGGGGGTTCAGGCTGGGGTGATCGTTGTGGGGCCGTGTCCCGTGTCCCAGCCCGGTTGTAGGGCCACTGGAGAGCCCCCAAGCCCAGTGGGGACAGCAGCCCAGGGGACTGGAACTTCAACGTCCACCGTTCAAACGAAACGGCTGTAACTGCCAGGGGGGACCCAAAAACCCCCTTTTGCTCCCCAAAACCGAGCCCATCCCCTTAAAAGGGGCTCAGGGCAGTGAGAGCCCTTTGGGATGCCCACTCCCTGTACCCTGTGGCCTGGCCCCACGAACTCTGGAGGGGGAAATCCCAAAGCCCTTCGCTGTGGAGGGGATGGGGGGATGAAATAAAGGAAAATAAGAGCCCCCTTCCCAAATAGCCGCCCCCCCCTCAGCCCCGTTATGGGGTCACCTCTGCAGGGCCACCCCATGGGCCCGTCCCGCACCCACCCCGCTACCCCCAAACCACCGCCCCCTCCCCTTACCCCGTCCCGGCGACGTCCCCCCGCTCCCAAACGTGACGGGAGAGCGCAGGAGCCTTCTGGAACTGCAAGAAAACAAATTTAAAATATAAAAAATCAAAAAAAAATCAAAAAAAAATCAAAAAACCCTCAGAAATCGGACCAAAGAGAAAAAGAAGCGCTAAAAAAAGAAACCGACCAAGGACCCCCAGCCCCGGCACAGCCGGACGACGACCGCGGGGGGGGGCGGCGGGGTTGGATTTGGGTTGAATTTCGCCGTTTTCGGGCAAATCGCGGCCCGGGCACTGCCCGCCCTGAGCTGCGGGTGGCTGCGAGGCGGCCATTATGTACCGGCTGCCGCAGGCTTCGCGCGTTGTCATGGCGATGCCCCGCCCCGTAAACGGCTTCGCCCCCCGCCATTGGTCCGCGCGTTGCCATGGTGAGGGAAGGGGGCGGGGCCTGCCCGCCTGCCCGGCGGAGGGGGGGGGGGGGGGGGCCGGGGGGGGTTTGGGGGGGAGAGGGGGGGGTTTTGGGGTGCCCCGTGGGGTTTGGGGGTGAAACCCCACAAAAAGGGGTGCGGGGCGTGGTTTTGAGACCGAATGGGGGCTGGTACGGTGAAATTGGGTCCCGAAGAGCCAAACGGGGTCCCAAAAAGCACGAGGAGCAGCCCCAAACCTAACCCCCGTGTTCTGTGGGGTCTGCGTGGGGCGAGCCCGGCCCTCTGCTCCCCGTCTGTGTCCCCAGAGCAAACACAGCACCTTCCTCCTCACCTGTCCCCAGAGCAAAAAAAAACACAGCACCTTCCTCCTCACCTGTGCTCTCAGAACAAGCTGGAGGGGAAAGGGGGGGCTGACAGACCAACCTCCATAGGATGGGGTCTGCCCTTATTTAATTAATGTGATTAACGCCGCTGGCCCTACAGGTGCCCCTGACCCCCCTCACCACCCCAAAGGCTGTCCTTTACCATAGGAGTGGGTTGGGGGAGGATTAAATCCCATACCTTACCCTGCCCCACAGGGGAAGGGGCTGGGTGCTGCTGCCTGTGTGGAAAGGGGTCTGCCTGTCTGGAAGGGTTTATTTTCATTTTTTTACAGGCCAATCCCAGAAAAAGCCCCAAATCTATCTGTTTTCTACCCTGTTACAGCAGCTCTCTCAGCAGTGGGACATGGCTCTGCAAACAAAACTTCCTAAGGCAGCGAGAGCTGGGGGCAGCCGGCCCTTAGCCCACTGTGGGGTTCCCTGAGCGGCCCCATGGAGCATTTTAGGGCTGGCTTCTCCCATCCCCATCCCCTGGTGGGATCCCACACCCTGCTCTCAGTGCCCCTATCTCCCCCTTCCCCTCTGGGGAGGGTCCCTCTGGCCGTGCCCTCGCCCACCCCACAGCCGCCAGCCTTCCCCTGTGGGGTCTGTGCTTGCGTTTGGTGCCTTCCCCAGCCCAGCCAGGCCGGCAGAGCTGGGAGGAGGCCGGGAAATCGGGGTCGGAGGGGAGCTGAGGACGTGGAGAAGGGGATTTGAAGCATCTAGGCTGATTGCGGGGTGGTACCAGGGTGGTAGAGAAGGGTTTGCCCCCACTGAGCCCCAAACCCCTCGACTGTGCTCGCCTCGCGGCTACAAAGTGAGTCGGGACGCTTTGTCGACGTAAGATACCCTTTATTAAACATACTCTTAAAACCCAAAACATGCTCGAAGCAGAGTCAGAAGCAGCAGCCTGGTTTCCTTCCTTCAATCCCTGACGGGTGGGTGGCTGGAACAAGGGGTTGCCCCGCGAGGAAGGGGGCTGCCGGCCTCACCCCGCGCTGCCGGGGCCGGCGCTGGCTCGGGGACACAGAGCTCGAAGCAGCCCCAGCACCCCGCTGCTCACCTTCTGGCACCCCCCGGGGCCAGGACCTGCCTGCTGCCCCCCAACCTCCCCAAGCCCCATGGCACGGTGCCTGGGGAGCTCTCCTTGTCCCCGCTGGAGCCGGGAGGGATGCGGGGACACCCCGGAGCATCTCCCTCGTTTTCCCCGTGCACACGGGGAGCCGGGCAGCAGGAACGCCCCTAAAGGGCTCTGTTCCCTTTCAGAACCCACCTTTCTGTCCTAAAGTAGCTCTGCGATGCAGTTTCCTCCTGAAAGGAGGAGAGGGGCTTTGCTCTCACATCTGCTTCGGGGGCTCTCGCCCAGCTCGTGCTGCTGAGAAGGGGCTCAGCAGCCCCGCCGGGGGGGGGGCAAAGCTCACTGCGTTGGGGTGCTGGTCCCCGAGGAGGCTTTTGATGGACCCTGGTGCTCCTCAGCGTGGAGCCTGGCCTCTGCCAGCGGCCCCATGAGGTCCCCGAGGTCTGGGGCTGCATCCCTGCCCCACGGGTCCCTGAGTGCCCGTCCCCCTGAGCAAACCCCGCTGACGCTGCCAGCCCAGTGCTGGAGGGATGGGGATGGAGGGATGGGGATGGAGGGATGGGGGGCAGCCCCCCCACCCTCGTCCAGCCCCTGCTACGAAGTGCGACGGACCCAGAGAGCAGGACAAGGTGGCAGGGCTGACATTTTTGGCACTTGTTCCAGAGAGAGGGCACAGCCCCGAGCCCCGAGCTCGCAGCGGGGCGGAAGACAGTGAGGTTAAACCGGCGCTGCCCCGGGGCGCTGGTGACGGTGGGGACACCGGGTCCCTGCCACCCCCGTCCATCCCTGGGGACAAGCCACCTTGTGGAGCTCGCATGCTGCCCAGGAGGAGAAAGGGGGTGCGGGGGGCCGGGGAGGGACAGTGCCATCGCCGCCAGTGCACCAGTGGGGACATCCCACGGCACGGGGACATGCCAGCAAACCGGGGGGGCCAGCCCCCCACGGAGGTCACCGGCTCGTGCACTGAGGATGCCACTGCTGCCACGTGTCCTTAACCCGTGGGCACCCTCCTGCCATCGTCCCCCTGTGGCCGTGCCCCAGGACCCCCTTTTTGGGGTGACCCTGTCCCGTCCCACTGGGACGCACGTGGGGCAGGAGGGGGACCCCAGCCTGTCCCCATTGCTACTGGGGGACAGAAGGGTGCTGACGGGGGGGGCTGCGAGGTGACACAGCTCCCACCCCCCCTCCTCTGCGCTCCCAGCTGCGGCCACCCCGTCCTTCCACTGTGACAGGGGACAGGGAGGGAAATACGAGGTTATCGTCTTTTCTTGCAAAAATAATCAGTTCCGCTACAGCCCGGGGGTGGAGGTGGTGGTGCCCGGGTCCCTCTCTGCGTGGTGGGGGGGGTGCGTGTCCCCCCCGGGCTGAGCCCTGGCACGGGCAGCGCTCCCACGGCCGCCGCCTGCTCCGCGGGAGCCGCACGTCGGTGTTGGCTGCCTCTGGGCCTGGGGGAGAAAAACGGGGGGTTAGGGGCTGTGGGATGGGGGTTTGGGGCAGAGCACATGGAGTTGTACCCGAACACCCCCGGGGGATCAAGGGCTCTCTGTGCTGGGGATGTGGGGGGGGGGGGGGCACAGTGCTGTTTGGGGCGGCCGATTTGGGCAGCTCAGCTGGGAAACCCCAAATCTCTGCTCCTGTGCCACAATATCGCATCTGGCAGGGGGTTCCCTTCCAGCACCACGAGGTCACCCAAACCCTGAGGTTTTTACAGGGCTTTTTGGTGATGCAAAACGTGCCGGGGTCAGCCCGCTGCGGCTGGGAGCTCGGCAGGGCAGGGTGCGGGGTCCCCGGTGGTGGGTGCAGGATGGGGCCGGGGGCTCTGCGCCCTCCCCGAGAGGAGGGAGAAGCGCTCACAGCCCCGCGTGGAGCACACCCAGGCCACGTCCCCCCCATGGGAAATGGCCTGGGAGGGGGGCAAACGCGAAGCACCGTGTGGCATGGCCGGGTTTTACCAACCCAAATTGAAGGGGGCTGCCTCTGCCCCACAGTGCACGGGGACAGGGCCCAACGCGGACCCCCTGCGGCTCTGCAGGCGCTCAGGGACCTCACCCAGGACCGCGCGGGGACCGCCAGAAATTCCCGTGTGGGCTCTGCAGGTCTCCTACCTATTCGTCAATGTCTATGGGGCAGGAGTCCGGCACGGCGGCTGCGTGGCGGGGAGAGACCAGAAGGCACAAGGTGAGCCCCAGGGGTTATCGGCAGTATTCGCACGGCGGCACACGAGGGACGGGCGCTGAGGCAGCTCCCATCACGGGAAGGGTCGGGGAGAAGGAGCCACGGGCACCGGGCACGGCCGGTGTCACCCGTAATGACCCGGGGAGGGGACAGGCAGAGCCTGGGACCTGCTCACCGCCACCCCAAACACCAAGGTCGCTCACGGTGATGTGCCAGGAGGGGATGAGCCCCTAAAACATCCCGGCACGCTCCCCTGGTGAGGTTCAGCCCCTGGGGGCTGCACGGGGGCATCTCAAGAGCTGAGTTTTTTTCAGAGGAAGCAACGAAAACCCGCTGCGTGATGTATGGAAGGGGACAGCTGCCACTTCGAGTGGCTTTTCACAGCAAGCTCAGGCTGGAGAGGGAGGCAAGTTAAGTGTGCGGGTCCCAGAGGGCCTGGGTAATTAAACAGGACCACACACACGCACACAGAAATCACACGTAGAGCTCGATATTGCCTAAGTCGCTCCAGTGCCACGGTGCCTTTGCGCAGATCCAGGGTGTCCTGGAAAGGCTCCCGAGGCTCGGGGCAGGACGCGGGGACACGGCCACGCACACACACACTGAGAGAGCACCGAGGCGAAATGTGAGCAGCTCGCCCAGCCCACGGCTCAGATAATCCACGGGGTCACCCCAACAAAAGCTCCCGGGGGATTTCAGCTCTTTTTGGGGCAGAGGAACTGCCTCCACACGCTCCCCACGTTGCTGATATTATTTCCAGCACGTGCCTGCCCCCAGCTGCCCCTCCATCCCCTTAGACGTGCTGTGGCCAGAGGCTGCCCGGCCCCAGGGAGCCCCCTGCACACCCCCAGGGCTCCGGGAACCACCTGAGGATGTGGGTCCGGGGGTTTCCCTTAAGCCCTGTACCCTAAATCCCCAGGATGCTGCCTGTCAACTCCTCCCAGACCATTTTCCCACCAGATTTAAATCTGCAGGTTTCACAGCAGTGCTAGGGACGAACATTCCCACGCTGAGGGACCACATCCTGCGCCTTCCCTCGCTACAGAGAGCAAAGAACCAACCCGTGGGCTAAACTTCCCCACGAGAGAAACCAGGGGAGGAATATTTTTAAAAAAATCCCTGGTCAAGGTGATGTTAAGCACTCAAGACACCGACACGTGGCCCCAAAGTAAAAACCCACGTTGTTTGTGCCTGCCTTGTGGACGCGGTCACATCTGAACCCGTAAGACCTGGGTGCGAAACTCCGTCCCCAGCTCCCCAAAGGAAATTTCCACCTCCTCCAACCCCCCGGCGCTGGCCCAGCCCCGTGGATCGCAGCCCAGCACCGCCGACATGAATCTTAAATTGTGGCTGCTCCAACGCCGGGCTCCTGCTGGGAGCTCCCTGCACCTCTCTGACCCAGCGCAGAGCCCCCGCACCCCTCCAGCCGTGCTCTCCCCCCGCAGGCCAGGCACCCAAAGCCCCCTCCCCAATTTTCCTGGGGGTTTGGCAAGCAGCGCAGCCGCCGGGCGCGCGGATAAGTGCAGAGGGGGGCAAAGGATGGAGGCCGCATCCTTCGCTGCCAGCCCAGCGCTCGGACGTGGGCAGGGGGGGCTTCAGCACTGCCCGGGGCACCCAAGGGACACCCAGCCACCAGCTGGGGCGGGCGCCCCTTCCTCCGCCAGAGCCTCGCCGTGGTTCCCCAGAGCAGAAAACCACCGGGAACAGGGCAGCCGGGAGGCGAAGCTTTCCCAGAGGGGAAGGGGGGAGAAAGGACCCCGGATGAGGGGGGTCCGGGTGCTTTCGCCCCCCAGCCCAGCTCTCCAAGCGCCCACCGCAGCCTGTGCCGAAGGGGAAAGGCGGGGGGAGTTGCTTTCAGCTCGTCCACAAATGTATTGATGCAGAGATGAGAGCTCCGGGCTCGCAGAGGGTACCTTTGGGCTTTTTTGGCCCCATTTTTGTCCCCCCTTGGGCCGATGGAGAGGATGCAGGTCCCCTGCCCTCGCCCCCCCGGTCACCAATACATTTGTCACCTCTCCGCAACTCCGGGCGGGGACGGGGCACAAGCACGGGCTGAGAAAACCGTGTTGGCACAGAGTGAACATGAACTTCCACGTGGATGGAGGGGCCTCGGGACGGGAGAGAGGAGGGAAAAAAGGGTGGAGAGAGGGTGGGAGGAAACGGAAGAAAGGCAGAAGGAGGAGGGGAGAAAGGGTATGGAGAGATGGAGGAGAGGGATGAGCCTTTGGGGCTGTGCTGGAGGACAGCTGGACCTGGACATCCTCATCTGGAGGAAGAGGAGGGGGAGGCAGGCAGCTTCCACCTGGTGTCCCGACCCTACAGGGCCAAAGCTGGAGCATCTCTGGTTCCCATCCTGACCCCAAATATTGCTAAATACACCGTGGACTCCAGTTGTGCCACACAGACACCCGTGGGGAGGCTGGTGCCCATGCAGGCAACCAGGACCGACGTCCCCAAGACCCTGGCCAAGGGACAAAGCGTCCCATCCACGGTCCCCGGGCACCACGGTGGGGACAGGAGGACACTTGGACGTGGGGCCGGCGGGGGGGCACGCGCCTGGTGCTCAGCCCCGCGGCAGGACGGGCGGTGAGGACCCGGTGGTGGGGCTGGGGATGGAGAGGGAGGAGGATGAGGGGGTGAGGAAGAGGAAGAGAGGGGATCCGAAGGGCAGGGGCGATGCGGGGAGGAGTGGAAGCACCCCCACCCCGCCGCCCCAAGTTCATGTTCAGCAGGCGGCCACTCACCAGGTAAGCGGGCCTCAGAGCACAGCTTATTGTCCAGCGCTTTGACGTGTGCGATGCCCAAGTCATTGTTATTGTCACACCTCAGACCGAGGAACGCGCCTGTCCTCCGGCCTGGAAGGGAGTTCACGCAGTTAGCCGGGGGCGTGCGGCCGGGGAGGGGGGCGCTGGGGGTTTTCCTCTCCCCACCCCCTTTAAAAACAAAGCGGGTAGGTGAAAAACATTGCTGTTAAACCAGGAAAAGAGCGGAGGGGGCCAAGAGCGGACAATAACGCCTGGGCTGGGTCCGAGCTGCTCCCTTCCCTTGTGCGGGGGGGGGGGTCCAAGGGGGCACCTCCCTCGGGCACCAGCAGCGCGGGGATGCCAGGAGGAGGCAGCGACCGGCGCGTGGGGCGAAAGAAGCCGTAGCCAAGCTTTGCACAGGGGGTGGAGGGATTTTTTTTGGGGGGGGTGAGAGGTAACCCCGCTTCTTATAGTGTCACGTGCACGCCGAGGGGGCAGCACCCCGGTGGTGCGCATCCCTCGGATGCGGGAGGGACGTTCCCAAATGCCAGCAGCCCAGCTGGGAACGGGTGTAGGATCACATCCTGGGGTGTCAGAGCTGGATGCTCCCCCGAAACGCCTCGTTTCCCGGTGTTTGACCCAGCAGGCTTGCACCCCACCTGAGCTCCCCACGAAGGAAGGGTGGTCCTGGCCTCTGGGGGGGTCCAGGGGATGCCAGAAATGGCCCCCGCTCGCTCCTCACCATGAGCAGGAGCCTCCCCGCAGGGCTGGGACAACCCTTTGCTCTTTTTGCCGATGGAAACCCGGCGCTGAGCCAGGCTCCTGCTTTCCAGCTGGGCCGATTGTCCAGGTTGGACAGGGGGCAGAGGCTCGGAGCCTTTTCATTATTTAGAGACCTGCAAGCACGGGAGGGGACGCACCGGGGGCCTCCCTGTCCCAAAAGAAACCCAAGCCGCCTGGCAGCGGGGCGACACCACCTTTCCTCGGCTATCCGAGTGCGTGGCAGGAGGCAAGAGGAGCGCTCAGCGCGCCCGTGGCGGCTTGTGAAAGCAGGCTGGGGACAGGGGAAAAAAGAGAAAGAGGCAAACAGCCCAAGGGGAACAGCCTCACGCCCCCTTCCTACGGAAACCAACGGGGGGGATAGCGCGGGGAGAGGTTTTCTGAGATGTAGAGAGCCCTTCTTTGCAGGTTGGGGGAGAAACAATGAAAAAAAAAAACATCGTGAAGCCTCTTTCCCACTTGGAAACGGCTCCAGCTGCACCCCCAGGGGCAGCAGGATGAGGCCAGGAGCGGAGCATCGCCCTGCCTGCAGCACCCGGCCCTCGGGGAGCCCCACTGGGACCCCCCGTCCATCACCCTGCCGCCTATTCCCCAGCAGGGATTCAGTCCCCAAGCACCAGCCGTCACCTGCTGCGTGCCCCGCTGTCCCCACGGCCACCTGGCTGTGTCCCCCTGATATCCAACCCACCCGGGGACAGCCCCGCCGTGACGGATGCGTCCCCAGCCCTGGTCCCGGCGCTCTCCCCGTGGCAGCCGGGAGAGCTGGGGACAGCACGGCATCGGCCACCCCCGGTGCCACCGAACCGAAAGCAAGGGGACAACAGCGATCCGGGCCTTTTACCGTCATCCTGCGTGGGCGACGCGTCCTCGTCCTCCAGCACGGCGTTGCCCTGCGGCACAGAGAGGCAGCGCTCAGCGGCAGCCACCCCGCGGCACCCGTCCCTGCGCGTGTCCAGGTCCCTTTTGGGCAACGTCCCCTGGCCCCGCGGGTGTCGGGGGGGTGACCCCAGAGGTGGCACCTCCGGCTGCCCCGTGTGTCCCCAGGGTAGTGCCCTCAGCGTGCTGGGGACGCTCAGCCCGCCGTGCGCGCCCCGGAGCGGGGCAGAACCGGGGTTCCCATGGTCTGGGAGCGCCGTCCCCCCACGCCGTGCGTTACCTCGGCGTCGTGCTCCTCGGCCGAGATGCTGACGAAGTTTATATCCAGGGACTCCACAGGCGTCGACTGCAAAAAAAAAAGAGGTGAAAATAATAACATTAATTAAAAACAACCGTAAAAGCGTGGTGCTGGTGGGTTTGGAGGAGTTTCCCCTCATCCCATCTCACGAAGCCGGCCGCGGGGAGCCGCCGGCCCCGTACCTCTCCGTCGGAGGCGGTGGCGGCCGCGGGCGAGGGCAGCGTGTCCCCTTCCTCCTCCGTGCCGGGGGCCACGTAGGAGCCGGACATGGAGGAGACGGTGTCGGTGCTGAGCTGCGAGTGCTGGCTCTGCGAGGACGCCATGGACATGACGGACTGGGCCAGGCTGCTGCTGACGGGCTCTGCGGGGAGCACAGCGGCGGGTAATTAACGGCGGGGCTAACGAGGAGGAGCGGGAGGTGGAACGAGGATCCGGGAAACCCTCTGAGGTTGGGGGGGGGTCTCTGGCGGCAGCACCTTCTGGAGAGGAGATGGTGGAGGACAGCGGGGTGCCGGTGCACGAGGACTGGTCGATGGCGCCCGACGAGGACAGGGTGAGGTTCTCGCTCTCCGGCGTGACGCCGCACTCCTGGGAGAAGGGACGGCGGGCTGGAGGGAGATGCCTTCGTGGGGAGGGCGGGATGGGGCGTTTGGGGCAGGGCTGGGGGCTCTTGCCCCTTGGGGGCATCCAGCGTGGATCCAGATCCCCTGGGTCTTCCTCCAAAGCATGCCCAGGAGAGGAGGTCCCCATCCAGAAGTCCCCATCCAGACCCTGTAGACCCTGAGAGGCTGCTTGGGCCCCCCCCAAAAAAACATGTTCCCCCCCAGAACGTCCTCACCGGCTCACCACAGTCATGGCAAAGCCTCACCTCCTCCAGCCGGGCAGGAGATTTCCTCCTGATGCCCCTCAGCTCCGACTCGGTGCCCGACTTCTCATCCTCCTCCTCGGGCAGCACGGAGGAGTTCTGCGAGACGGACCTGCGGGGATTTGGGGAGGGGGATTCGGGGACCTGCACCCCCCTCCCCGGGGACCCTCGCCCAGCTCGGTTTGGGAGGAACACTCACTTGGAGATGCTTTTCTTCAGCTTGAGCCCCGGCGGGCCGCAGTCCGACAGGCGCTCGAGGGGTGAGAGGGCGCGCAGGGGGGGCAGGCGGCCGTCGCTGCCGTAGGGGGGCAGCGGCCCCGTGCCGGGGGGAGCCGTGTCCCCCAGCGCCCGCAGCCGCACGGCACCCGGCGAGGGCGTCAGCGGCCCGTTGAGGGCCTCCAGCAGCGACACCACCTCGTAGCCCGGGGGGATGTTCTCCGAGGACTGGGGAGGGGGAGACGGGGTGAGGGTCCCCCCGCGTCCCCCCTTTCCATGCCCTTTTGCTCCCAGGGGGCAGCTGAAAACCAGAGCTGGGGCAATCCCTCCGCACCCGTGAAAGCCCGAGATCTGTCCCCCGGAGCGGATGCGTGTGGGCAATGCTTCCTCCCAATTTTTTCCCCCTCCCTCCCCAATTTCCAGCTTGCGTTTTTGTGATTTCCAGCTTCCCAAACCCCACGAGGCGCGTCCATCCCCGCGGGGCACCCGAAGCCCTCCCGAGCGCTGACCGAGTGCTCCTCGGAGTCCGAGGTCTGCGAGGCGATGATGGGGTTGAAGCCGGTGGGTGAGAGGGGCCCCAGCTTCTTCCTCATGGCTCGGATTTGGAGCAAGGCTCGGAAAGCTGGAAGAGAGGGGGGGGGGGGGAAAGGGAAGGAGAAAGGACCCCAGTAGGGTCACCGTGGCATCGCCGAGGGACCCCAAAAAGGGGGTGGGAGCTGCTTCCCCCCCTTACGCAGCCTGCAGATGGGGCAGTTGTTGGCCTGGTAGCGCAAGGTGTCGGCGCACGTGTTGCAGAGGCAGAGGTGGCGGCAGGGCAGGATGAGGGTGTCGCGGACGTCCGACAGGCAGACGACGCACTCGGCGCTGTTGTCGCTCACCTCGTCCTCGGCCACCTGCCCGGAGGAGACACCACGGATGCTCAGCACCACGTCCCCAGCGCCCCTCCTCAGCCACCCAGATCCATCCACCACCATCCCAAGACACCAAGAAAGGTGGAGACATGGGGACAAGCCTCAAATTGGACAAGCCTTCAGCCTCCAGCCTCTGGCAACTCCTCTCCAAACGCAGTTCCCCCACCCCGGTGCCGGCTCCGTGCCATGCTGCCAGCCCTGTCCCACGGGAGCGACGTGAGCGGGGGCTTTGGGAAGCGGATGGGGACGAGGAGAGAGCCAGGGAGGTTCTGGATGCACCCATCAGGCTCCTACCTTGGAGTCCTGCGTGTTGTACTTGTTCTCTATGCCGTAGATCTCCTGCAGGAGGTAGCTCACCCCGTCCACCTGCAACGGCGCCGGGAGGACGAGGAGGTGACACTCCAGGTGCCACCGCTGTCCCCGGGGACACCTGGGGATGCCTGGGGACGTGGCACACTCACCACTTGCTTCTGCTTGAGGGGCTTCACGCAGAAGGTGCCGTCGGCATGCTGGGGAGGGGAAAACAAGGGGGTGAGCGCCGGGGCTGAACCCTCGAGCCTGGGGACCACCCCAAAACAGCCCCGGCACCTTCCCAAGCTCCCTCCAGCACCCACTGGGTGCCGGGAAGGGGCAGGAGGGCCCCGGCCCCGCTCTCACCTTCTCGAAGGTGGCCAGCAGCACGTGGCTGTGCCCGGCGTGCTCTGCAAGAAAACAACAAGCAGGGGGCTCAGGGTGCACCGAGCCATGGTGGCACCGAGGACAAGTCCCCTGGGAGGAGCAGGGGGCTCTGCCCTGCCCTGGACAGCCAGGAAAATGCGTGTCCCCTCTCTCACCATCGCCTTCATCCACCACGGCGTGCACCACCATGGGGAACACCTCCCGGTCCAGGTCGAAGCCCAGCTGCAGGGGGACCAGAGGAAATGTTTGGTCAAGAGGAGCGAGGTTTTGTCTCCCAGCCACTGAGCCGCAGCCCCCAAACACCCCCGGGTTTGCCCACCCCAAGGGGGATGAGCTCCTGTGGGTGCTCCCGGCCAGCCGGGAAAGTTTTGGGGCCATTCCCCAAACGGTTTCGGACCTCAGGGGTCTGGCACCCGACCCCGTCCCGTCTGACGCTGCTCACCTCCTCCTCGGTCCACTCGGAGGGGTCGACGGTGTGGGAGGGCACGCAGAACTGCTGGCACACGCCCCGCTTGTAGTGCACCGTCTCCGACTGCAGGCTGCTGTCCCTGGGGACGTAGCTGTCCCTCGGGCAGAGGGCAGGGTCAGTAGGGGAGCAGGACGAGCCGGGGGCTCTGCTTCCCTAGGGGATGGGTCTCGGGGCTGGGGCAAAAAGTCCTACAAAGGGCTAAAATAACTCCACGGGGACACACACAAACGCCGTGCCGGGCTCCTCACCTCGCCACCCCGTTGTGAAACTCCTCGCTCGCCTGGTAGTAGATGGTTATGGCCACGCGGGCGTCCGTGTCGAAGGTGAACTCCACGTTGTAGTGCACCTTGGCTTTGCTCACTTCTTCCCCCGGGGTCTTCACCTCCTCCGAACACCTGGGGGGGCATGGAGGGTGCGGGGACGGCTCAGGGACCCTGCAGGGACGGCTCCCCCGGCTGTTGGGGTGCCGCCGAGGTCACCTCCCCGTTTGTGACCCCTCATCACCGACAGTCCCAAAAGGCTCCCAGGGCCTGACCTCCTCCATCAGGGGGAACTGAGGCACGCCAGGAATGCGCAGCCCGCCCGAGATGCAGGCAGCTTCCAGCCCTAATCCCAACCCCCCCCCCGTTCAGCCGCAATCCCCGGCCTCCCTCCGATTAAAGCCTTTTTTGGGGAAAAAAAAGCAAAACCGCTTCAAAGGCAGCGCTGAGCTCCGCTTAATCCCCTCGCCCCGAGAGGCGCGGGAAGCTCACCCGTGCTGGGACTTGGGGAGGGGGCACCCGGACGGGTCCGGCTCCGTCCCCATGTGGGGTGGTGGGACGGGAACACCCCCCTCGTGGGGAGCAGCCCCCCGGGACTCACTTGACGAGGCGCAGGGTGTCCTTGCGGATGTTGATCAGGCTCCTGAGGGTCTTGACGGGTTCCTGGGGAGGTGGAGCGGCGTAAGGGAACTAGGACGAGAGGGACACCGGTGAGGGCGGGCGCAGACTCCCCTGTCCCTCCGTTTGGGCAGAGCCCCCCAAAACCCTGATGGAGACCCCCAGAAGCCCCCAGTCCGGGGCGGTGCCGTGGGGACACCCAAATCCCCTCCCAGGCTGGGCAAAGCCACGCTCCCTGACCCCAAAACAAGCTCCGCACCCACCCCGGGTAGCAGGCGGCGTGGCAGCGGGGACATCGCCCTGCTGGGGACAGCTTATGGGGTCTGGCACGCAGAGAGGGGGCGTCTCGAGGACAAAGGGGAAGCGGGGTCAAGGTGCCCAAGCGCCCCCGCCCCGTAGATCCCACGGCGCCGCGGGCGGCCGCTGCTGTATTTTTAGACCTCTGCTGCAGCACGGAGCCGAGGGAGGAGGCTGGGCAGGGCGAGCACGGAGCCCGCTCGGTGCCCGGCAGCAAAGGAACGGCCACAAATCCCCCAGTTTTGTCCCCAAAATGGATGGGGTTTGGGCTGCAGGGTCCCCAGCAGTGCAGCAGGGGCAGCCGATGGGGATGCCAGCGTGGCTGCGAGGGAGGCAGCAGCGGTGTGCCGCCCTCCAAGGTGACCTTGTCCCTCCCGTGTCACCTGCAGCCGCCGCGGGGGCTGCAGGGCTTGTCGAGGAGAGGGGACACCACGGCACACCGAGGGCACGGGAAGGGACCCAGGGGGACATCTCCCCCCAATTTCTGCCCCTTTTTCTGCCCCGGGGGGCTCGGTGGGCAGGGGACAGGCAGGGGACCCACAGGTACTTGAACCCGGGCCGGAGCCGTTCAGCCCGCAGATGGTGGTGGCACCGGGCCTTTGAAGATTAAATGGCACCTGGAAATTGTCACCTTTTCCTCAGGGACTGAGAAAAGGGCTGCTGAGTCATTAAGCCTCGTTAACGAGCTCTGCCAGGAGCCTCAGGCACCCGCAGACTGCCCGGTGCGGCTGGGAGCGAGCAAGCACCCGAAAGCTGAGCACACCCCACAGCCACCAGACGACCCATCCTCATTACTCTAATTAACGAAGTGATCCAATCATCTCGCTCATTGGCACCTCGCTGTGCCCTAAGCCCCCCATGGACCCCAAAAGCCACCCGTCACCCATGGGTGCAGGACCCCTCGGGGCGCAACGACCCCGGTGCAGCCGCCACGGCAGCCAGCCACATGCCATGGGGCACGACCCCCCCACGGCCTTGGGGGCCCTTTTGGCTTCCCCCCCGTGAATTTGGGGTCGGGGCAGGCAGCGGTGGTTGGGCTGGGTGCAATGGGGAAGCGCCGGGGGTAAATTTCTTGCTGCAGGAACCGTTCGGTTGCCACCGTTGGGCTCTCTCACGCCCAGCTGCGGGCCCTTTTCTGGTGCCTTTTTTAAAAAACTTCTAATGAAATTTTGCAAGCCAGATTTGCACAATCCCACAGGGGCTGTTTGAAGGACTTCGCTCCATCCCCTTGACTTAAATCAAGCCGAAAAACAACAGCAAAAAAATCCTCGCCCTGACTGCTGTCCCTCTGGGAACGCCGCGCGTGCGCCCGCAGCGATGTTTGGTCCCGGGCAGCTCCTGCCGAACCCCAAAAACCCCAAAATATTCCCAGGGCTTCGTCCACGAGCAGACCCGGGCCAGTTTCTGCGGCTCTGAGGAGCCCCCAGACCCTTCCCCACCCGCTGCAGAAGCGCCCTGCACCGAGGATGCCGGGGAGGAGCGGGCAGGGTCCCGTGGGCAGGATGTGGCCACCCCCGGCCAAATCTCTGCTCCTGCCCAGCCCGTCAGCGCCTGCAGCCGATATTTAACAGCTTGCCCCGAGCCGCTGGGCTTAGAGAGGATTTAGGGCAGCATTTCCCAGACGTTAACCCCCCAGCTCTTTGGGGACATCTGAACGAACCCGAAATAAATCTCCCTGCGTAAAGCACCGGTGGTCCCTGACACTTCCAGCCCTGCCGCGTCTCTGTAACAGCAGCCCAGAACATAAAACAACAGCCACAAAGCATCAGAAAAAGGCTGGGGGCAGCACCAGGGATGCTTAAATAAGGTCTGGACGCAGCATCAGGACAGAACCAACACAAGTCCTCCTGCCCCAGCCCTCGCATCCCCCGTGACCCCAAACCTCCGAAGCTCAGCCGCTCAGCACCCCCCGTAATGAAGCCCGAGCGACGCGACTCAGCTTGCAACGCCACGTTAATTCCTGCTGCTGCTTCCGAGCTGCTTGTCTGCCTCCCCTGCTGCTCCCGGCGGGCTGCTGCCAGGATTTGTGCCCCCGCGGGGGCAGTGGGGAGGCTGGCACTGGCACCAAGGGGGTTTCTCAGGGGAGAGGAGGTGGGTGCTGGCCTCTGGTTTCTGGGAAAGCAGACGGGATGGAGAGAAACGCTCGGGAGCTGAGCTGTGCGGAGTGGGCACGCTCATTTTTATCCACCAGAAAAGCTTGGGTGCTTTTTAATTCCTCACCTCGAGGCTTTTTGCTGCCTGACCCCTCCCAGAAATGAAATCCCACCACCAGGATGGTCCTGGTGCCACTTCCTTGCTTCCTAAATGCATCAAGCACAAACCCCAGCCCCAGGAGCGGGCACACGGGGACCGTCCCCAGGGAACCGAGGCAGCCGGGCTTCCCCCTGGCTGGCACCCATTTAAAAAACATAACACCAGGTTTGGAGAAGCCAGAAAAGGGGCAGAACAGCTCCTGCTCCAAGCCCGCAGCTGCCTTTGCCCTTCAGACGCACACGAAGCAGCAAGCGCAGAGCTGCCCGCGTCCCCGGGGAGAGCTCGGACTCGGCTCGGTCACGGCTCGCGGCTGCGTGGTGAGAGTGAGAGGAGAAAGCTCTCCAAGAGGCAGAGGGAAAGGAGCTGTGATAAACCAGCCCCTCGCCCCTCGCCATCTCCGAGCCTCGCGTGCCGGCAGCCCGTGCGCATCCCGGGTAGGAAAACACACAGGGGTGTGATGGGGGTGATGCTCGTGCTTTAGGGGGGCACCCAAAGGGAGATGTCACCCATCACCCTGCCCCGGGGTGCTCCTGCAGAGCCGGCGAGTGCGGACAGACACCCCGGGAGGGGACACGGACCAGCCCCCTGCGGAGGGTGGCAGGCTGCCAACCTCTATATCAGACAGCAAAGAATCCACTCGGCCCACCCCGGTGCGCTCAGCTGGCTCTGCCCTCGCGAGCAGACGGACGGACGGACACAAAATCCCCCCCCTGGTGCCTACCAGGACGGGCCGGTTCCCCAGGAAGTTGAGGTCGCTGTTCTCGCCGAAGAGGTAACCCTCGGGGTGCGTGGAGTCGAACTTCTCGCCTCCCATGATGAAGTGGTTGGCGAAGTAACTCCCTGGGGAGGAAGGGCACAAAGAGCCTGAGCCGAGGCCGCACGCGGAGAGCCCGTGGGGTGGCACCACGGGGAGCTGCTCCGGTGGGAGGCTCAGGGTGGCTTCGTCCCCGGGGTGGCTTCGTCCCCAAGGCCACCTTGCCCGAAGCCTTTCGGATTGGGGCTTGTGGGACACGAACGCGCATGGGTGAAGGCATCTACTCAGTCCAGCAGGATTTAATCCAAGCAGATTCACCCCAAGCGTTAGCCACGGCCCCTGAAAAAAAAACCCACAGCCCCTGGTTGCTTCCATGGGGCCACGCAAACATCCCCAGCTCCTCCAGGGAAATACTCCAGGAGGAAAACGTTTGGGGTCTGCAGCTCAACCCAAGGCTGTGGCACCCTGGTGAGAAGCCGACCATCAATTATCGCTGCCCGCCGCTTTCTGCTCCCATTTCCACGCCCGAGATTCCCCGTCCTTCCTTCCTGGGGAAGGACGCGGCCGGGTGGAAAAGCCCAGGAGCAAAGCAGCATGACGGGGGGGACTGTGGGCATCCCGAGCTTTTGCTGACGTGGACTTGGCACAAGAGGAGATGGAAAAAAAATATGATTAAATACAGGAGAGCTCCCAGGCACTGGGGAAAAGCCGAAAAACAGAGCCCAGGCTCTGTGCCATGACCCTAGCCACAGAGCATCACCCAGCCTCCCTGCCGGGGGCTGTGAGCACCCTTGGGTGCTGCAGGTCCCCGTGGCACAGCCCCGGACCCTCAGCTCCCCCTTTATGTGTCTCGGCTGCGCCTTTGCCCTCTCGCAGGACTCGCCGCCCAGCAGCGAGCTGCATCAATTGTACATGGGCTGAGCTCTGCAGCCGGCAGCAAAGGAGGTTAAAGAGACGGGAGATTAAAAAACAATAATAAAAAATGATGATTTGGGCTTCGGCAGGATGCTGCCAGCCCTGCCGGGTGACCGCGGGCACGGCCGGGCCCCCCTGACGGGCAGACAGGGAAGCAGCAGCGCCCTTACTGTGGGCTAATTGCGATTCCTCACCCAGGAGCTGCCCCGGGGGGAGGACAGCCCGACAAGGACGTCACAGCACCCGGGGACAGCCGGGCTTTAACCAGAGCTTCACCTCCAGAGCCCAGAGAGCGTGAGCCGCAGGGACGGAGCGGCTGCTTCAAGGGACGAACCAAACCCACCTGCTCCACGTTCCCGGCGAACAAAACCCACACGGCCACCGGCACCTTGCTGCAGGACGTCCCCAGGCACTACCCGATGCCATCGGCCCCTTTTCTCCACCACCACCTCCCCACACAGCGCCCGGGAAGCTCCCCCAGGACCCGCAGGGACCCCCAGGGCGCAGACCTCGGTGCCCCAGCCCTGAGCCAGCGCCTCCCTCGCAGGCTGAGCCCTGCAGCTCTCGGACGCCAGGGCCCAGCTGCAGCTTTTAGCACGGCCACAGCCCCGTTGTCCAAAGCAGCCGGAACAGCACCGCTCATTTCAGCCCGGCCGGGTGCTGACAGCAGGGTGCTGTGCCTTGGGACCCCCCCCAACCCCGCCGAGCACCCACCCCGGTGGCAGCGGGGAGCTGGCGCACTGCGGGCTGTTTAATTGGATGCTCCGGAGAGGGAGAAAAAGCCAAGCCCTGGCCGAGGAGCTGCTGCGTCAGCCCTCGCCCCGCAGCCCCAGGAGCCCTGGGGGTGTCCCCGGGACTTGGGGTGTCCCCACGTGGCCGCCCCCCTTGGCTCCTGTCCCCACGCTTGCGTGGCCCCAGCCTCAGCAAGGGACCGGGGCTGAAATAAGGATCCTGCCCCCACGCAGGGACCCCGCAGCCGGCCCCACAGCCCCTGGGGTGGAGACCCCCGGGACGAGGAGAGGAGATGCTCGATGGGGACAAGATGGGGACCCCAAGCGAGCCACGGCCACGTCTGCAGTGGGGGCAATGCCCCATGGCCCCACGCCCCAGGGGGGCATCTCTGGGCTCGATGCGGGCGAGGTGCTGCCGCTGCACAGGATTTGTCCCCGCTGCCTCCTCCTTTTCCTCCCGCTCAGCCACCAAAGGCAAATCCCTCCGGGATTAGAGGCAGAGCAGCCGTAATCTCCCGGAGCCACCAGCCTGCGCTCGGTGCAGCTGGCCGTGTCCCTCCCGGCCACCCCTCTCCACGGGGAGAAGACCCCAGAATCAGGGGGGTCAGCCCCAGCCTGACCTCTGCCAGCTGGGATGACCCCGGGAGCCCCCAGCTGGGCACAGTCCCTACCCCAGGGCAGGGATGGCAATTCCCCCTGCCCCCCCACTAAAAACACACCCCAGTCGATTTCAGACAAAATCAAATCAAAACGAGCCGAGCGCGGCTTTTCGGGACGAGGAAAGGGTTTGGGCCAGCTGTAATTCTTCCTGAGGAGGTCTTTATTCATAACGAGCAAGTAATTTGTCCCGGCGCTAACGACCCAAGCGCTTACCTTATCCTATTAACCCCCAAAATAGTCACCTATTAATAACAGCCGGTGCGGCAGGGATGCCGTGGCAATCCCCGGGCACACGCAGGCACCGGCCACAGATATTTATTTGCCTTTTTTTCTTGGGCTTTGATGCCGGAACCCCCCAGGACCCAGCTCCGTTACCTCTTGGCATGTGACCCCCCCCAGGATACCCCCACAACCCCAGCCCCGTGGCACGGAGGGAGGGCCCCGATTTCCCAAGGTCACGCACAAGGTTTGAGGCAGGGCCGGATTCGGAAAGGGGAGAGACATCGCCACCGGGGCTGGGGACGGGGACAGGAGCCTGGGGGGTGACGGCAGAGTCTGGGGTGCTGCTGGGGGGGCAGAGCACAGGGGAAGGAGGGGTCCCCTGCGATCCCTCCCACCCCGGGCATCCTCCCGGGAATTTAAAGCCGAGCAGCTCGCAGCGAGCGTTCAGCACCCCCCCGGTGCAAATAAAAATGGGATTCAAGTACCGACAACTCGGGCAAGTTTCGCAGCTGGCAAAGGGCCCCCTGGAAATGGGGCACCCCCGGGGGTCTCCCACACGGCCCAACTCCGCACCCCAAGTTTTGGGGTCCTCCCCCCGAGGGGTGCGCGGGAACATCCCCGACCCCATTGAGCCCCCAAAGCGGGCCGGGGCTTTTTGGGGTCACCTTCCCCTACCGGAGCAAGGCGATACCTCGTGCGCCCCCCACCTCCCGGCACCGGGCTGGGGGTGCCCCCCCCCCTCCACTTACCGGATTTCGGGGGGTACCTATAGACGGAATTAGCGGGCACGTCCACCTCCTCCACCCCTGCGTTCTGCCGGCTGGTCAGCGCCCCCATGGCCGGGCTGGGGGCTCAGAGGCGGGGAGGGGGGGCTGCAGAGGGGCACCCACCCGCCCGGCACCGGGGCTGGCAGCAGCGGCGGCGCCCCCCAGCCCTCCCGCAGCATCCTCCGCGCTGCGCCGCGCCCGGCACCGCCTCCGCGCTAGCGCCGGGGCTGCGCCAATGCGGGGCCGGCCCGGGTCGCCCCGCCCGCTTGGCACGGCTCGGATCGGCTCGGATCGGCTCGGCACGGCACGGTTCTGCAGGGCACTGCTCTGCTCGGCACGGCACGGCTCGACATGACATGGCACAGCACGACATGGCACGGCTCGACTTGGCACGGCTCGGCACAGGGATGCCCCCGGTGCCACCCGCCTGCCATCCTTCCCCCCCCCCAGTTCCCCTCTGGCTGTCCCTGGAGGTGGCATCTGCCCCCAGCAGCCCCCGCCTGCCACCCCCAGTGTCACCCGGCTGCTCCCAGTGCCACGTACTGGTCCCACTTGGTGTCACCTGCCCGCCCCAGTAGCACTCTCCCGGCCCCCCATCACCCACCCCCGTCCTCCCCGTCTCCCCAGTGCCCACCCCCTGTCCCCACCCACCCCCGGTGCCACCCCCCTCCCACACAGCCGGGGTGACCCCAGCAGCCCCCCAACCCCAGGACCCCCAGCGCAGGGACAGGGCCACCCTGAGCCCCGCTGGCTTCCCCGTGGGGTGTCCCCTGGCAGGAACCAAGCCCCCCCCTTTGAACCCAGACACCACCAGGCACAGGGGCACGGAGCTGGGGTGTCCCCACGCACCCCAGCAGGTTTCCCCCACCCTTGGGTGCCCAGCACCGAGCTGCCGGGGAGCACCGGGTGCTGTGGGAGCCTCCCTTGGGAAGGACGGATGCTCACACAAAAACAGGCGGCGGAATCATCCTGCGGGTTAGCGGAGCGTCGCCTGATTTTGATTCGAGCTGATAAGGCGCACGCTATAAATACCAACCCAGGGATGTGCAGCCAGGCAGATCAGCATCCCGACGGCCTCAGCTCCTCGGCGGTGCTGAGCAAGGGCCGTCCCCACAGCTCCCTGCGGTGTGCCCCCCCAGACAGGCACGTCCACATCTCCCCCCCTTCCTCGCCCATGTTCACTCTTCTTTTTTCCAGCACAAAGCCCCTGCACGGCAGGCAGGGGGAGGGTGGCGAGGCCGTGCTGGTGGGCATGGGGCACTGCCGGGGGTCTGCAGCGGGGTGGGCACAGCCTGGTGCTGGTGATAAAACCCTTGCACCAGGAATTGCGGCCCCAAGGATCAAGCAGGGAACGTTTGCACAAGGGAAGCTGAGGATGGATCCAGCCTCTCCTAAGACCTGGGAAAAATGGGTCAGCTCCTGGCTCGGATTGCCCAACACAAACCAGCCCCCAAACCTCGACAGCCCCACACTCCAGCATCACCCGAAAGCCCAGGGGAGGCCTCGGGGCCGCATCCAGCCCCGTTCCAGCTCTGGAGCCGTCGCGTTCCATCGGTAGCGCCCAGCAGCCTGCAGGGCTCCGGTGCAGACAATAACTCCAAGTTGTCCCTGCGCGGAGCCAGGAAGCAGCCGGCGTTACGGGCAGGGCTGCTGCATGCACGCAGGCTGGTTTGTGTTGTTTTTTTTTTTTCCAGCCGTGTGTTACTGCAGCAGAGGGTTTTGTAGGACGGTGCCGCAGTGGAGCCAGGGAGCAGTGACAGCACAGCTCGGGGTCGAGCTTTGCCTCCCTCCCCTGCTCGCCTGATCCCTGCGTGACCCCGGCACACAGAAAGCTGGGACAGACCCCAAAAGGGTCAGTGCCGTGCAGGAAGAGGGAGGGGGAAGCTGAAAAAGTGGTGTTTTACCCCAAAACGCACCTGCTGCTGGGCGGGATGTGGGGGAAAAGCTCCTGTGCTTCCTGGTCGGCAGAATTGGCGGGTGGGAAGGGGAAAGGGGAAAGGTGAAGGGGACAGGGACCCTGCTCCTGCCTACAGGCAGCAGTGCTGGAGGTGGCTGCTGGCCTGTGGGGGGGACACAGCTGGGGTGTCAGGATCAGGCCTGTGGTGAGCAGACACCCAGGGGTGATGCAAGGAAGGGGCTGGCTGCCCCAGGACCCCACAGCGCTTCCCAGGGGAGGCAGGACATGTGTGCGGGGAGGGAAACTCTGGAGCAGAGCTGGAAGTGACCCACCACCAATTCCCAACCCATCCCATCCCCTCCATCCCATCCCTTTCTCCTTCTCCTGCTGCTCATTCAGTAGCTGCAGGCTCCATCCCCCTCCCCATATCTCTGTGTCTCCACCACTGTCCCCTGCCCTTCCTGGGGTTCCAACCTTGCAGCCCCCAACACCCCTCGTCCCTGGAAGGCTTCTTTTCCACGGGGGTTTTGCTCCACGCCGAGGCCAGACATGGAGTTTTGTTACGAAGGGCTGAGGCACGGGCTGCTCGCGCAGACGGGACGGGTGCTGTGCGAGGTGCAGGCAGGATGCCCGAGGCTGGTGGCTCTGCTCACACAGCAGGAAGGCGCGGTGTGCAGGCAGCAGGTCCCCAGCCGCTCCGTGCAGAGGGGCCGCAGGCAGCCGGGTGGGTTCAGAGCCCCCCGTCCCCCCTGGGACCCCTCCTCTTCTCCCTCTGTAGGGCACCAGTGGTGGCTGAGCCTGCCTCCAGTGTCTTTATCCCCTCTTCCTCACTTTCCTCGTTGCCACATCCAAACCTCCCCGGGCTCCTCCCAGCTCCATCCTCTTCCTCCCCTTGTTCCCTTCTATCTCACCCTATTCTCTTCCAGGCCCACCCTGCTCCATCCCAGCCCATCCTATTCCCTTCTATCTCACCCTATTCCCTTCCATCTCACCCTATTCTCTTCCAGCCCACCCTATTCCAGTCCAGCCCAGCCTATTCCCTTCTCTCATCCTATTCTCTTCCAGCCCACCCTACTCCATCCCAGCCCATCCTATTCCCTTCCAGCTCACCCTATTCCATCCCAGCTCACCCTATTCCCATCCAGCCCACCCTCTTCCTTTCTATCTCACCCTATTCCATCACAGCCCCCCCCC
>CM021782.1:4844129-5110325 GCA_011076525.1 Nettapus auritus | reverse complement strand
CCCCCCCAATTCCCGTATCCCCCCAAACCCCCATACACCCCCATATCCCTGTAACCGCCCCCAAATCCCCATAACCCCCTCAAATCCCATCCCCCCCCCTTCCCCCTTGTCCCCCCCATACTCCCGCACCCCCACGTCCAGCCACGCTCCGCCCGGCTCCTTGAGCCCGCCCCTTCCCCCACCTCATTGGCCGCCGCCCGCCGCTCCCCGCCGCCCATTGGCCGCGGCAGCTGTCCGCGTGAGCCTGTGTTTACTGCGGGCGCGGCGTTCTCCGTTGCTAGGCGACGGCCCGGCGCCCTCCCTCCCAGTAGGCCACGCCCCCTCCTGACATAACCACGCCCCTCTCTGCCTGGCCCCGCCCCCCAGCAGAATCCCCCCCCCCAAGGGCACGGAGCTGGGGGGGGGCAGCTGCTCCTAAGGGCCTCATACAGCTGGGTCTGTGCTCCGGGACCCCATCTCCTCATGCCTGGACCCCAAATACTCCAAATCCCCCCAAACCACCCCAAAACCCCCCAAGCCACCCCAAACCCCCCCCCAACCCACCCCAGACCACCTCAAACCACCCCAAACCCACCCCAAAATACCCCCAAACCACTCCAAAACACCCCCAAACCACCCCAAAACCCCCACAGGTAAGGGGTGAAGTCACTGAACTCCTTGGGGACGCAGCCTGCAGGGCCCCAGGGGTGGTCAGTGCCCCTAAGACCACCCTGGGCAGGAGGGAGGCAGGCAGCCACGGGGTGCTGCCCACACCACAGTGATCCCACAGCGATCCTAAAACGATCCCGGAGCTCCGAGGGGTCCCCAAGGCACCACAACCCCAAAATTCCCAAAATAAGCATATCCAAGGAGGTGCATGGACCTGCGGGTTTTGTTTTCAAGCTGAGGGCTGAATTCAAGCCCTCGACACGAGCAGCTCACCCCCGGGGAAGGGCCCTAAGGGTCCAACCTAACCCTGCTTATAATAACTCAGGACCTCAATAATGCCTAATTATAATAATTCAGGGCTGTTACAAGCCCCCGGCCCAGAGAACCTCAACCACAGAGAAGCGTCTGAGGCTGGTCCCGCTCGCAGCACGCTGCTTGCCCCCGGGCCCTGCCCAGTTTTAGGCGCTGGAGTGGAAGAGGAAGGTGAGGGAAACTAAAGAAGCAGCTGCTAGAGGCAGCCCTTCAGCAGGAACAGGGCAACGGCCTCCAGGAGGGTTTGTTCATCACAGCAGTGAGCTAGAAAATGGTACGGGTTTTACTAGAGTGCACTTATCTGCCTCATTACCAGCCAAGATCACAGACTGGGAATTTACCCTTGTAGCATAGCGGAGACAAAGCCCTTCCGAGCACCTTGTGCTGCTGTCTCGAGTGTCCCCTCCAGCCCAGGATTGGTGTCACCTGCAGGGGCAGGTCCTCACTTACAGGTCCTCCTCCCCAGGAGGGAGGCAGGGGGCCGCCCCGGGAGCCTGCTTACGGCCAAAGCCCCGCGGTAGGGACAGCGCGGCTCCTCCGAGGGCCAAGGACTCACAGCAGCAGCCCCGCTCAATCCTATGCTCTTTATTGCAGGTTCAGTGTTAGTGTTCCAGAGCCCGGCTGCGTGGGAGGCATTTTTCCGCCCCCTTCCCCGCGAGATTCTGCCCCGGTCCAGCAGCCCCAGGCCCCTCCGGCAGTGTGCCCGGCTCTGCGGCGCAGCCGAGCGTTCAAGACCCCGGTGGGACTTTCCCCCGAAGCACGGTGACGATGCGAGGCTGGCGAAATGAAAAGGCCGGCACGTTCACTAGCACCTCTTGCCCTGGAGATCCGGGAGAGCTCGTTCCCAGCGCCCAGTCACGAGGGGGGCCGAGGGGCCCCGCAAATGCCTTGCCCCGAGCTGCCCTTTCCGCGCTCTGCTGGCGGTACGTGCCGCGCCGTGCGAGGGGAGCGGGGGCTGGCAGGGAGCCGCTGGGCTCTGCCAGCAGCACGCGGTGCCGCCGAGCGAGGCGATCCTTTTCTCCCGGGAGAACCAGAGCCAGAAACAGGAACCCCGCTGCTGCTTCCTTTCTCGGTGTCCGCGTGCGGCAATGAGCGTCCTCCGTTCCTTTCTCGTGAGCTGGCAGCTGGGCTTGGTTTTTTACTCCCCCCCCTCCCCTTCAGAGCAAGAGATAACACTAAAAAAATAGAAAGGAATTTAAAAGTTCAAACCCTCCTCCTTCCTCCGTCTCTCTCAAGGCTGCGGCCTCTCCCGTTCACCTGTAAAGTGCTGCTCAGGTGGATTTGTTTCTATCGGATCTCAGCCCACGGCCCTGAGAAGCTTCACCCTCCCTACAAGAATAAACAGCTGCGTTACGTCTCTAACTTCTGGCGTTGCCTTCCCGTGCACGTTTCCTTCGCTCGTGGCAGCCAGGACGGGGGCAGCACCAGCTCTAGTCATCGACGGTGATGTTGCGGAAGAGATAAGCCATGGACTCCCCGTTGTGGATCCGCCGGATGGCTTCGGAGAGGATCAAGCTGATATCCACAGTCTTTATCTTGGGGCACTGCAGCTTCTGGACCTCGTGGGGAACTGTGTTGGTTACCACCACCTGCGGAGCGCCAGAAAGAACAGGCCGTGAATGTATCAGCGATAATTAATCCTCGTTCAACAGCCACCCCAAATTAGCTCCACGGTTCAGGGCAAGGCTGGGAAATCCCCGTGCGTTAGAGAAAAAGACGAAGTGGGCTTCTCCGAGCGGCAGGCAAGCTGTTCGGGGGACAGCTACCACCACAACCGCACCACGCAGGCCGCCTGTGGTTCAGACCACAGGATCTGACGCGGCTGATACCAAGGACGAGGTCTGAAGTCCCGTCCCGGTGATGTTCCCAACAGCAGCGCGCCTGCACCGCGAGAGCACGGCCACGTGCAGCCGGCTGTGCGGAGGGAAGTGTTTGGGCAGGGGTGACTAATATCTGCGCGGTGGGGAGACGGCATGCAGAGAAGCAGATCTCCCCCCAGCAGGTATTCATCACAGCCAGTTCTCTGTCAAGAACCAGAACCGAAAGCATCTGATGAAACCAGCCACTTCACGAGGACCAGCACGCGGCACGAAGGACCTGCTTCTAGTTTTCAGCGCCTGAAATCCTTAAATCCACCCCGATATCAGAGCCAGCCCTTCCTCGGGGGCCCAAAAACGGGCTCACCTCGTCGATGGAGGACTCCTCAATGAGCCGGGGCGCGTCCGCAGACAGGAGCCCGTGAGTGGCCATCACGAAGATCTTGTAGGCCCCGCGCTCTTTCAGAATCTCCGCGGCGGCGACGAAGCTCTCCACGTCATCAATGATGTCGTCCTGGGAAGGAGCAGAAATAGCAGCAAAGGCAGAAGCGAACCGCGCCTGCGGGGCGGGAGGGGAGCTGCAGGGTGCTGTGGCTTTGGCCACGCACAGAGGAAAAATAAAATAAATCCCTATTTCAGCCCTGCTGAGATGCACGAACACCCCTATGGAAAAGCGAGGGCTGTTTCCCTTATTTGCAGCCCCTTTTTATTGGTGCCCAACACAAAGAGCGTGTCTAGGAAATAAATGAGGCCCCGCACACGCCCGCAGAGCTCATCTGCAGGAATTCCTCCCTGGTAGGAGCTGCGTGGGGGTCGCTGGGCAGCAGCACGGCACAGCAAGCACGAGGAGCTCGGCCTGGTTTTGTTTTCAGTGTTTTAGGGGATTCCTTTACATATCCTAGACTCATTTGTGGCTACCTAGTATTTGTAGATTCAAGGGGGAAAAGAGCTCTCAGGGTTTACAAGGCTGAAGTAGGAAGGGTTTTCAATGGGAAGCGGAAACGATCCAAATTATCACCAGAACTGAAGGAAAATGGCAAGGATCGCGTTCCCCCCTACAGGGGGGACAAAGCAGCTCATGAAGAGGCGCTGGAAGGAGCCACCCCCACCCACTCCCCTCCATCACTCATACCACAATGATGGCAATTCTTCCTCCAACATCGCCAACCACGGTTATCGGCGGTTTCTCCTTGGCCATCATCACTGAGGAAGAAGAAAAGCCCAGATCAGTTAGCTGCGAGTCAAACCGCGACCGTCCCACCGTGCAAGAGGCCTCGCGGTGGTGCCCAGACACAGACGTGTGCCCGGCATCACCCTGATAGCACACCTCAGCTGCTTCAACCATCATCTTCCTCGTTACACGAGCAGCACTGCTGCTTAAAGACAAAACTCTCGGGGGGACCAAGCACTGATCTCAGAGGCGTGGATCTCAAACTCTACCAGACGCTTGAGCAGGGAGCGCTACAAAGCTCTACCTCCGTCATGGGAAACCTCGGCGACTTCCTGCCTCGGTGCTCCAAAACAGGACTGGAGGGAAGGGGTCTCTCACGACTGGGAACAATAAATAAGGTTCCCTGATAACCCCTCTGAAAGGGACACGGTTTGTAACGTGCAATTCTTCGCTGGCCGGGCTCAGGGACGTGCGTGAAGGATTTCACTCAGACTGCAGCTTGCGGGCTTACTCTTGGACCACCAAACGTGCAGGGATCTTTCAGAGGACACGAGCACCTTAACAGCACCTGCGTGGGCAAAGAGGACTCGCAACGTGTTGCTGAGTATTTTAAAGTGGAATGGAAAGAGGAGGACGAAATCTGGCTCCGACTCAGCTCTACAACCACAGTGCAACCAGCAAGTGGAGGCAGAAGTACAGACGGATGACCTGTGCCATCTGGCACGTGGCAAAGAGGTGCACCGAGACATAAGGATCCGCTCCTTCCTGGCCCTACCTTTGCACTGACAGGGCTCATGCAAAAGCCACGTGTGTGACAGGCTCTGTCCTGAAAACCAACCAGCAGCAGCAGTAAATAAAGGAGATATAAACCAGGACGCACCGTTCAGATGTGACCAGGTCTTGAGAGCCCTGCCAAACAGCAAGCAGCCTCTGACACGGCAGGGACTTGCTGTCACCTGCCACAAGGCGCTGTGCTTACAGCAACCAGCACACAAAACCCCCAGCAGAGCCCGCGGAGGTGGGTACGGGCGTTTGGTTGTGTGACACTGCGGGCCGATCTGAGCACTGAAGCAAAGAGCACCACCATTTGTAACGCGGACCCAGCACGCCCGCACCGCCTGCTCTTACGCCATCCGCAGGGAGCGCAGTGTCCTCCCGAGGCACTTCGTATCCCTCCTCTTGGTAACTCAGCCTGCCAGCATTCTGCCCACAGCAGCTTCTCAGGTACAGAGGAGCTTTAGACACCTCGCCAGCCAGGTACTTCTCCTGTACGACAACCTGCTTCCGCCTAATACTTCACACTCGAGCGGCGTGAAAAAAAACCACAAGGCGCTGCCCATCCAGAAGCCTGCCTGAGCGCTGATTTCGGCCCTCCCGGGTCAAAAGTCCTAGCAGAAACTCCCCGTCCTGCGCAGCAGGCTGAGCCGGTACCGTTCCCACAGCTCAGCAGCGCTGGGAACGCTGCAGCCCCAGCACCGCTGCGTGAGTCAGGCTGAGGGGTGCGACGGGAGCAACGACGAGGACCACAGCTCCGGGGATCCCCGTGCGGTGCTTCGGATGCAAAACGTACCCCAGGCTTACCAAAACTGGACAAAAGGTGACCAGTAAGTTCTGCTTTGGCCCAAAGGATGTTACTCACGGCTAGGTTTTGCTGTTAAAAATAAAAAACCAGTCGCAGCTACCTTGGACGTCGGAGATAATTGCTCTTCGGAGCACGCCGCAGCCTCCCCTGCGCTGTTGTTTTTGAGGCTCGTATCAAAGTCCTGCCTAAATCCTGAAGGGAAAGCAGTCTAACAAGAAGGAAGAGCGCGTGTAATAAAGCAGGATGAAGCTTCAGAAGAGATAAGCAGACCATAAACTGCAATTACAGGCACCACCTACCTGCTTCGGTTAGTTATTAGCTTATTAATCTAGTTGGGACAGTAACACGGCTCCTGGTGGGAGCTACGAAAGGATTGCGTCTGGCCGCTCTCCATGTGCACCCACAGACCAGGACCACTTCTGCTTACATCAGCCAGGCTAGGAAAGACTCTAAGCAATGGTGAACAGGTCCCAGGGAGCTGAAATCCAGCACTATTTTACTGAAAAACACGCGAAGTTTCAGCAAATCTGTCTTCCCATTCCGTAAAGGAAGCCAACACACTCCTCAGAGGCTAACATTAGCAGTGCTTTTTACGTCTTTTGTCTGCCTTTACACGCTCTATTTCAAGTCTGGTGTATTTTTAAAGTACGGTAGGCAACGTGTCGACCTACCCGGCTCCTAAAGAGACGTTCTCCCTTTTCCTTGTTCAATTTTCTCTGCAAAGAAAAGAAAAAAAATTGCAAGCCGGAGATCCACCCACCAGCACATCAAATCGCACGAGAACTTCGATCGCTCCGGCACGATGAGGCCGCACGCAGGGGTTACTGCGGCCACTTTTTCTTCCAGGCCCTCGGAGGTATCTGTACGTGCACGTCACATCTGCTGCGAGAAGGTGGCTCGAAAAATGATTTAAAAATAATGAAGAACGTCCTCCTCCCGGACACAAAACCTCTCTTTGTACGTAGAAAAGGAAGGCGACAGAAGTAAGGCACAGCCGCACCTCTGCCAGACACAGCCCCTTTGATTATCATGAGGTTAGGTCGAAAAGCGCTGCTGTTTTATTCTGGGAAGTCAGAGAGGATGCTGGTTGTATCTAGATTTTGGAATACGAAAGAGAAAATAACTATTTTTATAAAGCAGGAATATCAAAGAGCTCGGGGGTGGCGGGGGAATCAGCCAAACGCTCCGACCTGCGCCTTCCCGCTGCTGTGACGCGCACCCAGGCACTACAGGGGAGGTGAACACCCGCACGAACAACCGGCATTCCCAGGTGCTCAAAGCTGCTGCTCCAAATAAGCGGTCAAAAGCAGGTTAAGGAACGCCAAAACTATTTCTGTTTGGGGCTGACAGTTACCGCCACGCGTTACAGCGCTCGTCACGCAGTGAAATAACGCTGCCTTGACAGCAGGGCCGAGGAACAAAACTGCTGCAGAGAGATCTGGAAGGACGGAGAACATCGCCGTGCCCCAGCCTGAACACAGAAGAGATGAAGGGGCAGGGAAATAGGAACAGACCTAAGGTCGCTCTGGTTTTTCCACTCAATTCTCCTCCTTCCTGGCAGCTTGCTGGGCTCTGGGTTTGAAGCAGAACATTACCTGCACTACAAAGTAGGGGAATTCAAAGCCACTGCAACGGCTTGAACAGACGGTGCTCCACGCCTTTTGTCCAGGACAGGAAACATGAAAAGTTCCCCGTGCACTTGTTAAAGCACAGCCCCAAATTTTGAGACAAAGAGCACAGCAGGAAAATGTCTCCGAGGCTCCGATTGCTGATTTCGGGGTGACGCGAGCCGTTGCTGCCATTTTAGCACAGCGCTTTAAGAAGCATCCTGGCACGTTGCTGTCACAGCTCCACGTGCCACCCGACCACAGCATCGCATCAGCCCACAGACTCCAGACAGTAAATAAGCCATTAAACAGCACGACACTCATTAATTAAAGGCACGTGATCCCTACCTGAACAGGGAGGAAAAGGGAACGCCAGGACGCAGGAGCCTGGAGAATTCACTCAAAAACCCGCAAAGAATCAGAAAAAGCAGTAAATAATTGCTGTATGGCTCTGGGACTGCTCCCACACCCAGGTTTTGCCTCTCCTCCGGCTCCAACAACACCCTCGGGGACCCCAAACTGTGGAGCCTGGAGAGGAAGGATGCCCCACGTCGATCTGCTTGCAGCCCAGATGCTCCGCTGTTAGCCTCAGCAACCCCCAGGAGGACTCCCAATTCCTACCTGGGTTTATGAAATCTGAGCCAGACAGACCCGGAGCTGTTTTAACAACCACTTTTTTTTTTTTTCCTGGCCAGTTTTGGTGTAAGGAAGCAGACAGCCGTGGGTCAGGAGCGCGGGCCCTACCTCCCACAGACAGCACGAGCACGGAGCCCAGCCCTGTTTTACTCTGTCGCCGACCTGACGACGCTGGGGTTGCAGGTGCTGCTTCACAAGGCAGGAAGAGCCGATCAAAGCCTTCGTCTGATGTGCCACTGGAGGCGGGAAGACACCTTCCAAGTGAAGGAATCAGACAGGGAGGCGGAACCGAGGGGGTAAGCACAGACTCACAGCATCGCCATCCTCAGCCCTGCTGCGTTTTCCCCTCTGCTGGACAGAGAGCTGATCCCTGGCTGGTTCTCCACAAGGCAGGATCCACCAGAAGCTTACAGACTGCTTTCAGACAGGGGTTACCCCAGTGTCCTGCAGCTCCGGTAACGGAGCCCAGCACTCACTCAAAACCAGGCATCTGCTGTTATAAAACCGGAGAACAGCTTTCTGCTGAGGGTTTTGGACAAGCTCACACCGTAATCCACCCCACAGCTCCCCCGACAGCTACCGAGCTCGTTCTACGTGTGTGCCGTAGGCATGCAGGAGCGTAGGGTCATTAGTCGAGGAGATAAATAAAGGGGTGGTACACAGCAAACTGGTTCATATTTGGGTAGCTGAGGACTGGAAACATGTTCCCACTGAAACCAGAACTGAACGGGACGAGGGCAAATTTCTGTACGAGCCCCCGTTTACGGGGCTGTCCGGCAGCACCAGCTCCCACCGCTGAGATTCCTTCAAGTGACGGGATTGGAAATAAAGCTGCAGTTCCACCTGGGCCCTGAGAGCAGCCGAAGGGGACGTCCTGGAGCACAGAAGGAGGCCCCGAGGCCCAGGAGGAGTTTCAGCGGCATCACAAGCCTGGTTTAACTGATTTCATTAGCGAGCAGTGACTGGCTTCACGCAAAATGCCTGCGGTCTTACTTGCCTTCCCCCTCCCTGACTCGTCCACAAACTGGTTGGATGCTCTCAGACTTCAAAAGGGGAGCTGCTTACCAGCAGCCCCGGCCACAGCCCGGTGATTACGCGTGGCTGCGCAAGGGGTGGCTCTTTCTGCACGCTGCGATTCCCACGATCGGTCCTGGGCTACGTTCAGCGCACCCGTGGTCTTTGTCCTTCCAACATCTACCCCGAAAGCTAAAATCCTCCCAAGCAGGAGCTGGATTTCATCTGGATTCACCGTTTTTTTAATGCTGCTGTTGCAAGAACACAAGCATCTCAGCTCATCTCGCCTCCTGAAGCTGTGCACAGCCGTCTGTCTCTGGCTGTTCCCCTCCTAGTCCCACTTTTGCCTTTCTCTTCTGGTTTCCGTGAGCTCTGCCCTGCAAAGCCCCACCTCTGGCTCAGGTTTGCCTGACACTGCTGAGTGGGTGAAGCCAAGGGGGGTAAAACTGCTGCTCTGCACAGCCAAAAAGAGTTCAACAAGGACCTCCCCCAGCCCTTCCCCTACATCAACCTTCCCACGAGGATAATTCAACTGCCCCAGGGTTGGTTACACCTGCAGAGCCCCGCCGGAGCCATTTCCCACTTGTCTTTTTTGCTCAGAGATAAGCGGAGGAGCTGAATCTTACACGGCAGCTCCAGACCAGGATGCACGGTGGCATTTTTGACCATCGGAGGGGAGTGACGGCCGTCGTCCATGTCCTGCTCCGTGCACTGAGCCTCCCCGTGGATCACTGCTAGTCCCAGCCGCAGCCTCTCAGCGTAAGACTGAGCCCTGCAGGACAACCACAGCGTGTCAGGAAGGCGTTGGCTTGATGCAGCTTCCCCACATCCAACAAGAGAGGCTGTACAGGGCTCCCCAGGAAAAAAGCTTCACTGGAAAGCACTTCTAATTCCCAGCACCCCAAACCTACTCCACTCCGTGGCCCCACCAGAGGTCTCCTGGTGTTCCTGTGTGTGCTGGATGTTCCCTGAGATGGTCAGGCCCTGCCGAAACTCACGCAGCTGCCCCCAGCTGAACCACCCAGGTCTGCAGCAGCAGGGAACTCCTGAGCTTGCTCCCGTGGGGCTGCGACTGCAAAATTCAGCTGCCCACCTGCGCCACTCCAGATGCCCATCTGATTTCCAGCCACAAACGCCTCACGGACCAGACTGCTGAAGCAAACCCTCCCCGACTTCTCCCCGACAGCTCAGACCTTTCCCAGGTTATTTTTAAACCGGATAATAAATACAAAAAAAATCTATTTACCTTTTAGCTGCATCAGGAGATTTGGCTACAATGACCGCGTTTCTGTAATCCGGAATCTGGAAGCGATAAAAAAAAACCGTTTAAGACCTTCTGGAGGGTGCATTTCTGGTTTGATTCACGGCTGAAGAGCTGCAGCCACCCACTTCCCCCACCCCCCAAATCTTCCCTCTGGGGTACAATTACTGCCGGGCAATCGCAGTCCTTGTCAACACTAATCTTTGCGTATTCTGCCCCAAATGCCACACAGATAGGGTCAGCACTAGCGATCGTGCAGGGGATGTGATCTTTTCACCAGTCCCGCTTTGCACAGGACCGCAGTTCCCTGCTGGCATCCACAAGCTGCGGGCTCAGCTGCAGCGCTACCTGCGGCCGTGTCTGAGACACGGGCACGGTGCAGGGAAGGAAAGGGGCTGTTTAGAGACAGACCTGGGGCCAAAGGGCTCAGCCCCGGCTCTGTAACACAGAGCAGGTGCCCGTGCAGAGCAGGCATTAGCCTTACACTCAAACTGGTCAAAAATTCACCGTTTAACCCACCCTCGGTGGGCTGGCTGCGGGTCCGAACCCAGCCCTGGGCTCTCCGCGTGCCGCAGCCCTGCTCTCACCACGCAGGCACAAATCAGCCTCCTGCGTCTGGGAGACGGAACTGCCAGGCCTCTGCGCTCAGCGTTCCCGAGCACAGCCCAAGCCAAAGTCTCTCAATAACTCAGATCAGTCAGACACCAGAACAAAGGGTGAGCGGAGACACCGTAACAGGATTTGAAGGGCGATTAGAGGCAGGAGCACAAATTGCATCTCTCCAACGGCACGAGCTCTGCAGAGAGCAACGAATTTCAATCGAGGGCTCGAGCTCATCTGCAGCTTATGGCCAAAAGTTCAATTGCTATCCAGGTGCGATCATGCGATCTAATTTAATACGCCGTTTTCCCACTCCCTTGGGAAACAAGAAATGAGAAAGAAAGATTCACGATCTCGCCTGACAACGCAAGCTCTGCACCAGCAGCACCCCAACACCACTACTGAATTAAGCTGATATGCACAGAAGTAGGGTAACCTCACTTCTTCCTGTATGTACTGAATCAAGAAAGGGGATGCTCGCAGGTTGTCTACGGGGAAGCTGAAGAAGCCTTGAATTTCCTTCTGGTGAAGGTCCATGGTGATGATGTGCGTTAAACCTAGGGAAGAAAATACAAAGATTCATTGAGGCGATTCCCACGAGGCCGGAGTTCCTGACACACCTCCATTTTCCGGACTGTTTGAGGTGTTAGCCCAGTATGCCACGCGTTAAAATGAGCATAAGCAGGTAAAAAAAAGAGCTTCAGAGACACGGGAACAAACAGGCACGCGGCAAGACACGGCCCGACTAGCGACCACGACTGTTTGGACGCGACACTTCTAGGCCACGTCCCCAGGCGTGAGTTAAGGCAACAAAAATCAGCCCCCCCCCGAGCAGCTCATGGCTTCGGCAGCACGCCCGCACATCTGACACCAGAGCAAGGGAAGGGCGGGCGCCCTGCAGGATGCCAGAGCCCAAGGGGGCCGGGCTGCTCCCCGCGACGCTCACCTGCCTTGGCCAGCATGGAAGCCAGCAGCTTGCAGACGATGGAGCCCCTCTTCCTCATTTTGCTCTGTTTGCTGTAGGGGAAGTAAGGGATGACCCCGATGATGTTCCGGGCACAGGAGGTCTTCAGCGCGTACGCCATTATCAGCAGCTCCATGACGGCGGTGTTCACATCTCTAGGTTTGAGAAATATTCCATAATTAGGTGTTTTTCCAACGCAAGCCCTTTTCATGCCGCACCCATGCTCCTCTCATCGAATTTCCAGGCAAATAGCGCTGTGTTTTATGCTGACGTATGCAAGACCCGTACCGTGACCCTGCGGCTCCTTCCAGCGTGGCACATCGCCATCAGCAGCGCTCCGAGCTGCTGGGCACAGTCGGGTTTCTTATCCTGACACGAGCTGTGTGACGTCTCCCTCCATCAACACAGCAAAAAGGGCATTTTTTCCCCCACTGATGATGGAAAAAATGGCACTTCACACAGTCTATTTTAACGTAAGACGGTCTGTAGAAGGAGCACCACACTTGCAGCCGCCAGGATTTCATCCACGCTGGATTTACCGGGCTATTTTTTAGTATTATTATCTCTTTAACAACGTAAGCGAGTTACTTTCCCTGCCTTAAATACTGCGTTCTGCAGCTGCCCCAAGCCCCACCACGTGGTTTTGGCAGAGGCCAGCATCTCCTTGCTCTCTGACTTACCCGGAGACGGAAGGAGCAGCGGAAGAACCCCCGACCAGCGCTGACTTGGAAAGTAAAACAAAAAAGCGGCGTTGGCAGAGCACAGGCAGACAGGAACGTGCCTAAAAACGTGTGTGAGGAGCTGCACCACGACGGCTGGTGCACCCCAGGAGCGCGTTAACCTGTGCCTGAACTCATTTTGGAAAGGAAAGCGAAGGGCAATTCCTTCTAGCTCCTTATCACCACCACCAAGGCAGGCCCCAGTCCCACGTCAGCACCTGCGGCATCACAGGGCAGCTCGAGATCGCTTTGGAACTGAACAAGGTGCGCTGGGGAGCCAACAGGACAGTCCCTGCCCCCAGTAAAGATGTTCCTGCTTGTTCCCTTCAGCAGTCGCCCTGCACCACTTCCCCAGGAGGGTCCCCAGGCGCTCAGAGCCACGTTTCCCCCCCGTGCTCGACGCACCACGTTCCCCCGACCATTCCTCCACGGCTCTCCCTTTGGGACCAAACCTCCACCTGCGGCTCTTCGTTTGGGAACGCTCCGCGTCTCTTCATTCCTCGGCTGTGCCGAGCCCCCCCGCACAACGCCGCTCGTACACAAGAAAGCTTTGTCAGCTCCGCAGCACCCAGCCAAGAGTTACATAAGACAGACCCCCCTGCCACGCAGGGCAGCGAGCGGACAAAGAACCGCTTCTTCCCCTGGGTGTTTGAGCCGTGCCAGCGCGGCTGGGAGAGGAGAAGGAGACGCTGCTATCAGTGTCGCGCGAAACAAAGCAGCCTAGCTGAAGTCCAGTCGGAGGTGGTCCACGGAATTCAGTCTTTTCCATCATCGCTTCTCAAATTACCTTAAAAAGTGGTAACAGAACTGAACGTGACTGCTGCTGCGAGGGGAGGTCGCTGACAACCTCAAAAGGTACCCGCAGGCCTCGTGCTGCTGGGGAGAAATTACTCGAGGAGGAGGAACGCCTCTCGGGAGGCAGGTGGGGTACACGATGGACTCTGGAGAGCTCCCGAAGCCTCGCCATCCATCTCCAGCCCCCCTCGCTGCAGGTCCCTGCTCTCGGGGCTGAGCAAACGGCCCAGGTGAGGCTGCCAAACAACCTCACAGCAGCCCAAAGCACCACCACAAGGCTCTCCTCTCGCTCCCAGCATCTCACCGAACCCGCAGCTCCTCCGTTTTGCGTGTTCTCAGTGCCCGGTACCCACACTGACAGCTGGCTGCCCGTCTAAACCACGCAGGAACCCACAAATGGTGGTGCTCAGCCCTGCCCCAACCCTGCCGGGCAGGGAGCAGAACACGAGGACGCGGCGATGCTCTCCACGTGCTGGGGGTTTGCAGAGCCAGTAGCACTTCGTGCGCCCCCAACAAACCTCGATCTGCTCCCCAGGCCCACCACGAATCCTTCCTGCAGCTTTTTGATCCGACAGCCCCTGGCACAGGCAGCAGCAGCACGCCGTGAGGAGCTCAAGATTAAAAGGCCGGTCCCGGGAAGCTGCGAAGCGCCTCGTAACGGGAAGCGCCACCCCCTCCGCGCGCCTTGAACTTCACACCCGCTATTTTTGTCGTTTCCTTGTCCTCGTGGAGCGGTGCCTGCGACGTGCCACTTGCCCAAAGGATCTCCCCGTAGCCCTCCCCTTCCCAGTGTCAGCAGTACCAAGATATTTTTCCCTCGTGCCAGTTTTTCCCCCCTAGGCCAGCAGCCCCGGCTGACAGCCGGCGCTGCAGCTTCTTCAGTTCCGCTCCGTTTTCTGGACGGACGGCTTGCATCAAACATCCAGCTCTCCCCGTTCCATCTCCGTGCACTTCAGGTGCAGACCGCGGACCCACACCGCAGCAGAACGAGGCCGTTTCCTCTCTGATTTTCCAGTAGGTTCCAATATTTCGCTCGCTTTACGAACCAGAAGCGAGCGTAGAGTCCTGTTTTCAGGCTATCCAATACAGCGGCTGTTTTTACTCTTGCAAAGCTCCCTGAAACCCTCCGCAAAATGGAGACGTCCTTGAACCTCTCCTCCCAAGCACTGCAGCAGGGCACAGCTGCAGCTTAAGAATAAAAAATGACTGGTCTGTACAACCGTGGCACCTCGACCGAAGGAGCTTCAGCATTTTTGCTAAAGAAAATGCGTTTCTTGACCTGGAATAATCCGTTCGGATTACAGAAAAACAGGGGGATAAACAAGGGGAGGGCAGGGGAGGTTTTCCCCTCCCCAAGGCATTGTTAGTCCCTAAAGCTGCGAGTTCTCTCTCTGAATTCCTCACCCGAGTTATCCCCCCGGATTCCTCGCCCGTCTCATGTTTACGAGGCTCTCGGGGACAGTGGGGTGCTGCCGTTCACCCGGAACACGGCCCCGCTTCGGGTGCTCCCTGGGGGAGGAAACACCGAGAGCATCTCTCTGGAGAGAGGAGCTCCAGGAAAACGCCTCAGCCTGCAGGAGGAACTCCACAAGGGAGGAGGCCGCTCCTGTAGCCCTCCCGATCCTGCTACCAACAGGCCAAGCGTTACACAGAGGAAACGCCTGCGAGTTCTCAGCGGGACGTGTTTCTCATGCAAGCGAGGAAAATATTGGTTTCCAGGTTACTTTGCTACCTCCCAGAGCTCTGCTACAAATCAGCTCTCGTGATCTCCAAAATCCCAGCAGAATTCGCTGTCTTGGAGGAAGCTGTGTAAAGGAACACCTTTACTTTTCCTCATTGTGCAAAACGCATCGTACCAACGCCTCCCCGCTGAGAGCAGCGCCTCCCCTCCCTGCCGCCGGCCGTCGTGCCGCTGCTCCCTCCCACTGACTCGCACGGATTGCTTGGTCAGAACTCTGCAACCTCCTCCGTGCCCCGATCTCAGCTGTCCCATCCTAATGCCATCTTCGTACGCTCCTCCGCAGGCAGAGAGGAAGGCTCCTGGGTCAACAAGTGGCTTTCTGGGAGCGGGGTTACTTTTAGCACTTGTTTTTCCTCTCGCTCCAAGGCTAGAACAGCCCAAAGCAAGAAAAATTGGCCCACTTAAGAAAACCTGTAACACCTTTAAGAATGAGAAGCGTAGAGGGAAGGTCAGGACTTCCACACGAGCTCGGTTTCACACCACAGCAGGGACGGGGCAGAGTAACCCAGCCCGTGATGAATGCGCTGCCTGCCCTTCGTTTCTGGCTCTGCTGCTCGGTCACGGGAAGGCAGAGGAAACTGCACGTCCTGAAATGGAAGCGCCAGTCAGAAAGCACCGAGCAGCTGAGCCTGCAAGGCCACCACCGCAGAGCGGGGGTGTTCTGCTCAGCCCCGGCTCGTGCTGCTTGACGGGAGGCTCCTCAGTCGGCCGTGGCGCGAGGGATCCTCTGGGAATTCTAACAGCTTCACGCCACGCTGTGTCCTAAACTCAAAGCAACGAGAGCCCTGCAAGGAGACATCGTCACGCCGGCTGATGGCTAGCGAGCGAACCAGAACGATCGGCTGAGCCAGAAATTCAAAGCCCAACACGGATGTAAAACCCAGCCCCACGTCCCTTACCTGGGGATGGTCTGTATGATGAAGATATCCTGTCCCCGGACAGACTCTTTAATTTCAACTCTTGTTTCTGAAGAGGAATGAAAACACAGTCAGTTTTATTCCCAAACGCCAGGCTTGCAGCGACAAGACATCATGCTTTAAGTAAGGCACCGTGTTGTAATGACAACCTGGCCCAGAGGGCAGGGAAGGCAGCAGGACTTGCTCCTTCACGCTGCGTGCACATCTGTACGCTAGACACGAAGAGGAGCCGGCTGGGTGTTTCCAAAGGGCAGCCCTGGGAAGCAAGGAGCGCGCCAGGAGCTCAGCCCAGCTCCTGCACAGCCTGCGGGGCCAGCCCAGCACGCCCTGCAGCGGCGCTCGGAGCTCCCCAGCTTCCCCACAAAGGTCGGGGCATCTCAGCGCTGACACCAGCTGCAGATCCGAATCTCCACTAAAAACGCTTCCCACAGCCCCTGACTCAGAAGGGAAAAGCACCAAAGCAGCCGGGCAAAGCCGAAGGTTTCCCAAGGCGCCCTCCTTGCTGCTCGTTTCCCCCGGTCACGAACCCGAGGGCTGGGAGAAGACAGAAGAGAGCAAGATCGACTGAGCTGCAGAACGCGACGCCTCGTGGGCCGGCCACCCGCAGCAGCCTTACGGGACTCTGCGAGGAGGCCGATGTGTCGTGCAGGGATGAGGAACGGCTTCGGCCCTTGAGGCAAGCAGCCCGATTTAAAACCAACCCCAGAGGGCGGGGAGCTCTCGAGGGGAGCCAGAGCCACTGGCGTCACTTCCTCTCGCCCGAAACTCTTGCAAACAAGACCCTGAAGTGGGAGGTGACTTCTAGCCAAGCTCCCTCAGCCAATATCCTCGTGTTCCAGCCCAGCGCAGGCAACTGGAAGCGGGCACCTGCGACATTTGAAGAGGTGCAGACAAGCTCCCAGAGGCACAGCCTCCAGCCCAGCCCAAATCCGGGCTCCTGAAGGCGAGAGAGGTGCCTGTGAAGTGCCTGTGGTGGGGGAGGACTGGGAGAAGGGAGTGATTTAAGCTTTACAAGGCAGACGTTCAGAAAGAAGGCCATTATTTAAGCTCGGATGGCTTCCTGAGCACGACAGCAGGTGATAGATTTTGTAGCAACATCCGAGGTAGGAATCTATTACGGATGAGAGATAGCTGCCAGGCAGGCACACGAGATAACACGGGGGAACGAGGAACACACCTCGCTGGTTTGTCTTAGGTTAGCACAGGAGTTCAGCGCTGCCAGCAGCAGCACGGCTGAATCACTGCACTTACCGGACAGGTCCGCCCGTCCCCATGTCTGAGATCGCCCCGAAACAGGTTTGGGTGCAGTAAAGGTTTCTCTTACCTCCATTGGTTTCCTGGTACACCACGGATTTCCCCAGCTCAGCACCGAGACGTCTGGAAAGGAAAAAGAAGGAAGTTAAAAAGGGAGGCACCGAGCGGCTGGCGATCCAAATCCCGCTCGAGGAGCGCCGACACAGCACAGGCTCGGCCCGGCGGGGGGCTGAGCACCTCGGCCAAGCTGCAGGACACGGCGTGCCTGGTGCCAACAGCCCCCGGAGGGATTCACGGGGACAGGAACGATCAGAATCCCCTCTGCGGACACAGCCACCGCTGCCTGCGGCGGAACGAGGCGGTGAGGGGCAAGGGCTACCAGAATCCACGTCATTTTTTCCCCCTCCTTCAAGTCTTCCAGAGGCGAGCTTCGCAGCCCGGACCCCCCAGGCCCTGCCTGCCGCCCCCGGGACCCCGCGGTCCTTCTGAGGGCAGGCACGCGGAGGTTGAGGCGCCCACGGCCAAGCAAGCTCCAGACTCGGGCAGGCAGAGAACACACGGCTGCGTGGGGTGAAGTCGCGGTGAATCACTCGTTCAGGACCGCACGGAGAGCTCCCTTCGGAGGCACGCGCGCCCCGACGCCGCTGCTGCTGCGGGAGGAACACGCCAGGAGGTGCGCTGAAGGGCTCGGGCTGGCCGACGGCACGAGGGAAAGCTTCGGAAGCAGCCCGGCCGGGCACACGTCGCCCCTCGGACGGCGGCGAACGAACACGGAGGAGACGCGTGACGCCGCGAGGATGCGGCTGGCAGGGTCCCGGACGTGCAGGGGACGCGGCGAGAGCCCTGCTGGGGCGGCACGGCAGGAATTGGAGGGGCAGCTTTGCTTCCTGGCGGGAAGAGCGACGCTCGGCGTGGGACATAGATAAGAGCAGAAGCAGCTGCAAGCCCCGAGGAAGGAGCGGCAGCAGCTGCTGCGGCCGGACGTTAAACACCATCCACGATCCTACTCTGAACAGGAAGGAGACGGGATAAAACTGCCCACAGGCTGGTGCGGGCAGGGCAGGAGCAGGGCAAGCAGCTCTCCGAGGAGCCGAGGTGTCACCCCGCTGCAGAAGGCTTCGGCCCCTGGAGGAGCGTGCTCCAACCCCGATTCAGCCACGGCCGTTAAAAAACAGCCCGAGGCACCAACCAGCCCCGGAGCCGCCGTTCGGAAGAGGTCGCAGAAAGATTTCCACCTCCTCCGGCTTCGCCCTTTTTCTCCCGCGGCCCCGGCTCTTCTCTTTCCGATTCGCCTCCGCGCAGAAGCTCCCGGCCGCTCGCTGCTTCGGACGTCGGAGGAATTAAATTGGCAGCAAGAGTTCCGCCCGCGCTTGGCTTCGGGAGCGAGCACCCAGCCACGCCAAGGGGGCTGTCAGAATGAGCGGGACGCGGCGGCCGCAGACGTGGGCAGCTCTTCGCCGGGGGAAAAAGGCAGGCGTTACCAGGGGGCTTCGGCCTGGTCTTCCAGCCTGAAACGCTTCAGCGCCGGCAGGTTTCGCGCCGCCCGCAGCAACGCCGCTCGTCAGCAGCCCCACGCGGGCACCGGGGCGCGAGCTTGCTCCTGGAAGCTCCTTTCTCCGCCCCAGAGGGGCAGAAGCTCAGCCTGGCGCTGGTTTGGTGTTAGGAGGAGTCCTCGGAGCTGGGACAGCTCCGCACGGAGGGCTGGGCACAGCGGGGATCGAGGCACGGCGGCTCCAGGCGGCTCCCATCTCGTCGGGTGTTCAGTGCCACCTCAGAGCGAGGCTTCGCTCCGCAGCCACGGCTCCTGAAAGGCAAAGCCCCGCTCCCCTCTGCCCTGCCGTCCTCCTGCAACCTGACAGCAAAAAAGAGAGAAAGAATTTCTCTTTATGGCTTTCGAGAAACCCTAGTAAAGATTTACACTGACCTGAAATATCCCTCGCTATAAGCACTGCCCAGGAAAGATGGTCGAACTTTCCCAGGTCTCAACACACGCCAGGAGGACCCGGAGCTGGGAACTATTTAAGACCTGCCTTAAATTCCCAGTCCACGCGCGAGCAGCCCGCAGCTCGGTAAGGCGGGGACAGCCGGCAGGACGTCGGGAAGCACCGGGTTCTGTCAGTCCTCAGAGCGCTGCCAAAAGCCACGGCGCCAGGCTCATGAAGGGCAGCGGGGTGAAAGACGTGGCTGAGCGGAACTCGAGAGGCCAACGCACTCGCGGCACTTCGCTTCGATGCGTTTCGCACCCCAGCGAACCTTCACGCTCCGTGGCGTTTCCTGATCTCCTTCAGGAACAGCTCAGGACAGAGAAAGGCAACGGAGCAGCCTCCTCACGCAGGGACGCGGCACCCGGCTCTCACCTCTGCCACTCGCTGACCTGAGCAGGCCGGGCGACGCCGCTTTTCCTCCGTCCCACCAGAAGCTCCCTCCTCCAGCCGCGGGAGGCTGCGCGAAGCCTCCCACCCCCGCCAGAAGCGTGGCGCTGGTTTTACAGCCGTGCACGGGGCTCCCCGGGGCCGAAGATCGGAACCGAAGGCTTCTCCTTGTCGCTCCGCGGTGCCCAGGCTCGGGGCAAGGCTTTATCTTCACATCACCAGCGTTTTCCGTGCTGCACGCCCAGGACACGCTGGAGCAGCCACCCCGTCGCCCGTCCTAGGACCAGGCAAGGCGGCGCGGGAGGAAGTGGCAGGGATTGAAGCGGGCTCAGAGCCTGCATCGGATCAGCCCTGGAAGTTTGGCGTTAAAGGAAGCAGGAGGCGGAACGGCTTGCAGACGCCTCGGTCACGTCACGCTGCTGCTCCCCGCGGGTAAGGTTTTAGAAAAGGGTACGCTGGGAGCCCTCGGGTATCGAGCTGAAGTCAAGAAGGGATCTTCAGGGCCTCGTTTTCACCCAGCTGGGAACTGACTGCACCTTCCGAACAGACCGAAGGCTGTTTCGAGGGCTTGCTAACCTTTCCTGCGATGGCAGCAGAGCACGGGCAGAGAGCAACGGAGCCTGGATGGAGAAGGGCCCCCAAGGGCCCCACGCCTGATATTGTGTTGTTTTCAGGTCGTCACCGCTCATACTAAAGGTCTTTCAAACCCTTTAAGAAGGACGCACGGTGTTAGACGACACACTCACCCTACGAGGCTTCTCCACCTCTACTAAAAGGCACAACCGACCGCCCCGGCGAAGTGCGTGCTGGGACGGGGCACGGGGGGGAAGGCAGCAGCCGCGCATCTTCAGCCACCTGAAAAAACAAGGGGCTGAAAAATACCACAGAGATTGCGGGAGACTTCTTACAAACCTGTCCTGTTCGAGGTCCCGGATTTTACACGTCAATGCAGCTCTGCTGGAGATACGCAACGCTTCATTTCTCCCACCTGAGCGGTCGCCGCTCCCATTTTACTGATGGGGGCTTTGAGTCTCACCTGAAGCAGCAGCTGCACAGCACAGCAGCGTTGCCCACGCCGCTCGAGCATCACCCTCACCGACACTAGACCCAAAGCATGAAGCCCACAGTGCCTCTACTTAAAGCACGCTGCGGGAAAGACAGCCAGGAGGCCACGCTCGGCATTCTGCTGCTGTTCATCCTCAGAGCATCCCCGGAAGCCCCGCGGAGGACGACGACCCTTTACGCACAGGTACGTCCGGGAGTAGAGGTGCTTCCGTCCACCAGGGAGCAATTCCAGCCGTTATTAACGCCTGACATCCACCAGCTCTTGCCAGAGAGAAGCGAGCACAAGCAGCACCTGACGCAGCCAGCCGTGCGCCGCAGCCTGTGGGAGCCTGCCCCGCGTCTCCTCTCATTACGTCTTCAGAAGAAAGCGAGTTATTTTTGAGACAGGGAGCAGAAAATGAAGATTGCTGGTTCGCTCTTTGAGGCCTGAGAACTCAGAGCCTGTCCCCTGTCCCCGGGGGACGTCTGTCTGAAGCCGTGCTGATGTAACAGGACAGGCCTCCCCGCGTCGAGCTGTTTACACAGACGCCGTTCTCAGTCGTACCAGTGAAGGGAAAGCCATTTGGAACTGACCAAATATAGTTGAAAACGGAACCAGCAGCCCACCCGCCGACCAAAAAAGCTTTCTGCTCCCAAACACGTGGGTTTCCCACAGCCAAAGCAGCCCGTCGCTATTACCCAACGCGTGTCCCGTCAACACCGGCGATCCCAGACAAACAGCGGGGTCAGCTGCGGGGAGATTACCTGTGCTAGGCACTGAGCGTGCTGTTTGTTAAGCTAGCTGGATGACCAGCAAGGTGTTCTTGCAATTTAAGGCAGCAGCCCGCCTGCTTAGCGATGCTTCCCATCTAATTTCCTACCCCCCTGAGCAGGGCAAGGATGCTGAATTCCACGGAAGACAAGCAAGGCCCCCCCAGTTTTGGGAGCAGCCCCCATAGGGGCCCAATAATGCTTCTCAGGAGTTCAGCTGGGAGCTCCCACTTGTTGGCTGCCCCAGTTTGAACAGAACTAACCCGAAACAAAAGGCGAGGCGTCAGTGGGACTCCGGCCACCAAGCGCCGCATCTCGGGGCCGGCTGGCACCTCGCTCAGCAGCACCCAGCGCCTCCATCCCCACCGCAAACTCTGCCTAAATCAATAGGCTGGGGAAAAAAAAAACAGATGTGGGGCACCACGACATTTCTAGCCCTAAATTAAACTCTGTTTTGTTAGCACAAGCCGCCCACCTCTCCTAGCACACCGAGACGCCCGCAGAACAAACCCGCCCCAGTCAGTGCGGTGCTGCACCAAGGTCCCAACACGGAAAACAAGCCCGCAAGTCCCTGTCCACAACAAGCAGCAAAGTTTTAAGCATCTCCCCAAACAGTTTAATACTTTCTGATGCCGGTTTGGCCACGTTTAACCTCCTCCTTCCCCACACCAGCAGCCGTAGCTGCGTGCCAGCCCTCCCGGCACCGAAATGGATGTCGGGGGCACCCCGCAGCCGGCGTGTTTTCTTCCCCAGGTCTACAAAAAAGGCCGAGGGGGCTCAGCCAGCACCAAGGGGCGGCCGGACGGGGCTGCCGGAGGCTCTCCACACCAAACCTCCGGCGTAGCGGTGCCTGCAGCGTGGCTCAGCGGGGGGAGGCGGGCAGGGGAAGGTGCTGGAAGCCTCCCGAGCCTTCACCCTGCGTGGCCGGCCGGGCTGAGGGCTCTGGAGGGACTTACTCCGTGATGCGCTTGGCCAGCTCGGTGCAGGCGGCCGTGGAGTTGGCCGAGAAGACCCGGTAGCCGCTTCTGGCCGCGTTCATCGCCAGCGCGTCATGCAGCCCCCTGGGAGCCCGAAAGGGAGAAAAAACAGATTTGTAAGGCAGCAACAGCTTCCGTGGCATCCTTTTCTTCCTCCCCGCCGCTATCGCCGCCCCCCGAGGGGTGGGGAGCAGCAGGAGGAGGAGGAGGAGGAGGAGGAAGGGCTCACCCAGGGCTGAGCACGGATGTGGCCGCCCAGAAGCCGGCCGCGGTGAGCCCCCAGCCCCCGGGGCACCCCAAAAAGGGGCTGGAGGCAGCCGGGGGGGGGATAACGGGGGTGGAAAAGGGGTGAGGGGGATGCGGGGGGGTCGCTGTGGGGGCCGGGGTCCTCCTGTCAGCGCCGCGGCCCATAGAGACGGGCGGCTAGAGCGGCGCTCCGCCCGGCCGCCATTTTCTGCCGCGGGGGGAGAGCGCCCCCCGCCGCCATCTTAGGTGAGGGCACGGCGCTCCTGCCGCGGCCGCCCGCACCGAGCCGGTACCTGAGGAGGAGGCGTGAAGACGGCGCAAGCTCCCCGCCGGCCTCCTGTCGCTTCCCGAGCCTCTTCTCTGCGGAAAGGAGCGAGGCGAGGCCCGGGAACAGCGGTGGCTTCGCTGCCCGCGCCCAAGATGGCTGCCGTCCCGGCGGAAGCGGCGCGGGGGCGCTCTGGGCTCCGCTCTATGGCAGGCGGGGAGGGGCGGGGCCCCGGGTCCTCCAAGGTCCCCAGGGGTCCTGGGGGTGGGGACGCAGGGGGAGGTGGGGAAAAAAAAGAATTAATTAATAATAATTAATTAATTATCACAGAATTGTAGGGGTTGGACGGGACCTCAAGAGATCATCGGGTCCAATCCCCCTGCCAAAGCAGGTTCCCTAGAGAAAAAATATTTTTCTATAGTTTTTAAGTTGTGTTTTTTTTTAAAAAAAAAAATATATATATATATATTATTATTAATTATAATTATAATAGCGGAAATTATAATAAAATAATAATAATAGGGGAAAGTGACAGGAGGAAGGAAGAAGGAAGAAGAATTTATGATGATGATAATGATGATGATGATAGGAGGAAGGAAAAGGAAAGAGAAAATATTAAAACAAGAAAACAGGAAAAAAAATAGGAAAAGTAAAAATAATATAAATAATAAAAATGATAAAAATAATAAAGATGATGATGCTAGGAGGAAGGAAAAAGTAAGAAGATATATATAAAAAAAAAATTATGATGGTGATAGGAGGAAGGAAAAAGAAGAAAATATAATAATAAAAGTCATAATAATAATAACCACCACAGGTCCCCAGTGCCAGCCTCGTGCACCAACCCTGCCTCATGGCCAATACGTCCTGCCACAAAACCCCCGATCCTGCCCTTTTTCAGCCCAGAATTCCCTCCGCTGCCGCGCACTTTGCCCTGCTGGCACAGGCCCCGCAGCCCTGGGGACACCGGCAGGGACATGCCACCTCTGTCCCCTCGGGGTGCCCAGGCAGAGGTCGGGGCTGTTATCACCATGACAAACAACCTTCCTCCTGGAACAGGCAGCGGTTCTCTGCCTCGGGGCTGAAGGTTACAGGAGGTTTACAAGGTTTACAAGGCAGAGGAGCAGCAAGCAGCAGCGCCGTGTACTTGGGGAATATTTCCCACCCGAGCCCCCAGAGGGTCCCCAGGCAGCAGAAGCCCTCAGAGCGAGGCCTCGCAGCGCTTTTATTATTTCATTATATTATTTCATTAGCAGCCCTGTGGGACTGCGTGGGCAGGACTGGTGCTGGGTTAGCTCCTTGTGAAGTGTTTCCCCGGCCTCATGGGTCAGGATTTGGCTGGGAGGGGGCTTGAGTAATGCTGGGGGGCTGTGTGCACACACCATGGGGTAAAGCCCAGCAGGATTTGTATTTTTTTACCACCCAAAAGCTTAATTTGTTGGATTTCAGGGCATGGGGGCAGCTTCGTGGCTCTGCTGGGTCCCCCACTGCTCGCCCCCGTTCCCACTGCCGGCACCCAGGTGGTTCTCATTGCAGCCTCTGAGTCACCTCCCAAATATGCCTCCGCTCGCCCCGCCACGGGAAACCGCTACCGGGAAGTGGTGCAAAAAGCCAGGCCATTTTCAGGAAAGAAAATGGGGAAAAAAAGCTGGGAGAAACAGGGGGCGTGGGGCGGCGGCGCTTGGCCCCCAGCCCTCTGGTGCTGGGTTCGGCATGGGGCTGGTTCCCGGGCTGAGCGTGGGGCCTGCGGTTCCTCACACCAGGAATGTTTCCCGGTGGAGTGGTGACCTCAGGAATATTTCTGCTTAAATCATCGTCTGGGAAGAATGAGATCAGCTCACCGGCCTCGCCAAGGGTTTCGTGGCGAGCCCCGTGGTCCTGGGCTGTGCTGGAGCCTGGCTGTGATTTAAAAATCCCCAGGGGCTGAGAAACCTCGGGGTGAAGCTCTGATCCCCATGTGAAGCCGGGCCAGGCTCTGTGGGTCACAGGGACACTGCCGTAAGGCCGCAAGGACTTCCAGAGTCCCACAGCAAAATGGTGGCAGGCCCAAAACCTGCATCTTAAACCCCAAACCTACAGCTTGCGGGACACGAGCCCCACGGCTGTCCCCTGGGAGATGCCGGTGCTGCTGGGGGGGAGCAGCGCGACCTCTCCCCGTGCCCAGGGGGGCTGCGAGGGGCCAAGCAGCAGCCCCCAGCCTGGGCCTGTCCCCAGCAGGGTTCATCTCCTGCAGGCGCGGGCTGGAAAGTTCCCACTGCTGCAGTCGGTGCCTGTCCCCCTGCCAAGCCCTGCAGCCCGCCGGCCCCGACGCAGCGCTATTTCTGGCTCCACCTTGAGCCGCGGACCTCGAGCAGCGGGAAGGATGCTCAGAGAGCCCGGTCCTGAGCACACGGCCCCGGGGGGGCTGGCAGCAGCCACAGGGGAGCGGTGAGGGTGCAGGCATCGGGAGAAGCCGCTGCAGCAGAGCCGTGTCCCCTGCACAGCTCCTTTAGGGCTGCCAGGAGCTGCCGTGTGGGCATCTGGAGCCCCAGACCTGGGCCTTGCCCCAGCACGGAGAGTCCTGGGTCAGCGCTGGAGCTGGGAGCCGGGCACCTCTCTGTGTTCTCCCCCTGGGGATGTGTTCCCTCGGGGAAGAGCGGCTGGCTGCAGCAGCTGGATCCGGGAGCAGGAGGAGCCCGGGGACAGGACAGAGCACAGAGGGTGTTTAATTGCTGTGTCTAATCCTTGGATTCTTGCACAACTCCGGGCAGATCTGGTCTGCCTCTCCTGCCTCGGTTTCCCCAAACCTTTTTGCAGCGATCCCATGGCAAGGAGTGTCTGAGCCTTCTCCCCCAGCCGGTATCTGCATGGCAGGGGATGTGCACAGGGATGGGGACAAACCCCTTGTGTGGCCACCTCTGCTGTGCTGCCACACCACATGGGGATGCTCAGTGGCCTGGGCTGCACCTTGCCCTGCTTTGCAGTGACAAAGGGGTGGCATTTGTCACCGGCTGTCCCCACCGGCCCGGCCCGGAGGTGCCTTTGTGCCACGTCCCCATCCCATGCACCCGGGTGGGAATGGAGCAGGTCAGGATAAACCCATCTGCCCAGCATCCTTCCCTCTTCTGCCTATGCAAGGCAGCTCGTTAGGGCTCCTGTAATTAGAGTAGCCCCAAATGACTGTTTATCAGCACCGGGCAGTGACGGAGGCCATCCCGCTTCCGCACCAAACGGCGTGACTGGGGGCAAACGAGCGGCGTCTGCGTGGGACTGGGAGGAATTGGCCGGCGGCTGCAGAGCACAAAGGTGTGGGGCATGGGGGAGATCTGAGCTGCTGCTCCCCCCGACGGCACGTGGACAGGACGAGGACGAGGACAAGGACAAGGACAGCAGCAGGGGACCTGCATGGGGCTGGCGCTGGGTGCCGGGCTGTGGAGCAGGCATCGGGCGAGGGTGGCATAGCACCCAGGCAAAGCCCCCAGAGACCAGCACCCAAAAAAGAAAGCTCCTCCTGGGCGTCCCCTGCCCACATCCCTGTTAACCCCCCTTGCCCAATGTCCCCTCCCTTGGGAAGCCCCTCACCGACCCTCCTGGCTGGGACACCCCTGGGTGCAGCACCTTGCACCACATCTTCTCTCAGCCCCTTTCCCCCCACAGCCCACCCAGGGATCCAAACCTTATTTAAAGCACTTTCAGGGGGGGTTAAGGGGGGTCCCTGTGGCCCGGAGCCACAGACGGATGTAACGCAGCGTGGCCAGAGCCCGACCCAGCCCCGTCACCCCGCGGCACCTGCCAGGAGCCCTCCAGCAGCTGCTCTCATTTCCTCTCACCACGTCCCGTGCCTTCCTGGGCGGAAATGCAGAGCGCCTTAGTCACCGGCGAGGCGGCGAGGCGAGGGGCAGGTCGGCAGCCCATCTCCTCCCCGGGCACCTTGCCGAGGCCCTGGGGCTGTCTGCAGGCTCTGGCCGGCAATGTGGCCGCGCTGGTCCCTCGCTCGCCCCAAATCTCAGCCGGCATCGGCCACGGGTGCTGGGGTTCCCCAGCCAAAAGCATCAGCCGGCCGATCTCTGGGGCTGGGTTTTGCCCCACCTCTGTCTTTAGCCGCCTCTCAGAGCCCGTAATGCGGGAGAAATCCTCTTGGGAAGCGTGGTGTGCAGATCCTGCCGCCTCTCCTCTGTTTTTAGGGCACCCGGAGACAGCCAGGCTCGCACAGCCGCGCTGACTGCCCGGCTGGCCATCCCCTGCCTGAAACTTCTGGCGGGTTTCAGGGCATTTAAATGGGCACAGCGGGCTCACAGGTAGCGAAGCAGCCGGCAGAGTGAAGAGCAATGGGTCCTCAAGCCATGAGCTCAAGGTTGTGGGGTCTGCGGCTGCTGCAAGGGCACATGAAACCTGCACGAGTGCTGCCACGAAGGGCCGAGGACACCTCTCCTCCTGCCTCGCCACTCGCATGGTGCTGGCCTGAGCGCTGATCGCCCACCGAGCTGCCCAGGGGCACAGCACCGCTCTGCTCAGAGCCCCAGGACAGCAAAGGGCCAGCGGGAGAGAGTGCACGGCGAGCAGGTGGCGGGCAGGATGTGGCCCCTCCGTCCTCCTCCCTGCTCTGCCTGCGCTCCTCCGGGCTCCTCCGCTCCTCTCGCCCTGTGGGATGGCTGGGTGTGGGGCTGGGAGGGATGCGGGGCTGGGGGTGGATGTGGGGCTGCTGGGGATGGATTTGGGGCTGGGGGTGGATGGATGTGGGGCTGGGGGTGGATGTGGGGCTGCTGGGGGTGGATGTGGGGCTGCAGAGGGATGGATTTGGGGCTGAGGGTGGATGTGGAGCTGCTGAAGGATGGATGTGGGGCTGGGGGTGGATGCGGGGATGAGGATGGATGGATGTGGGGCTGCCGAAGGACGGATGTGGAGCTACTGAACGATGCCGGTGGTCTCTGCTCAGCCTAGCACGGGGGTCTCGAGGTGCACGACCTGCACACAGCGCACACAAACCAACCCCGGCACAGCCTCCCTTGGCCTTTTTCCATGCCTGCGGGTGCCGGCACCCCCCTGACCGCGCAGCACAAGCACCACCACCCACCCAGGCCCCTCAGCACCACAGGACAGACCGCTCTCCCCCAGCACCCCGCGCACCCACCGAGCCCCCCATAAAAACCCCACCGAGACGGGCCCCCCCTAAAAAAAAAGAAAAGAAAAAAAAAAAAAAAAAGAAAAAAAAGAAAAAGGAGCCGGGAAACGCTGAGGCCAAGCGTGGCAGCGCCGCCTCGCTTCACCTCCGGGGAAAGGGGGGGGTTAAACGGGGCCGGGCCGGGCGGCCCCGCCTGCCGTAAGCCGGGCGGGTGCCGGCAGCGAGCGGCGGCTGCGGGCGGCGCTCCCCCGGTGCGCTCCGATGGCCGCCGGCCGCCGACCCCCCCCGCAGCCCGGAGGAGGAAGAGGAGGAGGAGGAGGAAGAGGCGGCGGCGAGGACGCGGTGCTGCGGGGCCGCTTCTCGCCGGGGCTGGCCCCGGGGGCGGCCGCCTGGGCGCTGGCGCTGACGGAGCGGGAGCTGCAGGTGCTGCGCCCCGACGGCACCGGCGCCGCGCTGCCCCTGGCCGACTGCGTGGGCTCCTCGGCTTTCCCTTCCTCCTCTTCCTCCTCCTCCTCCTCCGCCGCCTGCTTCTCCGTGGTGTGTTATCCCTTCCGAAAAGGCCGCTGGGGCTCCCCTGCCCGCCAGCGCCTGCAGAGGACTTTCCGTGTCGCCCACGGCCCCGACGCCGAGGGGAACCTCCGCATCGCCCAGGCCTGGAGCCGGCGGATCCGGGAGCTCTCGGTGCCCGCCGTGCCCGCGGGGGATGGTGAGTGGGGGCCGGGCAGCACCCCGAGAGGATCGGGGGGGGGGGGGGTGGTGTTGGGGTGCTGGGGTCCCCAAGTTTTCCCCGGTGCGGTGGTGGGGCTGTGTCCCCCTGCTCCATCCCCTGGTGCAGCCTTCAGGGCGGCTGCCGGCTGGGATTTTGGGGTGCTGCCCCCCCCCCCCAATCCCCACCCTGCACCCGTTTGTCTCCCCCCGTGCTCAGCCCCACACTGAGCATCCCCCATACCCCTCCAGGCCGGACCCCTGAGCTGTGTGCGGATTTGGGGGGCCAGGGGGGTTACTGGGGTTTGGGGTGCTGTGGGACCGGCAGCCGGGAGGGGGCTGCGGGGGCTTGGGGAGGGGGGGATCTGGCCCCAAAGGGTCAAGGCAGAGCCCCCCAACAGGCACCTGGGTGCCCCCCTGCCTACAGGGGACGGGGACGTCGACAAACAGCCCCAGTGCCGGGGGTGGCCGCAGCCCCCGGGGGTCCCTCAGGGCCAGGTGTGGGTTTTTCCCCCACTTTTCCCCTTAAATTGAAGGGCCAGCGGAGACCCAGGCCCCCTTGCACGTCCCCCACTCCTCTCGCACCACTTTTTCAGCAGCAAAGCTTTCAAAATAAGCATTAACGAGGAAAAAGCCACCGCTGCTGGCACGGGGAGCCTACACCGACCCTGGCGGCTCCCATCCATCGCCGGGGAGTGGGGAAGAACCCTCGGGGTCAGCGGGGTCCCGGGGAGGTGCGGGTCCGTCCCTGCCCGAGCTGATGGAAGGGAAAAGGCTGGCTCGGGGGCCTTCTCCCCCTTCTGCAGGCCGGCGTGCGTTGGAACGTCTGAGCAGAGATTCAATTATATGCACTACTTCATTTATTTAGCTGTCCAGTCGCACTGATCAGACTTGGAAATTAAGAGGCATGCGGTGAGCGGGATCCTGTCACATCGCATTTAGCCCCAGCTCTCCCCGCTTGGCTTGGAAAACGCAGCTTTTTCGCGTGGCCTGCAGCTACGAAACAACTTTCTGCTACTTCTAGTAAATAGGAAGGGGGGGAAAAATAACAAAATCCAGCGGAAAGGGGCGAGGGTGAAACCGGTTCCCCAGCCGGATTGCCAGCCCGAACTCCGCGGCTGTGCCTCCGAAGGGTTTTCAATCCCTCGCGTGATGGTGCCGGGGCGGCACGGCCGGGGCCTCGGGGGAGCCGGGGGAAGGAGGACGGCAGAAGGCGGTGCGGGATTATGCGGTTCTTTTCTCGCTGAGGGCCAGCAGGATTTACCAACCTCCTCCCCCCCGGTTTGGGCCGGGGCTCCCGCTGCTGCTCACCACACCCTGCGCCCGCACGCAGCGGCACGGCGCAGCCGGCGTGTGCAGGACAGATAAGGCCGCACCGGGAAAGCTTCGGGCCGGGGTGCGAGAAGCAATCGGGGCACCCCGGCACCTTCAGGAGGGGGACGGGGAGAAGCCGAACCTTCCCCGCAGCCCCCCGGCTGCGGCATCCTCGGGGGGTAAAAGCCCCGCGGAGAGCGGCAGCTGGAGGAAAGTTTCTCCGCCTGACTTGGCCCCAAGGATAAAAACAAGAGAAAAAAATCCCCCGGTGCTTAATAACCACAAATCTGGGGGAAAGGAGTGCCGCCGTGCCCTGCTGCTGGCCGGGCAGGAGTAAATCGCCTTGGGTTTGTGGGGTTTGTGCCACGGTGGAGGAATCCAGCTCCTGGCCACAACAGGAGGCGGCACGGCCACGGTGTCAGGGCATGTCGGCACAAGCACTGATTCTGGGGGACTCGGTATTGTGTTTGTTCATCCCCTCGCTGTGCACGGCCACCTGGGGAGCCGCACAGCCCAGCCCGGGAAGTTCGTCCCTGGGACACCAAAACCGGACCTTGCCGAGGGATGTGGCAATGCGGCCGAGCTGCCGGGGCTGCCCGCACGTCTCCAGCCGTCAGCGGAGCCGTGGAGAGGGCACGTGGCTCGTGGGCGACGTGGTCGGAGCTGTGCCCCTTCCTCCTGCTGACTCGGCCCCCGTGCTGCTCGCCCACAGCTGGGCCGAGCTGTTCCGGGCAGCGCCGAGATGCTGCGGCCGGCCTTGCGCAAGGGGAAGGGATGCTGCCGAAATCCGCCGCGCCTGCCAGGGTGGAGGGGGAAGAGGAGAGGAAAAAGAGGAGAGGAAAGTCCCCACGGCCTGGCTCGGAGCATGAGGCCCTGGGCTGTGTTTGCCGAGAGGATTCAGCGCCGTTCATGAGCACAAAGGCTCTCGGGGGGCCGGCGTGGCCGAGACCTCGCCGCCCGTTGCTCCTGGGGCGAGCTGAGCTCACAGCGCTCTGCTGCCGGCCCCGAGGCCCAGCCGGTCCCATCCTGCCTGGTGCTGGCTGATAAGGAGCCGCGGAGGGCGAAGGGCAGCCAGCGGGGCCGGCACCGGACCCAGCTTATGGGACAGACGGACAGAGGCGTGCTGACGGACAGACAGACATGCGCCTGCTGGAGACCGGAGCCGTCCCGGAGCGGTGCAGCCTCCCCGGCGGGTCAGGGCTCACCGGCTCAGTCCCTGCAGGCAGAAAACCGAGGAGACAGCACCAAAACCCGGGGGGGAGCTCGCTCAGCTCCCCGGGGCCGGGCTGGGGCTGCCGAGCCCTGCTATCCACGGGGGAGGCCGCGGCGTGGCCGTGACCCCGGCGAGGCCAGGTGCCAGCGGGGAGGCGGCGCAGGCGGTGGCCTCCCTCGGCCCGGCCTCCCCTGCTGCGCTCGGCGGGAGGTTTATCTGTAAAACGATGCTTGGACAAACACGAAATCGCCCCGTGTGCGCAGGAGAGGAGAGGGACGGGCGGCGATCGCCGCGTGCTGGCCGCCCTTTGCCCCGGGTTCATCGCCGCGCTCTGCGGCCGCTCCCAGCGCCGAGCAAGGGGCTGCCCGGCCCGGGGCAGCGCTGGGAAAGGCCGGCGGCTTTCGTGACTCAACGCCGCTGACGGAGCAGAGCTCGGTGCTTTGTCAGCAGGCAAAAAAAACCTCAGCGCGGTCCCGTGGGGCCCTGCACAGCCGGCTGCGGGGGCCCGAGGCTGCAGCGGGGGAAACCTGTGCCGGTGACACCAGGCTGGGGGCAGCGAGCCCACCGGGGAGGTGCCACGGGGTATTCGCGGGCTGTGCCCATGCCAGGTGCGCCTGTTGGGCACCGTCGTGGTGCTCAGAGCCCCGCAGCCACCCCAGGCTCTTCCCCGCTCCTCCCGAGGATTGCAGCTGCAGCGTGGCCGGGGCTGGATGCGCCAGGGGACACGGGGACTGCCGGGTTTGGGCAGGGGGACGCGGCTGGAGCAGCGATTGCCCCTGCCAGGCTTGTAATTACAGCCCGGCCGGGGGCATCGCGTGCGAAACCAGAGCCCGGTGGGGAGCACGGGGAAGTGAAGCGTCCGTCTGTCAGTGCAGGTGTCGGTCCTGGCCCTGCTCCAGCTGGGAGGGGTGCGGGGAATCAGGACCTCGACCCCCCAGCCCTCACCCCCATCCCCATCCTCAGCTCACTGTGCAGGAACAGGGGGGACCTGGGGGTCCCCAGAGCTCCCCAGCTCTCCCAGTGGGGATCCCCCAGTCCCTGCCCAGCGCACCCATGTCCCGCAGGGCTGCAGCAAATGCCATCCTGGCTCACAGGGCACCCCCAATCCCAGCTCTGACCCCCCTTTTCCCCCACCAGGTGCCAGCTACGGGGTCCTGCCCCGGCCCTGCCGTGCCCTGGTGCTGCTGAACCCGCAGAGCGGCGCCGGCCGCGCGCTCGATGACTTCCACGCGGTGGTGCAGCCCATGCTGGCCGACGCCGACATCGCGCCCTCCATCTTCATCACTGGTGAGCCCCCGCGTGCCGCCCGCCCCGTCCCCTCTCCCTGACCCCCTCCGAGCCGCGGACCTACCTGGGACGGGCTCCTCTACGGGGCGGATTCAGGCAAGGTGTCACCAGTGAAGGGTGCGAGGGGACTGCCCCGCGTCCCGCAGCCCCGTGGGGACAGCGGGGCTGGGATCGCCATCCCGGGGGTGGCAGCAGGCAGGGCAGAGGCTCGGAGGACGGCGCTCAGCTCTTGCTGCTTTCCCCTGCAGAGAGACCCCACCACGCGCAGGAGAAGATGCGGGATGAGGACCTGTCGCAGTGGGACACGCTGGTGGTGATGTCCGGGGACGGGCTGCTCCACGAGGTGAGAGGGCAGCGCCCGGCAGTGCCCCCAGCCAGGACGGGGCGTGAAGCTGGGAGGAGCGGGGTGCTGGGGCTGAGTTTTGAGACCTGAAAACAAGAAGGAACAGCAAAGAGAAAAAAAAACAGGGCAGGCACAGCCTCTGTCGTGTCCTTGGCCAGGGGCACTGTGGGGGCAGCGGGGTCCTGGCACAGCCCCGGGTACCACGAGCTCCCTCCCTCCATCCCTGCAGGTGGTGAACGGGCTGATGGAGCGGCCGGACTGGGAGGAGGCCATGAAGAAGCCACTGTGCATCCTGCCGGGGGGCTCCGGGAACGCCCTGGCCGCATCCATCAACTACTATGCAGGGTGAGAGGGGCCTCAGGGGAGGGGGACGCCCTCCTGGGTACCCCCCCGCCACAGCCTGGTGCGGCACAGCCGGTCCCTGCCAGCGTCAGGTTGCAGCCCTGCATTTCCAGCTCTCCCCACGCCCTTTCTCTCCTCCAGGCTCTGAATCTGGGAAAACTTCACCCAAATGAGCCAGAGGCTGAGCTGAGCCCCCGGGGAGCAGCTGGCTGTGCCGTATGGCAGCAGCTGGAGGTGCAAGGCCGGCACCCCAGGAAACACCAAGGGTGGGAGCGGGGTTGTCCTGGGCAGCCCCACATTGGTCCCCAAATTCAGGAGCTGGTTTGTGCTGCTCCTTCCTAGCTGGGATGCATCCCAGCACAAAGGGAGAACCCTTGAGGGGGCCACAAGTAGGTGCTGGGACAGGAGAAACCCCCAAGCCCCAAACTCACCCTCTCCGTCCCTCGCAGCAACGACCACGTGGCCAAGAAGAAGCTGCTGACGAACTGCACCTTCATCCTCTGCAAGGGGCTGCACACGCAGATGGACCTGGTGTCGCTGAGCACGGCCTCGGGCAAGCGCTTCTTCTCCTTCCTGGGCTTCGGCTGGGGCTTCATCGCCGACGTGGACATCGACAGCGAGAAGTACCGCCGGCTGGGCAACGCGCGCTTCACGCTGGGCACCCTGCAGTGCCTGGCCCGCCTGCGCGTGTACCAGGGCCGCCTCTCCTACCTGCCCGCGGGCCCCGAGCACGACGTCCCCCCGACCCCCAGGGACCCCCCGGCGCCTGGCGCCGACGGCCGGGCGCTGCCGGAGGGGGGCACGGAGGGGGCTCTGCCCGCCGACTCGCTGCTGGTGCCGCTGGGCCAGCCGGTGCCGGCGAGCTGGGCGGTGGTCCCCGAGGAGGAGTTCGTCTGCGTCTACGCCATTTACCAGTCCCACCTGGGCACCAACCTGCTGATGGCGCCGGCGGCGCGGCTGGACGACGGCTGCATCCACCTCTTCTACGTGCGGGCAGGCATCAGCCGCGTGGCGCTGCTGAAGGTCTTCCTGGCCATGGGCAGGGGCACGCACCTGGACCTGGGCTGTCCCCACCTGCACCACGTCCCCGTCCGCGCCTTCCGCCTGGAGCCACGGGGCAGCGCCGGCGTCATGACGGTGGACGGCGAGGCGCTGGCCTGCGAGCCCGTGCAGGGCCAGGTCCATGGCCGCCTCTGCCGCATCGTCTGCGGCTCCTGAGCGGCGCTGCGGGCACGGCCGAGCCTTCCTCCCACTCAGGAACCAGCTCCTCCTCCTCTAGCAATAGCTCTCCGGGGCCGCGGGCACCTCGCTTAGCTTTACTCTCTTGGGGACGGACCCAAAAACGAGCCCCCAGCCCCGCCAGGTACTCGGCGCCGGCGAGACGCCCGTGTTTCGCCCCGGTACGAGTGGTACGAGGGGTGCGAGGCCCCGGCCCCGGGGCGGCTGCGCCGGCACAGCCCCGTCCCCGTCCCCCCCCGGCTCTGACGCGCACGGTGGCACCGCTCGTGTCCCTGCCACAGAGCCAGCCTGACCCGGGGCGGTCAGGACCAATATCTAACACGAAAATAAGAAAAAAAAATCAATTTTTTTTTTAAAGAATGTTTCTACCCAAAGCTTCCTCTAGAAGCAGAGTTTATTCTTGTGAGAAATGCAATAAATACCTAGCGTTTGCAAAAAAAAATCCAAATAATGATAATAATAATAAAAGCCCTGGGAATTCAATCTGAGCACACGGCTGTCCCCAGGGGCTGAGGCCCTTCACTCCCCAGCGCCTTGGGGTCAGGATCAGTGCAGAGCCACGCACCGAGAGCCGCTCGCACGGTGCGGCGCAGGTGGTGGCTTCTTGGGGTGCCTCCGTGCCCCCTGTCCCAAGGAGATCGGTGAAGGCAGGGAGCTGAGCCCTGCACAGGGATGGTTTGGGGAAGTCTCGGGAAGGGCTCGGTGCCTACAAGCGAGGGAGGCACTGGGGGAGCCGGGCGGTTTTGGCTTTCTGCCGCAGCCGGGGCCCTGCGGGGAGCTCTGGTCTCCACCTTCCCGGACAGCCCTCACTCGGGGCCCTTCCCGGGGCTTGGCGCTGGGATTACTCAGCCTTTTTGGTATAAAAGCGCGGTAATTAAAGCTCATTTGCCGCGCCGGAGTACAAAGGAGGAGGGTAAACAGCAGGGGCTGTTGGCATTTATTCAGCAGCAAAGCCTGCCAGGGGGATGGCGGGGCCGGGAGAAGAGCGCGATTGTTCCCAGCGCTGCTCTGAGGGGCCGGGGTGTCCCGGGTCCAGCTGGGAGCCACGGCCCAAGGGGGTGGAAATAAAAAAAAAGCATTAAAAAATAATAATAAAAAAGGGGTGAGGCTTTGCTGGCCTCTAACCGTGTCCAGCCCCAGCCTCTGCCCAGGCAGGGAGGTGCTCGAGGCTTCGAGCTGCCTCCGAGTGTGAGGGGTCTGGGGGCTGAAGGGGTCCCCAGGGTGTCCTGTAGGGTTGGGTGGTGGCAGCAGGGGCCTGGGGGATCTCCCAGGGGCTCAGGTCCCACCTTGTGCTGCACAAAGAACCGTCTTTTCTTTCTTTCTTGACCCGAGCTCTCCCACAAGCTGCCAGCCAGCAGCCGAGGGCCCTTCCAGAGGAGCCCCCGCGGCTCCTCGTGCCCGGAGGAAGGAGAAGCAGCTGCCGCCCGCCTCTCAGAGGCAAATTCCTGGAGGTTTTACACAACTCCAGCAAAGCCACGAGCCTCAAACCACCGCCATCGCTGCCCACCACCTCCTCACCCCCCAGCGAGGGCTCAGCGCCCACCCCAGCACCTGTGGGTGTCCCTGCGGGCGTGATGCAGCCCGGCACACGCTTACCTTGGCACTGAGGATGGGGCCACAAAGGCTAGGAGCCCCCAGATCTGGCTCTGGCTGCACCAGGAACGGCCCGAGAGCACTGGGAATAAAAATCCAGACAGGCATCCCATGAACCAGGGCTCTGGGGGGGGGTTGTGATGGTATGGGGGCACTCTGGGCCCCCCGATCCCGGGCAGCGGGGTCCCAGCACGTGGGAGGGGAGGCGAGCGCCAGGTAGGGACAGGGGAAAAAAGAAAGAGACAAGAGTCAGAGCTACTCACAGAGGCAAAATTTAATGGCAAGTCATCTTCCCTCCTTTATTACACCTTGGTTAGCCAAACGAAAAAAAAAAAAAAATCTGCAGGTAAAAAAAGTTGTAATGGTCACACAGCACTTTATACATATATCATAAGCAACCGAGCATCCACATCTGCACGTGAACGACACACCTCTAAGCATGGCCTCAATAGTCGGGTCGTGGGTTTTGTTTTCATTTAAATACTGTACAGAATCAAGGCTACAAACTGATTTTGTAATGCTTCTTCCCCAACCCCAGCACTTAAAACAGTTACAGGCTGCTCTTATTTGTACATCACACAGTCGTGTAGCCAGTTTTAAGGCTAACAATATGCATCATGCTTTGGCTTTTTTTGTGTTTTTATTTTATTTTTTTTTCCTTTAAAGGTTTTAGCCTCTTTAAATTTTGTTACCCTTAAATATTACATACATACACAAAAAAAATTACATAGCTGCAGTGTGCTCACCACCAACCTCGTCACCCAGGAGCTTCACATTATCAAACGCTTAGGCAATCTGTAAGCCTCCGCGCACGCCTCGGGGTGGGACAGCGGCTACGGAGAGCGATGCGAGGGGCAGCGGGGGGCAGCGGCCCCTTCCAGCGCGCGCCTTCCCCGCTGGGAAGCCCCAGGGACCTGTGCAAAAGCTCTTGGTTACGATCAGAGGCCAACGAGGAGGCTTCTCGGGCACGGGAGGACCTCTCCGGCCCAGCCACGTCTGGCCCTGAAGGGTTTTCTCTCTCTCTGCCCTGCTGTTTTCAACCAAGAGCGGCCAGAGCTCCCTCCTGGCCCTGGATGGAGCGGGGTCAGGACGGCCACAGCGCGGTGAGGGGAACGGGGGGGCGAGGGGAGTCGGTGCCTGCGGGTCACCAACTGCAACTAACTTCGCCTGGTGAGCAAGAGGTTTAATCGCGGAACGAGCCTCGCTGGCTGCCTCCCCTGCCTGAAACACAGCCTCACCCTCCTGCCCCAGTCGGCCCTTTGTGTTTTGGAGATTCCCCGTCTCGCTCGCAAAGGGATTCATTCGCTCAGCACCAGAAATGGCCGTGAGGTATGCCTGCAACTCAGGCTGCCCTGCTCAGAGCTCAGAGCAGCTCCCCGGGCCCTGCAGACCCCCCTGCCAGACCCCCAGGGCTGCCGGCACCGGAGCAGGGTGCAGGTGACCCACCTGCAAGAGCGGCGTTCGCAGCCAAGCCCTGCTTCCTTCCGGAGCTCTGGAAAACCCTGGCGGGGGATGTGACACGGAGAGGGCTTGGTGCAGCCGGCCTGCGCCTCCAGGCAGGCTCTGGGGCACGACGGGGGCAGGAGGCTGCAGGCCAGCGGGTTTGGACCCCGGGGTTTCAAGGAAGCGCTGCGCAAGATGGGACTGCTCTTCGGGGTTTCTAAATGAGGCCAGATCCTGGCCGGGGCGGAGGGAAGGGGACACGGTCACGCTGAGCTCGAGTCGGGGAAGGATTTGTCTCTGTCCTGAGCGCCCTCCCGGGGGAGCAGCGCTCCGTGGGGATGCTGAGGGGTGCTTCTCCAACGCAGTAGTGCTACAGTGCGACCTGCCGAGCTCCAGAAGTGAAGGTAAGTGCATGCACACCCAGAAAGAGGCTCCAGCAAGGTGCCTCAGCCAGGACGCCGTGGCTCTGGCCAGCCCTGCCTCAAAGTGCTGAAGGTCACCAAGCTCGGGAGCCGCTGCTGCTTCCTAGGGAGCACCGCGGCGGGGGTGAGGGGGGTGTGCTGTACCCGCAGTGCTACCAGCCAGGCACATCCAGGCCATCGCAGGAAACAGCTGGCCAGGGAGGGAGCTGATAACAGCCCACACCAGCGCCTGCCGCGCTCGTTACCGGGCGAGTAACGGCGCAGGAACCGTCCCCAGCCGCTGCTGCAACGGGGCCTCGCCGCAAGGCACCAGCTCCTTCCCTTGGGTGGCCCTGCCTCAAACGGCTCCCGAACACCCAGCCGCGGCCCAGGGATGGAGAAGCAGCGGTGGTGCCGGGCTCACCAGCCAGACGAGCTGCCAGAGATCTGCAACGGGCCCCGAGATCGCTCGCTACCACCATACACGTGGGGCTGAGGACCGGGGCACGCGCAGCGCCGCACGGCAGCCGGGCTGGCCGGGAACAAAAGATTCAGATGCCTAAGCAAGTAACGAGGGCAGAGCCCTGGATCCCATTCCTTCTAGAAGACAGGCATGCACGGTAGGGAAGGGGAAGTCTGCCTTACTCTGGAGAATAAAGAGTGTGGGTGGCTGGATCCGACTCCGGAAGAACGACCAGAAGTCCCGGGAGCAGATGGAGACCCCGCAGCACGGCCGGGGACCAGCGCTGAGCGCTGCTCTCAAGTCCTGATCAGAAGAACCTCGTAGCTACTGGTGAACGACTAAGACTAGAGCAACTCCGTATGGTGTGGACAACTCCAATGCAAACACAATCCGATGTCTAAGTACATACAAGCTTGGGTCGGCTTCAGAAAACCCATGGTAACGCAGAGAAAAATGAGTGGGAGGGCATCGCCCCTCGCTTCCAGACCACGGCCATCGCTTCTCCTGGCCTGAACCCCGACAGCACGGACCGCTGGGCGCAGCGCTGGGTGGGAAGAGTCTTTGGGTGGAAAGGTGCCCCAAGATGAAAGTGCAGAGGGAACGTGGCTGCAAGACTGCTTCTGTGCAGGTCTCAAATCTTACCATTGCAGGGTCAAACTCGTTAAGAGGAGCACGTACACGGGACGGGGGGAAGGAGGGAGGGCTGGGGGCAAATTCATGCTTAGACAACCTTTCCTCGGAGGAGCAAATCAGGCCTACCACCTTCTTTGGAACAAACCAAGCTGAGGAAGAAAAGCTGGAAGGAGAAGCCAGTTTACTGGTAACAGCGTTTGCCAATTTCCTTTCTGCTGCTTTCCCTTCTCCCCTGCACCTGCCTGTCCCTAACCTGATGGTTTTATTTGTCCTCTGTCCACTCCGGGATATTGGCCCCTGCTAAGGCAGCCCGGTACTGCTGCAAGACACCACGGATGCTCTTAATGAACCCCTTGGACAAAGGGAAGAGGGGGAACCCAATATCGGGGTAGCCGCTCTTCTCTGGAAGGAAACTCCTGTAGCTCTTTCTCCTTTTCTTTGGTTTCACGCTAGGCTGCGAGGCAGAGTCCTGGGCAGCCTTCCCCTCGTCCGTTCGGTCTCTGGCCAGGTCTGACCCCCTGGCTTGGCCCGTGCTCTCCGAGTCTGAGTACTGTTGGAGATCACCGGCGTTGGGCGTCGAGGTCGTGAACTCCGAGTCGTCCAGCTCCTCCTTCCCGTCGAGCGCCGAGTCGGAAAGCTCGGCTGCTGCCCCCTGCTCCGCCGAGCCGCCGTACTCCCCCGGCGATCCCGCATTGTCTCCGGGGCTCTCGGCCAAGGTGCCGCAGGCGGAGAGGAGGGAGGCAGAATCCGCCCCGTTGGCCTGTTCGTGACTCCTCTCCACCAGCTCATTCGTCTCCAGCCAGGACTCGATGCGGGACACCAGGCGCCAGCCGTTGCAGCGAAAATGCTCGCGGATTTCGTGCTCAAAGACTTCCACGGGCCGGCGCAGCAGCTGCATCATGGACTGCACCACGCGGATCAGGGTCATCTCGTTGTAGCAGCGACTGTTCTCGTAGCCCTCCTGAAGGCCCCGGTCGCTGTCAAAGCCTGCCTCGTTGTAATAGGGCTCGTTCACTAAGATAAGACCTGCCAAAAGAAAGGGAGACCGGCGGGTTAAAGAAGGAACTTCACCGTGAATCGTTGCTGGGCTGGGCCCTGATTTCTGCCAGCACGTCTGAGGGCCACAGGAGCACCTCGCTGGGATGCCACGCCAGCTTCAGCTGCAACCACGCTGATGCAAAGCTGGGAGCAGGGGGAAGGGCTGCAGGAGATGTGCTGCAGGGAAGCTGTGCTTTGGCTTCAGGCAGGTAGCAGAGGCCAGGCTGGACAAACACGTCTGCAAGATGCATTGGAGCAACACGACAAAGAGAAGCGCTGGAGTTTGTGAATGGCTCTGTGGCTATTTACTAGGGCAGTGAGGACCCCAAACACCACCACGAGCAGCATTCAAGAGTGCTGGCTGGCAAAAAGAGGTTTCCACTGGTGAAATGCAGAGGGCACGCAACAGCAGAGGAGGTCAAGAGGGTGGAAGGAGAAAGATTTTGCAGCAACTTTCCCTTTCCTAGCAAATCTACTGCCCAAAAAACATAATGCAAACACCCCAAACGTTTTTAAAATATTTTCTCTTCCTTCTCTTAAAGAGAAAGAAATCCAGGCTTTGGTAACAGGCTCTGATCTGACCGTCCTATCCAGTGCAGTCCCACCAGGGCAACACGGAGACAGCGCGTGAAGCGACGGGTCGCCCGCGCCGAGCTTTCTCCGCTTGCTTCTGGCCTCGTCTCATGACGTGCACGGAGCAACGGCAGCAGCACCGCCAGGCTGCTGGCGCCCTGCCACCGGCTGCATTAGAGCCGGTGGAGGTGAGATCATGAGTCTCTCAAAGCCCAGGCAGCAGGAGGGAGAGAGGAGATCTTTCGCTAGCACCAGGTTGCTCCAGTAAAACGTTCGGTATTTCACCTTCTAAATTTGGCTGCTCAGCTCTGTAAATGAGAAAAGGCCTTTCTCGTGGCTTTGTCCCCCCACAGGAGGATACGAACGGACTCGGACTTCAGGAGTCGCCCGTGGACCCGAGGCAGCAGCCCTTGTTCTGTGTCAAAGGTTTCTCAAGTCACATTCCTGGGCTCCCTGCATAGAAAGTTGGCCTTGAGGAGATTTGATTTAGTCTGTCTGCTCGCAAACTAGATATTATAGGGCAAAGCTCTGTAACAGGAAGCCCTGGGGCTTTTCTAGACACACCCCTGATTATTCTGCTTTAGAAGGAGTGTAAACACCAACATCATGTGCAAAAATATGCCCAAAGTAGGATGGGTGGGTGACTCAGTGGGGATAAAAACAGTCCTGCAAAAGGAGCCCGGTTTAGCAGCAGCTTCAATTACCTTGGGGAACTGAGAACAAAATGGTTCACCTCTGTCAGCTCCGACTAACAAGCAGAACAGCTCTGTGGTCAGCTGCTGCAGCGAGAAGAAGCGAAAGCATTGTCTCCGAGACCTGGGCCGCAGCCAAAACTCCAGGCGTGAGGAAAGCTCGCACCTGCCTGGACTGCTGAACTGGAGAGATCAGGACGCCGCTTTGCCCAGCAAGGTGAGAGCAAGAGGCAAGCAGAAGCCCAGCGGGGGTGGCACATCCCAATCGTGTACCCCCTGCCCCCCGTAAGCCCCCATCCCCTCTCCCCCTGCCTCTTCCTGTCCCACAGGTTCCGCAGGAGCACTTACCTTGGATGGAGATGAGTACTTGCAGGAGGCTGGATTTACTGGTCCACCTTTCCGTCCCCTGAAACACGCAGACAAACACATCAAAGGGCCGAAGCAGCACTGTTTTGCTCCGTGCTAATTGCTGGAGGGAGGTCGTGTGGCTTCCAGCAGCAACAAGGCCTGTCTGACTTGGCACGACGTGCTCGTGTCCCTGCTGGGCCAACCCCTCTCTGTCATTTTTGCCAGCCCAGCACCACCGCATCAGGCCAGTTCTGCCTGGAACGGTGTAAACCTACACACCAGACACCACCTCCAACCCCCCGCAGCTGCCCTGTTGATGCCCCTGCTGGTCTGACTGCGGGCTTCTCATTAAGCAAAGGCACCCGAGGACCAAACAGTCCCAAAAGAAGCCCGGCCCTGCCAGCTGCCTGCTCCAGACACCTCAAACCTAAAACCTGAGCCACCGCCACCAGTCACCCGGGACTCGTGGCCTGGTGGGAAGCGGTTTGTTCCAACAGCGGCCTGGCACAACCGCCGCTACCTGCGGCACTTGGAAGAACGTGGCAGAAAGCGCTACCTTGCCAATCCACGTCCCCAGGAGGCTGACGCACACTTTGCCGTTGTCGTAGAGGTTGGGATTCAGCCTCCCGCTGCACTGCGAGAGGTAGCGAAAGAGAGGCGGGACAGCGGGGTAGATGTTGGGGAGCTGGATGTCGAAGAGGAAGAGGCCGTCTTCGTAGGGCGTGCGCGTGGGTCCTTTGATAAGTGCCGAGAAGAGATCCTGCGGAGAGAGGGGATTGAGCCACGCGGCGCTGCGCACAGAGCTTGGCTCAGAGGTGCTGGCACAGCGATTGACTCAGCCCTCGCTGGGGAACTGCACGAGTTCTCCACCACCGCATCTCGGGGCACCTTCCCCCCACAAATTGCACTTCTACCGTGCCCTTATCGTGCCTCTGGGACTGAGGCAGGGCTTGAGAGGGTGGCCAGCAATCCCCGCTGCTTGCGCCATCCCTTCTGGGGCTCAGAGGGACCCGCACCCCCGTGGGCCAAGCACCCGCAGCAGGTTTCCTGCCGTGAGAAAGCCCGGGTTGTTTGCCGCCCCGACTCGGGGAATGCAAAAGCAGTTATTGCCAGTAATTACAGCCGTACTTCGCAGGCTGCACACATTCCTGCACCTCTAATGCAAGGGATTAAGGCTGAGCAGGGAATTCCAAAGACGGCGAGCTGGACTTTGAGCCCAGCTCCAACACCCAGGGACTGCAGAGCCCACACTTGCCATTCGATCCTCGAAGGTTTTCACCATGATGCCGTCCGGCAGCGAGGTGGCCAGGAGAGCCATTTCTTTCCGCACAGTGCTAAAGAACTTCTTTGCTTCTGGGGGCTGGAACTCCATTTTCTTGAAGGCATGGCTGTCTGTGGGGCAAGGAGAAAGGGATTAAAGGCTTGCAACTGCCACAGGCTCCTTCTGAAGGCAAATCTGTCCCTGTATCAAACCTATCATTCAGAAGAGAAGAGATGGGGGGGTAGCAGCGGCAGGAGAAGCTTCAGAAGTATCTCGTTGAAGAAGCCCAGCTCTTGCCAGTGAAGACGAGAAACCCTAGAGCTTTTCAAAAATAACCCAGCTCCTGCATCAGCCCGGGGCAATTTAACTTGCGTTGGTGCAGAGCCAAGAGGCAGCTGGAGACTATTTGATTTTTCCCACCCCGTGCAGCAGCCACAACCTGCGCCTCCTGTTCTTTTGGTCCCACAAAGGGCCCTGTCACTCAGCCGGGACAACGAGGCATCAAAGCGATGACCTCCTGTCTGCAAAACCTGAGCAGAGCTGCCTGGTTTTATTTATACATACCTCCGGAACAGGTTGGCCACGTCCCCTCCTCAGGTCTGGCCGGCTTGCCGAGCACACCTTGGGCTCTGCTGTCACCAGCGTTCCGCACGGCCAGATGCTCTTTTTTTTAATTTTTGGCTGATTAACATGAACAAGGACACTCACCCAACCAAGGACACCCAGCACAAGAACACCAGCTGTTCCTGCTCTGCCTCTAAACCAATCCGCCCCTGCAAAAAAATCCTGCACAAACCCCGCAGCTTTGAGGTGACTGATCCCCACAGCCCTCCAGGGTCAGTTTCTGACGTGGGAAAAAAAGAGAAACCCATTTCTATGGCTTGGGAAGTCCTGTCAGTGCCCAGAGATGCCACCAAAACCCCAGGTTCACGTCCCAGAACAGACTGTGCTACCGAATTTGTCTCAATTCCTCCACCCCAGTTAATAAGCTGTGAGAAAGATCGCGGAGGATACCCAATCCAAGAGCCCTAGAAGCAAATGTTTTGGAGAAGGAGAAACATTGCAGGACAGCAACAAAGGACAGAGCCTCCCACGGCGGCCTGCCCCGACACGCTCACCTGGAGCATACTCCAGCACGGAGAAGACTTCTCCCTTGGCACTGGTGAAGGTGACTCCAGGCTTGCCCCCGCTCTGCTGGCAGAGCACCGGTGTCTCGCTGGGCCACTCCGACCTCACCGGTGTCTGCGCCTCGGCTTTTTCTTCTTTCTTCTCCGTCTCCACCATGGCTTCCATCTTCTCCTCCTCCGCGATAGCCACGTTATCCAAGGTCTTCTTCAGATTTTCCTGCAGCTTTTTAATATCGTCCAAGAACTTCTTCTCCCGAGTGGGTTTTTCCAGCTCCACGGTGGGGGAGGTGGGAGAACCAGTCAGCAGCTGCTCCACAGTCATATTTTTCAGGCTCTCCAGGATCTTGATGGCTTCCTTTAGTTCTCGGAAGCTCTTTGGGGCTCCGTCCTTGCCAGCTTTCTCCGCCGCAAGATCTGCAACCGCCATAGCCACAGCTCCCTGGACTTGTTCCTCTACTTTCTTCACCTCCTCTACCACCGGCTCCTCGGGCTCCAACTCCTCGATTTTTGGGTGGTCGTCTTCCATGAGGCCATTGTCTGTCTCCCAGCTGTCGCTTTCATCCTCCCACTCCGAGGACGCCCCGCTGGTGCTGCCATCAACAGAGTCATAGTCCGACTCCTCGATCTCCGACTCGATGTTGTATAAGTGCTAAAAGGAGAGCACAGTTAGAGAAGACACCCGAGCGCCTCGGCTGAAGCACACGCAGAGTCTGAATTGTTCCTAAACGCAGGAAAATCAGTTCTCACCATGGAAAGGGAGCTGCTGAACAGAATTTGTCTGGCTGTTTCAACCTCTTCCACCTATACGGGGTGGATCGGGTTTGATCCCAACAGCGTGCTCACGGATAACCCGCACACACCGTGAATCAGCATCGCCCCATCCTCCACTTCTCAAAGTAGGGCACTGGGGGAAAACTAGGGCAGGTGTAGATAGGATGCAGCCAGCTCGGAGGATGGGATACAGCCGACCAAGGAGAGCACGCCAGGGCCAGGGAGCTACCCAAACGCCCCAGGGTTTCTGAACGCAGAGCTAGTTCAGAAGGCACGGGGAATTATGTGCGGAGCCCGTGTTTCTAAGGCCTGCCTCTGGACCAGAAACCCTGTTGGCACAGAACCCTGATTTTGGCTGCCTCGACGCTGTCCTTCCACAGAGACAATGCTGGAAGCAGGAAAACATTCACAAACCAGATTTCTTCTCCTGTGGCACACACTTCTTGCCACCAGAGCTCTGCTGTGTTGCTTTAGCCATTGTATGTCCCTTCTGCTTAAAATTCAGCTGGGACAATGAAGCCCGAACAGCTGCTGAATAAGCCCTTACATAAAATGTTCTCCTCCCTTTCACAGCTGAAAGCTGAGCCCATCCCCGCTCCGTCTACCCCCATCTCTTGTAATTGTGCTTTTGCACATGCTGCGTCCCTCACGAGGCCCCCTTGCAGACAGCTCCAGCTCCGAGTTCCATCACAGAGGCAAGGGAGCAGGAACAATTTTGCTCCTGACACTTGAATGATGGCCCCACATCCTCTCACTCCTGCAAGATGTGAGCCTAGAGGCTAAAGATACGAGCCTAGAGGCTAAAGATACGAGCCTAGAGGCTACAGCACGTGGACGCTCGGTCCTTTTGTCAAAGCCCCGAGCTGAACAAGCGCTGCCCAGCCAGGCCCGTGCCACCCAGAGACAGGCAGCTAGCAGGGGTCAGCCGGGTTCGACGCGAGGGACCGCAGGCAGGAAAAGCCATCACAACTCGCTGCCCTCAAAGCTCATCCAAACCTGAGCTGGAAAAGTTAATTAGCCAGTTATGCCATCCTTATTTTTAGAGCTGAGAAAAAGCGCCCAGCCAGCTCGTTTCTGAGCACACGGATTGATAAATCACCGCTTCACCAGCTGATAATTCACGCTGCTGACATTTCCCCGGCTCCCGCAATTACGCAGACGAGCAGAATGGAAGGGACTGGCGTGACACAGCAGGAGCTGCGGCACGGCCCGAGCTCCGCAGCGTGAGAGCCGCCCTTTGTGGGGCACGCATCAGACCTCCGATTGTGCCCGTGATCCGAGCACATGTGACAACAGGGGGAAGGGAGACAGCAGCCTGCTTTGTGGCGCTGCAGCCCACTGCCATAGTGCGGGCATTGACTATTCTGCTGTAATTAATGCAGAGCTGCTCGCTTTAAAAAGAGATCTTGATCAAGCCAATGCATCCCTGTAGCAGAGGGAAGGGCGCTCGCTGCCACGCTGATGGAGATGGGAGCTTACGGAAGCAGGGCTGCTCTTATCTTCAGGGTGTCTGCGCTAATGTGAAGCAACAAGGAGGAGAGCCATGGGATGGAACTGTACGTGGTCGTGAATACGATTACAAGGCAGTGCAAAAACCTTAAAATAGAACAATGCAGAAGACGAATGCACGGGGTTAAGTGGATTAGCAGCGTGGTTCTATCTCTGTTTTAAAGTTTGCACTCAACTCCTTCCCCTCCCTACCTTGGGAGGAGATTTGGGTCCGATTCCTAGGTTAGCCAAGGTCACAACTTGTGGCTCTCCTCCAGCTTCTGGGGGAGCTTCTTAAACCAAACAAAACCCTACAGTGCCATTTCACAAGCGAGACAGAAGCAGCAATAGCTCTTCAGCAGTTGGGCAACACGGTTAACCTGGGCTCAAGTCAAAACTGGCGATCGCTTCGCTCTGCAACCCCCGTCTGCAAAGCAGCAGGTGCTGCAGGAGGGCTGTGGTCAGAGCTGCGAGCACGCAGCCTGTAGGGAACCCGCAGTCTGCCCGAACTTCCCTGGCAGCATGAGGCTCTGTATTGAGAAGCAGCGGTGACCAATTAGCTGCTCAGTCCTCCTAAAAAACGGAAACAATTTTTGCGCACTAACAGAGGTGTGAAGCCACCCTTTCATATGGGAAGGCAGCAATAAATAGAGCAAGATTCCCTTTCAGAGCGCATCTCTTTGCAGCTGGCATTTAAGACTTGTCACTCAGCTAAGAATTAGAGATCACAAGCTAGGAACGGGACCTCACCTGAGGCAGAATGATAGTCTTGGAGTTGTCAGCCCACACCACTTCCACCTTGCTGCTGACATCCACGCGAGCCACCTGTCCGACTGAAGGCTGTGGAAACAAGAGCAGTTCGTCAGTCTCTTTTCTTTCCCAGGCCGTTCGGTGCAGAGCAGGAAGCTCTGGAGAAACAGCTGTGCCCCACGCTGGAGACCTCCAAACCTGCACCCTCCTAAAAAATGCTTGCAGCTTAGCCAGAGAGCTGGCTGCAGCAGAAGGGATGGGAATCCTGAGGTCCCATGGAGAAGGGGAGAAGAATCCTACATGTAGAGTTTCCATGAGAAACCCCATAACACCACCACGGCGATGTGGAAAACTCCTCCCCATGGTAGAGGACCCCATAGGGCTGGTCTGGCAGCAGAATTCCTGAATTTTCCACCAGGATCAGAGCTGTGGAAGGGCTGCGGCCTTCCCAAGGGGCAGCACCAGGGGGTTCTGCCAGGATGGGACCCGACAGTGCCCTGGAGCAGGCTGCCCTCTAGTGCCACCCAGCAGGGCTCACGGCGGCTTTCCCCGGGTGCAGGAACAGACCTGCCGCACCGCTGGCACACAGGGCGCATGTTAAGTGGCATCTCGCTCTGGAAGGTTATCTGGGTCAGCTGAGCAAGCACGGATATGTTTCACGCTGCTGAAACCAGAACCGCAAGAGGAGCCATCCTACACCCTTTAACCCTTTTTTAGGGCAAACAACGTCTCAACAGCTGGAGGTCTTCCAGGCAAAAGAAGGAAACCTCTTTCCTAGCAAACAGCGTATTCGTAGAATCACTGAGGTTGGAAAAGACCTCTAAGATCATCAAGTCCAACTGTTATTTTCTATAAAATAAATTGCTTCCCCTTCCTTCCCAGGAGATCAATCAACTCAACGATCAAAATTAACACGTACGTGATAAAACAGACAAAAACCAGAACCCCAGTCTCCGGTGGCCAAATTAAATTGGTTGCATGACAAATGCACCTTCACTCTTGGCTCAGGAATCCACACAATATTCTCACGTTAGAGGTTACTCAAATCCTAAGCAATCCTTAAGCCTGATTAGAAACCATCAGGCAAAGGTTTGATTCTTGTCTCAACATGTGTTCTGGCTTTGTTACAGTCTCTGTCACCACAGTCAAAGGATTTCAAGGTTACATCTCCACCAGACGTGGAGATGTGATATGCTACTCATGACAGCAGAGGATACTACAATATAAAACTAGCAAGCTAGGGAGTTTAGGATGCCCAGGATGTGGGCATGTGGGGTCCAAGGCCGTAGCACTCCCACTGACTCTTTCGAGCGTCCCCAGACTAACACCTGGTGACAACACAGTCACGTAACTGTGCTGAGAACCCACCTCATCTTCCTTAGCTGTGGCTCCGTCCGAGTTGCCGATGCGAATCACAATGTCAGTAGTGCGGAAGCGGAAGTCTGGGTGGTCAGCGATGTCGTACACACTCACGTCCTCCTCCTCCCCGATCAGCTGCGGCGGAGACAGAAGGCAAACAGGTGAGCCCCAGGATGCTGCACCGATCCTCCCAGCACACCTAAACACCCAGGGTACTCCTCATCTCGTCCATTTTTGGTTCTCTAACAGAAGGCAGCAAGGAACTGCTGCGCTTTGTTAGACTCCTCATCTCATTCTGTAGCGCACCAAGGAACAATAATGAAAGGAAACTGATGGCCTCCCTCTCATCTCTCAGGTTCCCTCACCTTTATTTCAGGTTCCATGCCACTGAGATGACAAGACATGCAAGAATGTTTCATTTCCTTCTGAACGCCCAGAGTTCTCAAAGCAGCTCACTGGGGCCCAAAGGATCGCATTTACTTTAAAAACAATCAAAGGCTACTGGAAATGTCTGACCAAGAGCTTACCAATTGACGGGAAACATCTTTCCTTTTATTTCCCTTGAAGAAGTGCTAGGAGCTCGCAAATAATGAGAAGTAAAGCCGAACACAGCCCCAGACAAGACTGATGTTCTGTTTCTAGGCATACAGGGTGCTGCTCAGTTACAACAACGCAGCCCCCGTCCCAGGGCAGAAGGCCCTGGACTGGATTTGAGAGGGGAGACTCAAGCCACACGTCCTCCACTAGACTGTTGTCCACAAGTCTGTGAAATCGTGTTCCTATAAGCTCCCCAAAAAGCAGGAGAACAGCCATACATCGATTCTCTAACAACTAGTAGAGACACATGGGGAAAAATTCTTACAGTGAACGCAAGAAACCAACTGCCCGTGACTACAAACATTTCCATCCACACCACAGCCTGGTATCGATCATGGGATGAGAACTCTTTGCTTGTTCTTTGCTGTCTTGCAGACATCTAACAAATATGCAGTGTCACCACTTCTGGCTGAAGTCTCCCAGGCCCACGAGCACATGACTGTTCCCATCCTCAAGGACAAACTCCACCGCAGAGCTGACTCCCAGGTTTATCTGCGTGAACCTCGTGCTGTTTTGTGGCTGCTCTCTCTTAGCCGGCCTCAGCAGGCACCGGCTGCTGCACTCACCTCCACGTCGTCCCCGCTGGATTTCAGCTTGAACCACTTCACCACACAGGTACGGCCGATATGGTCACCAGACTGCACGACGCCGTACACGCCGGGGTCCTGGGAGCTCTGAGCTTTTGGTCACAAAGGTAGGGGAAAAAACAGACAAGTTAGGTGAAGGAGCACAGCCTTCACACACGCCCGAGGCTGTCAGCTCTCAGGCTTCTAGCTGAAACCTTCTGTTTGTGAATGGCACGGGGAAAAACACTTCTTCCTACACGGTCGAAACTGCGCTCAGCTAAGGAGCTGCATTTTAACAGGGCTCGGAGTGATGGTAAAGCAAGATGATGTCGCATCGGACAGGGTGAACACATTCACTTCAGACCCCTTCTGAGCTCTGTTATAGACAAAACAACAAAATGAGCCATCCCCTTAGTGCTCTGCCCTCCAAACCACTTCCACGACGACAGCGTGTCTGCGTTCCTGGACAGGACAGCCCAGAGCTCCCTGGCAGCAGCCCCGGCTGCCAAGCTCATCTGAAACTGCGCCACCCACAACAGTTTTGCTGTTCTGGAAAAACGCACAGGACAGCAAACACGGAAAGCAGGCAGGAGGAAGGCATACGTGTGCATATGTCCGCACTGTGTATCCTACAGAAAAAAGCTGGGCCTGGGCTGTTATCTGGAGACCTTTCAGATTGATGTGGCTGACAAGATCCACCTCTCAGCACGCTTAGCAGGGACACAGAGAACTGCAGGTAGCCCAGACTCTGCTGGAGGGTATGCGTGACACGGGAATGCAGATCCCAAACTGGGACAGGACTGCAGCTGATGGGTATCTTCGGTTTCCACAAAACTGGTTTAACCCACGAGACTGGCCAGACTATTGCTCATTAAAAATGGGCACGCTAAACCTTTATTTATTTATTTATTTTTTTGACAACCAGCTTTCCACCTTCCCAACCTCTGAGAATATCTTCTGCTCCCCACTGCTGAGGGCTGACTACAGAAGCTGGCTGGGAGCCACACGGTGTGCCATCAACACCTCCTAGTCTACAGCTGTAAATCTCCCGGTCATCTTGAACTTGTACTGCAGCCCTCGCTAGCATCTCCAGTCGGTTTAGTGAAGAAAAGGAAGGCAAACAGATGTTGCCTCTGGGTTGCCGAAAGACTAAGGAAAAGAAAGGGTCACGACAGGCAGGTCCTTCAAAGAAAGCAGCAGGAGATGAGTTTTTGTCCCTCCCTTCACTCTGGGACACAGCTCAGAGCCATTTGCACTCTCAAGGAGAAGGCAGGCCTGCCCTACAGAAACACTGAGAACCCTGGTTTTGTTCCTTGGTGTTTATTCCTTTCACACCCTGCCTGTCACAGTTCAACCTTGGTGTTTAAATAATGGTTCTCTGCTGACATTCGGGTAAAGTCACCTGAGTTGCTTCATCCCCTGTAAGGCTCTTGTGCCTACCTCACACGAGTACTGCTAACAGCTACTGTAAAAAGGGCTAAAACGTACATTAGAAGATCCAGACTGAGAAACACTTTGTAATTAAGAGCATGTTTGCTCCCCGAGAGCATGTCTTTGACGCTCAATACCTCTTTTGTCCACCACAAAATCCCCAGGGCAGAACTCATTGTTGTCCAGATGATGGACGGGAATCAGCTCGTTGGAGCGAATGTTCGTCTCCACGGTGCCATCCTGCCACATCACGTCAGCCGAAGTCATCGTGGTCACCACTTCCACAGCAACCCTGGGAACACAAAGCCGAGCAGTTACCACGGGGAACGAGCATGAAACCCACCAGAACTCGATGCTGCCGACATCAGGAGTCAAGAGGGATCTCGGCACTTCGCAGCACCACGAGGACAAGTCACCGGGCTGGGAAGGAAGCCTGGTCCCAGGGGAAAGAGCTGCCCAGCAGGCTTGGTTCTGACAGGTTCTCAATCACCGCACGTTACACTGCAGATGTTACAACACAGACACGTCTGTATTGCATGAGGATTTACTTTCCAGGGAGCTGAGCTTATTTTATTGCTGGTGGAATAAATTAACGTGACTACTAGCGCCCACTTCCCACAGCCGGTTGAGGTAAGACAGTAGATGGAAATACTTGGAAACTGAACATCTCCTCCACTGAAACACCTCCTAGTGGCCTGGCAGCTTGGAGGAGCCTAGGACTGGAAAAAGAGAGCAGCATCTATCTCAGCCCTTCCAGAAAGGAAAAGAGGCTGAAAACACTGAACGTGGGTAAAGCAAAGGGACATTTTGTTCATGAGAGAACTCTCCCTCCTGCATGTTCAAACATATCCATGTATTTGTCTGCAGGGCCACACCAAATCCCAAGCACACAACGGGACTGCTCTGCGAAGCGTGACAGTCGGAATTTATTCCATGCTGTAGGAGACATGAACGTGCTGGAGGGTTCTTTAGAAGAGCCCGTCCAGATAGCCTGCAGCTCCATTCTGCCTGGCTCCACGCAACTTCTCTTTTCAGTCCCATGCTGATCTTAAATACAGCCTTCATTTGGCTGCCCAGGCCTTGCAGACACAACACGAGTGCTGCAGTGGTGTCGGTTTCAAGTCAAGCCATAAAGCAGATACAATAGGCTGTTTTCACCCACCCCTGTTTTTACCAATGTCAGCAGTGAAACGTTCCGAAGTGGAAATAATCCGAAATTTCTGGCAGGGCCAGCACCTGACAGCAGAGCTTATCAGGGAAGGAAGTCTGTAGGAGGTCAAGTGTGGTGGGTGACACGCCAAGGGAGGATTCCTTGTCTTGCAGGGGATGCTCAGCTGAGGATGGGAGAGGGGAAAGGCCAGGGGACACGGTACGGTGCTGTCTGCAGAGCTGTTTGTGCTGCTTCACAACTCATTTTTCACGATCCATCGCTCCTGGGCACTAGTAAAAAACAGCATGCCTCCTCATTAAGAGATACCCAGAGGTGTGCAGGCTGGCCGGGGAGCTGCATCAAGTCACTAAACGATGGAAAAGCCACGTGCTGAGCTGGCACTCCGCAGCCGGAGATGCCCACGAGCTGACACACCAAACCTGGTGAGCAACTGCAGCAAGCTCATCGGCTTTGTGTTTCTCAGCAGCACTCCTGGTGGCCTTACCACCTTCATCGGAATATTCAAGCAGCAAAGACCACTCGTACCGAGCTTCACTCAGAGGGCGGTGAGGCACTGGACACGCTGCCCCGAGGAGCTGTGGCTGCCCCATCCCTGGAGGTGCCCAAGGCCAGGCTGGATGGGGCTGGGAGCGACCTGGGCTGGTGGGAGGTGTCCTTGCCCATGGCAGGGGGTTGGAATGAGAGGAACTTCAAGGTCCCTTCCAACCCAACCTGTTCTATGATTCTACGAATACTGCTCTGCTGAGGTCCGTGACCTTCAAACACAGCTTCTCCAAAACCTGCAAGGAGCAAAGAAACAGCTCTCCTTGTATACAGGCAAAGCTAAAATACTCAAAGTGAGAATGAAATTCAAGGCGTTTTCAAACTACTGGATCTCTTAAATCCTGGTAATGTCACTTTTCTGGGAGGATTCTCACAAACCTGCGTTACTTTATTCCTGATGCAGAGTTTTTATACGATTAAGTAGCCCAGGGAAGCCAGCAAGGTAGGCTAGCCAGCTGCCCGTGCTTTCCCTAAATGCAGTTTAAGCATTCTCAAGTTCAGAAAAAGGGAGAAAATGCTGAGATAGTTATTTGTAGAAACGGGCAGACACATGAAATCCACCAAGCTACTGAAATCAATTCTTCTGAGGCTCTCAAGGAGTGCATTTCGATCATTTAAAAAGCAATTAGAGGCATATTGCTAGCAAAGGTTGCAGATACCGCTACAGAGCGGGGTAAGGATAACGCAGAGAGCACTGCAGTACGAACCCCTGCCAGCACAGACCTCCCTGAGCTCTGCAGGCAGCCCTCTATGAAGACCAGCTGTCCGTGCACACTGTCGTGGGCTGTCCTCAGCCTCTCTGCAGAAGCTGCCAGCGAGGTGGCCAATTAGTGTCACGTTTAAGCTGTGCGATCTTTATTCGCCTCCTCCCCTGCATGCTGTGCCCAGCACAGCACAGATACTCCGGCGATGCCCCGAGGCACAGCAGAAATAGAGTAGCATCGGTGTCAAATCACGTGGCCCCGGTTTCATCACGAGCTGGACGGAGACCAAGCTGATTTCACACAGGTCACTGCTCAGTTATCGCAGGACGATCACTGCTGGTGACTCCCGAGCAGTGTCCTAACACGAGGCACACCACCAGCCTCCACCCAAGCTGAGGAGGTGGTTAACATCTGAGAGCTTTGATAAAGGAGATTGTGGCTCATATACCCCAGTTTGGAAACCCAACTCACCTGTCTCCCGGCTTAAACTCTCTTGAAATCTTGGTCTTCTTCTTCTTGTGCTTCCGCTTCAGGTTTTTGATGGAAAGGGGGATGCTCTTCTTGCGGCCGGTGCCGCTGCCGCTCTGGGAGGAGGCGGTAGAGCTGGCAGAAGAGGTGACAGAGCTCGTGTCATCGGTGTCATCGGCTGCCTCGTCGTCAGCATCTTGCTCCATGGACTGAAGCCGGTAGTCAGACGATGCCTCATCTTTCAGCAGGTAGGGAGGCTGCTGCTGCCGCGCTGCTCCCCCTTTCTCTTTCCCCGCTTCTTCAGGCTGCTCCTCCTTTCTCTCCCCTGCACTCGGTGCGCTGTTGGAAGAGTCGTCCAGCTCACACTTTGACCCAGGCTTCGTGTCTTCTGCTTTCTGGTCAGCGGCTGTAGCAGACTCTTTGTCAGGGGCTTCAGCGGCACCCTGAGACTCTGGGGAGCACGACATGATCTTCACTATCTGCTTCTTCAGCAGCCTCCTCACCTACAGAGAGCAGACCTGGGTCAGACAACACGCTTGTACACTCCGCAAACTACCTAGGAATAGGAATACAGACGAAGCCAGCACCCCGTGGGCCTCCCCACATTTCTCTACACCCAAACATTCCGCAAAGCAGCCAGTCACGCTGGCGACAGCACGCTGCAGCCATCTCAGCACCGCTCGGCTCAGGAGCAAATACCAGCATGAGACTCGTCCGTAGGACGGCAGTTTGGCTCTTTCAGGCTATTTTAAGCGAGCTCTGAACTTTTTGTGATGGAAGGTCACAACGGGCTGCAGCAGTTAATCCATGTAACAGACGCAGCTGTGCGGAGGTCACCGTCCAGGCTGCCGATATCCTGTTATTGTAGGCACACCGCCGCTCTACAGCCAGGGTGCAGAAATCGTAGCCAGACTCATCTGGCCTAGGAAGGGAAGGCTTCTCTGTACCACCGTAGCAAGGATTTAACCCAACGGTTCGGCTTCATTAGCAATCTGGGGTCACGTTAATGAAAACACGCGCCCAAGTCCCGGCTGTCAGAGCACAGCTTCGCCCCTGCAAGGTGACACCTCTGTGCTCAGTGTCCTGGCCGTGTTCTCTGGGGGCATTAGCTGCGTGCCTCGCCTGGCGCAGTGGAATTGCTGCACAAGGTGACTTGGTTGCTGGCAACAACAAGCCATTACTCTTTACAACAAGCGCTCCAGGAGCGGCGTTTCGGACCACGTGACTGCCAGGAAGATTTCTGCTTTAAAAGCCGCAGCGATCAGAAATGATTTGAGAAGTCGCATCTCCCTCCCTCCACCCCTCAGCTCACCTTTTTGGCAACCGATCCTTCACCCAGGACGCAGTTCCTCTCTGGGCATTCACAGGTGATTTTTGCAGGCTCCACTTTGTCTGGGAACACATAGAGGCACCTCTCCCCGAGCTGCCTTTGGGCATGGTCAAAGCACCCCAGACGCTTTACCCTGGTAGGACGGGAGGAGAGCCGTGAGCAAAGCGTAAGAGCAGTAACAGAACCTAGCTGTGACCATACCCTCATGCCACCGAGGCTTCTTCTGGGGTGCCAGAAGCTAAAACCGCACCAAATCCTTCCCAGGCACACGATTATAAAGGGAAAAATCTCACTAGGGATAGGGTGGGGATACAAAGGCTTTGGGTGGGACACCAGTCGCTCCTCTCCCTCTAGTTCCCCTTCCCAGCAACAGCTGCCAAGAGACATTTGTAGTTGGCATTGTTTTTTTTTTTGCTGTCGTTGGAGAGCTCCCCTCCTCCAGCCTCCCTCGGAGCTCCAGACAGGACTGTGCTGCATTGTGCTATTACTCATCTGACTTTTCTGTCTGAATTTTTGTCCAGCTCATCTTCACAGCCGCAGCCTGCAGAGGGCACCAGATGCTCCTTCAGCAACTGCTCGTGGCCAGAGCAGGACCCTTTATTGCCTGCTGCACACGCATTTAAAAGGTGAAGCCTGCTTCAGGCACAAATGGAAGGCCAGGGGAAGGAGTGAGCAGTTGCTAGACGCCAAGTTCCTCTATGCACTTGTTGGCTGGAAAGCACTTGGAGAGAACAGCAGGATGCCAGCCCTTGGAGTGGTAACTCAAGGACCTGCTCAACTCACTTGGAAGCTATTCCTTCACTTTTTTGAACCTCCGGAATACAGGCGTATAACAAGGCAGAACAGAACTGCAAACAGCAGCTTTGTGTATGATCAGCTGCAGGCACGTTGCCCCTGGTTTGTGCAGAGAAGAGGTTTTCAACTGCCCTCACCTGGACAGGTTCTCCTGGCTGATCACAGAGGGGGGAGGGCTCACACTGTCAGTACCTCCAGGACAAAAGCTTTTAGTGATCCAAGTGACTTTTAGTTCCACCACCTGCACCTGCAATGTAAAGAGACAAAGACATTTAATTTTTCAGAGGCTTTCCTACACCACTGTCTAGGATCTGAAAGCTTCAGCACAAGAAAGCAGCAAACCTGCTTTTGCCATTTGAAATGGCAAAGTGCATTTCAGTGCGTCCAGAACCACTGCAGCACTCCCATGGCATGGCTCTGGGCAACACCGAGAGCTCCCACAGTTTTTAAACTTCAAGCAAGACATCTGGCTTTGGAAGGAAGCTGTGGTACATACAAATCAGCAGCCCAATGTCACGGAGACATGCTAATGGACTTGGAGCTGCTCCCTCTTTCAGCAAGGAGTCAGCAACGTTTCTCCCTTTTTGGACAGCGTGCAACATTCAGTTTCAACAGAAGAGGTGCTTCCACTCCCCTAACCATCAGCCACACAGGCCTTTAAGTGTACTGGCACGGGATCATCTCACGGGGTGCCAGCAGGGACCCTCGGGAGGAAAAGCCAAACCCTGCTCAGAAGTCCCGTCAGTCCCCAGCAAGAAATTTGTCGCTGCAGAACGGAGCCCCAGTGCTTTTGCTCTGGGAAGGTTACCATGGCAAGCTGACTCTGCTCCAAAACGGCAGCCGGGGACCCACTCTGTGCAGAAAGTGGCCGTGTGTCAGCTCGGCAGTCCTTACCTCTTCCACCACCACTCTGAACTTGCTTTTTGTGCTCAGAACGGGCTTCACACCCGAGAGCCACTGCACACTGGAAAAGACTTTCGAAGGCCCGATGAGGACTTGCCCGGGATAAAAGCCGTATGAATCATCAAAGAAAAGACCCTGTAGGGGAAAGGGAGGAAAAAAAAAAAAACAACGTAAAGGGTTTGAGTTTTAAGATTCCAACATTTCTCTTCCCTCATCCGTGATCAGTAAGATTAATTAGAGAGGAAAAACTCTCGCTTGCAAGTTGCCCATCTCTTAAAGTTCATTCTCCTCCCGAAATCAACCTAGCAGTTTCTATAGCAACCTACTCTATCACACATTCATACGGGATTATGACTCAGTGTGGGAGAAGCAAAGGTACTTGCAGGAAACAAGAGATATGGATTCCACACAAGCGTTCTCGGTAACAAGGCAGCCGAGGTGGGCTCAGTCCTGCGGAGGGACACCCCGTCTTTGCCACGCTCCAGTTTGAGCACCTGCAGCTTTCAGGCAGCCCGAAGGATCCTGCCTTCACTCCTCTGTTTGTCAAATTAAGTTTGTGAGTATTCCTTCTGTCTTAGGTGGATTAGTTAATGTGACAGCCCTTTGAAAACAGAACAGGACTGTAAACAAAACAATTACTTCCCTGGAACTCTTTTCCGCTGATGTTTAGAGTGATTTGAAGAGCCAAAGATTCAGAACGTGGGGGCGGACGGAGCAGTTTAGAGTACAGAGAATACAGAGTGCAAAAATGTATGGAGTCTTGTAATTTGTCAGAAAGGATAAGAGCAGTGCGACAAGATCTAAATCAGGCGTGTTTCCAACACAGCAATTCTGAGCACAGGATCGAGTAGCACCGGAGACAACTCATGTTTCAGATCAAACTGCATGCCTCTAGAAGACTACATGCACTTTAAAGGCAACCTGACTCCAAAAAAAGATCTCAAAACCCGGTACCTAAAAGCTGGATGCTGCTACAACATCAAATTAACAAGCACAAAGCAGCCCAAAGCAGCAGTGACTAAAATACTGGAGAACGTCTAGCGTCAGACCGCACCTCTTCTGTACAGGACAAGAAACCACGGCAGCACATCCTATTAAAATAACATTCCATTTACTCTTCAAGAAACAGGCAAACAGAAATGAAGTTTGAGATCTTTGTTTTGGAGGCAGGGAAGGATAAGGGCTGACTGTACTGTTAGTTTTAAAGAATTATGTCATTTTCTCAGTCAACTCCCAGCAAAGCTTCTGGGAATCCAGTGAGGCCCTGCTGATGCTATTTGGGAGGACAAGCAAGCTATTGTCTGCCTTTGAAGGTAAGGAAATCCAGATTCCATCATCGCGCAGGGAACCCCAGCTTTCAGCTGCCAGGCTAGCAAAACCTTCCCCATCACCTGATTTGGAAAATGCCAGTATGATGGCAGGACTCCATTCAGGGAATGCAATGGACAACAATGGCAACAGTGTTTTACACAATCTAGAACACCTTTTAAACGAGACTCCCTTTTCCAGAAGAAAGCATTCAATTTGAAAGTATCAAATGGAGCCTTTCAAGCACGTACAGATATAAGGAGCAGACAGGGAACTGCCTTGACACCAGCCATCTGACTGCGTGTTATGCAAGTTGTTTGCAAAGAATGCAGCAGGATATGCACTAATTGCAATACCTCCTCAAAACCTGCTCATTAACATTACCTTTAAGCTACATCCTGTTACATTTATTTCCAGAGAACATCTAGTTAAGTGTTTTTCAGCTGCGATGCATCATTTAATTTTTAACGTTAATGAACGACTACAGTTTTGCCTTCCGCCCTCCCTCCTACGCAAAAAGCTGATTAGAAGGACTCTCAGGAGAACCAGCAGCTCACCGAGTCACTGACGTGAGGACAAACGTCATACAGCTTGGCTCCATCCTCTGTACTCATAGAACACCTGGAAAACAGAAGAGACACGGCCACACTTCCAGAGCCATCCACCTCAAAAGCAAACAGCACCAAATTAACAGCTGCTGCCTGAACAGCTCTGTCCATATGCCCAGCAGCATGTTGCTCAGCCTTTATGGTCCAGAGCAGAGCTGGCTATGGACAAGCTATAAAAAACACTGCCTGGTGTTAAAGGCTCCATTCAGCAAGTTAAAAAAATAAATTAAGTAATACGCAGGGCACTGGACGAGATTTGTCTGCTGCTAACGTCCCGTTTGTTATTCACACTGCCACTGGAAACTAAAGGCAATTTGGGTATGCTTGCTTCAGTAATAGCTCCATTTCCAGAGTAAGTTCTGGTGGGATTTCAAATGATTCATTAGGAAGAGATTCTGAAAACAGTTACCTCATTTGACACAGCTACGCATGAGCTGCTAACAGAAACCAAGCAAGGTTTTAAATTCCACCAGTAACTGCAGACAGTACAGAGAGAGGAGTGCTGCTATTTCTCGCTCCCAGTTTAACATGTGTTTAAGAGCCTTCCAGTCTGGATTAACCAAAAGCTAAAAATCAAAAACATCACAGAAGCATCCACCAATAATGTTACAGCTCTTGCGCTGCTCACTTCTCTGAGAAAGATTCAGAGCTGGCTGCAAGCTTTTTAAAATTCATTTATATATTTAAGATTGTCATCATTCAATTTACAGGACAGATGGGTTGTTTCCCAGCTGCATGACCCGTGTACCTTTTGCAACCCCCCATCTGATTCCCTTGCATCAATAACAAAGTTTTTTGGACAAGACAGGCCTCAGTAACAGTGAACTTAATGAGTTCAGAAGGTTTTTGTTTACAAGTAACTGTCTGACGTGCACAAGAAACCAAATTCAAATCATTTTACTAGCTCTGCAGAACCATAAATTAAGGTAATGAGGTATTTGTTCCAATGTTCCTGGTTCAATCTCCCTCTAGAGTTACGACTTCCGATTACTTCTTCATTAAAAAACAACATTCCTAATGCTGTTGCAAATAACAGTGAAGTTAAAGCAATGCTGACCTTAACAGCTCAAGTTCCATCCTGAGCTGTATTTTCATCTTTAATAAAAAGCACTAGCCTGCAATTTTCCACATTTTTGCAGATGTTTAAAGGTAAGAAGCTTCCCTCCCCGTATCTCAGTGAAGGCATGCTCTCCTGCTGTGAAAAGGTTTGGAATACGTGATCTGTCTCAACCAGCTATTTTTCCAGGGTAGAAGAGCAGTAAGATTAACATAATTTAGTTCTGGAGAACTGATCTGCTGGCACTGAAAAAATGACACCTTTTCCAGAGGGTGATCAGTGAACCTTGATGACTGCAGAGAAAGACGTATTCTTACTCTGCATCTAAAGATATAGCAAGCAGATAAATTAACAGTACATGAACAGGAAGCCCAGCCTGTTTCTAGTTCTTCTAAAATAGATCAGGATCGTGAAACCTAAGGGGGAGAGAATTCTACAGGAAGAAGTACCTGGCTCCATTGGAAAGCTTGAGGATGACCTGGTTCTTCAAATCATAGACCTTGCCCAGCCAGCAGTCATAGGCTATGTAGTCACCATACATGAAGGGCTACAAAGAAAACAGAAATCAAACCTTATAAACATCAGCCCTTTGAGCCATCAAGGAAATTCTCACACAACACAGACTGGATAGCAATCCCAAAGGGCAGCAACTGCAGGCCTCGCTGTAAGCTAGAATTAAGATACATTGAGGAGTTTGCTCGACAGTCAGAACACAGCCTGGATTCTCCATTTAAAAAGCTCTGACTCTGTGGGATTTTTCCTCAGATCTTAAACTTGCTATGTCATGTCCCATTCTGTTCAAAAGCTACTCTGCAAAGCAGGGTCATACTCACACCTGCCATCAGCTAATTTAAACAAATAATTGTTATTTATTTTCATCACTGAGCCTAATATTCCACCCCAGGCAGAGAAGCCTGTATCCCCCTGCCTTTCCACAGGACATCTCTTGAGAAGGGTTCTGACACTCCTGCTGTTTACTCCCAAATCATTTTTTTCCTCAGAGGAAGCAAAATGATAAAAACCCACATCATTTGACATCTGAAAATCCCCCCACCCACTCAAGTGGGAGAACCAGGTACGTTGCAGTTTCAGCTTGACTCCTCTTAGCATTTTTATAGCCTGTTTAACCAGTAATGATATTGCAGCTCGAAAGCACCGTGCCAGTACAATGGGGCCGCCCCAATCAAGCGCCAATCTCAGCACAGAAATTCTCACCCAATTTAATCACAACCCAGCCCTCCAAGCCAATTTGATCTCAGCGATGTGATCAGAAACACAGAACAGATGGGGAGAAGAGGAGCTACCGCATCTTCTTGCAAGGAGGATGTTTTCAGTACGCTTAAAATAAAACCAAGCTGCAGATGCATCTTGCACAATATGGCTGCTTCCCTTGCATGCACTGCTTAGAACACAGCAGCACCCCTCTGAACAACAGAGCTCTGGCTCCAACGTTTATTTTGGCTGCATTCTCACCCAGATATGTTGCAGGTCTTTGCTGTTGACAGGATAGAGGATGCAGTTGGTTCCTACCAGCTTCACGGCACACTCTATGTTGACATCAATCACAGTCCCACACTGGCTGTCCTGAAATCACAAAAGAAAAAAAGGGGTTATAACCTAGAAAAGGCCCTACATACACACATACATGCTCTGTGCACAGACAGGAGGTGCAGAAACAAGTCTCAGGAGTAAGCCCTCCTCTCAGCACTCAGATCCTTCCTCTGATGGGGGATTTCATGTGATCTTAAAACTGAGACTGAATCTCGAGGCTGACGTCGCTATTAAAGACCTTTGGGCGTTTTCTGCCCAGTTGAAATTTGCAATTGCTGCCAATGAAACAGCCCAGATACTCTGGTATCTGGTCAAATAATACAACACTGTCAGGTGATTAGAATTTATTTGCTTTCAAATCTGCCTGGCTGTTTAGTCTACACAAGCGAGCAAATCTTTGCAATTCCATAGGACCATCGTGCAGATACTGCCCTGAACCAACAAAGGCAGGGTAGATCTACCCCAGAACACAAGAATTCTTTAAAGCAATCTGTGACATCTCATGTAAAGCTCGATTTTGGAGGACTTTACAAATGGCCTTCACTTGCTGCCATGCAAAAAAAAAATCTGGCACCTTTCGGATTTCAAGGTTTCGAGCCAGATAATTTACAGTTGGTCCAATTATGAGATGGCTGTCATTATCTCCATCACTTCGCTAAAAAAGAAAAAAAAAAAAAGTTGTATTTATTTTTTTCTGTCCCCAAGAAAAATACCGCATGCTGTCAAGAGCCTTCTGGGGCTTGCTTGGCAGGGAGCACGCAGTGTGCACGTTGCTTACACATATGGCAGAGGCCTGCAAGGAAGGGCTGCTAACCCAAACACTGTCAAATGCGGCAGCTGCCCTGGCCTGCTGACAGCTGGGACAATCCATACTTTTATTTATTAAAGACCACAGTCCACTATGAAAGCTGGCTGAGGCAATCCGACATCAGCAGCTCCTGAAGCTGTCCTTATCTCAAACATCAAGGTCACTGCTCCAACAGGACTCGAGCATAACACTTGAAGGGCTTACGCCCCGTGAGAAGTGGATTTTGTTTGCTCGGTTCGCTTATAAGCATGCTGTTCTTTTGACCGTATCAAATATTTATTCGAGGCTTTCACCCAGAGCCCTCAGCAGCCCTTTGGGGAGCTCACAAGTTTGCTGGTGCTCATCTCATCGCGGGGCCTGGCAGTTTGAGAAAAGACACCCTGCAGATGCACGCAGTCCGGGGTAATTCCTGGACAGATTGCTCTGCCCCCTTGTCCGTCTGCCCTTCCACCTGCCTGCTGCAAGCCCCCTCCTCGCACCGCATTGACCCTGTACCCACAGCTCCTGCTGAGGTGTCGGGGACAGCAGCGTCGCTGTGAGCTGTGCCAAGAGGCTGGGAGAGCTGGGCTCGAGGCAGCGGGGGTTCATCTCCTCCAGCTGCCCCTCAGATTTCTGCCATTTCTTTCTACAAAGGCTGGAAGCAGAGGAAGCCTCTCCCAGACAGAGCTGCGCCGATGGATGTGGCTAAGCCTGACGCAGCTTGTGGCCTGCCAGGAGGAGGCCAGCAGAGCCAGGAGGAGCCCAGCAGAGCCCTGCTGTTATCTCTCACCTTCGGAGAGCCCCGAGCAGGCTTTGCCAGAGCTACATCTGATCCACCGCAGCTGCTGCCAGCACGGCTCCAGCCGCAGGACGAGCGAGGCCTGCTCGCAAGAAGCACCTGCTCTGCTCAAGCTCACGGCTTCTGAAAGCCAACAACCACTTACCCTGCCTTTCCTCCACCTTAAGCTATTTAAATATGCTCAAATCCATCCTTGGCCTGTCCTTTGCAGGTTAGGGATTGGTTAATTTGTGTTTTAGATTGCTTTGTAGCCAAAAAACAACAACAACAAAAAATAAATAAACCTCCTTTATTCTACACTGAGCATTTCAGGATTTTTTCCCTTCATCAGCAGCTCTGAGAATCTCTGGTACAATGCAGCACCTGTGGTTTCTGGGGATCGTCTCGTCTCTGGGCTGAAACCCTGCCTTTCCCCTGGAGAGCACCCAAAGGTGCCCTGCAGCACCCCGCAGGCCTGCCTGTACCTGCGGCCGGCCCCGGGGACCTCACGGTGCTGAGAAAGCACCTGGGCAAGGAGAGCTGAGAGCAGTCTGCTCTGTAAGAGTCCCCACAGGCCTTCTGAGGGGGCTGTGTCTGTGGAGAAATTACAGGAATTGGTGCTAAGGAGCAGGCAGCACAGTTTCTCCCTCCATGCTGCAGTGTCCCTGTGCAAATGATTCCAGCTAAGGGCAGGTTATGGAGGCCCTGTGCCCCTATCCTACCCCCATCCCATGCTGGGTGCAAATTCCTTTTAGGCAGAGCACCAAGGAAGCTGCTGCTCTGGGATTTGAGTCCCTGTTTATATCAACTTCTGAAGCACCAGGTTTCCCATGGCAAAAGCCCTCCTGCCATCAGCGCCAAACAAACGAAACCAGTACCACGCCAGTACCCCAGTGCCTCGTGCTGACAGCTCCCGTTTACTGCAGTTGGATGCTACCCAGTCGTGGGCAGGAGCACGGGGTTTGTTCAGCTCGCTTCCCCTTCCAGTTGCTAAAATGCCTGAGCAGGAACAGAGCACTGTACGTGACCGCTAAGAAAGCAGAGATCAACGCTGCGAGCAGCCTCAGAAGCTACAGGACTGTTGAATCACAGCTCTCCTCCCTCACCTGCCACCGAACCTTTGTTATTATCAGTTTATTTACTTTGCTGTCACATGAAACATTAGCCTGCGACAGGGGAGGCAGCCTTGCAGCGGGGAGGATCTGCTGAATCACTCCAGGTTACAGCCGCGCTCAGCACTGCGGTCCCCAGGCGAGACGTCGCCAACTCGTCTCGCCTTCCAGGCCAGAGCTCGGCTCCCCGCCGCCCTGCTCAAACACAACCGTCCCGTCCTATTAGGTAAAGGAGGGAGCATCTGAAACAAGCCCACATTTCAGTTTCAGTATAAAAAAAATCCCCCTCAATCCCACCAGCAGCACTGGCAGTGGGAGGTGACTGATCTTTGTGGGGACTGCAGGCTTGCTAAGCAGAGACGGGAGATTCCAGCCCTATTTGCACCCAAAATTAAGCTCACTCCCCAGACTTTCTTCCTGCTTCTGGTACCCGCAACAGCATACACCACAGGGGAGATTCTCAGTATTTAAAGAGTGTATGGACTCATTTCATGACTCCATCAGAGAGAAAGGCAGCTCAGCAAGCACAAGCCTCAAAATCCCCCATTTTCTACCTCTGTCCTTCCCCTCATTCCCTCAATGCTCTCTTCTAATTACGCCACCCTCTTATCCCTTTCTCTAGAGAGGACAGCAGCAGTGCCTAGCAGCCTTTGAAGCAACAAAATCCAAGTGACTGACAGATTACAGACCCACTTCTAAATCTTTTCCCCAAGCTAGCATATCACCTGGAAAAATGAAGCCTGCCACCGCTTCTCATCCATCTGGATTAGACCTGAGGGGGCCCAACTGCATTCAGGGAAAATGATCTCATTTTATGCTCCAGACCCTGAAGCATTCTTTCCTCACACTCAACGCTAGACGAGAAGCACACAAATTTGAGTCAGCTCTCTTCTCTTGAGGAACAGGGGATTTCAAGTCCTTCCCGCTCAAGGTTAAAAACAAGCCCGAGGAGAGCGTAGTGAATACAGAATAAGTTCCACATTGTGCATTTGCCAGGCCAACTGGTGCAGGGCAACCATCCCACATCCTGAATCTGGCAGGCTGACACTTGCAAATTTTCTATTTTAAAGACTTCGGTGATTTTTGCAATACGTCTGAGGAGTAAAGGTTTTCTCTGGGATAAAAGAGGTTTATTTTTTCATTTACTGCTGATATTTAAAATACACTTGACGGTAAGGTGAAATATAAGTCATCTGCAGATTTGCTATGCTTTTGAATAGAGGGGAGAAAAACTGAGTTACTCACTCACCATTCCATCAATAACACATGAAGTTACCAGCCACTAGTACAAATGGTCAGGTTAATGCTGTTCTTTAAGCATGCAAACAGACAAGAAAGGAGCGTGCACCCGCTGGGACACACCAACGCAGCTACCGATACACATGCAGCAAGCTAGGGAAGCCGATTTCTGCTTAGAAATGCTGTGGAAATCACAAACAAAAGAAGCACATCTGCATTTGCCAAGAAGAAAGCAACTCAAAGTCATTTTAAGCTTTTAGGATAGTACTGAGCATTGGAAAACAGACAATTGAGAGGCAGGACTCGAAACATCCTTCTTTGAGCAAGGAGAACCACAGTGCCCAGCTGGGCCAGGGCCAGCCGTGTGAACAGCTGATATTTCTACTTGCTAGCAGTTCTTTGTTTTGGAGTAAAGCGTTTTCGTAAAGCTGCAGTTTTAGTAAGGTATCTTGAAGTCAAATTTCCATTTCAAACAATAATTCAATTTCTTAAGGAAATGCTTTGTTTCAGCATTTTCCTAATTACCCTTCACGTTTTTTTTCACCCTTTTCTTCTCCTCAGAACATTCCATGCAAAAGGGATGGGCTTACTGTTTTTTCCCTTTAACTGACAAATAAAAGGGCTTTATTTGAAGCACCCAGCCAGGTCAGAGAACGGCCTTCTCCATCCCCGCACCAGGCTGCACGCCATGTGGTGCAACTGCAGCAGGCCGTGGCCAGCTGCCGGCTTCATCGCAGCCTCGGTAGCTAACGCTGCTGGAAGCAAGTCAAGAGAAGACGCGAGCGTACACATGGCAGGCCATATGGCTCGAGGTTACAGGTTAGGTGTTAGCAGCAGCAAGGAACCGCCAGCCCAGCTAAGCTCCTAAAGAGATCGCATCTCGTTTGATGATCGATACGGAACAGCGTTCCCAGTATTCCCCACAAAAAACAAATCCACGAGTCTCTGACAAGCACAAATGCTGTAAAACTAGAACAAAATGACTACGACTTAAAATAGCATCCAGGAGTAGTAAAGGTAACGACTGCAGGCTGCTGACTGAGAACCAGCCCACTTTCTGCCAGCCTAGCTGAGGCAGATACTTCAGCGTGTGTTTTGCTCCAGCAGAGATGGGATTTGCTGCTTTTCTTCTGGGAGCAATCAGCCAAGACGGTGCTCGCTGCAGATTAAGAGGTCTCCCTGAAAATATTTCCTCCCGTTTTTCAGCACACCAAAAGGCACACAGGGATCGAGCAACCTGCCTCTGCTCCAGCTTCCCCGTCAGGTCAGGGAGAGCAGGTCCACGCTCCCCACAGCTCCCACTGATTTAAACCTTGAAGGATGCCAGGTTCAGACGAGCTGCTCGTCTCATTACCTGACATTCCCAGGCGTGCCTGCTCAGGAGACCTTTGCAGATATGCAACAGCAGCGAGGCAGCCTTATCAGCATTTCATTTTCAAAGGATGCTGCTAGGTCTATTAAACGCGCTAAAAATAGAACACACTCAAAGCTTCACCGTTCAGCTCCATTCAGGCAATTTGGCAAGCCTCAGAAATCCATGCAGCAGCGTTACGATCAAAAAAGGACGAGGAAAAAAGCACTTACGCTGGAGCTCATGTGTCTGACCACATCTCGAGGGACCACAGAGCGATCTTCAAGCTTCAGCTGAGGGAAAAAAAAAAAAAAGAAATAGTGGATTTAGTGAGCCTGGGTGACATTAGGTCAGAAATGACATGACAGACACAAACAGTGTCCCCTCCCTCTGGACTGGAGAGGTTTTCAGGCACTTCCACACGGAGCTAACCCCCTTGGAAAATCCCTTTGGCAGACCTGGAACACAGCAGCCAGGTGATCTGTCCCTGACCGAGGACACAAAAAGGGGCGCAGACAGCCTGACCCAGTGCCTCCTTTCCTCATCCTCCACCGGCATCACACAGCACGTCCCACCCACACCCTGTCTCTGCTGTAGAGACAGGAGACACACAAAGAAGCGCACCACACCACGCTCCTGTGCCTTTTCCTGTGTGTTTTTCACCCAAGATGCTCCCTAAATACCCCTGGAAATCCTGTTTGGCCTGGAGCATTTTAAGCAAGATGCAGTACGGTGAGAAGGACTTCGGGCCAGTTAACCAAGCCACATCCTGCAGCAGAGATCCGTCATCGAGCTGCTTCAGGGATCTGAACACTACCTGTGGGCTCTCTCATTAAGCGTTATTAACAGGCTTGGAACTACAAAATGCAGCTCCCACCTAACGCACTACAAAACCGCTGTGCGAGGGCTAACATCCCAACCACGCCGACAGGGAGGCCGCGAGGCTGAGGGGCAGTTCCAGGCCTGCTCAGCCCCCCAGCAATTCGGCTAAAGGCTTCCTGCTGCTCATCTGGGGAGCGCTCAGCTGCGTTCACGCTCACCAGCGTGTTCGCAGAGCTCAGCGCGATGCAAAGCCAACGCACCAATTACATCCGGGGCGTTTTGGGAAGCACCACAGGAGCTGAGCGGCAGGGACGGCGCCTTTCACGCCTTCCTTTGAACTCACCTCGCTGCTGCACGCATCGCTTCTCCCTGATCCCCAGCCCAAAATCCACCGCGCTTCGTCAGCATTTCACCCCAGCCCACGCCCTGGCTCGCAGCCGGCATTACTAAATCAGACATAAATCTAGAATCTGGGGACAGGATCCGGAATGAAACCGAAGCACCTGCGTATTTATTGCCTTCCTGCGCGCGTGTTGCAGCAAAGGAGGAAGGGAGGCAGCCAGCGAGGCTTTTAGACCAACTGCTGGAGTCAGGACTCCACCGGAGAGGGAAACCTGAAGCCTCCCACAGCCCATTTCCAGATCGGGGAAGCGTTTTCATCGCCTCCCACATCCCACCAGGGTATAGATAGACATCATTTTTTATAACGCTTGCTAAAATTATTCGTTCAAGTACCGCACGGACAGCCTCGTCACATCCCGAACCAGGCAGCAACGCTCACAGTCCGGGCAGTCCTGCAAGGACGGCATTTGGGGTGTTTTATATACGGGGTTCTCTTACTGCAAAACCCAAAGCGTAGAATGACAGCTTCATTTCAAGGTGTATTAGGGCCATTGGACCACCACGTGCTGCCCCACTGCCTGGTAGCTTGGCAATCAACTGAGATAAATATAAAAAGTTGCAAATGAGCTGGAGCCTTCCCAGCCCCTTGCACCGTAAGGATATAACCACAATATTTCCTCCAGAAGGCTCCAAACTTTCTCTGCAGGAGCTGCATTTATCCTTTTCCCCCCCAGTTGCAGAGGCAGCACAACCACTTTCGGCCCCATGCGCCAGACCCACCTGCCTCGATGCTCGGATAAGCCAAGTAGCAGGCAGGATGCCAGCACCACCGACGACACGTAGCAGGTCTGGCGGCGCACAAAAGACCGTCGAAGCCCGGAAGAAACACGAGGAGAGAACAGCAGGAGGCTGTTGATGAACGCAGCCATTCTCCTCTGTTATACCGCGCGTGCAATCGGCAGCTGGAGGTGAGCCCCCTCACTCGGCAGCCAGGGAGCTCCATAAGCACTTTTAAAATAGGCACTCCGAGCTCAGTTGCTATATTTACCTCCGTGAAAGTTGGTATTGACATCACTGGAGTTTTATGTTCTCGCCACGTGCCTTGGTAATAGCCCCGGGAATGAGAAATAGCAGCTCCCAGCGCTGCGTGCAGCCGGTCCTGGGCTCAACACCCTCCAAAGGCCTCAAACACAGGGATGCTGACAGTGTTACCCCGTCACCTTTTTTTTTAAATTCATTTCTACCTAGGTTCAACAAGGCAAACCAAAGCCGCCCATCACCACACACATTTCACCCAGGCGAAAAGGGATGCCGGCAGTTCCACGGCCAATACACCGGCTGCCAAAAGGAGCAGGTCAAAGGCAGAAAGGTTATTATAAATTAATATAATAATATATATTATATACACTAGGTACTATAACCTGGTTATTCCCTCTGCTGCTCAGCACCGAGCTCAGCCAAAACCACCTCCGCTGCTTCCCCAGGCGCGGCGATGCTCACACAGCCATACAGCGGGGTGCTGCGGGTCACTTGGGTTTTTTTTTTGGAACAAGCACCAACCCAACCCTGTTCCCATGCCAGCTGTCACCTCACCTCCAGCGAGGATCTACGCAGCCACCACTTCCACCTGAAACTGGGTAGACTGGGGGGAAGGAAAGGGCATCAGCACACGAAGCCTCGGTAGCTTAATTGCTTCCCACCAGTTGGATAATTTCTTACAGCAGCAAAAAAAATCATCATCCCCTGAACCAAATCTTTTTTCCTTTTTGTTACTTGCAGCAGCAGCCGTGGCAGGAACCTGGCTCCTGGCCCCAGCCAACAACTCAGCAGCGAGGTGCAGGCAGCCTGGGGTAAGTCACATCGCGGCTCCTTGGCTCTAACCCCTCAGCTCCACAAAGCAATCGGGAGACGTGGCCCATTTTCCTCCCCAAAGAGCCACCTCCTGACTGCAGACCAGCACCAGAGCAATTCGTTTCGATGACTGGGAGTAGCCAGTGCCACGTCCCGTGGCAGGTAATCAAGCAGCAACTGCTTCTGAAGCTGTTACTGATAAATAACAGGAGACTGCTGTCAGGACACAGCTGGCCCTGGCTCTGTGTGTCAGAACAAAACCAGTGCTGGAAGGGCTCGGGAGTGCCATGGAGCCCTCAGCACTACCTGCACGTTTAAAAGCAGAGCTTAAGCTCACTCATTAGCTGCTCAGGTTTGCTTGTGGCATCTCAGTGGATAAAAAACACCTCTGCACACCAGCTTCCACCCCCAAAATGAATGTTTCCTCCAGCAGAAGGAGCACTGGCATTTAACTTCAGGAGGAATCAAGGGAGAAGACAATTCCAGAAGACAATTACCAACAAACTCCTCCTTGCTGTGCACAAATCAAGACCAGAAGCTGGGGAACAAGCTTAAACGCAGAAGAGAGCACCAACTTTTAAGACTGTATGCATCCCACATGAAGTCAGCGGCCATGTGATCTCCCCTACAGCAGCACGCAGCTCACAAGGTGTTTTGCACGGGCTCCCTTACCACCTTGCAGAGGATTTGATGACTTCCCAGTGGATTGTGCAGCTTCAGCCAGGTTGGAGAGCTCTGCAGGGCCGCCTGGGCACCGGGAAGGATGAGACCTCTCCTCTCTGACCCATCGCTGCCCAGGGCAGACCCTCAGGTCACAGCTCCGTGACCACACAGATCTGAGAGCTGACATTTCACCTGGAGGAGCCACGGAACAGCCTCTATGGCCAATGCTTTCCTCAGATTTCATCCTCTATAATAAGAGCTCTGGGAACGTGCACGTAAGGATGGAGGATAAAAAGCAGCAGGCACCGCCCTCTCCTTCGGTGCCTGCTTAAAACACACGGAGGAAAGCAGGACCACTGCAGAGGAAACCTGCGTGTCCAACAGAGCTGCTGGATGATGGAGATGTTCATCCACCCAACGACTTACCAAGAGCACAGGGTGGCATGGAAGCTGGAAATTGGAGTGAAGCAGGGATCTGGCTGGCAGCAGGCACCAGCAGGGCAGGGAAGCCAGGCTCTGACCAGCACCGACCTGCTACCAGTAGCTCTTCTCAGCTCCTTCTCCATCCCACGTGTCCCAGCAGTCCTCATACAGCTTCCCTAACCGCTCCCATGCTCTCCGGCTACATCAGCAAATAAAGAAAACATCGCTTGCAATTTTACAAAGCCTGTCTTGTAAAGGGGTCAGTAGGGGCTAACAGAAAGAAAGGGTGGTGAAAACACAATGCCTTTTGGGTCAGTCGTTGAATGAACTAGGCATCTGTCCACGTTTAACAGGAGTATGACTTCAGTCCTGCTCGTACTTCCCTCCCGGCCCCCAGCTCCAGCTGGCAGGGCCCCGCCGTCCCCAGCTCAGCGTTGGTTTGGAGGGGACAGCACCCTGAAGTTATCATGGGAACTTGGAGCATCGACGCTCCACGTAGAAAAAAATGAAAAAAAATCAGGTTAGCAGCAAGCCATGGGGAAAGCAGCCTCCTGGCAGAGACGCCCAGAGGCAGCGTGCTCCCTCATCAATTAATTCATGTTAAGTCCAAGCGTGGCAGGCAGTGCTGGGGCCAGGATGGACGGCAGGGCGAGGCGACACCCCACCAGCAGCCCCACGCAGCTCAGCAGCTGTCCTGGCACGGGGTGAACGTGGGATGGGTGCTCGTGGAGCTGGGCGAGGGGTGAGCCACTGAGAGGCCATCCCGAGGTGAATGTCCTCGCCCATGGCAGCAACCCTGCTTAGTTCAGTTTTTACCCCCCCGGTCGGATTGCACACCCAAGTTTTCTTCAGAGGAAACAGAAGCAAAGCAATCATCTCAGCACGAGCTGCTCTTATTTGAATCCAAACAGGTCTGAAAGAGCAGGTCAACTGTCCAAACACAGCCTGGGCGCACGGGGCTGGGTGACAAAAGGGATTTCAAAGATCCAGAGGACAGGGAGCCAAGATGGTTTTAAGAGTTCCAGTATCGACGCGATACCAGTGGCACCACACACGACTCTTAGGGAAATACGTCCCACATCCAAAGCTCAAGTCCCTCAAAAGATGTTTCTGTTACGCTGATCACCCTGTGTTGTACAAAAAAAGCAGGGGAGAGGATTAAAAAAGGCAGAAGAGAGAATCCTGCGGAGCTTGGTTTGCTCTGGGACACTTGCAGCAGCTCACAGCACCGCTTCGGGCAGCTGGAGGCTCAGCCACGCAGGGATTACGAGGAAATAAGAAGGGAAACAAGAACCGGGAAGAGCTACCAGAAATGTGACCTTCTGGGAACCAAAACCACATGACCTCGAAGAGCAGAGGAGCTAAAAAACAGAGGGTTTGGAAAACAACTCTTGTGGGATGAGGCTGCAAAACAGCGAGAATAAACCTGCACCGATCCCGTGACAAGCCCTGGCTACTCCTACGTGGCGAGCGCGGGTAGTCCTGCCAGGCACAAGTTCGAAATGGGAGACACGGGAGGTCCTGGAGAGCCCGGCACGACTTACAGACGTCCTTCTGGGGCAAGGCGTGGGTTCCTGAGCAAGGCAGCGGAACGCAGCTCCCGACACCCTGCTACGAACAGCGCAAGGTTCAGAGTTTAGATTTGTAACCATTTTGCACTTCAGCATCATTGGGCATTTTCAAAATACCACATCGCATTTCACAGCCCTCAAAGGGAGGAAATACTCAGAGTTACTTGGAAACTGCACCAAGAGTAAAAACATTCAACGCGCCCTGCGTTAAACTGACCCTCAAAACCCACGAGCCGTTTCCCCCTGTACTGGTGAAGGGCAGCAAGCAGAAGGCTGCAGTTTCCTCCGTTCAGGGCAGAAGAGCCCAGAAGCTCTTGGTGAGGCCGTCGTGGGCAGCACAAAGCCCCGTGCTGCAGCAGGGCGGGCTGACAATCCGCTTGGGCTGCAGGACGCGGCAGGGAGGTGCTCTGCAGAACCGAAAGCAATGCCTTAAAGGACTTCTCAGAAGCCAGGATGGGATCAATACCGTTACAGCACCCCCAGCACTGCCTGCAGACCGATACCACGTTACGACGCTTTTGTTGGGGAAGATCTGAAGCTGTCACTCAGCGACACAGCCCGTACGCAGCCAGCAGCACAGATTTGTTACCTGCAAACTACACCGGGTTTAATTGTACGTGTACTCAAACAAGAGGAAGGACCTGAAGGATCTCCTAACTCAGCTCACCAGGACGCCGTGGCCAGCAGCAGCTTTCAGCCCCAGGCTCTGCAATAAACTCACCTGGCACCAGTTGAACATCTGCAACAGCCCCATGCGCTGCAGAGTCATTAATTTCCATCAAATTACACAGCCCTCGGTTATTGGGAACATGGCCAGCCCTCTGGGAGACCCCAAAGAGATCCCAGATCGCTGGCTCCTGTCACCGGTCCCTTTTAACAGCGCAGGCAGGGAGGCTTGTTGCAGGGCCAGTTTCAAAATCCAGCTGTGTCATTAGCTCCTCTATCATCTGCCATCGTGGGGAGCCTCCCTGGGATCCCCAGCTCTCCTAAGACAAACTGACAGCTCTGGGGTTTGTCTTTATGGCACGTTACAGAGACAAAACCAAGGCTGTGTCCTCAAAACCCAGAGCTCTCTGAGCCTTCCCCACCATCACAGCCGCCTCCAAGGCGCTTGCAACAACTTTGCCCCTCTCTAACATTTCTAACCACGGCGGATTCCTGGGCTGGGGAACCCACAGATCTAAAGAAGAAGCTATAAAGTCCCCAGCAGCGATTTGGGGAAGGAAGACAAGGCGATGGGAGGGTTACTGGGATGGCTGAAGGGCGAGCAGCAGGGCTGGAAGCGTCTCCCAGCAGAGGGAGCGAGGCAGAGGAGGGCAGGAGCACCCCAGGGAGCAAGGCTCCGGAGCTGCACCAGCCCACCCTGCTCTTTGCTTTGCTCGGGAGGCCAAAGCCAGCTGTAAGCAGCAATAACAGCTCCCAGCTTTTCAGCATCTGTAGCCTCCCGTTTCCACCCCACCTGCTTCAAAGCCGAGCGCCAGCCATCTCAAAAGGCTCCAGGAATCCTGCTTGCTTGTGAGCCGGGGTTAAACGTCTGATAAAGGGGTAAAGCAGCAAAAGCACAGCGATACCTGCGTGTAAAAAAGCTTTACAACACCTTGGAAGAGAGAAAAATAACGCAAAAATAACCCAGAAAGAGCATAATGATGCTTAGCGTAAAGATGGGGGGGACTAAAGTCCAAAAACACACGGCTAGGACTATGACATGTGGAGGGAGAGGCCTCGGGAGAAAAGCTGCACTGAACAGTAAGCCACCGGGAGTCATCTGGTCCTTACAAAGATGTCCCCAGGTCCAGGATTTAATCCAAATACAGGGTTTTTCTTCCCGGCAGCGGTCTGTAACAGAAGATGTGTCCCAGCAGCACAGATCCCTGCGGCCCCCCACCCATGTTCTTACGGGAAGATGGCCGATTGTGAGCTCCTGCTGCGCCTGCCTACCAAGAGCAGCCAGCCAGCAGCAGATGGCACTGTTACCTGGAAAACCCCCAGGAGACTGCAGCTCGAGACGGAGATGCCTCCTGGCAGAGCAGCAGGCAACGTTTTGCCTCCACATCAGCACCCTGGCAAAGCCTCCCCTGCAGCACAGGGGGGTCCGGCACAGCCCCGACCCCAATGAGAGGTGCCCGGGGCTCTGCCAAGACCTCGGGGCTGGCACTGGAGGCCTTGGTCATGCGGCCACCTAAGAAGCAAGCAACGGTTGTGCTGATTTTTTGGCAGTAGCTGAAGAAGCCCAAGTGAAGAAGAAGGTGTATTTGTTTGCTAGAAGAGTCCCCAAAGGGACAGCTCGCCTGGGTGACGGCGAGAGGGCAAGAGCCCTCCAGGCACCGGGCTCGATTCCTGGGAGTCCCAGCAGCCCCGGTGATGAAGCTGCGTCCCTCCTGCACAGGAAGAGCGGGTCTGGTGGCTCTTCTGTGCGCCTGACCCAATTCCTCAAACTGCTGCCTGGGGATGGAGACGGCCGGTACGACACGATGGGTTCTGGTGGCTGGACTGCCGGGGCTGCCAGCCGGACGGCACCGGCGCTGCAGGGATCGGGCACTCGCCTCTCCGAGAGGCATCTGGGGGAAAGACCAGGGCTGCTGCACCTCCTCGTCCATCCAGGGGGATAAAAAGGATGCCGCGAGGGAAACCGTGCGGCTGCTGCGCCTTGCGAGCAGGTCTGCAGGTGCACCGCACCTTTCTACATCTTCCAGAGTATGAATAAAGAAAATATCGGTGAAAAATATTCTTGAAGCACTAGCCTGTTCCCTCGCTTCTCCTGCAAACCACACACACAGCTCTGTGCCCTCCTCTCCCCCCCAAGACCACGCCAGGGAGGACTTTTTTGCAGAGCTGCTGGTGGCTCTGCCCAGCAAACCAAGCACCACGACGGGGCAGCGAGGCTCAGCAGCAGCCCACGAGCCCACGGCAAAAACCGCCAGGGAAACAGCAAGAGGGAGACCAGAAATTCACCGTGTGCCTGCTTCCCAGGCGGTGAGCTCACAGCCTGCCGCTGTGAATACAAACCAGCCACCTCAATTAGCTTCTAATTGTTCGCAGCCATTCAGCGCCGGCACAACCTGCAAGCAGCTTTGAGACAAACAGCCGAGGAGAAGAAAGGATGGTTTAAGACGCCCTAAATTCATACGTTTGTGCTCTGCAGTCGCCAGCAACGCTGCCCGTCCGACCCCTGCCTCCCCGGCGTGTGCTTCAAACCCAGCGGGGGCGATGCTTCCGTGGGTGTTTCTGCTTTTTCTCTCTCCTCTCTTTGCTCTGGGCTGGTTCACGAATTAACCCAGGCGTATTTCGGTCCCTGTACACACACCGGTTTGAGCACGGCTATTTATAAAGCTGCTTAAGATTCCGGCCACAGCCCGAGCTCCTGGGTGTGATGCCCCCCTCTTTCCTTTTTTTCCCCCACTGCCACCTCCCAGGGTCCCTTTCCCCTGGCACAGAGGGTGACGCTTTGTCACTGCAGTGATTTTCCCTCCTGTTACCCTTCAGCCCCTAGCACGCCTGCTTTGGTTCACACGAGGAGCCAGAAGTCCAGCCTGCAGGTCGAATTAATCCAGGGCCTGAACCCTGCCTTATCTTACCACCGAGATTCCCTCGCGTTCAGCCACGGGAACAGCCCTGCCGCGAAGCCCTCATCCGGGTCTGGGGAATTTAATAGACCTAAGCGGGATTGTTTTATCGAGCACACAATCTCCTGGAGGAGACAAAATCAAGCCGAAAAGCGACCTACGAATAGCTCCAGCTGAAAGCACGGCGAATGCCGTGTCATGCTCGCTCCCAAGGCAGCACCATGGGCGCGGAGCTCGCCAGTCCCTCGGGGCTCTGCGAGGTCTGTGCCTGCTCCGAAGCATCCCTTGGGAGGAATATTTGGAGGAATAACGCGCCGCAATGCCTCCCTGCCCTGCTGCAGGGCCGGCAGAGCTGTCTGGGGCAGAGCAGGTTGTTCCCGGAGCGCGCCGGGAGCTGGCTGAGTTTGGTGGCTCAGCCTGGGAATACGGGGTGCTCGGGCTGGAGTTAGGGCTCCACAGGCTGGGGTTTAGGGTGCGAGGGCTCGGGATGCTCTGCAACGTGGCTCCCAAGGGAAACTGGCACCGCTGCCTCGGTCAGGACACAGCCAGAAGGCGAGGGTCAGCTCTCCGGTTCCTCCGAGCGCAGAGGCGGTGATTTAGGAGGCACAACGGCTAATGCCGGCTGCACGACGCCCCAAGCGCTCTGCAACGGCTTCCTGCTAAACCCCGACGCCTTATGAACCTGCTGTACGTACACACGGGGAAGCCAGATATTAAAAAATAAATAAATTAAGCCTTTAAGAGCAGCTCAGAGCCCGGAACGCTTCGGAGAGCCCCCCCCCGAAGCTGATCCGCGCTCAGCAGCACAGCCACTCCCCCGGCTCACGCTGCAGCGCGGGACAATGCAGCACCACTGCATCACTGCCCAAAAAGCTCAGCCGCGTTTCCTATTCACGGGGAGGGTTTCGGTTATCCCTCCCTTCCAGGAAAGCTGCCGAAGGAAGGAGCGGCACCTCCCCAATCCGGGCTCCGGGTCGGTGAGCGAGGTTTTGCAGCCCCCGCACGGTGCCTTTTTCTTCAGGGTGGGAATTGGCCACCCTTCTGTCATCCCTGCACGGCTAAGGCTGGGGGATTGCCTTTTTCTTCCTTACCTCGCAGCCAGAACACAGCCTTCAGCTTCGTATCAAACCTGTCAACGCAGTCATCGACGTGAACATCATCGTTTTGCCTCGAGTGCTTCCTAGGGTGGCTCAAACCGCTTCCCGCGAGCCACCCAGCGCAGCACCCGCACGGAAACCTCTCCTCTCCCACGTCGTTCAGCCAGGAGCTCGCAGCGGCAACAATCCACGACTATCCACCAGTGCTTTGGTCCCCCCACCCCTTTCTTTTCGGACTTTTTAATATAAAACACAAAGTTCTCACTCTAAACCTGCTGAAGTTAAATTAAATAGCCCTCCGTACACGGATTTTGCTCACAATCTTACATTAATCCCTGCCTGCCCGGTATCCTCTGGACAGCCAACGGCGAACTCCTGGGGGGACCCCATCTGTCCTAAAAGGGATGGAGCAGGGGGAGATTTATTTATTCTAGCAACCCACGGCCTTGGTGTGCCCCTCAACTCTGTGCACAGAGCAGCAGGCTGCTTCTGGAAGCTTCTGTAAGGAATTTGGGTGGAATTTGTACCCCTCAGGGCCACGGCTCTGCTCCCCTCCAGCCCAACGTCCCGCACACTGCGCAGTAACGTCGCCCGTGGGATGTTTCGGTGCAGATGTACTTGGAGAGGATACTAAAATGGCATTTTGGGACCTCATTTCGGGACAAATATAATGTGTTTTCCAAGCTGGTTGTTCCCTCCCATCCTTCCCACCCCTCCTTCAGACTCGTGGTGCGGGACGAGCCGAGGTCCTTCTCCCGAAGCATCCCCCGGCCTCAACCGGGGCACGTGGGCAGCTCTGCCCTTACGGGAACAAGTGCTCGCTCCGGGCAGCACGAGCACAAAGCAACACGAGCCCGTGTGCCTGGAGTCAGCACATCCGCCTCCGAGCACACACAGCCAGTCACAGAGGGGATTTTTTTTTCCCCTTCTTTCAAAAAGCGCTGGCTTTTCAGAGCAGAATTGCAGCGGATCCCAGCACAGACGCGGCACTCGGCCCGGCGGTACCTGCGCTAACGGCCCCTTGGGAAGATCTCCGCCCGGAGGAAGATGATGTTGAAGAGGAACGCCGCTGCTCACCCATCATGGCACGGCGCCGGGAGGATGCTCTGTACCCCCGGATGCCTTCGCGGCTATACCCTGAGCCTGGAGAATGAGCAATCGATAACCACGTCTGCACAACACGTTTTACCTTCTCAAACCGAGCCCCGTATTTCCTGGAACCGTAATTTGCTCGATGCCTGCTTCCTACGCTGACTTTTTATGGGGATCTACGGCTACGCGCACACAGCAGGAGAGCGAGCGCTTCGCCGCGCCGCCAGACCCTGTTACGTGCCGCACAACAACACGTCCCTCACTTTAACGGCTTCAGCTCGAAGAGATGGATTTCAGCCCGTCACAACCCCGCTGAAACACTGAGCCCTAAACGCGGGTAGAGGTTTGCAAACGCCCCAGGAAAACACGAGATGATTGAGGAAGCTGCGCTCCCCGAGGGCCGGGGAGGTGCTCCGCGCCCTCCTCCTCTCGGCGCAGCGGAGGCTGGCTGACATCTGCCAAAAAGCCACGGTGAGGACGGTCCCGAGTCCCCGAAAGACGCACAAAGCTGCAGGCGTGCCACCGTGGAGAGCAGCAGATTCCAGAGTCACCAAAAAGCCACGTGGCGGCACGGCGGGACGCAGAGCCGCCGAGGTGCTGAGCCCCAACCACGCTCTGGGACGGGTCCAGGGGGGGTGAGAAGCTTCAGGCTGCATTATACGGGCTGCCATTCTTAATTAGACACATAAACTGCATTCCCCCTCAAAGCTGCCCCATTAATTACAGCTGTGTATTTCTCAGGCTCCTGGAGAGGATGCCCAACTTCCAGCAGCAGCCCAAACGGAGCCGGGATGCCCCCGTACTCCCAGTGGTGACTTTTACTTGCAAAGACTGCCCGGCTTCCCAAGCTGCACGCACACAGGAGCTGTTTCAGCCACTGCCACACACCTAGCGCTGGGGTGAGACACGGAGCTATGAAGAAATTGTGTACATAGTTAAAAAGTGGGCAACGATGAGCCAAGAACACAGCACTTCGTTTGAAGGTATACGCTCCGCATGTAAACTCCAGATACGAAGTGTGCTGAGCACACAGACGAGGCAGTAAGGATAATTTTCTGCTGTGAGCACAAAATGACACCTTGCTCTTGCTATAAACTCAAAAAACAGACCAGAAAGCACCTGATGCAGCAGAATCCCGTAGTGAAAGGTGCTCAGCACCTGCACAATACCTGCCAGCCGCCAGCTCGCTGCTCACAGGCGCGCGTTGTCTTTGTCAGATGGATTTTGGTTCTCCTCTCATCACCGTGCGCTCGGAGATCTCCGGCAGGTTACGCCGCACGCCTTCCCAACCGATTTACTCACCTCCAGCCCGCTTAATTCACCTGGCCAGGTTCATTTCTCACTCCCCCAGAGCTACGAGCCCGGCGCAGGCAGCCGACGCTGCCTTCATCCCCCCCAGGGACTCGGCGGTGCCTCTCACCTCCTCCTCTCCCCTCGGCACCGAGGGCTGGGAACACAGATTGGGCCGGCAGACAGGAGGACGTAAGGGTTGGGGTGCCAGCCCTCCTGCCCGAACCACCACGTGCCACGGCGTTCAGGAGGGCTGATGCTGCTGCCTCATTAGGTTTGCTTAATGAGTCATATTAAAGAGCGTATATGTACGAACGGATTTTCCATTAGCGCGAGGACCTCTCTGGATTATCGAGGTGAAGTGCTGCCATTGCCATCAGGTCTTTTTGCATTTTACGTGGTTGACTCTGACCTAAATTCCTGGGCTGGAGGGAGGCCCAGCTCCAGGGGGAGCGTGCCCGTGGCATCAGACCCAGCATTTTGTCGGCGTTCAGCGGGGATGGATGGGGTAGCCTCGTGTCTCTTCTGATAAAAAACGTAGAAAAGCTCCAGGAGGGAGGGTAAAAAAAAGGCACCGGGTCCAAAGAGGCCGGCAGCAACTCCAAGGCAAGCTGGGAGCGGTGCACACCGAGACCCCGAGGGGCCCCAACGGGCGCTTGAGCATCTCCGCCGTGCCAAGGGGTGCTCCTGGAAAGCTGCAGACAGGGTTGGGGAGGAAAAGAGAAGTCGTCGGGGAGGTCAGCAGCTCGAGTTCTTGTCTGTGCAGGAAACGAGCCGTCGGTACAGGCAGTGTGCAGGCGATGGGGCTCAGCAGTGAGGTTAAGACACAGCAGGGAGCGGCGACGCCGGCGCAAGGACCACGACTGACCCTCCTCTCCTGAAAGCTGCTCCCGCGTTGCCACCGGTCGCTTCCAGCCTCTCCTCTCTACTAACACAGAGCCAGCAAGAAAATAGCCCTAAAACTCCCCCCAGTACCAAAAAAACCCCGCAGAACAGAAATAAACCACAGAAAAGTCAACGGAGGAGGAATGGAGGCGAAGTGCCCCATTCCTCCGTCCCCAGGCACCAGTCAGGGAGAAGAGCTGGGAAAAAACCACAGGAGTGAAAGGACAACACCCCCTGCACGGCCACGGCCTCGGGACAACGCTCGTTTGATTAACGCTTGCTCCCTGTCAGGGTTTCAGGTTTAGTGTTTTACAATCCCGGATCAATTTCAGAGATTCAAATGTTTTTATTATTGTTATTTTTTAAACAAAAAGCTAAACCACAACGTCTTTCTGCCCTGTCCACCACCAGCAGCAATGAAGACCCCAGGTAACTCTGTTTTGTCGTGGCACGATGCACAACGGGATACACCAAACAACATAAGTCCAACAGCGCTGACAGCGGCGAAAATACCAAAACAGCCCCGGCCTCGCTACGCCGAGCGCTTGAGATCAGGAGGCGCACGGGGTGTGTGCCACAAAGCAGCAAGGGATGTGCTGCACAGAAACAGGTCTGAGATTTGAACACAGGAGTGCATGGGGGCTGTGGTAGGAGAGCCACAATTGGGAAAAAAAACACACGATTTTCCCTTTTGTTTGCACCATCCGAAAAATAATAAAAATAAATAAATAAGGGGAGATCGGGATTAGATTTCACAAACATGAGCTGGGAGCACAAGGCCATCACTAAGTGCTCCTGGAGGCGGCAGGACAGGAGGGTTTTCCAGAGGGTTCAGCTCACGCGGCCGTCGGACCCTGAACAACACAACAAACCTCGCTGGAAATCCCCCCAGAAGAGGCCGTGCCGCCTGGCACGGGGCATCCTCTGCGGCCGCTGCACACACCGAGCACGCTGTGAGCTGCTCTGATGGCTCCAATTCTGTGTTTGCATATTCAAACAAGATGAGGCCGCTGGTCACAATCACTGACAAATACAAAGAGCTGAATGTTTACCTGGGTAGAAGCGGAGTTGAACTCCAGATTTTTAGGAAAACTCAACCCAACATCTATTTGATCTGAAATGTAGCAAGAAGGGTTTCCCCATCCGTACAGCCGACCAGCAGGGACACAAACCGCCTGATTCCTGGGAGAAATTCAGCCACGCACCCAACCTCTGAGCCCCCCTCTGCAGGGGTTGTGCTGGCGGACAGCTCGTGTTGAAGTGCTGCCGTAATCCGCAAACGGAACCGCGACCACCTCAAACCTGCCTTTTCAGCCCCCAAAGAACCCAAACGCCACCCTCCCAAGCAAAACAAGCTCAAGGCAACTCCAAGTCCCACCGCCCTGCTGCGTGTCCCTTACCTGCTTTACGTCCCGTACGGAAAAAACATACATGTTGGTGCAGCCCCGCAGTTCTTCCTTGCTTTCAGGCGATCGACAGGCTAGGTTGAGATGGTAACGGGAAAAAGGACCTCAGGAGAAGCCCCCTAGGCAGCAGGGTGGTCCATGCTGTCCCTCGGTGCCTGGCCCTCCTGCCTGGCCGCGTTCCAGAACCTTTTCTTACCCAATTCTCTTGTCACCACTATCACATCACGCCCAGGTGTCAGCACCGTCGATGAGCAGGACAATGCAGAGGACGGCTTGTAAACATTTTCAGAAATGCCACAGGCTTTGGAAATTCAAAGATTTGTACCCCTACCTTACTAGCTTGCCTAATGAAGCAGCGAGGTGGCTGCCAAGAGGCACAGGTAAAATCTCCATCCGGCCACTGAAGCCTCTAAGCACCTCGGTGGTAAAGTGTCGTGAAGTGTCGTGCACCTCTGAACAAGAACAGACCAAAGATCAGAAGCTGGCTACAAACTCACAGCCTACGACTGAGGGGTCCCAGACGCAGTCACCTGGGTGGTTCCGATGGAGCAGCTTTAACACGATGCTGATGAGGGTTCACAAGAAGCTGCTTCTCTCAAGACGAGCCGAGCTCACCTCAGAAATAAATCAGGATAAAAGTCAAATCTGCAGCTGGATCTTACTCTTCCCCTACCACACGCCCCACGAGGTTGAGGTGACGCTCCCAGGGTGATCGGATCCCAGCGAGCCGCAGCTCCCCTCGAGCAGGAGCCTCGGCAGCTGCTCCCCCGTCGCGGAGCAGGGGGAATGGGGAATATCTCAGCGAGCTCTGTCAGAGGACAATGATCAAAGGAGAACTGGGAAGGATACTCGAGTGCTGCACCAAAAGCCATATTGCTAGATGTTATTACCGCCGGGCTGGGCGCTCGGACAACGCTCCTTTTCATAACGGTGAAAAAAAAAACCAAACCCTCGCGATGCGCACAAAAGGAGGGAACCGAAGGAGCACGGTTTCCTGAAACCGAGTCACTTAGGTGGGGGAGTGGGGTGGGACAAGCTCAGAGTTGTATGAACCCAACACATCGCTCAGGTTTCACCCAAGTGGGTCTCAGCAGCCCCTGCCCGCTGCCCAAGCGGCCCCTTGCAGCCAGGCAGGTGTCGGAGGGGGAATTTTGCCATCGCCAAGGGCTGGGTTCCCATCGCAGGCTGCACGCCGTCGTTCCCGGTTAAAAGCTCTTCCTTCGGGTCTCCAATGTAGATTTGCCACTTTGCTCACAGCCCAGCTGAACCTGACAGGTGCCTTCTATTCTTGCGAGCCTAAAATAAACTCACAGCCGGTGCTGAGAGGAGGCTAAGCCAGGAGCAGCAGCCCTGCACACAGCACCGCCAGCCTCGCAGTGTTCCTCTGGGACCTGATTCACGTGGGAGCATCATAAACATGCTTTGTTTTGTTCTTCCTCCGAACGCAGATAACCCCAGCTACTTTGCTTCAAATTCCATAACGTGACTGTGTGAAGAAGCCCTTCTGGCTTAAATTAGTGGGAAAAGCTAAAAACCAAGCTCAGCATCACCCCGCAGTTCAGATGTAACACTGCCAGGCTAGCAGGTCACACGTAATGAGGCATTTTGACAACATTCAGGGATTTTTCTGATAAAACTGGAAAAAAGAGGGGCAAGCAGGTGCCCTGCCAGTTGGTGGCAAAGCATGGGATGGGTCTGCTGCTGCCAAAGCAGGGAGAGAACTGCAGTTTCAACTCTTTCCTACCATGCTCAGTAGTACACAGGCTGGACAAGGATGCTCTGAACTTTGCTCTACGCCTTCTTCTTGGTATTTTAAGGCTTCATACAAGCACTGGCAGCACAGCAGATGGCAGAACTGGCCTGGAAGTCAGCGCTGAGAACAAACGGCATCCCACAAAGGCTTCGTGGGCTGCTCTCCCCAACAAGCAGCACGGGCTCCGCAGCTGCTGGAGCTCTCAGCTATGCCATCACCATGCAAGGGGATGCCTTCAGATCCCAGAAAGGAGGCTGTAGCGAGGCAGCATTTTCTTTTCTCCCAAGTGCCTGGTGACAGGACGAGGGGGAATGGGCTAAAGTTGCGCCAGGGGAGGTTTAGGTTGGATATTAGGAAGAACTTCTTTACTGAAAGGGTTGTTAGGCACTGGAATGGGCTGCCCAGGGAAGTGGTTGAGTCACCGTCCCTGGAGGTCTCTGAAGGACATTTAGATGTAGAGCTTAGGGATATGGTTTAGGGGATGATTTGTTAGTGTTAGGTCAGAGGTTGGACTTGGTGATCTTGTAGGTCTCTTCCAACCTAGATGATTCTGTGATTCTGTGATCCCAAAGAGAAGCAGACACGGGCTGCAGGGCAGAGCTCAAAGATGGTCTGCCAATGCTTCTAGAAAATGACTTGCCGACCGCCTCATCCCGTTTGGGCTGGTAAGATGTGAGTTTGGAAAGTAAGGGAGCTTGCTCCCCCCTGCCCCACGCTTACCTTAGCTTAGAGAAGCAGCGACAGCAGGAGACAGGGACCTGCCCTGCAGCCACCACGTTGAACCATCGCCTCTTCAGTCCCGTGAGGGTTTCTCCTCACAGCGCTCCTGACAGCGAACGCTTATCAGTGCCAGATCAGAAGAGATTAAGGAAAACTCAAATTAAGCTGTCCTAAGAGAAAGTTAAGGTTCACGACAGAGTCACCGTGGGCAGAAACAGACACACAACACCTCTGAAAGGCAGGAGGGGTGATGAGACCAGTTTACCCCACAGACTACAGCCCAGGAGGTTAAATACACCATTTAAAACCTGTTTTAAAAGCTAACCAGTACCAAGAGATGACAGCCTGGTACTAAATCACGTTACTGAGCACGGAAAAAAAATACATAGCCACAGCACGAGTAAGAGGAAGCCAGGAACTTGGCCTGGATTTCTTCCAAAGCTCTGGGTGTCAGCACTGGGGGAAATAAAAGGCTCCTACAATTAAAGATTTTATATCTGCATTATGGTGACCACACCACTTACAAGATTTGAGATACTCAGTTCCCGTAAATTATTCATCGCCCTCTAAGATGCCCAACACAACAAGAAATACGAGAGCTGATCACATAATACTCTTGTGAAATACAAAGAGTGCTCGATGGAAAGTGTTAAGTTTTCACCTGACATTTGGTCTCAGATAAAAGCAGCCTCTGGAAAGAAACGTTAATGCCACCGACGAGGTCCCTGAGGCTGATCGAGGCAGCCGGGGACAATTCTGAGCAAGAAAGCCCTGGGCAAGCGAACAGGGGCTGCAGGGTGAGCAGGGATAGAGCCCCTCCTGCAAGGCAGTGAGGGTGAGGGTGAGGAGGAGACAACGGCTGTGCCTCACTACCTAACCACGCTTATAAAGACCAGAAGCAACTCGGGAGCCAGGTTTGCTTTCTGTAAGAAGAGATGGGTGCAAACTGCTTGGGCATTTCTGGTGGAAATTACAAATCTCATCGAGATTTGGGACAGCTTCCAAATGGCAGAGTCCAAAGCAGCCCGGCAGCTCTTTACGGCAGACCTTCAGACACAACCAGGCTGCTGCAGCCCACGACAGCAGGGCATGGGCTGCCCTTGCCAGCACCCACAACCACAGGGAGAGCTTGTTTGGCACGAGTTTTGTTGCAGGGAAGCCGCCCTGCACTTAGCACTTTGCTTTGTCATTACAGGGCAGGTTCAGCCTGCGCACCAAACGAGCCATTGCTCCGTCTGTACCAGCAAAATCCCCAGCGCCGCGCACAACTAAATGGAGGAAGTTTCTAGCCTGAGAGTCAAAAGAGCAAACACGCCAGCTCAGCCACACCACGCCGCTCTGATGTTCTGGGTGAAAAGGCAGTCAGAGTCAATAACACCTCTCTATATAAAAAATGACAGTAAGATCTGGAGTGTGAGACCTCAAAACACTGGCACATTAGGATAAATCATCAGCTAATGTAGCAAGAAGATACTTTAGGCTTTTTTTTTTTTTTTAATATTATTTATTTTCAATCTAGGAACCCAGGTATCGGGTTCTGGCATTTCCTCCAGCGTCACTTTCGCTGCTGTGTATTTCTGCACGGTGTTCTCCTTCCCTGTACTTCAGGAACATACAGCATCTATGTGCAGTCTAGGAACTTGCTTCATCCTGTGAAGTTTGTTCCAGTTCAGAAAGCTTCGACAGCGAGAATAATTCGGGTCTATGTTCATCAATCACATGCCGCATTAAATACACTTCAAGGAAGGAACATTATATACTACTACACCTCATTAGGAAGAGCTTCCCAAGCTCCTTGGAACACACCCGGACACTCCTCAGCCTGCCTCTTACAGGAAGCAAATGAATCATCCACATCTGCAGACTCTAAAAAACAACAAAACCCAAAGATTTCCAGGAAGGACAGAGATTCCTCCCCTTCCTCTCCCCAGCTCCTCTTTTCTTCTTTAATCTGAAGGCTGCAGACAGCTCGCTGAGATTGTACTGCAGCATGGGAAGCCAAAGCAACTTCTCTAACCTGGACCCCGCAGGCTTCCTGTGGCACACGGACAGAAAAGGATTTGACAGAAATCGCTCAAGTTAAGGACAAAACAATAAATATGAAGAGCTGGTTCACTGACAGCCAGTTACACAACCACGTAGTAACTCTAAATTTAGAAAATGTGGCTCGTTTGTCTCAAGACTAACGCTGTTTCAAGGAACTTGGACTCAGACGCTGAACAGAAGCATGAATGCTTCTTGCAACAGCCATGAGAATTATTCACTTGGATTGGATGCGTAACCTACCTTCCAAGGAAAAAAAACAACTTTCATCTTCAAAAGCAGCCCGAAGAGCAAAGCCAAAGGACAATTCCAGCGCAGGGCCCTCCTGGAAATCGGATCGCTTCTGAGCAGAAATATCCCGCTGCACGCTCACCTCCAATTCTGAAAAGCCAATTCCTGGGGGGAGCAGCCCAGCAGCGAGCAGGGCAGCTCCTGAAACGCCCGGCTCCTCTCGAGCAGCAGGTACGGCAGGAGGAGCTGGGGTAGGGCAACTGTGGAGTAAAGCTGGAGGAAGCAGAGCACAACGCTACTCAAGCCCCAGTTGTTTCTGTGCAGCTGTTGCCAACAGTTTTACCGAGGACTAAGATCTAGGATGTTATTTACTGCCTACATATCTTTCTAACCCGGCCTTGCAAAAATTCTCCCAGCTTACAAGATCCATACCCAAATTAACTCTAAAAATGCTCGCTTACTCACCAGTTTACTCATGCGAGGGAACAAATCAAGTCTGAGTCTCTCAGTACCAAAAGATCCAGCATGCCATCTAGTTTCCAAGCCTCCTGTTTTACCCAAACACAAAATAACCTATGTGCTATGGTTTGGGTAAGGGCAATTTATCTGGACAAAAGTCCCCGGGTATAACTGTACCAAGGAACATCAAACATTTTTCCACCATGCAGACAGCTCAAGATCTCCAGCCCTGCTCAGAAAGGGTCAAATAGAGAAAATAATAAGCACAGCACCAAGAAAACACGGCTGGCGGCCTTGCACTACTTTGGGCTGTCTTGCCCATGGGCACCTGCTGGGAAAGTTTCTGGCACCTGCCCGAGGCACAGCCGAAGAGGCACTGCCACATCAGTGCCCCAAAACGCTTTGAAGATGAAAGTCCTACTTACTTGCTAAGTGTCCTTATCAGTAGAGAAGCAGCACTGTTTCTTAAAACAAAAATGATTCATATGCAAAATTCCTTTATTCGCGACAAAGTTACATCCCTTCAACAGTAGGTAAAAAAAAAAATATACATGAGCTGTGGTGGAACTAATTCCAGCTCTGCCGGCATTACTGTTTCACTTCAGGCAAAAGGCTCGATGTCCGCTGACAGATGAAATGCCACCAGTCACTCCAGCAGGAGGGATGCACGAGGAAGTCCCAGCTTTGGGCTAGGAAGCACAGTTAAAAGCCTTAAGCTCCACATCCTTTCAGATTAAATAGCCCTTTTGCCTGCCAGCCCCCACACCTCTCCCTGTGCAGAGCAGCTCTGCAGGCAGCTGGAGGGACGTGCCTCCTAAGCCGTGCCTGGTGCCGGCTGAATCCCGCACCGCTGCTGCGATTCTGTGCTGCAAAATGAACGCTGCTTAATGGAGCGAGGGCACCTAGCTTCCCTTCTACTCCAGACGGTAACCAGAGGCTCCCAAGTGATACCACAAGCACGAGCCCAACAGACTCTTTCCTCGCTGCAAATTAACTCCCACCTCTAAAAAAAACAAACAAGAGTCCCCAAAAGACAGTGCTTTAGACGCCACTTCCACAGCCCTCCAGCTGCTCTCTTGATGAGATTTAGACCAGCGTGTGAGCAGAGACATGGTGTGCCAAAACCTTAAAAATCTCACCCAAAACCTGAACCAAACCGCACCACAACCCCTCCACATCACGGGGCTTCTCTGGAGCAACTCAAACCTGAACGGAGACGGACAAACAAGGCACATAGCCAACATACAGGTACCCAAATCCACACACATCATCACCAAACTCATTTCTGCTCCCCTACACCATGCTCTGACGGTTTTGGCCCAGCAGGGTTTCAGTTTCCACTTGGGCCTCTGCCCAAAGGCTGGAGCAGGGGACCCGGCAGCCACCGCCCCGTGCTTCTGCTTGCCCTGTGCCCAGGCAAATACATGAAGGAGGCAGGAACGACCCTAAAATATTCAGGGCCAATCAAGAAAAATGAATCGCATGAACCCAGGCTATAATGAGGTAGCCAGGGCCAGCGGGGTGCCCCTCAGCCCCCCCCCAAGAGCACCACAGCTGATCTGCAAGCACCCACCAAACACCAAGCCCTCGTTTTTTGTAGTGTTTGATGTTTCACCCCTACCTCTCCACCTCTCACATGGTCTACCTGTCCCTTTCCAAAACCACATAACATCCAGAAATCGAAATGCCTACCGAAACCTGAGGGTACAGCCGCCACCCAGTCAGCCCAAGGACTTTGCTGGCAACAGACACTGGCTTTTCGATGAAGTTCACTAATTTTACAAATTTTGGTTTCAGACACAAACACACACACGTTTAGCAGCATAAGAGCAAATGGAAAAAAAGACCAAATGTTACCATGAAGTGTCCCAGAACAAAAACTAATCGGTAGGAAGACAACATTCTCCTACTTTACCACAGGCCTGAAAGCCCCAGGAGGGGACAGAGCAGTGATACGAGGCAGAGCTGAACTGAGCTACTTGTCAAGTGCTCCAGAGCACAACATAAAAGAAACCCAAGTCACCATCTCACCTCTCAGTTCTTGGCCTTACTGACATCAAAAGCAAGTGCAAAAGTTTCAGGCCGAAGGATCGGTTTCTAGGCGTGCGCTGACCCATTTGGGCAAAACCCCAGCGCAGGGTGGGAGGTAGGAGAGGGGTGGAAACAACGAGGCAGGTTCTTCCTGAGGAGCATTTAGGAAGGTGTCATCACCTTCAGAGCCTTTGAAGTCCCACAGGTAATTAAGGCTCCGAGCCTCACAAATGCTGGTGATTTCCCCTCACCAACACAGATGCTGAACATGAAAACTGTGGCTTGCTCTGGAGAGAGGAGAACTGAGGACAGCTGGCAGAAGCAAGACCTTGCCCCAAAAATCACCTGTCAAAGCTTCTGAGATTTAACTTCGGGGAAGAATCTTAGCCAAAAAGAGTCACTTTATGTAATTGTTTGAAGCCTAAAACAGAAGCCTGTTTTGGAGCTGCACGGCACAACTGAAGGAGAAACTTTCTCATAAAGTCACAGCAAAATGCCTCATTTACGCAGGTATTTCAAAGCCTGTCGTGGGCTTTGATTGATTCCTTCCAAAGCTTTTAGTGCACATTAGTTTGTTTACCAGTCCTAAGAGCATTACTAATTTAGCTGCCTTTTTTTTCCCCCCTTTCCTTTTAGCTACACCAGCACATCGCAAGTGATTGCACCTTGGATGAGGAAGCAAACCACAGAACTGCTTGCTCAGTGAGGTTTTGTCCATTTTAAAAATAACACTGGGTTTGGAACAGGTATAATTAATTGCTTAGCCCAGGTGGCCACTCACTCTCCCAAATTATCAATTCACCTCGCACACTGTACACAAAATATCTTTGTGCAGTAACAGGGTATAGCATCTAGTACTCAGGAGGTTTCCACGCCACGCGATGTACAGGAGGCCATTTCTGTAGTAAAATATTTATGATGATCCCCAAATCCATATTGCAAGCGTCCAACAAATCAAAGCAGAACAGGAATCAACTCAAGGGCATGTAACCTTGCAACAAGCGCTCGCGGGGCGGAAACGATACCCACTGGTGATGGTTTTACACAGAACTACACAAATTCCAGTAAGCTTTTTCTCTCCTCCTGCCTCTAACGGCCGTGCAGATCAGGTGGTTTCAAAGCACCCCCCTGGGAGACTAACCGAAATGTCAGATGCAAGAAGAGGGTTAGACACAGCTTCCTCGTGCAATAAAAAATATCGTTATTAGCTTATGGGCGTTGAATTTGCACAGTTCTGCACTGTGACCAGCGTTTATTCCTGGCTCCCAGAAGCAGCCATGCCCAGGCCATCCCTCTTCACCTGCTGGAATTTAAACACACTGCACTGTTGTACTTCAGACAGTGAAAGCACTGGCCAGGTTTGAAGATGGAAGATTTTTAAGGCTGTGTTTTCATCCCTCGGTCTCAAGCTGGTAGCACACAGTCACCAGCAAGGATTAATGCCTGAAGAGCCCATGCTAACAGGCTGGCAGCGGCTGCAAGGGATGGACAGGAGAACATGCAGACCTCCAGTAAACAGAAATATTTCCCTCTCCCATTGTACAAACACACCGAAATCACAACTTGTAAGTTTAGGTCATAATGACTATATGACAGGATTCAGACAGGAAATAAAATATTCATGAAAATATTGAAATTACGCAGGAATAATGTCTTCAGAAAGCTCTCCTGCGAGCTTACATTCATGACTCAGTATCTGAGGTCAAGAAGTTATGGCAGTGAAGGGTGGGAAGGAACGGGAGGGCTGTGGGGGATGAAGCAGAGCTGGATTCACAGAAACTCGTGGAGATAACCAGCCAACTTCCAGCTAACAAGCTGATCAGCCACTGGGCTGTGCCTGAGGAGCCCTGATAGCACGAATCCTTTCCCAAAGCAAAGCCAAACGGAGTAAGAGAACCATCCAAACCAAGGGGGAGTCTGGACCTTACAAAACAAGAGGCTAAAAACTTCCCAAGGAGCTTTCCTTCATCCTGGGTCCCTACAGGCAGCCTCCCACGAGCACTACGAGCGATAGAGCATCACACCAAGGCGCTAGCACAAGCATTCATTCCCCGAGGCAGACGGAGGAGCACAAGGCAGGAATTCAGCTGGCTGAAGGCCTCTAGATAAGGTGCTGAAACACAACACCTGCACTTTCCACTTCCCCCATCAGTAGGAGAGGGCTATCAGCCTCGCACAAGCACCACAGCGATTAAAGGCGGTGGAAAACTCCGAGGCTTCCAGGTGAGAGGCAGGAGGAGGAAGGGCAGCAGCGTTCCAAAGCACCCTACGAGCCCCACTAATACCTAGCAAAATCAAGAATTTTTGTGAACTTCCCAAAGGCAGCTCAAGCGTGCAGCAGGGATACCAACCTACAGCCGAGAAACCCCGAAATTAAAATTCGGCTGCGTCTAATTCCCTGCCAATTTGTTAGGACAGGCACCAAGCGCTCGCACCCGTGAGCAATACCTTCAGGATTTCTGCACCAAGCCTTCCAACAGCAGCGTGAGGACGAGCAGGGGGCTTCCAGCAGGTCGGAGGAGCCGCTGGCTGTATGACAGCACCGGGGTCCAACAAGACACAGTTGGCAAACCTGTCTGCAAAGGGAAGCTTCCTCCTTCCAGGGCTGTGTTTGTTATTTGGCAGCAATTCCTTACTACTGTTCTTAGCTGGGAACATGGTTGTGGAAGGCAGGAAAGGAGCATAGCCACTGATGATAAGAAATCCCAGCTCTTCCTTTATTCTCATGAACGTCACGATGCCGGTAACGGCTATCAAAGGAGGAATGAGCTCAAATAAACTGCTAATTCAGCTTGAAGAGCTGGTGGGCCTTTGTACCAAATGCCAGCTCTATTTCCAGAGAAAGTTTCTATTACTTATTAACATCAGTAATTGTGTGCTTGTGGTCAAGTGGCAGCCTGCCTACCGCTTCCAACGGGAAGGAACAAAAGTAAGCATTGAACTTCTAGGAGCAACAGTAAAAATCATTAGTTTACATATTCCCTGGCTGGAAAAAAATAAATAAGAAACACTCCTAACCCCCACTTCAAAGAAAACACAGGGAATTGTAACCCAGATTGGGTACAGAACGCCGCTGTTGACCTTTGCACTAGGAGCAGAAGGTGCTGTTTGGCTCCCCTCGAAACCTGCAGTGCCTTTATTTCTCCCCTTGGGCAGGTACAACACGGGCTCTGACCGACACACGTGGCAAGGTTCGTGGCTCTCCCAAGTGCTCGAGAGCTGACAGAGGGGCACCCAGCCCTCGGCACACACCGACCGGGCACACCAGAGCACATGGTGGGCCAGCAGGGGCCTTGGACGCACGATTTACCTTTATCCTCTGCCCACCGCAGGGAAATAAACGGGACCTGCAAATAAAACTGCAACAAGCACCCTCCCAAACCAACGTGGAGCTGCTTTGGGACCGGTACCGCTTCTAAAGATGTCAAATAACTCATAGAAGAGATGCTGGAGAGTCAGAGCCCCGGCCAAGAGACGTAGCTGCAGGTGAGGGCTGGCACCAGCGCCCAGCAAGCTTCAGCCCTGCGGCACCCACGCGGAGCCCAAGGTTTGTTCCGAGGCGTTCCCAACGGCACCAGATTTGGGTTCAGTAAGCCCAAACTGCAGCGCACAAAATGCCTCTCAGCCTTGGCGGGCAGCTTTTCAAATGGGAAAATCGATGCGGTAAGTGCACCTGAAAGCCTCAAGCTCTCAGGAAACTTCTCCCCGGGGGCCAGTGCCTGCGTGGTGAAGATGCCGACACCGGAGAAGGACCAGGAACGGGGAAGAAAAAGGAAAACCCTTTATTTATGTAACTGCCTTTGACTTCTGGTCATCCCCAGCCCGTTTTTTTCTAGCATTGCGCAGGGCACCGAGTGCCCAAAGTCAGAATTAACAGACCTGAATTCAGGAATCCAGGAACAATTCCTAAATCCGGGTGTATTCGCCTAAACCGAGGCGGCCTTACTTCAATGCTGAAAAACACGTCCAACTTCGGGCTGATTTTTGCTGCAACAGCATGCGAAGCCTCACTTAAGGCTGCAGTGATTGAATCGTGGTTTCTTTAGAGAAAGAAGGTGTTTTTTTTTTTAAAGGTGGAAATACACGGTGTGCAAACATCCCCCCTCAATGCCCGTTTTCATTTTCCTTATCTCCAACTGGTCACGTGCCCAATGACACTATCCCCTAAATATAGCTCATCCTGCCAGCACTCGCAATCCCACCGCTCTCTGCAGGACCACAACACACCTTCCTTCCCCGCTTCCCCCCTCGGCATCGCCTCGACACCTCGCCGTGATGATTTCAGGGTGGCAAAGCTGCCGGCACACCAGGACCCCCCGGCTCCCAGTGCCCCCCGGGCGAGGGCAGCGCTGGCCTTCTGCTGCGCTCAGCACAACGCCCATGGCTCGCGGCCCCTTTGTGCTGTATCGCAGTGCCCCCTCTCTCTCCTTTTGTCTCCGTGCCGCCAGGCAGCCTGCTGGAAGCCCCCTGGCCAACCTCACCCCGGGCATTGCGCCCATCCCGGCCTCCCTTGCGCCCCGCGGAGGCGAGTGGGAGGCCGTGGGATGGCGGTGGGCTCGCCAACGGTGCCCAACGTTAGCATGGATCCCGTACCACCAGCTGCTCGCCACCGGGGCCGCCCGTTTCGTTGCCGGATGCCCTAAGAGAGGCTGCGGTGCCGCCGTCCTCCGGTGCCACCGTCCTCGACGCGGAGGCCACGTCGCCGGCAGTGCTCTGTGAGCTCAGTGCCACCATGGAGCAGCACAAATCGCCCCGGTGCGAGAGCTCGGCCAGCCCCGAGACGAGGCCTCTGGTGGGGAAGGCTGAATCCCCGAGGCTCTGAGGCCCTTGGGTGGCGGAGGACGAGCCGCCTTCACCCTCCGGGAGGCCGCGGGCCAACCTCGGCCGCTCGGACAGTGGCAGGCGGCTTCCACTGACCCCTCGGGGTGGTGGCGGTGAGGATGACGATGGTGGTGGGGGGATAACCACGGCAAACCCGCGGCCTCCCGCTCCTAGGAGAAAAGGAGGCTCCGGGGCGAGGCCGGACGGCGGCCTCCCGAGGCCCGGGCCTCCGTGGCGGAGGGTTTGGGGGGTGCCGGGGGGCACGAGGCCGGTCGGTGCGGCCCCGCCGCCGGTTACCTTGGTCTCCTTGACGTGCTGCTTGATGCCCTCCGGGTACCACTGCACCCGCACGTAGCCCCGCCGCAGCGGGGAGGCCCGGCCTTCCTCCGTGCCTCCCCCGCCGGGGCCGCCCGATTCGGAGCCACCGGAGCTGGCGGCTCCTCCGCCGCCTCCTCCGCCGCCTCCACCTCCTCCTCCTCCGCCGCCGCCCCGGCTGCTTCCTCCTCCGCCTCCTCCTCCTCCTCCTCCTCCCGCCGCCTCCTCCTCCTCCGAGTCCGAATCCTCGCCGTGGATCAGGCGCACCAGGCCGAAGCGCACCGAGCCCCGGTAGCGGCCCGACACCAGGTCGTGCGAGAAGAGGAGACGCTGCGAACCTCCCGCCGGGGGCGCCGCGGGAACCGAAGGAACCGGGACCCCCGGGGATGAGGCGGGCACCGGGGCCGGCGGCATCGGGCCCCCCGGGGCGGGCGGTGCGGGCAGCTCCGCCATGGCGCCGGGCAGAGCGGGAGAAGCGCGCGGCCGGCGGCGGAGGCTGGGGGAGGGGAGGGGCGGGCCGGGGCGGGGCGCGCGCGCGGGTAACGGCGAGGGGCGGAGCTTAGCGCGCCCGCAAGCCCCGCCCCCTTCCCGCTACTGCCGCCGCCGCCGCCGCTTGGACGCGCCCCCTGCTCGCCGCCCCGCCGGGGGGGTGACGTCACGGCCTGGGCTCTGGACACGCCCGTGGGTGGTGTCAGGCCACGCCCACTTTCGCCTGGCCACGCCCATCCCGGGAGGGAGGGGGAGGAGGAGGGGGAGGCCTGGGGGACGTGGCCCCTATGGGGAATGGGCTCGGGCGGTGCCAGGGGGGGTCGGGGGGGAATGAGAAGACATTGCTGCTCGGAAAGAGCGCTCAGGCGCTGGGAGGGGTTGGCCAGGGAGGTGGTGGAGGCACCGGCCCTGGGGGTGTTCGAGGAGAGGTTGGACGTGGTGCCTGGGGACGTGGTTCAGGGGGTGATGGTGGTGGTAGGGGGTGGTTGGGCCTGGTGATCCTGGAGGGCTCTTCCAGCCCTAATGGGTCTGGGATTCTATAAGAGGAGGAGGCCTGGACACGGCTGGAAGAAAACCCAGGCCTCAGCGGAGGAGAGCAGCCTCCAGCGCTGCGGCAGTCGAATGGGCCTCGCACTGCAAACAGCCTGGGCACTGCAACGCAGATAAAGATGTCCAAGTTGGCTTGACATCTTGAAGCTATAGCCGGTGAAGCTATACCACCCCCCGGCAGGCACATCCCAGGCCACAGCTTCTCCCTCAGCCTCCCAGAGGAGGCCCAGGTCCCTGGGAGAGGCCGGTATCCACCCGCCTGCATGGGATGAGCACGCCGTGCCTGCATCAGCCAGGAGAATCACAGCACTGGGGGAGCAAGTGAACCCCAGGCCATGCCCCTGCACTTGTGCTGCCCCTAAGAGAGGTCAGGGAAAGAAATAAACCAAAAATCCTGCCACAGGAATTCAGGGGAAACCACACAGAACATGTAGAGGTTGCACAGGATAAAGGCCTGTCTCACAGAGCCCACTCCACGATGCCCGGGGGGCTGCGAGTGCTGCTCTCTGGGTGGTGAGGCGCTCTCCGGTTCACAGCAAGGCATGGTCTTCCTCTTTATGGCTCCTAGAAGTCCTCATTAGGGCATGCAAATGAGCTGAAGACTTGACTTCATTGACTCAAATGTATTTTCCCTCCTCTGTCTGCAGGGGGTTTTGAAATAAATGGTTCTTGAGAGGGTCTCACTGCTGGGTGTCGTGGTGATGTGGCTCCCCGCTGGAGCATTTCTCAGCAGCGGCCCCAGGGACAGGGAGCAGAACAGAGCTAAGAGGGAACAACGGGTGAGGAAACAGCAGCACACTCTTGGAGAAAGACAGGTTAAACAGCTGCTCAGTGCAACATGGGGATACAGCTGGTTACACAGATGTGCTTTGGGACCACAGACCTCCATCCACATCCAAGACAGGGCAGCGACCTCTGCAAAGCAAATGAGTTGGGGGGTACAAAGGCAGGGCTCAGGATTTCACCCTCTGCATGGCCTCAACGCGGCTGTGCTGCTGGGGAGAGCACAGCACAGCTCTCAGCCTCCTTCCTTCCGTACCTGGCCCTCTGGGAACAGAACCAGGCCTTTGGGAGGGGAGAAGGTGCCCTCTGACTCCGCTTGAATCAGTGCTGCGTTCTCCTTATGGCTCTGTGGAAGGTTTCAAAGCCCAGCTCTGTCCAGCCATGGTGGTGATGCTTCTCATCATCTCCTTAAAGCACATCGCAACAGCCGCTAATAAAATATAGATACGGATAATGGGCACAAACTTGTGTGTAGATGGAAACTGTCCCTCTTCACAGCAATTACGTGCTGAAGAAGAGCAGTGGGGTTTCAGGTAGCCACAAATAGCCACGCAAACAATCACATTGCACAACCAGCCGGGCTCGCAGCGGGGGGATTTTAATGGGGACGAGTCAGGGCTGGTTGCTCGTTAGCTTGAGTTGAGCCAGGTGTGCTGCTGCACTCTGATCTCAGCTGGGGCTCTGACGAGCTTTCCTGGGGAAGTGGCGCAGAAGGAGGACTCCTCTTTTGTAGAATCACACAATATCCAGGGAAGGAACCCACGAGGATCATCGAGTCCACCTCCTGGCTCCACACAGGACCACCCAAAAACCAAACCACGTGTCTGAGAGTGTTGTTGAAATGATTCTTCACCTCTGGCAGGCTCGGTGCTGTGACCACATCCCTGGGGAGCCTGTCCCAGTGCCCGACCACCTCTGGGTGCAGAACCTTTCCCTGACCCCCAGCCTGACCCTCCCCTGTCCCAGCTCCATGCCATTCCCTCGGGTCCTGTCGCTGTCCCCAGAGAGCAGAGCTCAGCGCCTGCCCCTCCGCTCCCCTCATGGAGCTGCAGGCCGCCATGAGGCCTCACCTCAGCATCTCCTCTGGGCTGAACAAACCAAGGGCTCTCAGCTTCTCCTCACATTACCTTCCCCTCAGCCCCTTCCCCATCTTTGTTGTGTGAACTCTCCCTTCACCATCTTTGTTATTTGAACGCTCCCTTTGCCATCTTTGCTGCCTTCCTTTGGATGCTCCCTAATAATTGATGTCCTTCAGACATTGCGGTGCCCCAGACCTCACACAGTGCTCGAGGCGAGGCCGCACCAGCAGGAGCTTTGCCAGGACACAGCACCCAGCTCCCTGCTGAGGGTCCCCAGCTGGTCGGACCGCGTTGTAAAAAACACACAAATCCAAGAAACATTTTGAGGTGTTTAAGGAAAGATTGGACGTGGTGCTTAGGGACGTGGTTTAGTGGGTGACACTGGTGGTAGGGGGGTGGTTGGACCAGATGATCTTGGAGGGCTTTGCCAACCCTAACGATTCTGGGATTTTAGGATTTTACAGCCGTGATCTTTGAGGTGAACCAGACCGTTTCAGCCGGTGGCCTGACCCTCGGGGGCCCCGGGCCCACCCCGGCCTGCCCCAGGCCAGCTCCCGCTGCGGGCCCGGCTGAAGCGAGCGGGGCTCTGCTGCCACCGCGCGGCCGCTGCCGGGGCCCGAGGCTCCCTCCGGGGGAGGCTTCGTTGGGGGTTTGCGGTGGAAATCCCGGCCTGCAGGGCACCACAAAGGGCTCTCGGCAGGCGTCACCGCCTTTCGCTGGTTGTTGTTTTCCTTTTCTGCGTCCCCGAGGCAGCCCGGAGAGGTGCTGCGGGGCTGAGCGGAGGGGACGCGAAATGGCTCCCGGTGCGCCCACAGGGACAGGCTTGGGGCGTACCGCCGCTGTGCAGGCTCAGCCACGTCAGGGGACAAAGTAGCAGAAGAAAGTAGGAAGAAATTGTGTATTAGGAGGGCGGTGAGGCGCTGAACAGGCTGCCCAGAGGAGCTGTGGGTGCCCCGGTCCTGTGGTGAGCCCAGCAATCTGCTCAAGGCTGGGTGGGCAGGGGAAAGCCCTGCCCTTGTGAGAGGAGCCCTTAGGGGTGAGCGGGGAAGTGCCCTGTGTCCCCGTGTTGCTTATGGCCACCCTGCCCTTTCCTACTTGCTTGTGCTGCCCTGCTCAGGCACCTCTGGCCCTCTCCACCCCTGCTAAAAACAGCCTCAGAGCGGCTTCACCTACTTATGTACATCTTTATGCAAGCACAATCCTCCACTCCCTGCTCTCATCCTCTTTGCTGAGACCAAGACCTTACAAGGCCCGTGACGGGGCTGGTCCAGGCCCAGCCTTGCTGCGGGATGCAGGGTTTGGCTTCCTGTAGTGGGAGCCAGATCCCATCCATCTCCATGGGGTCACCCCGGCTCCCACCAGCAGCGTGCTGAGCCAAGGGCAGGAGAGCTCCTGCAGAGCTGTAGGAGGCAGGGTGACCCAGTAACATCACCGCATCCCAAAGGCAGAGCTGGACCTAAAATGTCTGGAGGTCTGGGATGGGAGGGAAGGAGCTGCTGGAGCCCTTCCCACCTGCCCAGCCCTCTCCTCCTGGAGGAGCCCGCGCTGAACTCGGTCCTCCTTCATCATGGGGATTGTGTTACGAGTGTCCATGACCTAGTTACAAACTGCTGCAGCCCAGCAGAGAGAAGGAAACGAGGCTAATCACTGCCAAGTGCCTGTGCTCTAGGGAGGGGATAAGAAAGGTCCTGGCTGGGTCTCCCGCCCGTGCTTTAGGCTGAAGTTGCCCTGGCCAAGCAGCCTTGGGTGAAACCTTCCCCTCTCAGTCTGCACTCTTTCCTTGAAGTCCCTTGAAGTAGAGGAGTAGCAAGGAGATATCCCAGCCCTGCAAAGGCACATGTTGCTCAGGTGCAGGTCAGAGCCGGAGCTCAAAGCCTGCTTCCCCTGGCTATCGGAGAGACCCCAATCCTTTGACATGCAGCACCCCTTCCCTAGCTTCCCGCGACTGCAGAGGGAAGCGCTCTGCACCTTCACCAGAGAGGAATCGACTGCACTGATGAGCCAAAAGGAACACGCCAGAGGAAATCCACATATGTGCATTTTTGCAGATTACCATTTCAAGGCAGAAACAGCCCTTCTAGGGTCTATTTAGAGCCCGGGGACATGGCCACTGTCCAGAGCAGCCCTGCATTGCTATTTTGAAGGCACATCGGTTCACAACGTGAGCCGCGCTGAATACCCTGCTCCAGTGGAGCGGATGGAGGCACCCCGGCTTTGCAGCACCTGCTGGAGATGTTGAACTGCTCTTGACAAGGCGAGAAGGGAACACCACGGGGTAAAAGCAGCAGGCAGCCAGCCTGGCAAGTGCTGGGAATACTGAGCGAGCCGCAAGAGCTCCATCCTGCCGCAGAGCCGCGGCGATGCCGAGCGCTCACGCTGCCGATCTGTGCTGCTGCCTGGGCAGGGGATGAGTAGGAATAAAACAAGAGCCCGTGGCTGAGCCTTGTGGGGCTGAGCCCTGCTGCTGTCCGTGTCGTGGCACTGGTGTGCAAGCCAGGAGAAAAGCACGGCCCTTTTTGGGTGCACGGCTCCCTTTGGCTAAGCCAGGGCTGGTGCAAAATGGGGAACTGAGCAGCATCTGGCTTGGTCATAGAGGCTGAATAATTACAGGAGTTTGGGATGACGCCGTGCAGGGGAGGACCCCGATGCCACCTTCATTCCCTGCGACAGCAAACCAGCCCCTCGAGGCCAAGAGATGACGAATGCTGCAGCTACCCCAAGCAGCTTAATCCCCGGAGCACCGGGGTGACCCAGTGCTATTTGCAGCACAGACGAGGGTGCTGAGGAGCCCCCGAGCTGCATTCGTGTCCCTTCCCTGCCAAGCCCTGGCAGAGGGGGGCCGAGCAGAGCCCCAGCTGCCTGTCCCTGTCCCTCGCTGCCCTGAGAGGGCTGCTGACGAGCGGCCTGCTGCAGAGACAGCGGCGCTGGGCTCTTTGAAGGAGCTGAGAGCACTGCTAAGTATGTAAATCTCAGCACGCTGCCGTGGTTCTCCCTCAATGCTTTTTTTGACCCTCTGCAGCTGTAGGAGCAGGGAGGGATGGAGCAGGCTGACCCTCCGGCCGCGGTGGGCAGAAAGCAGCACCCTGCCCAGCTGCTCCAGCCACAGCGCGGCCCGGCACCATGCGGCTGATTCCTGGCTGGGAGTTGCTCTGAAATGCCATGTCTGAACAGCAGAAACACGCTGGGACATCTTTCTGCTTCCATTCCATGAAAAAAAGATCACACTGCCTGTGGCTACAACACACAGCAGCTCCCGAGCTGCCCTGGCAGGGCTGGGGGCAGCAGGGCCAGCTCCGCCTGGCAGCTCCGTGCTCCTTTTGGAGCTGCAGCTGGTTCCTGATGATAATGATGATGCCAACATTTTTTTTTTTTTTTTTTAATTATTATTTATGCCGATCTTACCAGCCATTTCCTTTCCAGGAGGTTATGCCTGGGATAATCCCCATTTTATTACACTTGGCCCAATGGGAACAAATGTCACAGGTTTCTCCTATCCTGTTCCTTGTGTAACGATTCCCAGCGAGCGCAGGCTGTGGGGCAGAAGTGCTCAGTCTTTGGGGGAGGCTGCATTGGCAGAAGCCCTCCATCTGGCCCTGATCCCACAAGCAACCACACATACAGAGCCAGCAGTGCCTGTTACAACTGCTTTCCACCTCTCAGGGCTGAATCCGACCCTTGCAGTGCTCCAGAGGAGCCACACGGGTTTCAGGAGGGCAGGACCAGAATCAGGCTCTGCCATAAAAGCCCCGAGCACACTTGTTGCTGTGCAAGGGACGGCTCGCAGCCTGCTGGGGGGCAGAATTTATGGCTGGACCCCGAGAGCCGGCACCACACTTATTAAACACGTGCTCGGACACAGGCTCTGTGCGTTGTCCGAGCGAGGACACGTCCTCTGGAAGCAAAGCAAGCGCATCCACGCTTTGCAGGGCTGCCTTCAGACAGGTCTGGATGAGGCCGGGTGCATTGCTCTCTTTCCCTCCGCTCTCCCTGCTGCCGGCTCGCCCCGAGCACTCAGCATGGAGCAATCAGCCTAATGCTTTATCCCTCTGCAGGCACTCACGCCAGGGCAGGAGGAGAAAAACCACCAACAAACCAACACCAGCAGCCCGACGGGATCCTTTAGCTGGCCTCTCACCTTAAAGCCTCTCACCTCTCCCCGTCTTTCATCGGGGTTATAAACTCCTTAGAACTTCATCACGTGCTCCATCAATAACAAATATATAAGCAGGGGCTCCGTGCGTGGCAGCAGACGAGGCGGGCGAGCCCCCGCAGCCTGATTTCTCCCCTCCCGTGGCTGCGAGGTGACTCTGCTGGACCAGGCTGGCAGAGGGACGTCGCCAGGTCCCTGTCCCACGGCCGGTAAGCGCGGTAAGCCCACGTTTGTGTCGTGTGCCCGTGGTGCTCACAGCCTCGGGGACAGCCGGCAGCCTGCAGGCACTGCCGCGTGCCAGCCCCGGTGGCTCAGGATGCGGGGAAGCGTCCCAGAGGGAAGGGAGCTGCTACACCGAGCTGGGCTTGCCTGCACAAGGCTTTGGAGGAGGTGAGAGCTCGGTTCCATCCCTGCACCGACACCATCTGCTATTAAAGTCTGGGTGCAGCGAGTCTTCCCATCCAAACCCTCCGCGTTCGGGGCGGGGGAAGGAGTTCCGACTCCTTTGCAAAGAACATTTGGCTAAAAAACCTGGGTGAATGAGTCCTTGCTGCTTCCAAACCATTCGGAACCTGAAGCTCCGACTCCAGGCAGATATTCCTGATAGAAGAAGATGCCACCAGGGGGGTGCTGCAGACTTGCCTGTTTGTTTTCTTTTGGTTTGTTTTTTTTTTTACACACAGGCACCTCTGCAGACCATGCGGATGCTTTGGTCTCTGTAGTGCACAAACACAAACTGGGAGGGGAATTTTACACAGCCCGCACTTGGTACGCTGCAAAACCCCCCGATGTACGGGGCTCAGCTCGGGAAGGGCTGGGAAGGAGTTTCTGGGGCCAGGGAGAGAGGATTTTCCTCCTTTTTCTCACTTACTCTGTGACCGAGGACCTTCACCTCTGCAGGTTGGATGTTGCCCACGTGTAGGTGTCCCCCAGCAACCCCGCAAAGCCCCCGGCAGCTCCTCTGCCCTCCCCGCTGGTGCGTGCCATGCCCTGTGCAGCCTTCTCGGTGCGCGTATTCCCCGCACGCCAAAGAGCTTTGCATCTGCAGGGAGCTGAGAAGCCAAACAAAAAGAAAAAAAGCTCATTTCCAGGAAAGAAACACAAACACATCAGCCCTCCAGCTATCTATCTGACTTGGGCTGCCAGGAACAAAGAGCCGGAGGGGAAAAAAAACACGAGAGCAAGCCAAAGAGCAGCCTTTTCCCCGCATCACCGACTTCTCAACAGCTCCGGGCTGTTGCTATTGGGGTCCCGAGAAGCTTCCAGAAATACCCAGAGAAGCCTGGTTCCCCTCTGCCATCCATTCCTAACACACACTGAGCTCATACAAGAGATCTTTAACTCCCAGCTCTGAGGGTAAATACGTCCAGAGACACATCACGCAGTGGTGATGCGGGGCCCCCTCCTCGCCTCCTGCGGAGCTGCCGGGCTGGGCGAGCCCTGATCCAATTAGCAGGATGAGGAGATCCAGAAGAGTCGAGGATAAGCTCCACGATGCTACAAAAAATGTGCCTGCCTCCAGCTCAGCCGCTGCTTTTCCTCCTCCCGAGGCCAATTTTTGGCAGCACGAAGCTCTCCCCTCCAGCGCCGTTTTCATTTTGTCACCCCTCGGTGACCAGAAACGGCGCTGGGGATGCTGCGTATTTCCCCTGCCAAAGAAAACACCTCTTCGTGCCAGAGCCGGTCCCTTCGATAACACAGCCACCGCTAAACCAGCTAAATTCACTGAAACCAAACCCAGCGAGACCCCGCCTCACCTCCTCCTGCCCAAACCAGGCACCTCCAGCACCCGGCCCTCAGCGTCGCTAGATGGAAAATTCCCAGCTCCTGCCCCGCGCGCCGCTTGCGCTGGTCATGCTTTTGTTTCTGTCAATCCGATTAAATTATTACAGGCAAGCCTATAATTAGCAGGGAAAGCCGGCACCTCGCAAACGCGTTCAGAAAGGACCCGGGCTCCGCGCTGCCTTTGGTGCGAAGGGCTCGAATATTGGTCAGCTCTGGAGCTGCTCGTGGGCCACGCGGCTGGGGCACGGCTGCGAGACTGGGAGCTTTGGGCACAGCAGGGAGAAGGGGAAAAAGCAGAGAGGTGATGAATATCAGCACCCAGCACCTTCACCGAGCCGGGAGGGTGGGTTTGGACTTGCCTTGGGGATTTTTCTCACCTGTAGAGCTCTTCTCGGCCATGAGCTCACCGGGTTGCAGCCACTTTTGGCCACCCCAATGTCGCCGTAATGTCCCCGGGAATGGCATCTCCCTGCCCCGAGCACAGCTCTGTGTGTGGTGTGCAGGACCCAGCCCCACGTCCTTTCAGCAAGGACACCCGATGGGCAGAGGGGACCCTGCCCAGCCTTTGTGGCTGAAGGTGCTGCGGGCACCAGAGCAGCTCCAAACCCACTTGTTGTGCCCTGACACATCTCAGCCACATTTTCCAGCGTGGCCAAGACCTAACAAGGGCTAAACCACATCATTTACCCACTGAGCAAGCTAGGAAAGGGAAAAAAAAAAAACCAGCAGTGCAGGCTGCCTCCGGCTGCACACACCAAACCCCTGTCCCCCAGCCCGGACCCTGGTCCCCATCCCTGTCCCCAAGGCTGGAGGTTCGCTTTGACCACATCTCGTGCCAGCTCCAGGGATGGCAAACCAGCAGTGGGGGCTCTGTGGGTGGGTATTTCCTGCCTACACCTATGTGCACGCACATTAGCATGGCAGGCAGCCTAATCCCGCGCGCGATCAACAGGTATTTTCGGCGGCTAAGAGCTCTGGAGGAGATTGGCTGAGATAAAGGCTGCCGTGACGCCGCCGGGGCCGGAGCTGACGGAGGCTGCCCCAAATAAACGCCGCCGAGCGCGCCGGGAGGGGAGCAGGATGCCGGTGCTCAGCACGTCGCCTTTCCTCAAGCCCGCTCGCTTGCGGTGCCCCCAAAACTCGCCCGGGCGCCAGCGACGCCACACGCTGCCCGCCAGCGAGTTCCGCTGCCTCAGCCCCGAGGATGCCATCAGCGTGTTCGAGATCGAGAGAGAAGGTAAGGGGCTGCCCGTCCCCCCCCTTCCCACCACGGCCAGCCCCCAAACGGGGCGCTCCCGGCGCCTGTCCCCTCACTGTGCTCACCGCTGTGCTCACTTGCAGCCTTCATCTCGGTCTCCGGGGACTGCCCGCTCCACCTGGATGAGATCCGCCACTTCCTGACGCTGTGCCCGGAGCTCTCCCTCGGCTGGTTCGAGGAAGGGCGGCTGGTGGCCTTCATCATCGGCTCCCTCTGGGACCAGGACAGGCTCAGCCAGGTACCAGCTGCCCTGTGCGCGCTGGGGGAGGCAGCACGAGAACCTGGGGACCAGGAGCAGGGACCCGGGGGTGTCCAGAATGGGGAAAATTAAAACCAAAAAGCCTCCGGTGATGGCAGGGGGTGGGCGAGGGGGGATGGCACCCAGCAGGGAGCCAGGGGACGGGAGTCACCGGCTGTGTGACACCTTGGGGGAAGGGGAGCGACGGCTTTAATTAAACCACTTGGAAGCAGATGGGCCAAATCTGTTAGGGAAGGCAATTCAGCCCTGCGCTGTGCCGCTGGAGGGTCCTGGAGACCTGGAGGGAGCCCTTGGAGAGCCTGGGAGGGGGGCTCCCCACGAGCTGGGAGCACAGCTTAGAGAACACATCCCCACGCCCCGCTCCTACCTTCGCGATCCTCAGCAGCCCCGGCCCCGCTAACGGCCCCGCTCCCTCCCCGCAGGCGGCGCTGACCCTGCACAAGCCGCGGGGCACGGCGGTGCACATCCACGTGCTGGCCGTGCACCGCACCTTCCGGCAGCAGGGCAAGGGCTCCATCCTGATGTGGCGCTACCTGCAGTACCTGCGGTGCCTGCCCTTCGCCCGGCGCGCCGTGCTCATGTGCGAAGACTTCCTGGTGCCCTTCTATGAGAAGTGCGGCTTCAAGGCGCTGGGGCCCTGCCAGGTGACGGTGGGAGCGCTGGCCTTCACCGAGATGGAGCACGCCGTGCGGGGCCATGCCTTCATGCGCAGGAACAGCGGCTGCTGAGCCCCCCGCTCCAGCCCCAGCCCCCCCCGGGGAGGAGGCTGGAGGGAGGCGGAGGGGATAAAAGGCTGCGAGTCCTTTCCATTTTTCCCCGCTGGTCACGCTCCCTGCCGACACGTCTGCCTTTTGGCCAGGGGTTGAGCCTGGCCCCGTGCCACCCGTGTGCCACCGACACCTCCCCGTAGGGCTGGGGGCTTCAACATCCAGCCCAGCCCCACTGCAAGCACCAAACCCACAGGTCTCCCCTCTTTAGCTGGGGCTGCCAAGGGGAGCCCTTGGGGTGGCACGGCCCGGGGGCACTGTTGGGGCTGGAAAGGCTGAGACCCTATAAATACCCACCCCCCCAGCCTGACACCCCCCTCCCAGCACCCTCCCACTCACACCAGCCCCACGAGTGAGCCCGGAGGAGGCCAAGCCCTCCCCAGGCACCCTCAGGGTCCCCGCAGCCACCCCCGGGGGTTTCCCCCTGCCCACGGCCACCCCGAATCGTGCACCCAAGAGCCTCCCCGCAGGGCCAGTCCCGCACGCAGACATCTCCTTCCCAGGAAAAACCTTCTGCGAATGCCTTGGTCTGTCGTGAAGCAGCAAATAAAGACGCGGCGGTTGTTTTCTACGCAGCTCCTGTGTGTTTGTCCCCAGCTCCCAGCGTCACCTCTCGGCACACGCGGCTGGGAACCATCCGGCACCTTTTGGGGTGTCTCAGCTCCAAGGTGGGGCAGATCCTCCCCGGGGCATTTGATGGGAGGGGGGATGCAGGCGGGGGGCAGCTCTGCCCTTTGGCAGCGCCTGGAGGCTCTGTGGGGCACTTTGCTTCCCCTTTTGCTCAAAGAAACCGTCCTCGAAACCCTGCCACTGCCCCAGGAGGGATTTGGGGGGATACAGGAAACAGTGCTCACCCTGCAGAGCAGGGACAGCCCCCGGCAATCCCACCTCCTCCTCTCCCTCAACAAACATCACCAAACCCCCTAATAGCGCCGAGGGAGACGAGGCCCCGTGCATCTCATTAAATACAGGTAGAAATTTATTAAGGGGGGGAAAAAACCCAAAACAAAACACGGCTTTTAAAAAAGTATCAAAAAGAGACCGAGGAGGTGAGGCGCCCGCCTTCGGCTGGAGCAGCACCGGAGGGAGGAGGAGCAGGGCTGCGGCCGGCCCGCGGCGGAGCAGGGGTGCAGGCACCACTGGGGGGGCACGGAGCCGAGCCCCCAGCACTTGGGCACTCGTCTCGCTGGGGAATTGGCTCTGTCCCCGTCCTCCAGCACTGTCACCCACCAGTGCCGAGGCAGCCCGGGGGAGCCACCCAGTTACCCGGGTCCCTACGCCTGGAAGGAGGACAGGAGGTGGCACCGGGGACCCGGGGCAGCAGCAGAGGTGTCCCCAAGGGTCCGCGCTCAGCTGAGCCCTGCCTGGGCTTCAGAAGGAGCTGAATAAATCCACCGTCCTCCAAGAGGAGCCCCTCCAAGCACGAGCCTCCTTCTGAGGCCCTGGGGGAGCACCAGGCACAAAAGTGGGACAAAAATACTTCAAACCTCAGCTCTGAGCATCTCGGGGCTGAAGCTCCAGGGAGCCCAGAGCTGGAGAAACCATCAGGGCCCCCCCTTGCAGCTCAATCTTGCGTTCAGAAAAACGCCTCCAAAATTAAAAATCCTAAGGCTGACAAGGCAGGAGCTGCTGGGGAGGGCCAAATCCCACTGGAACGGCTCAGGAAAGGGCTGGGACGAGCCACAGCAAGGCCGCAGAGCCCCCGGGGGGTCCCCCGGGCACCCCCGAGACAACAGACGCGGCGAAGAGCCACGGATAAAAAAAATACGCGCCCCTACAAAAAGGGGGTTGTGTTCACAGTATGAGCGGCACCGCGGGGGGACGCGGGATGGGACGGGGGGCACGGCTCCCACTCGGCCCCATCCTCGCCCCGGCGGTTACGGCCCGGCCGTGCCAGGGGTGCAGCCGGGGCCGGCTCCAGCCCCGCGCCACCGGGGCCGCATCCCCTCGTCGGGGTCAGTGCAGGACCTGCTCCAGCTCGTACTTCTCGCAGAACTTGCTGGTGAAGGGCAGGCAGGTGAGGTACTCGATCCAGCGCCAGTTCACGGGGTAGACGTAGAGCCAGACCACCAGCGAGGCGAAGAGCCCCACGAAGACCAGCAGCGACACGATGATCATGGCCCGCTTGCGGTACTTGTCCACCGTGCCGAAGGTGATGTAGGGGAGGAAGGCGAAGGAGAGGAGGAGGCCGCTGAGGAAGCCGAAGAGGTGGGCGATGTTGTCGATCCAAGGCAGGAGCCCGCAGACGAAGAGGAAGAGGACGATGCCGGAGAGGTTGAGGAAGGCTTTCCACGGCTTCTCCAGCACTTGCCAGCTCTGGAAGAGCTCCACGAAGAGGCAGGCCAGCAGGCCGAACTGCGACCCGGCCGGACCCACCTGGGGGACGGGGCAGGACAGTCAGGGACGGACCCATCACCCGGCCACGTCCCCGTGTCCCCAGGGACCATTTCCCCCGTGAAACGCACCCGTCCCCCTCCCGCGCCGCAGCGGATTTAGGGCGCTCTGCGTGATCCCCTCTAAAGCCCGCAGGCTCCGCTGCCAGCAGATTAGCCATCTGCCCGCCCGCACGCACACCGACACGTGGGGACATGCGGCCCTCGCCAGCCCCACACGTGGGGCAGAGACCCCCCCCCCCTCCCCGAACCTTCCTCCGGGGTGGGAGTGGGCGGTTTGATTAAAAACACCTTTTTTTTTTTTAATCCTCGGGGAGTTAAATGGGCTCGGGGTGATGCTTTATGCTCGCAATCCCTGACCCCAAGCGAGTTTGCTCAGCACCCAACAAGGTCCCAAAGCCCAGGGCTGTTTTTTTGGGGGGTCGGTGTTATGTGAAGAGCCCCCCCAGCCCGGCAAGCCGCCCTCACCTCCGCGCGGTACGGCAGGAAGATGGCACTGGCCAGGTTGCCCGTGATGCCGCTGAGGATGAAGATGATGGAGATGCGATGCCAGCCTGCCAGCTTCTCCAGGTCCCGCAGCACCGTCATCTGGAAAGTCACCGACACCAGGCAGTGGATGATGCTGGGGGAAGAGGTCCTGCGTTAGACCCCTGCCCTGCCACGGCCCCTGCCCAGCGACGCTTCCCTCGTCCCTCCCAGCCCACCGGGGACCACAGGCAGGCTGTGCCGAAGGATGCTGAGGTCCCCGGTCACCCCACGGCCCCGTCCCAAAGTCACGGGGCCGCCGCTCACCCCGCGTGCAGGAACAGGGACAGCCACAGGCGATAGAACTGGTCGGGGACCTCCGGGTTGAGGAAGGGCAGCAGGCCGCAGACTTCATCCAGGCAGTGCACCTGGAAGGGCAGCCGGGGTTGGGGGGTGCCAGGAGCTCGGCCCCCAGCCCAGCACCACCGGGGAGCGAAGGACGGGGCTGCCGGGAGGCGAAGGCAGCGGTGCCAGGCGGCCAGCAGGGTAGCCTCTGGACCTGAATCCCCCCGTCTCACACCGATCCCTCGAGCCCCGTGCCCCTCAAACCCCCCTCCAGCCCCTCTCACCTGCGAGCAGAGCGTTGCCTCCTCGTGGAAGTAGCCGTGCATGAACTCGCAGTACTCCCGCGTCGTGATCTCGCAGCTGGGCACAGGGCGGGCAGGGGGCTCGCTCAGGGCAGGGCACGCTCCCCGCATCCCCCCGGGCATCACACAGCCACCACATCTCACCCCCGGGGCCCCACGGCCTCCCTTCTCCCTCCCTGGCACAGCTCGGGGGGCACCAAGAGGTGCCTGGAGCCGACCCCAGCCTCGGTGTCCGCAGCCCACCTGCCCTTGGTGCCGATGCAGCAGGGCCGGCCCTTGATCTGGCAGTCCATGTGCGCCAAGCCCGTGTGGTTGGTTTTGGTCTCGTAGGTGCAGATCTACGCGCGGGAGGGAGAGGAGGTGAAGTGGGGGGGCTGCTGGAGGCCTCCCGCAGCCCCCTGCGCCCTGCTGGGGGCCACCAGCCTCCCCCGGAGGTCCTCTCATGGGTTCTTACCGGCCACCTGGTGATATCGTCCGGCCACACGTGGGGAGGGTTTGAGGCCGGCTCCTCGCACGTCCTGGTGGCAGGAGGAGGATGTGGGGGTCTCTGAGGGTCTCCCCCAGCACCACCCTGCCCCTGACTTGAAGCCCCCCCAGGCACCAGGCCTGCAGCCGCCCCCTCCCCAAGCTTCCTCGAGTCCCACAGCACCCGATGGCGATGTGTGGTGCTGAGCCTGCTGCAGCCACGACACCCCCAGGTAATTTCTCTGGGTGTCCCCTCACCGACACCCCCCAGGTAATTTCTCTGGGCGTCCCCTCACCAACACCCCCCAGGTAATTTCTCTGGGTGTCCCCTCGCCACACCGCACGTCCCTGCTCACGTCACCACCCCAGGGATGAGCACGCGGGGTGAACCCCAAGACAACGATGCCCCCCGGCTGGCTTTCAGGCTCACCATTACATTCAGGACAGACCCCACCCTGATTTCCCTACCTACCCCCAACTCTCCTATGGTGTTTGAAATCCACCAGCCCTTTGGAGAGCTGACCTCACGGCATCCAAGCTGGAAACCCGGCCCCACGGAGCCCCCACCACGCACCCTGCCCACACCCAGGCCACCACCTCTCCCCAGACGCCCCTCGTACCTGGGATCCTGGTGACACACGGCCCCCGACGTCCTTTTCTCACCCGAGCCCATGGCCGGCGCGTTGGTGCCCGGCCACTTGATGAAGGTCGCCAGCGTCTCCTGCGGGGACGGAGAGGCTCAGGGCGCGGGCACGCACATCCTGAACGCATCCTGCACCCTGCCCGCGGCACGCACCGAGCAGTCCCGCGGCAGCGTCTGGATGCAGCCCGAGTTGTCGTTCTGCACGCAGCAGCCGGAGCCGCGCTCCCGGTCCCGCTCGCGCTGGATGAGGCGCTCCACCTCCCGGTCCTTGCGGATGCAGGGCGAGAACTTGGCCCCCAGGTGGATCAGGTCGATCTGGAGGAAGGCGATGCTTTGGGGGATGCTCCACGGGGTGCTTTGGGGTCTGTCCCCGCCTCCCCTGCCAGCTGCTGCCCCCCAGAGCCGACCCCAGGACCCCCAGAGGATGGAAGGTGGGCAGGGACAGGGTCACCCCCAGCATCCCACCACGATGCTGTGGCGCCAGGAGCAGGCAGGAGGTGCCCAGAGGGACAATGGGGGGGGACCAGGAGCCAGGGATCGGGCTGGGACAAGGGCTGCTGCCATGAGGCGGGGGGAGAGGAGAAGGGAGCACCCCGAGGACCCCCCCTTGGCTCTGGGTGGAGGGCAGAGCCTCAGGCTGGGGGAAGGCCGTGTCCTGGCCGTCCTCTTACCGAGCTGGGCCCGATCCAGAAGTTTTCCTGCTGGATGTACTTGACGCTTTCATACACGCCTTTGTTCCTCAGCACCTGCCGAGCAAGGCCAGGGTCACACAGTCAGCTACAGGGGGGGACACATCCTGCCCCGGTGCCACCTCCTGCAGGGGCTGAGCCCCCTTTGTCCCCGCGGTCGCAGTCACCCCGGGAAGGCTGAGCTCTGCTCTCCCCTCCTGCTTGAGCCGGCTGCATCCCTCCCCCCTCTGCAGGGTGCTCAGGACGCCCGCTCAGCACCAGGCCGGCTCTCCCAGCAGCGAGCCAGGTGACGTTTTGGAGCCAGCCGTGTCACGGGGCACCCGCTAGCTCTTAAACTTACTAACTCTGTCGTCACGTGCTGGGTGAAGCCGATGGGAGCGATGCCGTACGTGCCGATGACCAGCAAGGTGATGAGGATGTGGACAAAGGTGATCCAGTAGGTGAAATATGGCCTGAGGAGCAAAGGGGACGGGGTCACGGACCCCAAACTGGGACGGCTGGGCACTGGGAGGCTGGCCCAGTTCCCCCCCTCACCGGTGGCTGTCGGTGTTCTCCAGCTGCGACCGCACGATGCTGCTGAGGCTGCGGCGGTACGTCCTGTTCAGCCACTTGCCCACCACCCCCAGCCCGTAGTAGCGCTTCTTGCGGTCGAAGGCGAAGTGCTTCACCTTGGAAGCGATGCGCCTGCCCCTCCGCGGAGCGGTGCCAGCGGAGGATGCAGCGAGCCGGGCGCCTTCACGCCTGCGGAGAGGAGAAACCCAGCGTGCCAGCCCTGCAACACCCCGCGGATAACCCATCCCGAGCTGGGAGGGTAAGGGCTAGGGGAATTTCTTGGCCAGTGCCCCACGGCAGGGACGGGTGGGGACGTTGCTCTGACCGTGCCGGGGGATGCGGTACTCACAGAGGGGGCTGCTCGCCCTCGGGGGACGCCCTGGCGTCCTCCCCCACCGAGTGCATGCGCAGGTAGGTGGCCGAGAGAGGCGGCGACTCGAAGACGTCGTCGGGCATGGAGTAGGTCTCGTCGTGCAGGTCCATCTGCAAGGGGCACGTGCGATAGGTGAGAAGCCTCCAACGTGGAGCAAAGCCACCAGCCGGGCTTGACATGGCTGTGGAGCCCGGAAAAGGGGTGATCCCCGTGGATATCCCACTGACTGCACGTTACAGGGGCTGGAATGTCCCCATGACGACAGCATTGTGCCCTCCCTGCACCAAGGAGCGTCACGGAGCCCAGCGCTGGGCACGGCAGCCACCGGTGCCCCAAGCTCCCAGGGCAGGGCTAGGCACCGACGCCGGGGTCCCTTCATACCCCAAACACACCCAGAACCCCGTTTGGGTCACAAACTGACCCCAAACCCCACTAAGAGGACGTGACAGCCACGCTCCCAGCAGCCAGGCGGGTGGCAGCAAGCCGCCGTCCCCACCAGCCCCACGTTCAGCCCCCCCAAAGGGGCACGGGGACCCCCCAAAATCCATCGGCCGGCGTGGAACTGCGCTTGCCTTACTGAAGAAGGAGGAGTCCAGGGTATCGGCAGCATCCACCACGTCCTCGTCCATGAAGCTGGGGTACACGAAGCTCCTCTTGTTGCTCCTCCGCTTCTGAGCCAACGGCTCCAGGGCCGAGCGTCCCTGCGGCAGGGGGAGCAAACGGGGGTCACAGACAGGGAGCCCCCCGGTTCCCGCAGTGCCCAGCGCTTGTCACGGCCACCCCAAAGCCTGGCAGGTCCCCTTTGGTGTCCCCTACAGCAAAAGGTCTGTGGTGAGACTCAGAAGCTGCTTTTTTTCGAGGGGATGCCACTAAGACAGCTCTACCCTGGTGGCAGTTTTCACCCAGACTTCTCTATTTTAGCGGAGTTTAGTTTAAAAAAAAAAAAACAAATAACGAAACAAAAAAGCCCCCTTCCCCCTCAAACCTGCAGCGGGGCGCGACAGCAGAGCAAAAAGCCAAGACACGAAGACGAGAGGGGAGGGAGCGGGCTGACGAACGAGTCGAGAAGAAGGAGAGGAGCCCTGCTCCCCAAAACTCACGCGGAGAAGCGCGGCGGCCGCCCTGAAGCTCATGTGGGCGACCGACTCCCTCTTCCTCCGCGGCAGGCGGCCGTAGCCCGAGCGGGCGCTGTTGAAGGAGGCCAAGGACACGACGCCGGGGGTGAGCGGGGGCAGGACGTGGTGGGGCGTGTGGGGCCGGTCGGCCTCGTCGGGGTGGCGGAAGGGCCGGCCCCTGGCCAGCGGGTCCACGATCTGCGGCACGGAGGGACGCGTGGGTGCGCGGGGAAGCCGGGCTGGCAGCAGGTCCCCGCGCACCTCCCCGAGCTCTACCTTGGGCATCTTGGCCGGTTTGGGCGACTCGGTGCCTTGGAAGGAGGGCGCCTCCTGGCTGGGCAGCTCCATGTCGCGATAGGCGGCCTTCAGCTTGCCGTACCTCATGCTGCAGTGCTGCAGGCTCCGGCGCTGCCAGTGCTGCCGCTTCCCCTCCCAGTCGCTGCTGACGCCGAACCACTCCGCCGTGCCCCTGGCCGCGCGAGGGACGCGCTCGTCACACATCCAGAGGGACCCCCACAAGGAGCCACGTCCCCACCCTGCCCCCAGGACGGGGATTTTTTGCTGCACCCCAAAGCTTTTGGGCAGCTCCTACATAAACGCCACCCAATTTGGGGTTGGGACATTTTCCCAACCCCAAATGTTCCACCGTGGGAAGATTCCCAGGCTGAGCCACACGAAACCCCCCGAGGCTTTCCTTTTGGATCCCCCTCCCCGGCACCCGGCCGCCCCCAGCCCGCCGAGCCCTCACTTGCGGATGCTCTGGGACAGGGAGGTCTGACGGCGAAAGCCCGGCCGCCGCTCCGAGCTGTCGCATCCCTTCGAGCGGGGCTCCTGCAGGCTCTTGCTCTTGCGGTAGATGGGGACCTTGTTGGGCTGGGAGGCAGAGCAGAGCATCAGGAACGGAGCACGGGGTGGTGGCGACGGGCGCCCGAAGGACGGGTACCCCCGGAGCTCGCCGCTGCTCACCTCCTTGCGGGCGCCGTCCTCTTCTGCCTCCCTGGGGGGGATGACGATGGAGAGGTTGGGGGGCTTCTTGCTCTGCAGGCGGCTGCTGCCGGAGCGGCTGCCCCCGTTCTTGTCGCTGGAGGACATCTCGGGCAGGCGGCGGGCGGCAGGCTGCGAGGGAGGGAGCGGGGAGTCGGCGAGGGGGGGAGGCATCCACGGTCGTACGCCGCGTCCCCTCCTCCCCGCCATGCAGGGTAAGTGCATCGCGCTGGAGATGTTGGCAGAGCATTAACCATTAACGGGGCTTTGCCCCCCAGGGGGGAGGGAAATGCTGCAAGCGCTTCCCCTCCTTGCCGGGAAGGACGTGTTGCTCTCCTCTGATCCGGGGAGACCACAGGTTTGTACCACCAACAGTAGCATTTTGCCCTTTGGTTCCCTTCCCTTTCCAGGCAGGAGAGCTGGATGCCTCTCCCCAATATCTCAGGAACCCACGTTTGCTTTTCACACGTGGGAAAGAGACGGAGCAACCTCTGGGCACCCCGCGGGACACGGGGTGCCCAGCGCTCCCCTCCGGCACTGGCTCCACGCCAGGCTCTGGGCCAAGGCAGAGCAGATGAAATCCTCGCCGTGCAGGGAGCGGGAGGCTTAGCGGCCAGAAGGTGGCTAAATCTTGGAGCAATCCCCTCCCGAGAGTCCCCACGGCCTGGCTACGCCGGGCAGAGCCTCGTGGGTCAGCAGGGAGAGGTAATTCCATCCGAGCACCAGGGAGCGGGTCCCAGATCCTATTAGGGACGATGGGGCTCCCAGCGGGAGGCACAGCCCCGTGGCCTCTCCCCAGCCACGTGCCAGCCCCGAGGGGACCTGTGCAGGTCTCCCTGCTCACGAACATCCCCTGCCCGGCACAGCCACAGGAGGGACCTTGGAGATGCAGGAGAGCGTCCTTGGAGAGGCAGGAGCTGGCCCTCAACACCCCAGGGTACCTCTGCCCTGGTCCCTCTCCGCCCAGGACCCCAACCACCAGCCCGGCCATGCAGCCCCGTAACTTGCTCTGCTCCCATCGCGCTGCTGCTCCCCACCACCGTGCAAAGCCCGGTCTCAGGAGCGTGGCGTCCCCACGGGACCAGCTCCCCGGGGAGGCCGGCACTAGAGGGCAGCCACCAGCCTCCGCCGGCGCGCAGGGCTTGAATTCGGTGCTGGTCTCCCACAGAATTTGGGGCAGGGCGAGGATGGGGAGGGATGCTGAGGACACGGAGAGGTGTGCAAGGCAGGGGGAGTGCTGGATGCCACCCGAAAAGCTGCCCCGCTGGGATGTCCTGACCTCATAAGAGTGGCAGGGATCCCACACAGCGTGTCTTGAGTGGCCTCCTCCTTCCTCCTGCTCCGTCCTTCATGCAAGGCAGCCCCAAGGCACGGCCGGGCTCCTGCTCTGCCTGGCGGGAGAGATGCTGCAAGAAAAAACACAGGTGAGGAAGGGTCGGGGCCGCAGGAATCGCCGGCAGCTGGAGGGGAAGGGCTGCGTTTGGCTGCTCCTTGCCGGGAGGACAAAGAGCCACAGCTTTTGGGGATGGGGCTGTGAAAGCAGCCAGGGAGCCGGAGCACAAGGATAAGGCCAGGAGTGTGGGGACATTCCCTGGGGATCTGCTGGGTGTGAACAGCAGGGCAGGATGCTGCAGGACACAGCCACAAACCCACACCACCTCTGGGCTGGGTTTGGGACAACCGCAGGACATCGGGGACACGCTGCAGCCGCTGGCACGGGGCGAGGAAACGCCACCCGCCACCACCATGCACCTCGTTCTGCTTGTCACTGGGCCACCACGCAGGGCAGGAGGGGATTTCTCACCCGCTGCCGCCAGCCAAAGCTCTCAATGAGTGAGATATTTGTGAAAAAAAAGCAAGGAAGAAACGCAAGCGCCTCGCCGAGGTGTTTGATGACTGCCGGGCTGGGAGGGCGCCAGCCAGACGGGTCCAGCCCCAGCAAGCAAAACTTTCCGTCCCTCTGGTGAGCTGCAGGCTCTGTTTGTTTTCCTCCCGGGGCAGCCAGCAATGAGCTCGAGATGCCAGCTGCAGGCAGGGCTGGCTCCGGAGAGCCCAAGGAGCTGGAGCCGGGGCTGGGGACGTGCCAGGGACAGGGACGGGGACCCGGCAGCAGGAGCTGGGTGCGCCCCGGGGCACCACTGTGGCCACCAGCATCCCTCGTCCTCCTCCTGCTCTGTGTGCGCCCAGGGCCGGGCAGCCCTAACCCTCTGGGCACCCGCAGTCCTGGGGCACTTCTCACGGTGCTCAATTAACCCAAAATTCAGCGCTCAGCAGGAGGAGGGGAGCAGCCCCTGATGGCTGAGGTCCCCTCGGCCACCCCGGTACGGGGCCGGGCAGCACCCATGGGTGAGCACAGCACCTGGGGTGCCAGGAGCTTCACCCAGGGCCAGCACAAAGCCTCTGGGACGGGGCTGGGAACACATTTTCCCATTCCCCATGCGTTTGGCACCCGCACCCAGCCTTCCCAGCGCTGGCACAGCCCTCGCCCTGCGCGCTCGGCATGAGAATGGGCGATCCGGCACCCGGAGCAAGCCTGGCAAGGAGGAGCAGGGCTCCGGCCACCACCAGCTCAGCCCTTCGCCCTCCAAACCACAGAACAAATGGATTTTGGCACTGCCACGGTCCTGCCCGCCCCAGGATCATCGTGGTGTCCCCAGGGAGCCCAGCCACGGGTGAGCGAGGTGGCCCCCGCCGTGCCTGTCCGCAGCCGGCAGCGGGGACAGGAAAGGGAAGTGAGAGGTGACACGCCGCGCCGGCGTGGGGACAGCTGTGTGCAGCGTGCTGGGGACAGGGGGGGTGACACCGCCGGGGGGGTGACCCACAAGGGGGACGGTACCTGTGAGCACGGCCTGAGCTGTGCTGCGAGCTGGGAGCCGGGTCCTGGGTGCAGCTCGGGGTGTAAAGGATCTCCGGGGAGAGGGAAAAATGCCCTGGGGACCCCGCAGAGAGCGAGCAATGGGTGTGGGGGATTTACCCGGAGCGGTGACCGGGAGGAGGATTTAGTCTTCAACCAGGCGAGGCTCGGGGATGGCTCCCGGCCCTGGGCTGAGCCACGAGAGATGCTGACCCAAGGAAACACCCAGTGATGGAAAAAGTGACGCGGCTCACGCACGGCATCAGCGCGGGCCGTGCCAGGCGTCTCCGAGCCAGAAACCAACCGGGCAGCAGAGGGCCCAGCGGCAGGGCCAGCAGCAACGCGCACAGCCACGGTACGAGACACCGGAGACACCCCTCCGGGGCAGCCCTGCCAGGGGGGGCTGTCCATTAGCGAGCGGCGTGCTCGTGAATCATTTATGGGCACGCTCAGGCCATCCATCAACGCCGGGGGCTCGCTGAAAGGCGCTCGTGGTTGTCAGCCTCCAATTTCCACAGGGCTTAAAAGTGCCGCTGCTGCTCGGGGAAGGCCCCGGAGCGCTCAGCAGCTGTAGGACCATGGGGCAACAACCCCACAGCCAGCCCCACAGCCAGCCCGCTGGCTGCAGCCTCCAGCACCGGGTAAATCATTAACGCCCAGCACGGATCGAGCCGGGGCCGAGCTCGCACGCCGCCACCACCGCAGGCAAATGAGCAAAACCCCAGAGCTGCGCCGGAAAGCCTCGGCGCTGGCAGACGGGACTAAGGAAGACGGACAAAACCCGGTCCCACGGGACACAAGGACGTGGCACTGCCCCAGCTGAGGGCTGGTGACTCGCCGGTGCCAAACGCGACACCCCAGGGGTTTCGCTCTGAGTCCGACATGGGGACAGCGACGTCTGCGGGGACATTTGGAGCTGCTCGTGGGCGGCCGGGCATGCAGCACGAGTGCCCACAGCCGGCCGCAGGCATGCGCGCTGCCTCCCGGGGGTTTTAATCCCCATCTTCAGCACGGCTGCCTCTGCCCAGGGGGGTGGCACGCCAAGCGAGCCTCCCCCGACCATCCCCGCTCCCTTTGGAGCTCCTCGAGCGATCCTCATGAACCCCAAACCTCCTCGCCTGAGAGCAGCCGCGCGGGGCAGGAGCCCGACAGGTTCCCCGGGCGTGCGATTGGGAAACCCTCGGCGATTTTCCTCTGCCTTCTCCTAAGCCGGGCAGGACGTGAGGCAACCCCGGCGTGGTTTGTTCATCCCAGGCGAGTTTCAAGTGCTCGGCACGCCCTGGAAGGAAGCAAAACCACGCAGTCGAGACAGAGCGTGCCGGCCCACGGGGCCGCGCTGCCGGCTGCCGATAAAGCTGCGCCAGGCTTCCCGCTCCTCCTGCCACGGGCACGGAGCTCCCTCGGCTCCAGAAGCAAGGCCCCTCTGCTCACACCGGGTCCCCATCGCGAGGGGCTCACCTCGGGGGCACGTGTGGTTTTGGGGGATGTGGCACCAGGAAACACGGGGTTCCCATCCCCATGTGTGGGTGCATGTCCTGGTCACCCCAGCATCCAGCTAGGGACGCCTTCCCATGGTGTGGCCCCGCAGGAGGATGGTCCCACCGCCAGGAGCAGCCCTCTCCTCACACCAGCCCTTCCAGAAGCCAAATTTCCCCAGCAGCATTCTCAGAAGCCGCTATCTGCACGGAAAGGGAAGGACTCGCCCGCGATAACCGGCCGGGGATCTTCCCACCCTGACACAGAGCTCCAAGCGTCATTCCCTTCCTTCCTGGCTTCCAGCAGATCCACGCGACCTCGCAGCAAAATCACCCAGAGCGGGTGGTGCAGCACAAACCCAGCGGGCTCCCTTGGGGCTGCCGCGAAGCCGCCCGGCTCCGGAGATGCTCCGGACAAGCAGGTGGGTGGGCGCTGCTGCAGGACGCGGCACCGAGCGCCCCAAAACCACTCACCCTCTCCTCTCCTCCTCGTGCTCCAGCCCGGGGCTGACTCGCACATGGAGGCTTTGAGGCCCTGCCAATGGCTTCCGAATGAACAAAGGGCAAAAGTCTCCCGCGGGCAGCGCTGGAAGCCAACAAGGCACGAGCCCGGTGAGCAGCGCAGCGGCGTGGGGGCTGCTCCCCCAAGTTCCTGCAAACCACCCCAAAATCCCAGGGCGTCCTGTGCAGGAACGAGGTGGGGGCACCCAGACACCCTCGGGTGCCACATGTCCCCCTCACGTCTGTCCCCGTGCCGGGGTTTGCTCTTCGTGCACCCAGCCCTCGCATGGGATTGCTGCATCCCCGTGTCCATCCTGCACAGGCACCCCGTCATCACCGCAGCGCTCCCCAAAAAGCGAGGAAGGCTCTTTTGCAGACCCTGCCCCGATTTCCCGTGCTGCTGGGATTAATTAACCCGGTTCGGTTTTATCTAAGAGCTGCTCCATTACCCGGAGGTTCAGTTCCTGGGTAGCTTGGCTGAAATCAGGGGCTCCCATGCGGGCCGCGGCTCCGGCAGGGCTGGGAACGCCACGGGTTGTTCCGGGGCTCGCTCTCGCTTCCCTGTTCGAAGCGAAATTCTTTGTGTGAGAGGGCAAGGGGCGGACGTTTCCTCCTCTGGTTCTGCAAAACGCCGTGGCTTCGATAGCAGCTCGCAGAGGGAGGGCACGGCCGGCACCAACAAACTTCCTCAATCCTCCGCTTCACGGTCCTGAGCGCGCCGGGCAGCCGGGAGCAGCGCCGTGCTGGGCGAAACGCCCCACGGGGGGGTCCTGCGTCTGCTGAGGGTCCCCCCATAGCTCAGAGCACCCCAGGGAGGCGGCAGCAGGAGGTGATGCTCGGCCACATGCAGGACCTCAGCTTGTCCTGTGCACAAGATGAACCACGGGCCCTCGGCGGGGCCCCCCGCACGGCAAAACAAGCCCGAGAAAAGCCCCTTGGCCAGCAGCTCCCTATCTCCTGGAGCAGGCTGCTTATCGCAGCGCAGCCACCCCGAGGTTTGCGCCGTGTCCCACCAGCCCCCCCACACCCTTCCCTTCCCCAAAGCCTCAGCGGACCAACACCAGCCGGATCCTCAGCCTCATTTCCTCCCCTCCCAAACTCCACGAGGCCAAACCCACCCAGGAAGGTCGGCGCAAGGCACGCGCTCCCCATGGGAAAGCCCAGCTGGGAACGATCCATCCCGCCCCGTGCCCATCCCCATCCAAGGCGACGCAAGCACGGCACGGAGGGCTCGCACACACCCCGCTGCTCCCCGTGTGATGCTCTGCCTCCAGCCCGGCATCGATCCCGGTCCTGGGAGGACGCCCAACAGGGCTGGAAGATGCCAGGCCCTTCTGGCCCAGCGTCAAGCCCGGAGTGCTCTTCGCCGGCATCCCCCTGCCCCATCGCCATGGACGCGTGCCAGGAGCACACTCTGCAGCCTCTTGGGTGCCAAGAGCTGATCTGCTTCCCTCCTCCTCCTCCTCCTCCTCCTCCTAGCACTCTCCCCACCATCCCTCCCTGCCCAGGGATGCTTCGCCCCCGGAGGTGCCCCGGTCCCAGCTCCCCGCGTGCAGGATGCCCGCACCCAAGGGATGCACAGGAGGCACCCACGAGGCTCGGGGACATGCCTGAGCCGCCTGCAGCAGCTCCCACATCAGGGATGGTCACTCCCAGCCCTCCCCCCGGCCGCAGCATTCCTGCAGGCTGGAGAATTCCGGGGCTCACCGAACCAAATCCCCGGTGCAAGCTGCCGCGTGACGCACGGCGAGCCGAGGCACCTCCGAGCCAACGCAGGCTGTGTGGCAGCGGGCACCGGCCCCGTCTCCCTGCCGCGAGCTGCCCCGGTCAGCTGGATGGATGAAGAATTATTAACTTTAAGCAAAAAACAATAAAATGACAGATTGTCCCGACCCCCTGGGATGGGATCAAGGAGAGATGGGTGCCGAGCACATCGGTGTGCACCCACACTCACCCCTCTCTGCTCCCACGCCACGTGGACAAGGAGCAGGAGGTTGGTGTGCCAGGCACACGGCTCTCAGCAAGCGACACGGTGTCCTCGGGGTCCCTCGGTGTCCCCAGTGCTGCAGGGTGGCCGCTGTGGGTGCTGGAACCACCCAGGTCCCACAGCGGCACCCGGCTGCACGGCCCAGACCCAGCCAGGAGCATTGCAGGGTCCGGGCACAGCAGCCAGCCCGGCGTGGGGCTGCTAACACTCACCTCGAGAAGGTGACAAGCACGGGGTTTTGCAGACCGTGAGGCTTTTTGAGTCATTCGTGGCATCGCACAAGTGGGGAAACCGAGGTGCTGTGCGAAAACGAGCCTCCTGCTCTCACCCGCGGCAAAACCCACAGCAAAGCGAGGGCAGAAAGGGTCCAGGGGGGCTGCTCGGCTGGCAGGCAGCACCGGTGGGCAGTGGGGTCCCCCCCCCAAAAAAAACACTCCCCCCAGCATCACTGCAGAAAGCCGGGGCAGGAGCGGGCAGAGGGAGGCGTCGGTGCCAGCCCCGCTCCCCAGTCCCCAACCAAAAGCTTCGTTAGGGGAGCAGCAGCCAACAAACCGCCTTGGGTTTGTTTGTGTTTGTATTTTTTTTTTTTTTAAGTGATTATGTGAGAAAAAGGGCAAGAACGCCAAGGTTTTCATGTACACTCGCAAGGAGAGGTGCAGCTTTCAGCACTCACTCGGAGCCTGGGGAAACGGCCGTGACCCCGAGCAGCGAGCCCGGCTCCTGGCTCCTCGCTCCCGGCCCGGCAGGCCCAGAGGTCGTTAAATAAAAAGCTTTTCATAACCAAAGAGTTTCCGAGCCCATCACTTACGGGCTCGTGTAGATATAGGAGAAGTGATTAGGCTGCAGCCTGGGGTTACTCGCTCCCTTTGCACGGAGCCCGCGCTCTCCCCGCTCCCAGTCCCCAAAAATCGGTGACCAGCCGCTCTGCGGGGCTGGCAGTGGGCCCCGGGGGCTGTCCGTCCGTCCAGCTGCCGCCTGGGATGCAGGTGGGGGCTGGACCCTGCTTCAATTTAAAAGGTTTGGAGGATTTTGCCCAACAAACAAACCGGCTGACAAAGCCACGTGCAGCCCCCCCGGCCCCGGCGGACGCGAGGCCCCCGCTCCCCTTTGCCGTTTCCCTCTTTCAATGCATCGCAGCCAAACCCCGCAGCCGGACCCGGCCCGAGCTCCCCGACCCTCCAGCTCACCCCGAGGGGCTTTGTCCCCACCATGAGGCCCCTCCAGCCCCGTGACCCCGTGGGATCTCAGCCCCACGCGGTCCCAGCAGCACGCAGCCGCCCCCATTGTTCCCCCGACGCGCCGAGCGCTCCCACGTGCGCCCGAGAGCGACGCCAGCGCGGTGCCAGGGCACAAACCCGGGCTGCCACCACCCTCCGTCCGTCCCCGGTGTGGTTTTCTCCCCCTTTTTACCTCTCCCCCAAATGGGGGTCCCGCAGCATCCCCCCCACCCGCGAGCGCCGCCACCTGCGCCCTGTGGGAACCGGGTGCACGTCACTGAGTGCCGAGGGGTGAAGATGATGAGGACGGGGATGAAGCCGGGTGCTGCTCCCAGCCCTGGTGCTGGGTTCCCAGCCCCGGTGCTGGGCACCGTGCCGCCGCGATGAGCTCAGCCTGGAAATCCCCGGGAGTGACCGGTGAGAGGTGCCGGTGCCGATGACGCCACGGCGGGGTCGGGGGCTGCGGCTTCCCCTTCCCGAGGGGACCCCCGGGGGACCCCCAGTGGGGTCACAACACGGGGTTCTGCTGGGCTCCGGGCCTGGGGGGGGACTGTAGGGTGTCATGGGGGGAAATGGGGATGGGGTGCGATGCTTTGCCCCAAAACAGCACGGAGTCACCCCAAAACAGCCAGGCTTGGGGCTGCCCGTTGGGGGTGCGCCCCAGCACCTGGGTGACCCCACGCAGCCCCCGGGGGTCAGTTTGTTTACAAGGGGCTCCTGGCAGCACATCGGCATTTCACGAAAACCCCAAAAGCAGCACCAAAACCGAGCCCCACACCCCTTGCAGGCGGCACTCCTACCGGGACAGGCACCCCAGCAGCCTCCAAATGGCCCCAAATCGCCCCAAAACAGCGCCCAGTCCGGCGCCAGCCCGCTCCAGCACCCCACTCACCCCGGTGCTGCCGCGGGCACGGGTCCGAGCCCCAAACAACCCCAAAAGCTCCCGCTGCGCCCCGTGAGGGCGGAAAGGGGGCCGGGGGCTCCCTGCCCCAACCGGGGGCACAACGGGGGGCAGGCACCCACGCGTGGAGGGGGGGGCCGTGGGGGGACCCCCCCCCCCCCCGAGCCGGACCGACGGGGCCGAGAACCGGCCGGGAAGGAGCCGGAGGGGGGGGTCCCCAGCCCCACGGTGCCCCCACGGTGCCCACCCCCGGTTCCCTCCCGGTGCCCCCCGGTGCCGTCCCGCACGCAGGAGCGGGGCGGAGGCGGAAGCCGGCGGGAGGCAGCCGGGAAGCAAGCGAGGGGGGGCTGCCAGGGGGTGGAAGGGAAGGGAAACACCGCAGGGGCGCCGGGACCCCCCCCCCCCGGGACCCCCCGCTCACCTCCGCGCCGCCGCCGCCCCGCGCCCGCCGCCGCCGCTCCCGGCCCCCGCCGCCCCCACCTGGAGGGGCGGGGCTAAAGGAGGCGGGGCCAGATGGGGGTGGGGCCAGCGGAGGTGGGGCTAAAGGGGGCGGTGCTAAAGGGGGCGGGGTCAAGGGGGCGGGGCTCCCCGGCCAGGGTCCGCCCCGCAGAGCGCCCGCTGCTGGTGTCACCCGTGGGTGCTCCCAGTGCCATGGGTGGGTGCTGCTGGTGTCACCCATGGGTGCTGCCCGGTGTCACACGTGGGGGCCCCCAATATCACCCGTGGGTGCTCCCAGTGCCACCGTGGGCGCTCGCTACCTCACCAACCACCCACAGAGCCCCTCCGGGTGCTGTTGCCCCCCCCCCAGCCACGCGGTGAGCCCCGGAAGGACAGCACCGAGGGTGGATTTGGGTTTCCAGCCCCTGCAAGGCGAGGGGATCCACAGGGTGCGCTGGGGCCACGTGCTGCGGGACTGAGTGTGGGGTAAGAGCAGCACAGGATATCCCCAGGGACCCCCTTCGGCACGGTGTGCCAGACCCCATCCCCACTGCGGGGACCCCATGGGGACACGGTGGGCATGGTGCGGGCAGGCACAGCGGGGTGGCACCACGGGTCCGGGCACGTCCCCGTAAATACGTGACGCATTTATGGGGCTGCAGAGCCGGGCTCTTGCAGCTGCTCCCGGAGGAGTGACCGGAGTGGGAAGGGCTGAATCGATGGGGAAATGCCTCTGCTCATCCCGGCCCGGGCAGCGAGTTGCTTTTCTCAGAAACCGGTCTTGTGTTTGGAGTCATCCCACGCCTGATGGTGAGAGGGGTGCTGGGCATGGGGGCTGAGACCTTTTTAGGTTGCTTTGGGCATGGGGAAATGTTTGGGGTTTTGCCACGAATTAAAGACTCGCCTCCCAGCTTGCTGCTGGCCAAGGGCAGGCAGCGCTCGGTGGGGCCAGCACCAGCCAGGACTGTGCACAAACTTTGTGCTGTGCTATTAAAAACTGCAATTTTCCTTTCCATTTTCCTTCCCCAAAGAGGGACACCAGGGCTGTGCTGAAAGCGTCCCTGGGGGTCGCGGATCAGCTCCAGCCTGGGCGCACAGCATTGGCATGAGCACATCTCCAGCAGAACCACTCCAGGTTCCTGGTGGGAACAGAGAGGAAAAAGCTTTTGGGTCCTCCTGACCCCTTGGAATCTGTGCTGGGACACAGGTGGAGAAAGGGGAACCCCCTGCAGGACCCCGGGATGGAAAGGTCAGGGGTCTGCGCCCTGCCACAGGGGAGCCCCGCGCTGGCCACCGGGGTCCCAGGAGGGTGAGACCCCGCAGGGTGCCCCCGCCAAGCCAGCAGAGCGTTGGGCAATAAGGAAGCGAAGCAAATGACCGAAAAAACCCCAAGGGTGCAGCGTCACCCAGGGGTGTTGAGTCAGCGTGCCGCGACACCACGCGGACAGCTGGAAGTGCCGGCGCTGGCTTGTCCCCAGGGAGGGGACGCGGCGCTGCGCTCCCCGTGCTGGCTGAGCCCGGGCTGGGGGTGCTAAGGCCGGGTGGGGACGGTGGGGACGGTGTCTGGGAGGTGACCCCAGCTGCGGAGGGGCTCCGAGGTCCGACACCAGCCCCGCCGGCATTTTGGAGTCACAAAGATGGGCAAAACATCCCATTTTCATAACCCTGCTTTTTCTGCCCTCAAACCCCACACTCCTGCCCTGGGGCTGCACCCCAAGCTTTCATTTCCCCTACACACCAACCCCTTCCTAAACCAGGACATTTCCCCCCTGCTGGCTCCCCGCCACCCCCCAGCTGCTCGTGGGCCCCCCCTGGGCACATCCCGGTGTGAAATCCCTCCTGTCCCCGGTGCCACCAGCAGCCCGGTGCCACCAGCATGGCCGTGGCCAGGAGCTGCCTGCAGCGCTGCCGTTCCCGGCACGGACGGCAGAGGCCAGGCCATGGCCGCTGCAGGCGCCTCTGGGAGCAGGATGGGAGCCGTCCCCGCAGCAGCAGGGGATGCTCGGCTTCTGGCAGTGCTCAGCACCCTCGTGGCACCTGCATCCACCCCACGTGTGTCCCCTGAGTGCCCAGTGTGGTGGCACCTCTGTCCCCAACACCCAGCCCATGCTTTCCGTCCCCGCGTTGGGATGTTGGATGTTGGAAGCCCTCCCCAATTTGTCCCCGCTGGCCTCGTGGTGCTGGTGGTGGTGGTGCCACCTCGCTGTGCTGTCCTTGGAGCTTGTCACCGTGTCCTCGCCCCCCTCCACAATGGGCACGCACCCATCACCTGCCCGTGCTGTGCACGGGGGCTGCCCCTCACTGCCTCTCGCAGCCCAGGGGGATTTTCCTCCCTCTGTGAACGATTCCTGGCCAGGCGATAGGGCTGGGGAAGTCCTGGCTTGGTGGCAAGGCTGGGGACCAGAAGATGCCACGATGGTGTGGCATGGGGAGGAGGCAGGATCGGAGCAGGCGAAGTGCAGTGGTACGGAGGAGGAGGAGGTGACCTTTTGAAGCAATCCTCCTCGCCTGCTGCTATTTATCCAGCCTTCCCCGCGGCTTCTCCTGCTGAGCCCAGCCTTGTACGTGCTGGCAGCTCCGCTCTGCAGCTCCCCGGAGCCCTCCATGGGCATCCAGGTGCCCGCAGCCCCCGCCTCTGCGCTGGGCTTCCACAGCGGCTGAGCCCCTCCGCTCCCCCAGGAACCTCTCCAGCCTCTTTTGGTGGGGGCGAGGGCACGGGAAGGGCTCAGACCAGGCAGGATTCAGCATCCCCATTGCAGGGCCCCATTTCCCCCCAGGGGAGATGGTGGAGAGCAAGGCTGGAGTGCCAAAACAGCCGCCTCCCTGAAGCATCCTCATTGGCATCCACATCTCTGCATTCACCCGGCCTCTCCGTGGGCACCCGATGTCTCTGGGCACCCCGTCTCCATGGGAACTCTCTTTCCTATAGACACCCCTGCCTCTGCGGACACCCCGTCCCTGCAGGCACCCCTCTGCCACCTCTGGTCCCACTTTGTGTTATGGCATCAGTGGCTTGTCACCCCCCAGCCATCATCACGAGCATTATTTTAAAACCAGGTTCCTGCAGCTGCCGGTCCAGTTCCCAGAACCTGATTCCTGCTTTTTTTCACCCGTTCATCACCAGCAGAGCCAGCAAGGGTATCACCTGGTGCCCAGCTGGGGACAGTGCCACGAGGGACATTGGGAAGCAGCGTGCAGGCAGCACCCCGGCACCATCCATCTGTGTAGGGCACCATCCTGGGGGGCAGCAGCACCGCTGGGTGTCACACACGGCCACACGCCTGCTGGGTGGCACCGAGACCTCGGCATATATACAGGATGACATGCCGACAGAGATAAAATACACCGGTAGAGCGTGGTGTAGCTGCAGTTCATGGCCCAGCACCAGGCAGGGTGCAGCTCCGTGTTCCCTCACACTGCTGGTTTTCTTCCTCCTTTGCTCTTCCTCAGATCCCGTGAGTCCATCAGGGTGTGCGGTGACAGCAGCTGCTCACCCTCCTGCTCCGTTTGTCTCCCCCCCAGAAATGTTCTCTTTATTCTGTTTCCCCTCCCCAGATTTAAAGCAAACCCACTTACCCCATCCATGCCCTGCTGCCCTTTGTGTCTGGCCTATCATTAGCCTTTACCAGGAGAACAACGAAAAGGGAGAAAATATTTGTAGTTACTTATAGGAATATCTAAAAAAAAATATAGAAAGTAAACAATTTGCACAATTGCTTAGAAAAATGTCCCTAAAATAAATAAATCCCTGGGCTGTGCTGCTCAGATACAAAAGCACTCTGATGGACAGAGCCCCCAGGTTGGTTTATTTCAGGGTCTGTTCGGATCACCAGCCTCAAAACTGATGGAACATGCAAAGAGCATCCCTGAGTGAGTGTCTGAAGCTTTCCCTTAAAGAAAACATACTCATCATTTTTTTTTTACTATTATTTATTTGGATTATTTATGAGAAGAAGGAGGAGAAGGAGGAGGAGGAGGAGGAGAATGGGAGGAGGAGGAGGAGGAGGAAGCCGCCTGCTCCCCTACAAGCCCCCCAGCTCTGCTCTCTCTCAGAGGTGCCTGTGAGAAGAGAAACCTGGCTGTGAATTACCCCGCAGGATTTTCCTCTCTCCGCTGCGCTTTCCTCCCCCCGGCGCTGTGACTGCATCCCTCGGCTGCCAAAGGGCCGGGAATTAATCTGGGCCCGCGCTGACAGCGTTTACATTGGGCGCAGCTCAGATAAACCATATCAGAGCAGGAGCCGGGCGAGGAAGGAAGGGCCGTGCTCCTGCTTAGTGTCAGCCCCGCCAGGGCGGCCGCGTCCCGGCCCCGCGGCGTCGCTCCGGCACCCCGCGGCCCCATCCGGGCGGCTCCGAACCCCCCCAGGGCTGAGGGTGGCCGTGGGAGGTTTCAGACAGGGTTCCTCCTGTGCTTTACTTCTCTGTAGGTAATGGAGAATAAGAAGGGGAATTCTAGGGTCAGCAGGAGCATGTGGGTTTGGTCTGCAGCCCTGTGTCCCCCAGGATGGAGACCTGGTGGGGGACAGAGCTCTCCCTGGCACCGGGTTTGGGTGTCCCTGTGCTCCTCAGACCAAGGGCTTCTCCTCGCTGCAAGCCCAGAAGGGCTGTTTTTAATAACCATTTTAATAACTATTTGCACAGCACGGTTCTTGCAGCCTCCCTGCTCTCTCTGCCTTGCAGATGGATTCCTGCCCGGCCCTTGTGACGACCTCCGGCTCTCCCCATCACTGTCTGCGGGCAGGAGGTGGGCAGAGGGTGGGGATGTGCCCCCCGGGACCCCACACGGAGCCCCCATTTCCCACAGGCAGGGCTGGCTGAGCTCTTCGTGACCCCACGGCCAGCAGGGACAGGCTGGGAGCACAGCCTGTGCCATGGCTCTGCGACCCAGTTCCCCTTTTCCTCCATTCCACACCCCATAAAACCCCACTGGGGCGGTTCCTAAAACCTCTGCTCCCTGGGGTAGGGGTTTTCTCCTGGAAAACCTCATCCCTGGGTGCTGATGCTGGGTTTTGGGATTTCCCAGGTGCCCACGGCAGTCCCCAGCCTACCACGGCGCCTCTGCTCTCCTTCGGGTTTGGGTTCGGGTCACTGCGCACTCGTCACAGCCACCCCCAGTGACAGGACCTGGGGGTAAATATTAGTGCGAAGTGAAGGGCTGTGTAAATATTTTCACTCGGCAAGGTAGTGATGAAGCTCCCAGCCCCTTCTCAATGAGGCACTGGAAAAGAACAGCCCCGTGTTCGTGGTTTCCAGTCAGCCCCGGCTCTGGCTAGTCTCAGAGCGGCGTGCGGAGGTCCCGGAGACTCGTGGCCCCATCACAATTCCCCTGGAGCCTCCCATTCCCTTCTCTTCTGGTATCCACGCCGACGTTTCCCACCTGGAGCACAGCACCTGCAGGCTTTGCTGACCCTTCCCTTCCACCTGGAAGTGCACACAGGACGGGGCAGAGACTGCAAGGATGGCTTGTTCATTGCGGTAACAGCACTGAATGATTTTCCCAAAAAAGAGGCAGCAGGAGACAGATTGAACCTGGTGCTACCCTACGTGGGCTGGTCTTTGACTCCCTTCTCCCTGGCCGTGGCTAAGCTGCCCCATGGCTTTGTGGCCACGTGTTGCAGGGTGTCAGGAACGGTGTCACCAGGGTCCCAGCACCACCAGCACCCATGGGAGAAGAAACAGGCTCCCCTTGCACGGCCATGCCAGCCCCTGTAGCTCAGGGAACCCAGCCCAGAAGCTATCCTGCTGCCTGCAGGGACCAGAGAACCTCATCACTGCCCTGACCCAGCAGAAGTGTGGCATTGGGCTCCCAGGCAGCAGACACAGCCCTGATCCCCTCCTTCCTCCATCTCAGACCTCACCGAGACCCCCAGCCTCAGACCCAGCCCCTGGGAGTGCTCCCCTTGGAGCTGGTTGTGGCCAGGCACTGGGCTTCTATCACCCCCGCAGGATGAGTTCCCTCCCCCCCAGAAGCTTGTTCTGGTGCCAAGGAACTTTTATTGGCACTATCAGAGAGGAGCACAATAAAAGAGATTGCTTGGATGGCTTTTGCAAGCCTTGCATCTCGAGGAAATGAGGCTTACGGGACAGTAACATGCGTCTGGCTGCCTCCTACACATCCTCTGCCAGCAGCCTTTGGACAAGTCAGCCACTGTCAACCAAATCTGACGGTGATCCCAAATGCATCACAAGCCTGTTCTGCAGGGCAGGGAGCTGGAAAGACCCCAGAGGGAAACTGCACCGTGCTGGGACCCATCCCACTACAGCAGGACTCAGCCAAAGCACGAGGCACACAGGGAGACATGAGGGACGGAGCAAAGACCTTGGCTTCTGCTGCTTGGGGAGCTGTTTGCTGTTGCTACAGGCTGGGAACCACCTCCTGGTCCTGGTCCTGGCTGCTGCACCTCATGGCAATCACCTCTGGGGGTTTTCCTTCTTTTTCCCCCACTGCCTCCTGCAGCACGGATGGAAGGGGGGGTCCCTCGGGCACCTCCACCAGCCCTAGGTGGCCACGAGGCTCCATCACTGGTCCCCCCCCATGCAGCCACAGGGCAGCCCCCAAGCCCCCATCAGGACGGCTGCAGCCCCCCAGCCTCGCTGCCACCCTGCGGGAAAGAAACCAGGACGAGCAGGAGGGTTTTGATCGATTTATCCACTGAAGATACAAGTTTCAGTTTAATAACACCGTTCTGTCTGGTTACAAACATACTAAAAACCTACAAAAAGGAAAAAAAAAAAAAAGTTACATCCATCATACACTAGACGGCATGTATAAAACCAGCACGGAAGCGCCGAGAAACACGTACATGAAGAGCATCCGCAGCAGCATCGGTAACAGTACAGACACAGAGCTACATCAGAGCGCGCCGGCTCACGTCTGTGGGTCACTGGGGGGACGGCTTCGGACAAACTAACAATTAGAGACAACTTCAGCTATGGAGAATAGTTAGTGGCACAGCCCGTGGAATGGGTCAGAGCCCCGTGGGCAGCTTTATCCCTCCCAAAGTCGGTCCACGGTGCTGTGGCGGCGTTCCCATCCTTGCCTGCCTTCCCGGTGCCGCCGTGGGTGGCACTGAGCTGTCCTCGCACGGGCACCGGCATACCAGGGCTGAGCTCTGGGGGCCAAATTCTGGTCCCCCCTGGAGTCTCCGGGCAGGTTCCCCAGGGAGCGAGGGGTCCCAGCCCCCTGTGCTGGATCAAAGCGCAAGGGTAGGGATGCGGCCGGGCTCCCCAGCCCTGCAGGGAGGTGATGGAGGGGGAACAAGGTCCTCGGGGGCTCCTTGTCTCTGGTGGAGTCAGAGTCTCTCTCTAGGTGTGGGTGTGAATGAGATGCAGCTATGTATGCACTAGCCATGGTGGTGGGGATGGGGTGGACGGGGTCTGTGTCCCATCCCAAACCCAACGCTCCCGCTGTCCTTGGGCACGGAGCGCCCAGCTCCAGCCGACCAAATGCGGTGCCAAACTAGGGGGGAGTTGGGTGTCCCCAAAGGGAGCCAAGAGAAGATGCCTGGGGCCAGACCCTGCCCTGGGGCTGCCAAATCCCACCTCTCCAACTCATCACTCATCCTGCTGATGGGACCACAAACCTTTCCCACTGGCTCACAGGTCCCAGCGTAGCACTGAGGCTAAGCCAGTGGCACCGAGCTGCTGTATGAGCAAGGGGCCGCATCCTGCCCTGGTGCCAGGGGTGGCAGCTCTGAGCATGGCAGGCTCATGGGATGCACGGGAGGCGAAGTGCCACGCTTCCTGGAGGACAGGACGGCCACCAGCTGCCAGCTGGCTGCGACACCGAGCAGCTGCGCACGCGTGTGCTCGCTGGAGAGCCAAGCCCTGCCCTCCCTTTCCGCTCTTCCCCACCGCATTTTTCATCCCTCTGTCACTCCGGAATGATATTTTTTTCCTTTTTCTGTTCATTTTCATCTCTCCCCAGATGACAATTTTTCCTGATTTAAGCCATGTCTGCTTTACTGAGGGCGGCAGAGCGGGGGCGTTTGCTTTATCTCTGTCTTCCCCGAGCAAGCTCTGCCCTGGCCACCTTCCCCACTTCATTTTTACTTCCTACAGAGCTGGTAAAAATAAACATGTTTTGTTTGCATATATTTGAGTGGCTTGCAATTTGGCTGATGGGGTGGGTCCTCGAGGGACAGCAGCTGCACGCATCTGGATTTGGTTTAGAAAAGTATGTCTGGAAAATAAACAAGCCCGACACACACATGCGTGCACACATGCAGCCATGGGCCGGTTTTTCCAGGCATGGAGAGGGAAAAAATAATAAACAGAGGGGAGGGAAAAAAAAAAAAAAAAAAAAAAAAAGAAACCAAACAATGTCCCAAGGTCCTGAAGCTCTGGGGGTGACAACTGAAGAGCAAGGGGCACCAGTGTGGACAGGGTTCAGCCATGCTCAGACCCCAAGCCTGCCTAACTTCATCCCTAACTTGGGCTGGCAACATTAAAGGACAGTTGTCAAAGCCCTTGGGGACAGGGCTGTCCCCAGCCTGAGCCACCGCAGGGGTCACAGAGTCTCACCAGGAGCTCAGGGGGACACAAGGGTCCCTGCAGGCACCTGGTCAATGGCTTTGAGGTGGGGGAACCTCACTGCTGCTGGCTGCTCCCCCAAAGCCCGGGCACACAGGTGGGTCAGAAGTGAACACGGGGACTTGGTGGCCTCCCCACGGTCACCTCCCGTCAAACCACATCCAGCTGGAGCCAAGGAAGAGGGGCCCTTGGCACTCAGTAGAGCACCCCGATCCCCAAGCCCAGCCATGGAGCATATGCCCCCATTTCTTTCTAGCTAGAACAGTTTTCTGATTTCTGCAGGGCCACAGCTGAGCCCGGTTTTGGTTGAGGGGAGAGAGAGAGCAGAGGAAAAGGTTTCCACCCAAAAATAAATTTTCTGCCTGGAAAACATTAATCTCAAAAGGTTAACACATGAACTTTTGTCTAAAGATGAAACGTCCCCATAAGGCCCGGCATCCGCAGAGCACGGCGAGTACTGAACTCGGCGAAAACACGCCTGGCCGGCCCCGAGGATCTGGCAGCGGTCGGTGCAACTGCACTTGTGAGAGCCTGGTGATGCACGCACAAAAAACTCGCGGTCCTGCTCCGAGCAATCGCTCCCTGCTTTGTTCTGGAGCAAAGCCAACAGCTGACCAGGTCTTTTCCCATCTGCACGGGCCTGATCCTGACGGCGGCCAGCTGCGAGCACAGCTGGTAGTTGAAAGGTGCCTCTGCGAGCAGTGAGCAGCTGCTTGGATGCTCAGAGCTGAGCCACAAGGCGCTGGCACCTTTAGGGGTGCAGGTTGGTGAGCCGAAATTCAGGGGTGCCCACTGTCAGGGACCCTGCTCTGGGGGCAGTGCCCCTCCTCGCCCCATGCCCACCTTCCTAAGGCTGCTTTTTGGCTGCGGTGTGCCTCTCTGGTTCAGGCAGACTTTGGGACCCTGCTCATCAGTGGAAATCCCCCTCTTCCTCCTCCTGGCAGCTTTCTCCCCCTCACTCTGCCTCTCCCAGAGGCCAAAGGCTCTCCTGCTGGCTCCCCTCACAGCCCAGGCAGGCTGCGAGCCAGGAGGGTGCGGGAGCACAACCAAGGGGTTCCGGGTCCTCCCCAAATCCCCCTTTACCTAAAGCCAAGGGGCAATAGGACAAACTCCAGGCTGCACATGCCAAGCTCAGAGGATGCAAGAAAGCCTCCAGAGCTGGTGTTTGCCCCTCTGTGCGGGCTCCCACCTACCCAGAGTAAAACCCTGTTACAGACAGAGAGCGGAAGGAAAAAACCCCCAAACATCTGTAGGAACAGGCACACGGGGCTGGCAAAGGAGCCCCAGGGACCTCTCCACATCATGTCCAGCTTGTTAGGGGAAAGACTTGGCCACATCACCATTTAGGCAGCAAAATGTCCCGAACAACACGAACAAAAAGGATTCCCTGCAGGTGCTTAAAAGAAGAGAGGAGCCAGCTGTGGGCAAGCAGAGCAGGAATTCCTGGCTGCTCACCCACAAACTCACATAGGTGACATTGCCTTTAAGTGTAAGGGACATTTGGGGAAGTACCAGCTGGCAAGGATGCCAAACTTTCTAGCTGAATACCATCCCTGAACTCCCACCAGCCGGTCCCCAGGCACCCCATAAAGCTAACATGTGTGCAGGAGGTAATGGGAGAGCCCTGTGCTGGGACGGGTGGGAGCACTGCTGGGCCCACGAGGTTCTCCTGCACAGACAGATTTCTACCAGGCACTTCATCTGGAGGAGCCCAGCCTCACCAAGAGGGCAGGAGTATTCATTACATAAAAGATTTGATTTTATCAGAGCAGGGACCTTCCCTCAGCCCCAGGAATCCCTCCTGCTGCAGCCACTTCATCTTTCCCTCTCTCAGTTCCCAAATTCCCCTTTTCACCCTGGCTCCACATACCTGCCAGACAGACAGACATACACACACGAGCTACCAGGGCTGTGGGCAGCAGCAAAAGCACAACACGTGCCTCCCAAACCCATCCTCACGCACATCCCTGCCATCAGCATCATCCCCACAGCAGCCGCAGAGAGTCAGCCAGGCTCATGCACCCACCCGGAGGCACCCCGTCCTTCCCTTTTCTCTTGCAATGGGGCCAAGGGGCACATCCATCCTTCCCTTTGCTCCCTGCAGCCCCAGGACTGTCTGCAACAGGCAGCCAAGAGCTGAGGGTGAGGAGGGTGAGGAGCAATGGCCTGGGGACGCAGAGGGTGCGGGGCAGCCCTGCAAGGAATGGTGCAGACAAAGCGAAGCAAGGTGAGGGCAGCCAGTGGTCCCAAAAAAGCAAGGAGCTGGGTTTCCCCAAGGGGCTTTGCATGGAAAGCAAGGGTGGTTTCACCCACCAGTGAGCTGCACACTGCTGCCTTTCGGCACAGCTCACCCGAGGGACGCAGCGGTGGCAATAGCGAGCACAGGATCCGGTGATGGACGGGCTGGGATGGGAGGATGGAGCCCACAACCAACGCACCCCCTGCTTCACCCCAACCCACCCGCACCCTTCGTGGTTCTTTTTGGCTTGTCATCATGATTTATTATGTTTTTAAACCCTATAGACATCAAATTATGACTTGGCAGCTCCCAGAGCCGGCCCCACCGGGCTCCCCATACCGAGCGAAAGATCTTCGAGAAGAGACCAGAGCGGGGTCCTGGTGCGAGCGACCCCTCCCCGCCCCTCACCCGTGCCCACTGTCCCTCACAGGGTGGCGTTGGGGTATGGCACCCAGCCCACCTCCTTGTACGCCACCGTGACGTGGGTGTAGATGAGGGTCCGCATCTTGGTCCAGGCACCGTGCGCCTCCGGGGTGAAGTCGTTGCCGTAGGCCTCGGAGATGACCTCCAGCAGGACGCCAGTGAGTTTCTGGGGGGATAAGGGGTTAATGAACTCCTCAGGCAGTGCAAAATAGTGAAACCACCTTTTTTCCTAAGGAAATTCAGTGCTGTGGGTGAGTTCTGGGAAGGACAACCCTCTGCGGGATGGGTGCAGGACGTCAGGGCCTGCAACACCCCAGAGTAAGGGGATGGGGCAGGTACCCAGCCTGTGTGGGACAAGGGACACTGCTTGTGTTCTCAAGCATCCCCCTAATTTCGGCACCTCTCATGTTTTAAGTGCCCTCCACCCTTGATTTCTCGAAGACCTGACAAGGGGACATACATCCACGACCATGCTGGGATTGCAGGACACTGGTGGGCGGGGAGGGGTCCTTGAAACCTCAACGCTCCCTCAGGGGCTGCATTTGGGAATGGTGCTCTGCACGGGACAGCAACTTGATGGGAAAACACAGCCACGTGGGGAGCACCCCACAAACATCCAGCCTCAGATCAAGAACAAGCAGCACCACCACTCCACTGCTCCCTCTCCCCAATTCCAAAAACATCCCCTGATGTTTTTTGCTCCCTTCCTTCACCTTAAAGTAGACGGGCTCCACTTTGTGCTTGAGGGCATGGGCCTTGCCCACCAGGGCCAGGACAGAGGAGACCTTCTCCGGGTCGTTGAGGTTCTCCACCACGGTGTTAATGGCCCCCATGACCCGCTGGGCGTGCTTGCGCAGCTGCAAGCTCCTCTCCATCTCCAGCGTGTCGTCCATGTGCTTGAACTGGCTGAAGTACTGCTTGGCCGACGGGAAGTTGACAAAAAACCTTCAGAGAGAGGACAGACATGAAGCGCAGTGAGGAGACGGAGCAGGAAACAGAGAGGTGGAGGCGCTAGGAATGACCCCATTGGGTTTGGCACAGGCTCTTCATGGAGCCCCCAGGGGAGTTCAGGAGGGTAATGCCTTGCTCCCAGACCTCCCCTGCCTGCTACGACGGCATCTCAGCTAGATATTCACCAACAAAGCAGAGGCACAGCCAAGCTCTTTATCATCATATCCACATCTATATCATACCCAGGCCAAGTTCTTTATCATCATACCCAGAGGCTTCAGCCCAGCTGTGCCAGATGCCGCATCCACCCCCGTACATCAGAGCACCACATCCTGGCTCAGAAAGCGAGACACAAATATCCAAAACCCTTCCTTCAGCTCAGCCAGCCTCTCCCTGCCCCAGTCCTGCTGTGAGCCCAGCTCCCCCAGCCCAAGAGCCTCTTCCCTGCCCAGGATGCCCCCAGCCCCAAATATCTCACCAAAGATCTTCAGCAATGTCTCAGCTCCAAGTGCTTGCCCATCCATGCCAGAAGCCACTTCCAGCAGCATAAGGACACCCCCCAAACACCCAGCATGGCCCCTGAGCACCTGGGGACCCTCTTTATTGTAGGATAAATCAAATCCCAATGAAACACAGCTGGAGCAAACGAAGCAGGCAGCTGCCCCCCGGCACCACGCACCCCTTCCCCACCCATCCCTCCCTCCCTCCCCCCAGCACCAGCTGGGATCCTCGTCCCCCCTCTCCACTCCAGGGGCAGTGGGAATTCGGGGCCCAGGCTCGTTTGCTGCTTTGTTCCCCTGCTCCCTGCCTGTCCCCACTCCCTCGGCTCACCGCCGCTTCCCTGAGGCACCTGGGATTCGTCAGGCGGCTCCAAAATAGGTTCCGGAGGTGTGAAGAGTGTGCGGCGGAAGGGATGGGGGAGGAAGAAAGGTGGAAAGGGGGAGATGAGATGGGAAGGACAGTTGTTCCTCCCTGCTCCAAGGGTTTTCTGTCCTGCCTCCCTCCCGGCATCCTACAGATTTCCCCCCACTGTGCCCTGTTGTCCCTGCAGCCCCCAGCTTTGAGCTCGAGCTGGCACCAAGATGAAGGATGGCCAGCCCTACGAGGGCAGAGCTTGGGTTTTGGCTGTCCCCATTCATGAATTTTCCCCTCCTGCTGCCCAGACGTCCTCCCAGGTTCCCCTAAAAGCCCCTTTTAGCTCCAGCTCATGGACACGATGTGAGGAGCTGGCTTGGAAACAGCCCTGGCACAAATCACACTGTGCCAGCAGGACCCCAGGGACCGAGGCATCCCCTGGTAAAAAGAGGGGCCAAAAGGGTCCTCCGGGGCCGTGCCCTCCCGCAGCACCAGCGGAGGCTCCAACCTCACCCACGGCATCGCCGGCACCTCCCTGCCTCCTCCATGGGCTCCGCTGGCAGCAGGGACACATCCAACCCCAGCACCCCGCGAGGAAACGTCTGCGGGGCCAGGCCAAGAGAGGCAGAGAGCCTCTCTCCCTTGCTAATAAACAGAGAAGATTAATTTAACACAAAGGTTAAATATAACCAGAGGGAAGGAGAACAAAAAAAAAAAAAAGAAGAGGAAGAAATAAAATAACTCAAACAATACCGAATTAGAAGAGGTGTTTGTTCTTTTTTTTTTTTTTTTTTTTTTTCCCATCTACAGAACATTTTTGAGTTCAAACATCTCAGGTTCTGGAATTTTGTTGGCTCATTGTGTGTGTGTGTGTGTTTGGGGCTTTTTTCTTCGCCGGAGTCATTAAAAATATGACATTTACCATTCCATATCACACAAAATTATGATTGATGGAAAGCAGATGCCTGAATACCGATCTCATTAAATTTCTTTTTAAGCGATCCCGTTCTGCGGCCGCTAATTTGTTCCCTGGGAGCTACATCTGGATGGGGAGGACAGGATGTCAGAGCTGCCTTCCTCCCTTTTTTGCCCTCCTAACAACTTTAAGGACGCAGCCCTTCCCGGTGGCAGAGCCAAAGGAAATAATTAAGGTGCAAACCATGCCGTGCCCATGAACCTGTTTTGCGCCCTGAAGCTCGCCTTTCCCCATCTTCCTCCCTCTGCCCATCCCTGCAGGGCAAACGGAGCAGGGAGAAAATCCCCAAACCTGACCGTTTCCTTCCTTCCCCGCACTCTGAGCTCCAGCTGGAAGCAGGACACGGGGCCCTTCGTCATCCTCAGACCCTCGGTGCTTCATTCACCTGGCAAACCGTGGGGAAAAACCGGCACCGAGCTCTCCGAGCTGCCGGGGGACTTCAGGCAGAAGCTAGGAGCACTTGGAGACTTTTTGTTGGATTTTCTGAGTGCTTCCATGCTCAACTTGCAGTCTGTAGGCTTGGTTTTGGGGCTGGGGCTGCCAGGCATTGCGTGTGTTGGAAGCGAAGGGGCCGGGATGCCCCGATGAAGCCCAGAGAGGTTTGGGGAGAAGGCAGCGATCCCTGGCACGCATCCTGCCTGCTGTGCCCAGCTCACAGCCCCACGTCCTCACTGCCTACCCTTCACATGTGGGAATTCAGCCTCTCAGTGGCACCGCACAGGGACAGCCACGTCGGTGCCACCTGTGGGTCCCTGGTCCCCATGGGGTGCATTGGGGTCCCCCCCGGACCTCCCCATGGCCTTGAGGACGTGAGGATGTCCACTCAGCCATGTCCCCACCCAAGCATCTCAAAGGGTGCCGCAGTCCCACAGGACACACAGCCATGAACCAAAGGCACCATCGAGCACCCTCCCCTTTTTCTACCTGCTGGGGGGCTGCCATATAAAAAAACCTTCCTCTCGCCTGCCCCGTTACCAGAGCACAGTCCCATCGGTCTCCGTCCGGCCTTTCCTCCAGAAAAACCTCAATTCAGACGGGCCATGATGATTCACGAGCGCGTGATGTGCAGTGGGATGGGGACATCCCCAGGGGGGTCAGGCTTGTCTCTGGGCCCCTTCCCGACAAAATATTTCAGGGAGGGAACTCAGTGAGCTGCTTTGCTCTGAAAATTTACCATCCGGCAGCGGGAGAGGGGCTCCTTGCTCCAAGGCATACCCGGACACAGCACACGTCGGCTTTGGGGAGCAGCTGCAGGATTGTGCCTTTAAATGCCATTCTGGGGGCTGCAACCCATTTAATTTGGGGGATTCAGCCTGTTTAATTTGGGGGATTCAGCCCGTTTAATCAATTCAGCCAGCTGAAAAATACCAGACCATTTTCTCCACCCAGCAGAGCGATTACTCAAGCTCTTTGGTATTTTCTCCCAATTCTTAGGATGGCGCCAGGCAGACAAGGAGCACTTTTCCATTTCAAAGCCCTTTGCAGACTGTTGGAGGCCAGGTGTGTCAGCTCAGACAAGCAGTTGCCTGGGGGCCTGATTCTGCCTTCTCTTCCCCTCCTATATCTCTGCTTCGTGTGCAAGAGGGGGAGCAGCGACAGAGAGACGGAGAAGGCAAAAAAATTGGAAATGTGGAAAGGTGACAGGGGTCTGGAGCAGTGACGGGGGAAGGGGAAGGGAGAACCCCCCCGGGACACGGCACAGGGCTCGCGTTCGGTGTGGGTTTGACTAATGGGAACTATCCCTGGCTTTCATCCCCACGAGCCCGGGGGGATCCATAAAGTTTTGTGGTCCCACATCCGCGACCGCAGAGCGTGTGTGTGGGTGTGGGAGCGGCCGTGTGCAGCCGGCAGGGCACGGGGGGGCTTTTATGGCTTCCCAGGCTTCATCAGGGGCTGCCAAGGATCCGGGACCCCGAGGCCCAGCGGTGCTCAGCCCCTCTCGTGTCGGGCACTCGGCCGCTGCGTGGGCACCAAGGGGCTCTGAGCAGATGCCGGAGCTCTGCGCCCAGGTTCCTCTGCTACGAGGTCTCCAATGGGGAGAGTTTTCCAGAAAGAAACAAATCCTCAATTACGCGTGGGGAAACTGAGGCACGGTGACGTGCCTGGGGGCATGGGGAGGACACACGTGAGCATCAGCCCTGTGCTGGCCGGAGTGACCCAGCTAAAATAAAACCCCAAATGTGCAGGTCGGGGGTCTGGAGCCCCATCCAGCCCTGACCCCAAAACCAGCCCCAGCAAGGGTTAAGGCAGCTGCTGTGAAATGGACCCCGCAGAGGGCCCCGAGCTCCCGAGGAGGAGGAGGACAAGGAGTCTGTGCTTCCTCTGGAGCGAGGCTCCCCCACCGAGGGAATTGTCAATTAGCGACAGAGTTCTAACCGCACGGCGCACATTCCCATGGCCCGGTGGCCGCTCAGCCAGAAGTCCCCATTATTCCTGTTCACGTCCCGCTGGACCCCGTGAGCTCAGGACCCTGCTGTGCCGCTGGCAGGGACCCATCTGCTGCAGCCACCAGGGCTGGGAGCCCACCGGGTGTGACCCCGTGCCTCAGTTTCCCCAGCTGCCAAGAGGAGGCTGGGAGGAGAAGAGTGGAAATGCTGGGGACGGAGAGGAGGGAGCTGTGCTGAGACCTGCTGCAGGTTCCCTGCGGGACCCCCCCACCCTGTGCCTGGTTTTTAGGTGGGCATCACCGCCTCTCTGCCCTGGGGGCACAGGATCAGGCCCCGGTTTGGTTTTGACCCTTTATTTCCAAGTCCCATATGCACGGCAAATGGTCACTCCCTGCCCCGAGCAGCTCCTGGGGCACAGACCAGGGGCAGAGCAGGCGCACGGGGCATGAGCCTCCACAAGACGAGCACAACTCCCCAGTCACTGCCCCCACAACAGAAATACGGCTTCTGATCCATCTGCCGGGCTTTATGGGGTCGTGCTGGGGAGGGACCCACGGCCGTGCAGCCCCTGTCTCTCTCCCCAAGCCGCCTTCCTGCACTCCCCTTTCTGCCTGAAAGCGCAGACCCCACCTGAGGCATCCCGGTGAGGGAGCAGGGCTGGGATCACCAGGGCACGGCCATGGTAAAGGCTCCCAATGAGCCCGGGTTCCTCCCAGGTGCCAGCTCTGTCCTACCTTGCTGGCATTTAGGGGCACACCTCAGCACGGTGCCACAGCTCTCCCTGGGGACACGAAACCCGGACCAGAAACTTGTGCTGGGAGAGTTTCGGTCAGGACCAGAGCTTGGCCACGTGGTTTCCAATGCTGAACCTCGCTGTCCTCGTCCCCAGCCCTGCTCCGAGCCTGTCACCGTGCCGTGGGGACACTGAAGGCAAGGAGCCTCCCTGGGCGCATCCCTACGAGGGATACGCACAGCTGCTGGCCAAATCCTGCCCACCTCCTGGCACTGGCACTGCTCCTGGCTGCTGCACAGGGCTCAATGAGAGCAGCAGGGACCCCCACACCCCATTCTCCGCTCTCTCCCACCTCCTCTCCCCCTGCCATGTGCCAAAGCTCACAGGAACGGGAAAAGGGGAACGGAAAAGGGGAATTTGGCATCCCCCAGACCTCTGCCACATGCGGGCTTCATGCCAGGCCCTGGGGGTTTGGTTCCCCAGGCTCTGTGCTGCTTGTGGGGAAGGCTGTGGGTAAGATTTAGGCGCTGGACCTACAAAGTGGCGGATGGAAACCCTGCTCTGCAGCTCCTGCGGGCGCAGTACATCAGCTCTCAGCCCCTGGAAAACTTTTGGGTGGTTGTTAATAAAAGTGCGTGCACGCGAGGGGCTCTCCACGCACAGAACCCCCCTGTGGGGGCACAGGGGGAGGTCACAGCCCCATCCCCTCCTTGGGGTGCTTGGGGCTGGGTGCTGGCAGTGGGATCCTGCCCGGGGAGATCTCCGCTTTGCTGCTCCCCAAGGCGGTGGGTGCCAGAGGTCTGTGGCTCCAGGGAGCCCCTCTGCTGCCTGCCAACAGGTCAGTGCAGGCAGCTCGCCTGCGCCTCTGCTCATCCTCCTCTTCCCTTTTAAATAAGGGAAAGACTTGATGCTCAGCACCGCCGACACCGCGAGTGCTCAGCATCCCTGCAGCCCTGTGGGACTCACCTCGGTGCCTTCCCCAGGCACGGGTTGCACCCCAAACAACGCGGTCAGGGACAAGAAAACCCTCCTGCCCCTATTTCCCTCCATGAAGCCTCTTCACCTTTTGCCTTTCGGGGGCTTTCCACTTGCCCATCTCTCTGCCACCTGGCCCCACGCTGGTGGGGGATGTGCCGCACCGTGGGGCGATGCTCTGTGCCATGGGGTGATGCTCCGAGCCATGGGGGATGCTCTGAGCCACCAGATGATGCCCCACACCTCGAGCAATGCCCCGTGCCCTGCTTCTGGTCCTGCTCGGTCCCTGTCCCCCCAGTCCTGCTGTCCCCCCCCCTCCTGTGCCCTCCGCACCCCCTCCCGCAGCCAACTTCGGCACTCTCCTTCCCGCCGACGCTGCCGCCGGAGGGACAGATGGTGCCCTCGGAGACACCTGCTTGGGTTTTGTCTTGGCTCCCAACTTGCATTATTTCACCCGCCAGCCTGGTACGTACCAAAGCCATCCGCACGGATCTACTGGGGGGGGTGGGGGGGGGAGAAAAAAAAAAAAAAAAAAAAACACAACAAAAATCCCACAACAAAACCAACCCAGCCCCGGCGAGCCGAGCCCGGCGCCGCTCTCCCTCCTCCGCTCTCCCCCACCTCCGCGCAGGCTAAGGTGACCTTTCCGAGGGAAGCAGCTTCCCACCAAGTCCCCGGAGAGAGGCTCCCCCGCTCCCCCCGCCGCCGCCCCCCGGCTCGAACGTGTTGAAATCAGAGGAGTGCTGTGAAACCGTCCCTGCGCCGAGCCAAGCGATGCACCCAGCAGGCTCCCCACTCGCTGTCATTCATCGCATTCCAGTTCTATATATTGTTCTGCCTCTTCCTTAGCTAGAAAGGGATTCGCTTGGATCCGCTTCTCTTTATTTTTATTGCTATTTTTTAAATACCTGATGAGCACGGAGACCCCAACGTCCTCGCAGTTCGCGTATACTCTGCTCCATGTCTCTTGAATCACCTTCTTTTCCGCCTCCGAGATCTCTTCACTTCTTTCCCACCTCTCGATCTCCATTTCTCCCTGGACTTTCTCCATGGGAAGCAGCCGGCACGATCCTCCGGGAAGCCAGGAGGAGGCTCGGGGAGATGCGTGTGAGTGTGCGCGGGGATCTCCTGCGAGAAGAGACAAGGTGTCTGCTCGGCGGCCGCGCGGGCGCTGGCGGCTCTGTGCGAGCGCGGCGTGCGCTGCCTGCCTGCGGGCGGGATTGTGGAAAATATCCCCGAGGTCGGGTGCCTGCGGTTAGACCTCAGCTCTCCCCGTGCTGCCCATGGCTGTGGCCAGCCTCAGCTCAGCCCGGGTGCGTGCGGCTGACTGATGGGAAACTGCCGAAAAGTAAAATATTCAAAGGCATTGCAAGACCAGCCTCTTCCCCAATGTGTGAACGTGAGCTCACTTTCTCCCTCTCTCCTCCTCTCTCCCACTCCTCCCTCCTGCTCTTTTTTTTTTTTTTTTTGAGAGGCAGAGGAGGAAGAGGCTCTGGGCAGCATCAGGACGGTGCGCTGGGGGGGAGGGGGGGGCTGGAAGTTTTTTGTGATTTTTTTTTCCTTGTAAACACAGCAGAGGAAATTCCAGATCCGAAGCACGCCGTTAAACTTATCCCAGCAGCTGGCTCGGCTGAGCAATGCCTCTCCTCTTGCCCTGGCGCTACCTCATTTTGCAAGCGCTCGTGTTTTGGGCGATAAATCCTCGGAGCCACGAGCTCCTCTGCCACCCAGGGGAGCCGGCGCCTGTCCCGTGGGACTTGCTAACAGAAAGGATTTGCTTTCCAGGGACCGATTGGCAAAGGAAGCCAGAGTTAATGCAGTGGGGAAATAAATGAGGGGGTTAGCGCTGCTGGCAGGGACGGGGAGCACGGGGACACCTCCACACCAGGCCCCCCGCTGCCCCTGCGTGCATCCTTGGGTTGTTTTTACCCAAATGCCATTTTCTGCTCCCTGCAAATCGGGCACGTCAGCCCTGCAGATCCGGCATATCAACCCTGCAGGGCAGGGAGAAGGAAACTACCGAGACTTGTAATAACCACGGGTCCCCCAGAGGGGGATCAGAGACAGGAGAAAACAGCCGGTGAGGGAGCCTGGGCTCGTCCACCCTGCTCCTGCACCCGCCTGCATGCAAGAGGAGCAGCGGCCGGACAGACAGACACACAGAAAGACATACAGAGGGTGCAGCTCTGAAGGGGCCGGAGCTCTGTTCCTGCAGACCTGCGGAGGCTTTTTGCTCTATTTCTCCTCCAAACCAGCCTCAGCCACCACCCCGATACCAGCAGCGAGACCGCCGGCGTCAGCAAATCTTCTCCTGCAGATGTAAAGGGAGCAGGCGGAGGGGATGCTGCTGCCACCACCCCGCTGCAGGTCCCCCCCAACAGCCCGGGACCCCCCAACACCGGCACACAGCCGAGCCCCCAGCCTGATAACCCTGCAGCACGACCGGCCCTCGCCACCAGGGTCAGGCTGATCCGTGTCACCAGCAACGCCACCGAGATCGTCGGGTGCTCCCCAGGCAGCTTCGAGTTTGGATTTGCCTCCTGTTCATTACCACCGGGATTAGGGCTGAGGAGCCTGGGCTCAGGAGTTAGGCACAATGTCACCAGGTGGCTGCCTGCAGTTCAGGAGCCCCTGCCACCTCCGGGGAACGTGCCCACGCCGCTCGGCCTCCCTGGGGAGGAGGCACGGCGCTGAGATCCTGCTTCATGGCAGCACCCAGCTGCAATGCAGCGCCTGTGTGCTCAGGAACAACTCGGATTGGGGTGAATATGAAAGCTCAAGCCATGATCCAGGTGGAGAATTGGTGAAGGAAACGGGTTCTTCTCCTCGGGGCTCTCCTACCTGGTGCTTCAGAAAATGCTGTGCATCGGCCGGAGCTTTGCCTGCTTTCTGGCACCTGGGGTCAAAGCTTTTGGGTTGAGAGGCCCAAAGCTGCACTAAAAATGAGTGAGGAGTCCCCAAGCCCTTCCAAGAGGGTTCCTGCTCCTCTCTGGGGACATCACAGCCGGCTGTGCCATGTGCACGGCTCCTTCCTAAGGAGGACGGCGCTTTGCAGGCACAAGAGGGTGGCTGTGCTGCAGCGGGGATGCTCCACCCCAGCCGGCTGCCCATGAACCCCAGACAGATCCCAATCACCCTCAGCTTCTGCATCTCACCCCAGACATGAATTAGGGGCACGAGTACAGCCACACATTGTCACACAGCAGCATCCCGTTTCCATATTTTCCCCCAGGTACTGCTCCCAGGGAGCTCGGCTTTAGGATGCGAGTTGTTCCAGAAGAAATGCTGTGTTGGCACCACTGCTGCAAATCCCAGCCAGTCAGCATCGCGTGGTACTGCCCCACTGGTCTGCAAACCCCACAGGGAACCAGGTGTCCCACCGGTCTCATTGGTGCCAAATGCACCACGGAGGGAGGTGGCAGTCCCGAGGACTGGGGTAGCACTGGGTGGGTGCCCGTGAACCTTGCCCACCTCCTGGAGCTCGTGGATGGGGACAGGGGACTTGGTCCCCATGGAGAAGGCCAAGATAGGATCAGCATGGGTGACCCCGTCCTCTGCTTCCACTCCCAAAAGGGATGGGGATGGGATTGGGATTGGGATGGGATTGGGGATGTGGATGGGATTGGGGATGGGGATGTGATTGGGATGGGGATGGGGATGGGATGGGGATGGGGATGGGGATGGATTTCCCAGCCCTCTACACCCCTGCTCCTGGTGTGCCGTGCTCATGCGTGGTGCGTGGCCGCCTGCCGATGGCTTCTCCCGCTCCCCTGCCCTCCCACATCGCCTCTCTTCCTCCTCCCCGCGCGCTGGGTGCAATGAGAAATGTACTTGGCTCCCGATCCTAGAGTGGGAGGTGAAGGCAAAAAAACGCGACTCCAGCTCCACAGCGCGTGGGATGTGGCTGATGGCACATCTCCACCCTTGACTCCTTGCAGAGGCTGAGGTGGGAGCCCCACATCCAAGCCCTGGACAGCTTTGGGCCCTCTGGGCTGAGCCCACCGTCCCCGTGCGTGGGGACAGCCGTGGCATTGGGCTCCTGGAGTAAAGCGGGAGGCTGCTGGTGTCCCCGTGAGCAGGTCTCCAGCACCATGCCCTCGGACCTTCCCACAAGCAGGCTTCTGAAGCCATTTGCTTTGATTTCCCCATGGGACCCCATGGGGAAGGAGCTGCTGGGTCTGCCCAGGTCGCAGCCCTGGTGCTGGCGTGGTGCTGCGTGGCTGAGGACCACAGCAGCAGACCCCTGGGACACCGGCCTGGCCAGAAGAGGAGCAGCCCTGGGGTTTGAAGAGAAACACAGCTGAGTGCACCACTGTGACACAGCCCAAAACACTTAGAAGAAGAGCCCTGGCTCCTGGCAATTTTCCCTTTGCCCAGGACAGGGAGGAGGGCACAGGATCCTACTATGGCTCATTTCATTTTTGCTCCCATCACCATGGCTGAGAGCTACCGTGGGCTGTGCATGCGTGCTCCATCCTCCCCAGCAGCCTGCTCACCCCCAGGGGGCTGCACCCCCACATGCTGGACGTGTCCCCCCCAGCACCGCCGACCCCGAGCCCCCGTTGCCAGAAGGGCATTGCCTTCACCCACCCTGCTGCCAGCTGTGAAGTCCTGGCCTGAAAAAGGAATAAGGAGACTTTAGGAAAGGGCTTTGTGGTGCCTGCTACAGCCAGCCTCGCTGGGAGGGGAGGATTTAGCTTAAAGCCTGTGCAAATGCTCCGTGCTTATTGCAGGTTTCCTTCCCCTGGCTTCTCGGATCCCAGGAGACCCGCACAAAGCTGGAGCTCCAGCTCTGGCCTTCAGCTGTGCCGGGGGGGATGCGTGGGGAGCGCAGCCAGGGGATGAAAGGGGTGAGGGGCAACAGGGCCCCCCTGATCCAGCTGGGGCTGCACCACCGCCTGCATCCACACCCCGGGGGGTTGGGACCCCCAGATTTAATCACAGTGCTATTTATTCCTGAGCACCAGAAGCGCAGCGAGACCCTGCTCAGGGGCTTGTCCCCAGCCCCGTGTCCCCACACGGCTGTGGAAAACTGTCCCGGAGAGGTGGTGTCCCCCTGCCTGTGTCCCCCTGCACCGTCCCCTTGTCCCCTCGTGTCTGGGGAAGTGAAACCCAAGCTGTTTGAGCGGCGCAGAGCCCGGGGCAGACATTCCTCCCCTGATTGAAACCAGACCTCCCGCGATGCTGGTGGGGAAGGCGTACGGACTGGAGCAGAGCGGGATCTCCCTCCAAAACAGATTTAGGTTCTCAGGTTTCCTGAGTGGATCAAGGTCTGAGTGCTGCAGCTTCGTGCAGAGACCGGGGGCTGAAGCCATCCCTCGATCCCCCCAAAGGGACCTCAGCCCCTGGCTGTTCCCTGACCCCCATCCCAGCCCTCCCGGCACCACAGGGTGGGGATATCTGCCCTGGGGGGGTCCCAGAGGGGCAGGGACGTGGCCGGGGTGGAAAACACTGCTGAGGCTCTGGCACAGGGAGTGCGGGATGAAGATGGGTAAACACGGCCGGCAGCAGCTGCGGGCACAGGGGAGGAAGGTGGGCGAGATGGGAATGTCCCATCTTGTGTCATCCCCTCCTTCCCCCCCCCCAAAAAAATCCCTACCAACCCACACGACCTGAAAAACAAACATTGGGAAACCCAGGGGGGGAAAAAGGGAAGTGGGGAGGTCAGCGGGGCTCGGCACGGGGCTCAGCTGGTGAGCGGGGCCAGAAGCTGCTGAGGCAGCCCCTGGTGAGCGCTTCCCCCCCAGAACCAACCTGGTTCCATCCCAGGAGCTGCTGCAAACCCCCCCACAACCGTCCCCACCGAGATTTTTGGGAACTGAAACTCTGTGATGCAAGCTGCGGGGATGAAGCAAGAGGCGCTCGGGTAGGAAGCGGTGAGCCTGTACCACGGCGCGCCTCAGGGCAAGGTTTACTCCTCGCCACCCTGGTGCCGAAGGGCTTCGAGCCCTTGGTGCTCAGATATCGAGCTCTCCGTGGGCTCCTGGCAGGATTCAGCCGCCCCGTGCCCGAGCACCAGCACCCCTGTGACAGCCCGACACGTCGGCAGTAAGCGAGGTTGACAGGGCTATTGGAAAACAAGTCGGCACTTCCAAACAGATTCTCTTTGCTGCTCTTTTCCTTCCTGAAGCCGGCCTGGCTGTGGCAGGGGTTGCTCAGGAAAGCCAGCAAGCTAATATATTCATGTCATCTTGCATTTGGTGCCAGGACATGAAGTAAACACTGTCAGGGACCTCGCTCAGGTTCAAAGCCGAGCCCTGTTTCTTATTCCGATCACATTATCCATGCTCCCCGTACAGATTCATTGATTCATATCTTAAAAAGAAAAGCCTTCAAAACCCATTAAGTCTGCCTTGCCATTCCAGCCCTGCTCTCAAGGGCTAGGGCAAGAAGCATTAACTAATCTGCTCACATTACTTTGCCTTTGAACCGAGCGTCTCGCGGTGTCAATCAAGAGTGTTTGGAAGTGATACGCTCCAGCGCAGGGCAGGCTTGGCCGGCGAGTTCACTGCATGTCAAATAAGCCCAGGAACCGGCACCTGGGTGCTGGGTGGGCGAATGCATCCCACTGGGCTCCCCACAGCTCCTCTGCCCGGCCCCTTGGGGTGCTGGGGGTCGGCACGGCCCCGGCTCAGCCCTAACCCCATGTCCCTGAACCCTGCCCGGTGCCAGGCCAGGGTCGGCCCGGGGTGTCCCCCTCCAGTTGGGTGCGGAGGTGGGGAGGGTGGAAATGGGTCCCCAAAGGAGGTTTTGCCTTGGCCCTGCCACGGGCTGAGCTTTCTCAGGCCCTCCGACGGCATCTGGGGCACGAGAGCGGGGACCTTGCGGTGTCACCCAGCCAGGGGTGAGGGGCTTTCACACAGCGACATCCTCCGGGGGATTACGAAAGCTGTGCTGCCTCTTGCCAGGGAAGGGAAGGTCCTTCCAGTCTCCTGGGCACAGGCTCAGCCAGCAGTCGCTGTTTATTTGGCTTCGAGGAGCTCGCAGCATAACCCCAACGTGCTCCCGGGAGCCCCGAGGGCTCCAGCGCGGCTGCCCGGGGCATCGGGCTTGGCTTCCCAGTGCCTCGCATAAGGGAGCTCCATGCCCCTTCATGCGGGGAGGAATTATTCCCTCTCCTTTCGGTCTGGCTGGAGGGGATGCTTGGGGTGTTCCTGGCACAGGCTCCTGAAGGCTTCCCATCCCTCCGGAGCCAGCAGGGAGGCTGGATCCATCCCCTCCACCCTCATCCGACCCCTGCGTTCAGGTCCTGGAACTGTTTACTGGACAGGCTTGGAGGGATTTGGCTTTACTGATGTTTCAAGTGCTGTTGATGGCTGTTGTTTTTAAGGTTTGGAGCAGTCCAAGAGGATGTTGCCATCGAGCGGGGATTAATCACTGCCGTCCCAAGCTCCTGCGGTGGCTGGGCTCGCAGAGCATCTCTGGGGATGCAGAGCCAGGCTTCCCAGAAAGCTCGCGATTGTTTTCTATTTCAGACCCCATCAGCTGATGAATCAGGACCAGTCCAGGTTGTTTGGGTTTGACCCCGATTTCAAAATCCTTTTGGGTGGGGAATCAGTCTTCCAGCTGGAAAACGGGAACAGGGATCTGGGGGGAGAGCGTGGGGCCGGCTCCGTGCTGGGGGAGAGGTGTGCGTGCCTCCGAGAGAGGGGAGGGGGAGGAAAAGCTGGCCCGGGCGAGGGGAGGATGCAGACAAGGTCTCGGGATCAGCTGGCTGAGACGTATCCATGGGGAATTACACGCAGGTCTGAGCCTGTCAGATTACCAGGGAAGGGGGGAGCGGGATGAGGCAGGAGCCAGAGGGAAAGGGAGAGGGGAGGAGTGGGCAGAAAGTGGGCAAGGAGGGGAGGGAGGCACAGGGGAAAGCGGGGAGCAGAGGGGAGCCCCCAGCCCTGGCCACGATGGGGGCTGGGGTGGGCTGATGGGGGCAAGGAGGAGAGGGGGGAATGGGATGGAGGGGGTGGAAAGAGCCTGGGTGCACCACAACCCCCCCCAAGAGCCCACCTGGCCGAGGGCTGGGGCGGGTGTCCGGCCAAGGCGCGAGCACGGCATGCCACAAGCAATTAAGTGCTAAGGTCAGAGGAGAGCGTCCTCATTTGTTGCCTGTTAATTACTTCTGATCCTGCTCTAATTCCTCCTAAAACCAGCCCCAAGGAGAGCTTTCAGGTGGCTGCTGGGGAGAGGCGCCCGCCAGTCGGGGCGGACGCGGGAGCCGGGCAGTGCCGCCAGCCCCCAGGGGCGAGCGGGGACCCTCGGGGAGGGCGGCGAGGGGCGGCAGCGCTGCGCGGTGATGGAGGCAGCGCCATGTGCACCACCGTCCTGCTCATCGGCACGCTGGTCGTGATGCTGCGCCGCCGCTTCTTCAACAAAGTCGAACCGTACGTCCTCTCCCTTCCCCGTCCCCTCGGGGACCCCCTGAGCGGGGACAGGATAGCGAAGGGTGGCCCCGGGGTGGAGGGTCCCGCTGCTCGGCCTGGCCTCGGAGGGGTTTGGTTTGCTTCTGGCTTCAGTGCTCTGGGTGGCACCAGGCAATGCGCCCTTGTGCCGGGCGTTGTGGGATCTGTTGTCCTGTCCTCCCAGTTGGCCAGCAAGGAAGAAATGCAGGATCAGTCCTGTCCCTCTGTGGGCTGAGCTCCTGTGATGCTGATCAAGGCACTGATCTCGGGCACGGGGATGTGACCAGGGACACCCCAGCAGCACCGAGCCCCCAACCTTCACCTGCTGCAAACTCTCCACGGGAAGTTCCTGCTCCATCCCTGCGGTGCCGGGAGGTTTGGCTGAGGGTCTCGGTACGGAGGAGGCTTGGGAGCTGAGCGCACACACACACACATCCTGGCGTGAAGGTGCCAGCCAGGAGCAGATGGGAAGGGACCTGCTGCAGTCCCACAGCAAGGCAAAGACAAAGCCGTGCCCAGAGCACGGGGTGGGCTTTGCGCGTCCCTGCCACGACACAGGCACGGTGCCGGTGGCTGTGGCTACCTGCGGGTCTCGGGAGGGAGCTTTGCTCCCGTTCAGGGCTCTCCGCCCTCTCCACCGCCAGGCTCAGCTCGAGGTTTCCGCTGTAGACGCGCAAATCTATTTACCAGCGGAGACTGGAGACATCTGAAAGTGGGGAGGTCAAATTGGCACTTAATGAGCCAATTAAGTCAGGGCAAGGAGAAGCAGGACTCGAGGCAGGGAAGGCATCTCCTGCCCTGTGTGCCCTCCAGCCTTCCCTGCGCTACCTGCACCCCCGGCTGAATTAAAGGCTTCTTGGTGCCTGAGCAAACGCGCTCTCACTGCAGGCGTGGGGCTGTCAGGGGGGCACCAGGGGGTGTTTGAGGCACCTCCAGCTGCAGTTTGAGCCCTGCCCAGGGGCAGCGTGCCTGCTGCTGGCAGCTCAAGGCCTGGCACGGCATGAGGGCTCCCCATCATGGCACAGGACCCCGAACAGCACAAGGGAAGGAGTTGCGGGTAGACGGCCATGGGAAGCTCCCTCCAAGCCCTGCTGCAGTTCTCGGAACTGGTGTCTGAGCCAGACACAGACACCAGCCACTAGAGAAGCCGTGTGCTGCTGGGTTACTTCTTTTGGAGATTAATTGCTCTCATCACTGGAGACCACCGGCAATTAAAACTTAAAAGAGCAGCAGTCACATCCCAGCGAGTCCTGCCGCGGGTCTGTGGCAGAGAACAAACTTGTTCCTGCAGGGGAAGGTAACAGGTTTTCTGCTCACTCTATTTTGGTCATCCATCTACCCACCTCGCTCTGCGCTGGCATAAATCACTGCAGCTCCGCTGACAGGTTTATGCCAGGAGAGAATTCATCTCCAGCCTCTCGTCGTCTGGAAAATAGAAGTGACAGGAGGAAGAGAAAGAAGTGCTGCCCATCAGGGCTGCGGAGAAATGTTACGGGCAAGCAGGGCAGAAGGGAGCAAGGCTTCGGATGGGCAGGTGGAGGGCAGGCAGTGTCCTCTGGTGTCCTCCAGCTCTGATGCAGCCGGGTGTTGGTGGGTGAAAGGACCAGGCTCAGGCCAGGCAGCCACTGGGTCCCCATACCGCAGTAAGGCTGGGATTTCCATCACATGTGCCTTTCTCTGGATGACCCCTGGATTAAAGATCTCTCCAAAAACCAGAACAGAGAGAGAAGAAGATGGGAGCGCACGCATTGCGTGGGATAAAGCCGTCTCGGTGCAGGAACGTCCCTCCGGCTCTGACGTTCCCGTGCGCCAAGCAGGGCGTGCGTCCTGGGCAAAGGACACAAATGAACAGCACAGGCAAGAAGAGATTATGTAAAATCCCCTGCTCATTGACCTCCTTCACGTCCCGTCTTCTATTTATAAGCCTTGGGGCTGCCAGGGACAGCGCGGGGTGTCCTTGGCCCGTGCTGGCAGGGCTGGGGTGCTCAGCCATGGGGCAGGGGGCTCAAGTTGGTCCCTGGAGCTGGCTCCCACCGTCTTGCAAAAAAAGGCTTGAAGGGTCTCCTCGTGACAGCCCAATGGCTGGAAGTGAGGTGCTCACCTGGACTAACCTCCCCACAGAGGGGCAGGGAGCTCCAGGGGGACTCCTTGGGCTTCTCACCTTGGGTTTGCTCATCGAGCAATGATTTAATCATTGGTTTGTGCAATATTCAGCGAGAAATTCCTGGGATGGTTATGGACGTCTGCTCTGTTTGCCTTTCCCAAGGTTTTCCCCTCTGGTTTCTGCTGGGGTACGCTGGGCAGGGGCTGCTCCTGGAGTTGTGAGGCTTGGGGAGATGGAGACACTGCTGGCCCACATCTTGTCTTGGTGCTGGTTCACGGTGAGCTGGTTCATGGTTCACCCAAAGGAGCCTGCGGGGAAGAGACAGGAGTGCGAGGGGAGATGTCCTCCAGGCGGGGGTCTTGTGGAGGAAGCAGAATGGGGGCTCCGTGGCGCAGGGCTGGGCCAAGGCAAAGCGAAGGAAACACTTTGGGGAAGCGAAACATGGCTTTGCCCTTACTGCTGCTTTCTCAGCCCCCCTCAGCAGGGCAGGAACAAGTCCCCCAGACCCAGGAGGGTTGTTTTCCTGGGAGGGGGCCCGCACCGTATGGGGACAGGGAGCGTTGGGTGCCTGCGCCAACCTCTTCCCCCACGAGGACACCTTCATCGCTCCCCATGCCCCAAGGCAAGAACAGACCCTCTGCACCTTGGGCTGAAGAAAACAGAGCCGGTAGCTTGGCATCATCTGGATTCTACCTCCCAGCTCCATCCCCTCTGGGAAGCAGGACGTGACCTCCTCATTTCCAGCGCCAGGCACGGCTGGCAGCCAGCAGCAGCGGCGCACGGCTCCGCATCTCCGGGCTGGAGCAATCAGCGCGCAGCAGGCATGCACAGACAAGTGTCAGCTGAATTTCTGTGCGACTTTAAATACATTAGCGAGGCCACAAGTACAGCTCCAAAGTGCTGCAGGCGCAGTCGGGCTGGTAAATAACCCCCAGACCCACCAGTGGGGAAATAACCCACCTCCTTCCACGGGAGGACGAGGCGAGAGCTGGTTTTAGCACCGCTTCCCCCCCGATATCTATAAAGCACGAGAGCAGATCTGCTCCCCGCCTTGCCGTGCTTTAATCCAGTACCACAAGGGTCAATTCTGTGCCACTTCTGCGGAGTCATTATACCGCCTGTTATATAAATGTCTGGGCATGCACAAAAGGCAGTGCTGATACAGTGGCTCCGGCACCAACCCTCTCCAACACCTGCTTTTCAGCTGGAGAGAGAGCTGAGCACAAGAACATCTCGAGAGCTGTCACACAGAAAGCTGCTGTCTTTCAGGCTGAATGGAGGTCTAAATAGCTCTCACTTCTCCTTTAGAATCTCATTTCTACATGCAATTAATACTGACACATGCATAATGAGAGACTGACGAGCGAATACAGACTCCGGCAATAAAGAAGCCAGCCCCAAGTGCTATGTAAATATTACAAATCCTCACTAGAAGCTGACCCGGGGAAGACAGCTTTCTGATGATTAAACCCCAGTGACAATGCGACTGGATTCCTACATCTGTCACAATACTACCTGCTGATACATAATGAGCTACTCTAAACGAACCGGCTCTCGCTGCTCCTCAATGCAGATAAAATGTCTATTTGCAGAATGTAATTAATCTCTTCTTCAAAATCAGGAACCTTAGTGTCCTTGGTAACAACATGCCAGTGACTCAGAGGGAGTCTCAGGCTTTTTCGTCTGGTTTTTGAGCGAGATGTTGGACGTGACCCCAGATTCTCGCACTGGAAAAGAGCGACGTGCTGGAAGCGGAGGACCAGCCGGGTACCCGCAGGCAGGGATGGGTTTCACCCCCTGCTCAAGGCTCTGCAGGGTCCCTCCAGTGTCTCCAGGTGATTCCTGGGCACATTCACTGAGAGGAGATGCCAACACCTGGTCCCCGAGCAGCCACGCACTAATTCCCCTTTGCCACCAGCTGCTGAATGATTACACCGATCACCTTCGGGTGCAGCTCGGGCAGAGAAGGATACCAGGAGCAGCGCAGGGCGAGAATCACAGCATCAAACCGCTCTCTCCTTTGGCTCCCATGGGCAGCAAGCACTGTGCACACACATGTGGCTGTTCCCCAGACAGCTTCCGACCCCGCTGCCTTGTTTCAGCCTGGTGGGGCAGGGGATGGAGGTCCGAAGGCACAGCCGAGATGCGAAGCCTTGGCACCAGCACGGGGAAGCGCTGCCGGCGGAGCCCCTGCTCCCTTCCCACGTGCTTGGGCACCGCTGGCTCCTCCAGCCTCCCTGCTCTGGGATGGTGCCGTGGGCACCCAAAAGTCAAAGTCCTGCCACCCAAAAGCAGCCCGGGGCCGTGGCAGCTGTCTGTGAACGGCACTGGGATGAAAATGCTGCTGGGTTTCATCCCCTGACCCAGATCGGGATGGGCCACGGTAAAGGAATCACTGATTGGGAAGAGGGAGTAATGGAGGACTTGTATGATTTCTTTCATTTCCTGGCAAAAAAGGGAAAAAAAAAATGTATTTGTTGGCTAAACTCAGCATACTTGCAGCAACACCTTGTGGGGCTTTAGCCGAGGTGCTTGGCCACCCTACAAGGGATGCTCACTCTTGCCCTCTGCCTGTTGCTTTGCAGAGTCAGGGGAAAAATGGGGAAAATGTGGGGTTTTTCTGCTACTGAGGGCTCAGCTCCTTGAGTGCAAAGCCTCCCCCCGGCTCACCCCTTCTCCTCCATCCCCAGGCACCCCGAGGGAGAGGAAGAGACCAGGAGGGAGGCTGGCTCTGACCCTGGCACCACGTAGCACCGCTCCGGAGTAAAACCAGGTGGGACGTGGCAGTTAGGTGGGAGCCTTTGGGGAAATTGGGGGAAGGAAGTATTGCTTGGGGAAAAAAAATGGGTTTTCCCTTTCTGCCCTGCCACATGGCTCACAAATTCTTCCTGTGTTTTAACGGTGGTTTCTCTGTGTTTCCCCCAGCATTTATAGCTCTCATTGCCTGCCGGTGAGGCTCTGGCAAAGCGGCTTTTCCTGGGGGGAGGAAAGGAGAGATGCGCTCTGAGCCTGCATCAGCTGGATTGGAAGGGAAAAGCACATTTCTCTGGCACTCTCACTAGCATCCCAGGTGAGGGCACATCCAGCCTCTCCTCCCCAGCCTGCTTCCCCAACGTGGGGACATCTCCTAGGGACAGAGCCCGTGGGGCTCCAGCTGGGGTGGGCACGGGGTGTGTGGGGGCTGCTGCAGCCTCGTGTCCTGCACCATGACCCCACGGCATGAAGGACAGCTCCAGGCTCTCCGTCTGCAGGTCCCAGTAATCTCAGCCCTGCAAGGACACCTTTGGTGTTGAGGGTGAGGATTCCTTGGCCTGGGCTGGGGCAGGGAAGTATTTCCTAACCCCCCCCAGCCTACAAAGCACTGACCAAACACCCACGGGCAGCTTGCGGGAGCTGCCCTGCCTTCCCTCCGACCAGTTCCCTGATAACCCTGCCCACAGCAGCTCCCATCCAGCCACTAACCATTCCTCCTCCTCCTCCTGCAGCCTCCCAGCCTTGGCACACGCCGACACCCTCTCCAAAACCCCGCTTCACACTCCACCAGCATCCACAACACCGACAAAGCCCCAGCGCCCCGGCTCCCCCCTTCCAGCTGAAGGGGAACCGGGGCTAAATGCTGGCAGAAGAAATAAATTCCTCCGTTTTGCAGAGGGGACATGGGGGGGCAGCCAGAAGCCCCCTGGCGATGCCCCCCAGGAGCCGTGCCCCAGCCGGCGGGCACGGGGCGATGGCACATCCCGCTCCCGGCGGTGGGGCCCCCGCAGCTCTCCCGTCTATACAAATTCGTTAATAAAAGATCAGTTTGCAGACGCAGCTTGCTGTAGATGACAGCATTAGAGGCGCATCTGCTTCTGCTAAGCACCAGTCTCGTGCTGGGTTGATTCGGTCCATTTGCGGCAGGGAAGAGTTGCTTTCGGCATTCAGAGCCGTCTCGTGTCTGGGAGAGGTGGGGGGTGGGGGGGAGGGAAGATGTATTTTCGGCTCTATTTAGCCACAAAAATTTGGTTTCGGAATAAAGAAAAATATTCCCGTTTGCTGCCAAACCGAGGCAGGCGATCTCTGTGCAAAGCCTCCGTTTGTTTGAGAACTCGGTGTCCTGTTGGAAAAATAAATGTTGTGATGGGAAAAGTCTATCGGCACGCATCGATCCGTCTTCGGGACCGGTGGACTTGCAAACATCAGCTCCAACCTAGCTGAAAAAGCAATTCCCAAAGCTTTTGCTGATAGACGCGAGGAAGGAGGAGACGGATCCACTTGGCGGGCGAAGCGGTTACACAGCAGAATCCCTCCCGCGGGCACAGCTGCACCGGCCTCACCGCAGCTAGCATCAATGCCCAGTGCCAAATAAGCGGCTTTTCCACCCAAAATGAACCATCTGGGAGAGCTGACCACCCTTGGTGGCCACAGGCAGGATGTGGCCGGGGGAGAGGAAAGCTCCCGATGGGTGGTGGTGGGAAAGGAGCTGGGGATGCGCCTCCTGCCCGTGGGGCTCCCAGTGCCGTCCCTGCCACCGAGGCACAGCCAGCCCTACGAGAGCCCCCAGGGGCTTGGTTCTCCGCAGTGACAAGTTCACAAACTCCTCCAGAGGTTTCCTAATAGATTTTTTTTTCCCCCCTGAAGCTTTTTAATTAAAAAACCTCAACTCGCTTTCAACATTTTTAATTATTATTTTTTTCTGTCAAGGAATTATTATGTTCAGGAAGAATAAAAGTGGTGTTTTACCCGGAGCTGCCTTCATTTTATAGCAGATTAAAAGCAAGATTGGAGAGCCAATAATGCCAGAAGCTGGGGGGTCAGGGGATGATGAATAAAAGGCACTTGAACCGAAGGCAGCGCAGAGAGATGGGGGCTGGAGAAACAAAAGCTTGCCTGGATTGGAGCCTCAAAAGCAGAATCGGCTCCTCGGATGAGATAAATCACCTGGGCTCCCTTGACGTGCTGGTATTGCTGCAGCACGGCTTTTGTGTATTGATTTAAGGGAAAATAAAGGTCAGGGGCTGAGCTGCAGGAGGCGTCGAGGCTGAGCCTGTTCAGCTCTGGGCGGCCGGCGGCGAGCAACAAGCAGGAGCTGCGTTCAGGCAAGGTCAGGAGCAGGACGGGGACGAGCCCCAAAAGAAATGTGATATGACAGCTCCAAAACCTCGGGGCAGAGCCCGCTGGAGCCCGTTTGCAGGGTTAGAGCAGGCACAGCCTTCCCAGGCTTAGGGAAAACCAAGATTTCAGCCTGGACTTTACCATCAGCGACTCCGACCTTTCCTCCCATCTGGCCCCGCACACGCAAAACGACAAATAAAAACCTACAGAAAGGACAACGAGGGGCCCAATGGAAGGGACACGGACAGCGGGAGGCAGCCTGAAAATGGCACGGTGCTGCGGGGAGCGGGGTGGCTGCGCTGCCAGCCCGGCGAGCAAACACCGGCTACACGCAGGGGTCGGAGATTTGGGGGATAAAGGGCTCCTGAGCACTGCAGCAGGGCCAGCTCTCTGCCTGGGGACCTCTGAGAGGGTGGATTTCGTGAGAATTGCTCTTTATTTATACTCCATGAGTTGCAGCCAGCGGCTGAGCTAAGCGGGGTGAGCCTGATGGGGCTGCTGGCCGCCGCGAGGTGTCCGCTGCCCATGAGATGCGTGACGGTCCCAGGAGGTCCTCAGGGGTGGGAATTCCCTCGCCCTCCTTCAGTGCATCGCCCCACTGCTTTAGGACAAAGGCAGGAGCAGCAGTGCCAGCCCTTGTGGGGCCAGGAGGCTGCAGGGACGTGGTCCTGCCACCATGGCCCCTCTGAGGAGGGGAAAGAGGAAGGGTTGTGACATCTCTGCCTCCCGAAAATACACTTTGGAAAAAACCAAACGGGAAATGAAAGCGCGAGCGGGCTGGGCACAGCTGGGGTGGTGTGGGACCGGTGGTCCCACACAGGCTCGGGGCGAGCGAAGCTTCGGGGCCGTACCGGGCTCGGCTCCCTGGGGCTTATCCGACCGTCTGCTTCCATCGTTTGTCCGTGAGAAGGGAAAGGGACCACACAGCAGCAGAAAGGCCTGGAAATCTGCAAGGGAGAGTGTTCCCAGCTCCCTTCCCTCACCGTCACCCCTGTATGCGATTGGCTATGGGGGACGTATGGCTCTGCACAGGCTCCAACCCCGTGAGATAACGCCTTGCAATTAAATTCCTGATTACAGCCAGCAAAAAGCGCTTTCCCAGCTCCGACCCTCCTGCCTCAGTCACACACGTGGTCGAACTGATGGACTGACGGAGCCGGGGCCCCACCTCGCCAGGTCCGCCTGCTCCAGCCCCTCCACGTCAAACACTGCTCCCTGTCCTCCACTCCAAGGCGTCCCAAAGGTTTCCTGCATCCAACAACTTGCCATTTTCTTGGGGAATTGAAAAAATAAAAAAAGGGAAAAAAAGAAAAGCAAAGCTACAATAGAAACGGGGGAGGAAATTGCTTCAAGCTTCTTCACTATCTCATGGAACAAAAATGCTGCTTAGGGCTGTTCGGGGAAAGAGAGGGTCAAATGTCCCTCATTAACGCTGATTTACTGAGGGCTGGGAAGAGGGAGAGGGACACAGCCCAGCTGCCTGGCTCCACGCACCGGCCTGGGACCCGGGACCCGTGGTGGGGCGGTGGGTTTTCCAGCAGAGAGGGTGGAAACCCACGGACCTCACCTGCTCTGATGCGGTGGCAGGGCTCTCCGGGCTGCCAGCAGCAGCATGGAAACCTGGTGGTTTTGTGAAAAGAGCAGAATTGGAGTCCTCGGCGGGAGGCTGGGTCAGGGCAGCAGCCAGCCCCGGGCAGCTGGAGCCTGGCGAAGGGGAAAGGGAGAAAAAGGCTGGCCCAGATTTGAGGGTGTAAAGCAGCAGGGTTCCTCTCCAGAGAGAGCTCAATTACATTGATTTACACTTGCTGCGGATTTGGTCCATTCAACCCAATTAAAACTCCAGAGGAAGTGCAGAGAGGCAGGATGTAATTACCCGCGCTGGAATCCCAGCTCGGAACAGGAGGCAGAGCTCTCCGGATCAAATTAATCCCTGGTGCAACTCTGCCGAAGTTACACCAGGGCTATAATTGGCCTGAAACATTTTAACTATCTCATTTAATGTTATTCATGCTCTGCTGGAGATGAGAATGTTTATCCTAAATGAGAGACTCTAATGCTCCATAGCAATAATAGAGTGTGAGGCTTATGCGGTTTCTCATTTACGAGGATGCTGGGGAGGCCAGATTGTCACAGAAGATGCGGCAGATCTGGACTCCCCAAATCTTTAACCATTTCGAGGGCTCCTGATCTGGCTCGTCCCGTCCTCCTTCCCCCAGCGCCCATCTCTTGGAGATGCTGGGGGCCGGGGTAGGGAAGAAGGGGGAACGGAAAGCACCGAGATGGGCTCTTCCAGATGAAAGCTCCGATAAATCAGCAGGAATGACATTTCCTCGCAACAGCCTCGATTCCCCAGTGATTGTGGAAGAGGGGATTTCCACTGCCGGGGGCCTGTCCCCAAGCCTCTGCCGGGAAGCAGCCCCCAGGTCCCCGCAGGGGGATTGGGGTCAGCGGTGCCGAACGGACATCCCCACGGACACTGCTCCCTGACACCATCCCTGGGGCGGCACGAGGACAGGATGATTCCCGGAAAGCAAAGCCTGGGGGTTACAGCTCTCCTTTCTCCCTGCTCTGGCCACGGGCTCCTTGCCACGGCTGTGGTTTAGCCCCGCATCCTCCCGGAGCCAGCCTGGCAGGTACCGCTCGCTGCGGGCAGCGCTGAGCTGTCGGAGGCTTCGCTATGATCCAGCATTAAACCCTATTTCCACTCCCCAGGCTGCTGTTAAGGCAGATCCCCGGTCATTCTCTCTGCTCCTTTGCCAGCGCAAACCACAGGAAAGGCAGGCTGCTTGTTCCAAAGATGTTTTTAATGCCCTGTGGCTTTGCAGAGGCTCGAGTGTTACAATTCATTCTGGCTCCTCTGTGCTCCTCAGAGGGCATCGGATCCTCCTCTTGATACTTCCTTGCTCTTTATAGACGCTACCCTAGTTTTAATTTCCAGGGCTTCCAGACTGTTTTTAACAGTGCTGAGCTTTCAAGTTGCTTCCTCCATACTTTCTCCAGCCATGTTTTCCCAGAGCCTAAATAGCTTCGATTACTCCCAGATGTTTCTCTTTCGCTAACCCCAGGGCAGTATTGTGCAACCGCCTGGAAAGACAACTGGTAGCAAGCAACCTGGGTCCTCTGTTCTGCTTCACCAAATTCTTCCCAAGCAGAGCAGTGACGGGATTTGTCATGGGGATGCAACGCCTCTGCCACCAGGTTATCGTGCTAGAGAGAACTGGCCTGGAGGTGACTCAAATCCTAAGGAAACCCTCCAAAAGCACAGGTCATCCTCTCCCCCCCCGTTTCTCCTTAACGCCTGTGCTGAGTCTCGAAGCAGGATGGTGCTGTGTGGTGCCAAGCCCAAGGGGAAGCCCACGAGCAGGCATCGCCAGGCTGCCCAGCAGCACGAGCCCAAAGGACCTCGTTCCAGCCAGGCTGGACTCGAGCCGCGACCACGCCACGCAGCCAAAGGCCAACGGCACAACTGCAGCCCTGCTCGGCCTGGCCAAGTTTTCTTTGGCCCGGGAGGACGCAGGCAGGAGTGAGTGCGGGGAGTAAGGAGCTTCACCCGGCTGGCAGGGCTCCCGACAAACCCCTGCGGCCCTCCCGACCCCGACAGTCCTGCAGTCTCATGCTTCACGCACTGCTAACCACCCACAAAACATCCCCATTCCCACCAGCAGAGAGCCAGGGCATAGCCGGGCTGGCGGGAGATGATGCTCTCCTTATCCACCATAAATCTTCCCACGATCACCCCGAGTACCCTGGATTTTTCAGTCCCTCCACCCATCCTGGATCCTTCCCCTTCTCAGCTCCGCAGACCCCAGGGTCACCGGGATGGGTGTGAGCGCACCACGCAGCATCCCCCTGCTGCACGTGGAGGACCAGGGCACGGAGCAACCAGGAGGAGAAAAACAAGAAGGGAGAAGGTCCTCCCGCAGCTAAGCCCACATACAGCCAGACCAAACCCCCTGGGGAGACCCTGCCCCAAGGCCGAGGGTCTGGCACCCCGCAGCACCCACCCCTCCACGGTGCCGAGCCCTCGAGCCGTGCCTCGGAGGAGGAGCAGAGCTGCGAGCAAGGAGCGTTGGTGCTTGGAAAGCGCAACCAATTTGCTGTTAGTACAGTTCATGCCTCTCCGCCAGTGCCCAGAATAACAAATCCCCTTCCACCGGCCGAGCCTGAATTGCCGGAGGAAGCTGCCGAGAAACTTAATTGATCAGCTGGGTGCGTGTACAGAAACACAGCGGCCGGCATCAAGGAAGTCACTGTGCTGACAGCTCCTGCAGGCACTGGGGGGAGAGGAGAGGGAGACCAGCTGCAGGTTTTTCAATCACACAGCCCCTTCTTTTAGCCTGGGAACAAGGCCAGGCCTGTTTCCGTGGGGTCAACCCTTCTGCAGTGGCATCGAGGGGCTGGAGCATCGGGGCAGCGTGCTGGGGCTGGCTGGGCACGGCGTGCTCCTCAGCCCGGCAGGGATGAAGGCTTGGGGGTCCCTGAACCCCTCACGGGTCCCCTGGGCATCAGCAGGAGATGACCTGAGAGCATCCTCAGCATCCTGCAGCCATCTCCTCCCGTGGCCAAGCTGCCGGCTTCATGCCCCTCACCTTGCCCTACCCCGCAGGAGCGCAGCCTGTCACGGCGCAGGATCGCTTCCCCTGGCAGAAGCAAACAAGGAGCCAAAGGCCGGCCAGGGCTGTGAACCTGCCTGTCACACTCCCTGACAGCCCCGAAACCTTTGGCTGCCTGTATTTTTCCCCAACTGTCACCGCCTGTCACGGCCCGTGTTTGAGCCTCCCATCCAGAAAGCTTCCCCGAGCCCTCCGCAAAACAAAACAGAGGTCGGGCACCGTCACAGGCACAAGAACCAATGCTGCCGGGGCTCTTCAGCTCCCTCGCTCCCCGCAGCAGGTACAGGCAGAGCCAAACACGAGCCAGCTCGAACTCCTGGCTCCCTCCGACCGCTCATCCCTGGCTTTTTGGCCAGGGGAGGCTGGAAGGAAGGGCAAGGGCTCGGCCCTCCTGCGCTGCTCTCCTGCCTCCCTGCTTCCCCTGCTGCCGCTATTTGACCTGAGCAGCCCTGAGGAATTTTAGTCACGGCGCATTCCTAGCGCAGCATCTGTTTTCTAGAGCAAAACGGGACCAGCTGCCAAGAAACAAATCTTCCCCCGACGCCTGGCACTTCTCATGGGTGGAACGAAACTTCTTGAAACCCCGGGAGAAAAAAAAAAACGCCAGAGCTCAGCTGCAGCAAAAGCCGTCCCCTGCAGGGAGGGGGGCGCAGACAGAGAGTAATGAACGCCCTGACAGCAGCCATACGGCACCGCTCCGAAAGCCTCGAGTGGAAGAGGAGCTAAAGAAAGATCCCTCGCTGAAGGCAGCACCGCAGGGAGGAGCACACTTTGGCTGACCCCTTCCCCAGCCCCAGCATCCTGCTACCTGCCCGGGCCTGCTGTGCCTATTGTCACGAGGCAGGGAGATGGTGGCAATAGGGGACGTGCGTGTTGTGAAAGGGGTTTTGGGATTTGTCAAGGCTTGGTGAGGGTTGTCCTCCAGGGCTGTGAGAAAAGCTGGTCCTGTTGGGGTCTGGGAAGGAGGGATGGCATGGGCTGAGCGGGGTCCTGGACTGCAGGTGGAGCTGTCCGTGTTCCTGAGGCAGCAGAGCTGACAGATGTACGTAACCCCCTTCCCCAAGGGGTTAATATCCCCCCAGGTACGTAGGATGGAGCCTGCAACAGCCTCTGCCATGCCCAGGGGTTGCCTCCTGGATTGCTGGGGCTCAGCAGGCTCCCAGCCAGGGCAAAGGCTGGCACAGACGGAGCCTCCGAGTGCCGGGGGAAGGAGCAGAGCAGTGTGGGGAGCTGATGCGCCAGGCAGAGCTCCAGCTCTGCTTCAGGGAACAGGGAGGGGGGCAGGCAGCCCTTCCTCCACCGAGGCCACAGGAGGCAGCCTCCCAACAGCACGGAGGCAATGCTCTGCTTCACGTTGGCCTTGCTCAGGACCGAGGTCTGAATTGTGCGTGCACCCACCACAGGCAGCACCCAGCGGTCTCAGCCCGGTCTGACGGCACCAGGGCTGATGGATTATCAGCTCCACCTTCCCCGTGTATCGTTTTAGCATGGTGTGGTCAAAACAGACCCGCTCAGGGAGCTGCCAGCCAAAATCTCACACCACCGCAGCGCTTCACCCGAGCAGGGGCATGGCACCGATCCTCCTGCCGTGAGGCTCTTCAGGCATGAAGCATGTAGGGTTCACTGCTAGGACAGCCGTAGCACTGAGCTAGTAAGCCCGAGGCAGTGACAGCGGGTTGACTGCGGTTTGGATGCACTCAGGTTTTTCCGTGAAGGTAACGCGGAGTTCACAGCACATCGCAGCCTCGGCCACCGGGTCCCAGGGGGCTGCCGTGAGCGGTGCTGCGGCTGCAGACACGTCGCGGCAGCTGTTCAGCAAGCTGAATATTGAAAACAAAATAAAAATAAAAGAAAAATCCAATCCTTGACAAAGCAAGGTTTCACTTGTCACCCATCCAGGATCTCAGGTCGGGTCCGCAGAGCGCGCCGGCCTCACAAGAGCAGACTGCATCTTCTCCTTCCGCCTCCTGCCTGGGCCAGGCCGTTCTGTTACAACAACGTGCAAGAAGTCCACCGTCGCAAACACCATCTGCCGATGAGGAGGAAGGTTTCACGCTGTGTCGGTCTCTCTTATCTCGGTGTAGGTTCTGCACAGAGCTGGCTAGAGTTGGAAAGGCGAAGGAGACCCCAGCAATAGCTTCTGACGGTGCTGGTGTGATGGGAGCAGGCTCTGGGAAGGCAGCAGAGCCCGCCAGCAGGGCTTTTTCTCTTATGTCCCCCACCCAGGACGCAGCCTTTTCCCAGCCCAAAAATTCAACAGTGCTGAGAAGATGGCCCCTTTCCCTGGGATCCCCTTGGAGGCAGGACAGATGCTCCAGGGGACAGGATCTGGAGCATCACATCCACCCAGAGGCTGGAGAGCAGCCCCTGGTCCCCGGTAAGCCCTCGATACCCAGGGCTTCGGATCCCCAAGTCCCCCTCAGCCTGGAGCCAAGCCAGGATGCAGACCCTCAGCACCTCCACTGAGCCCCCCGGCTCCTGCTGGGGTCCAACCACCGTGAATTTTAGGTCTGGGAAAGGAAAAACCTCACAGGAAACATGTAGCCCCTGACCCCAGGCAGAGATGCCCTGGCTGTGAACTGGGATCCTACAGCACGAGGTGCCGGCCAAGCCCCAACATCAAAGGCAGCATCGGTGCCAAACTGCAGCCTCTTGGAGGAAGAGGTTAGGGAAGTAATAATGAATTTGGAGCCTCCCAGAGCACGTTGGCAGCTGGATCCTCCGGGTGAAGAAAGCCCTGCCAAAAATTAAGGGTTGTTTCCGCAAAGCTCAAACGGCAAACTTGTTTGTCTTTCCTCCTTCCCCTCCCAATCCCACTGTTGTTTTAAACATTTACAGAGAACTTTATACTGTTTAAATAACGATTTGGGAGCGGGGTATGCATGTGTGCGTGCCTGTTGTTTTCACTTTTTTGCCAGCTGCACTAAGTCAGCAGCACTGCACGCACAGCTTCTGGTAAACCAGGTGCTGCGGTTTGAGAAGTCAGCCCTGCTTTTTTTGCCTTCCCCCCTGCGAACCTGGGCCACGTCCCACCAGGGGAAGGGGACACCCTGAGAGCAGCCAGCCTCAGACTCTCCTCTACATGTCCGTGTCAGAGTGCCAGCAAGTGCAGCCTCTCATTTTCTGCATAAAGGGGTGCAAATCCAGCTCCCCACGCACACACAGCCCCCAGGCGGCACTCCCCAAGGCACACGGTACGTGCAGCGATGCTCTCTGCCCCTAATGAATTGGGGAGAAGGTGGAGGAGGATTTTTGCGGTGCCTGAGCTCTGCCATCCCCGAGCACAGGAGCTGGGGAAGCTCAGCCATCTCCCTCGGCGCGCTTTCGCCCGCCCACCGCCTTCGGCAGTGAGGCTGCTCGAGATGACAGCCGGGGGGAGAAAGGAGAGCGCTGGAGATGTGCAGGAGGAGCCGGCTGAAGGCACACCAACCTTTATGCAACAGCAAGGGCGCAAGGTCACCATCAAAGCTGAGGCACACGCGGCACCGGTTGCTGAGGGAAGAAAGGCGCGTGAATCTCTTCTCTGGGCAGGCCTCCAAGAATTTGGGGGGTTGCGTTGGGCCGATGGAGTTTTGCTCGCAACCTGGCAGGAGCTGGGGGGGAAGGGAGCGAGGAAGGCTGTCGAGAAGAGCTAGAGGTTTCTGCAGGATGTTTGGACTGAGCAAGAGCACGGAGACGCGAGCATGAGACAGGCCGGGGAAGCAGGATGTGGGATAGAGAGAATGTTTACACAGTCAACCGTGGGCTAATCCATGGGAGGCTTTAAAGACCATAAAAGCCATCTGTAAGTGGATAGAGCGCATTCTGAAGGAAAGCCGCGGTTTGAAACAATGCTACCCTCGTTCTTTGATCTGTCCTGAAGACAGCAGGCTCAGGAGCCTGAACAGGAGGGGAGGATTTGTAGATCCGTGAGTTCTGCTGGCACAGGCAGGGTGGGCAGGGAGGACTGCTCAGGTTCTCTTCCCATACAAGAACCTGGGGCCGTTCAAACAAAAATAACAAGAGCCAGGTAGAGGAGAAACAAAAGGAGGCTGGTTCCTCCCACTGCATGGGTAAATTCCCCCCCGCAGGAGGGAACAGACATTACGGGTCCATAGGGACACTGGAAGAGTTGGTGGAAAAGAGTTGTTGAAATCTCCATTCAAGAGAAAAATCCACTAGTGGGTGCACAGAACCCACATCTGGAAACAGCACAGTGTGCTGGACGGCCCTTGGTCTGATCAGGGCTCGCTCCAGGAGATGAGATCTGGGCACTGCCCTCAGCAGATGCTGTAAGCAGGAGGAGCGATCACAGCTCTTGAACCAACCACCCTCTGTTTTAGCGAGACCTCAGTTTGCCACCTTGGACATAGTCAGGTTTGGGCATTCAGCCTGCTTCCCCTGCATAAGGGCATGAAAAGTGACCTAGAAGGACCTGAAATAACGTGATCTTTCATCATTTAAGCACCTTCTTTCCCATTAAGCAATGAAACTAGCAGAGATACTATTCCTAAAAGTACCTCTTAACAATTATCTCCTTTGGTGTGAACAACAGGAAGCAAGAGGTGAGCCAGAGGTACAACGTATGCAGCTCTCCATTTTCAGCCTCCAGAAGGAAGAAGTGTTGGAGATTTGTGGTGTTCTCCAACACCACCGCTCGACTTCGGTGCAGCTTATGCTAATGAGGTGCAAGAATATGCCTGTTCGCTCCGTGCATGCCTGGCATATTTCCTCTATCGAAGCATGATAGGTGAAATATTGCTTATATGACAGCGCACTTCGCGTTGACTGAATCAACATCTGCTCGGCTGAGCAATCCAGGCAAACAAACACTGATAAGAGGACCTGAGAATTTCCTCATTAATACTGCCCAGATATTTTTTACACCAGTTCACTCCTGGTGTGCTTACCGTGCCTTTAATCTTTTAGGCTGACACAGAAGAGAGAGAGGATCCAGCTCTTTGCTCAAAGCAAGGTCAACTCCTGGCAGCTGCTTATCTCGCTTGGCCTTAAAGGTCTCCAGCGGTGGAAGCCTCGCTGCTGGTTTCACTCGCTTTACAGAGTTGAAGTTTTTCTTATCTTCGAGTGCCTTTGTGTAGCTGTACACAGCTAGGTATGCTCTGAGGATATACGCTTTAAACAAATACATTAATGGATGAAGGAGCTGGATTCCTGCTGCTTCAACAAGGGCATACACCTGGCCCCAGATTGTCACCACAATCAGAACAACGTGCTGCGTGCTCCGTTCTGATCCCAGGAACAAAGCTGTGAGCACAGCCTGGGCAGCTTTAACCAGCTGGTCACTGTCCATGTGGGACATCAAATCTGAAGCTAAATGGTCAGTTGATCATCTCGTCTCCATCCCCCATTTGATCTTGGATGGAGCTTGAATGGAGCTCCATTCCCCATCACAGTCACGGACACATTGGGACCAGGTTTGCTGCAACGTGCCCAAAACTCAGCTGAGGAAAAGGGCAAGAAGTGGGAGGAACAGTGGAGGGAAGTGAGGGGTGACATTGCCAAATCTTTGGCCATTCAGCACCATCAAGAGAATAACAAGGAACCTCTTCTGGCCTCCACCTGCAGGAACCCACACCGTGGCCCTGCCTGCAGATACCCCCGCTCCCAGACAGGCACCCCTTCACATGACAGATATTCCATAAAGATAAAGCTCTTGTTATTCAGCACAGAGCTCAGCCTTTACATAGGCCCCAATTACTGCAGAGCATTTCCGAGGCTGCTAGAATTCCGTTCAAGCATACAGGACAGGTTGTAGAGGAATGGGTTTGAGATGCACTTGACATTAAATGAAGGCTTAAGGGCTTTGCTGCTGGGGGAAGGGTGTTTGGTTTGCAGCATGCCCTGTCCTGTGTGGGAAGATGTTGCTCCTGTCAGCTACTGAGGTCGTAAGAGCCCTTCTTGTATCACTTGGGACTGATTTGAAGCAGCAGGATTTAATTTGGGATCTCATGGAAGGCTCTTAACACTCCAGATCCTTCTCCCTTACAACCCCGGCACCTGAAATACCAGCGAGCATCCTCCAGCCGAACCCCAGGGGACCGTTCTTTGTGCGCTGCTGTGCCCACGGCGGAGACAAGCATCTATCTAGTTACCCCCCCGCACCTCGGCTTCTCCTCGTGCTTCTTCACAGTTCCAGCCACACAGGGGGCTGGTGCCTGCCAGATGCAGTTAGCTGTGGGGGACTTGCTCCTTAATGCATTCAAATGCCCCGCTTGCTTCCCCTGGCCATATGTCGGAGATGATAACCGCAGCAGGGTGGCTCTGAGCCCAACGCTTTGTTCCTCCAGGCTTTGTGGAACCCTGTCTGCAGGGTGCGACTGGGGCTGCTGCAAGGCTGGGGGAGGAATGGAGCTGCTGGCGAAGTGTGGAGAGCTGCTCCCCAGACAGACTCACAGGCAGCCAAGAGGGGAAAAGGGTGGGAAACTGGGAGGAGAGCTCATCCTTCAATTAAAGCGTGGGATCAAAGCCCAGCTGAAGTTGGAGGGGTTCTGTCGCTGATTTGTTTAGTTTTCTTTCTTCCTTTCCCTTCTCGGTCACATTTGGGCATGTGCTGCCCATTTTCCTGTTCTCTGATCTGGGGATAACCAAATACTCTACAGCAGCACTCAAATGTCTTTGCTGAGTAATGCTGTGGCTTTGCAAGATAGATACTGAAAAACCTCCAGAAAGCAGAAGGGTAAAGCCTTCATCTAGTGCAGGACTTACTGGAGGAAGTAATCCACTCCAGATCTGGTGGGAAGGAGCTGGGAGCAGCCCCCAGATGATCACGTGTAGAAGATCCCTGTGCCCTTTTAATTTCTTTCTTTACTTGCTCAACAAAAATAGAAGTCCTTTCAAAGGCTGGAGGAAAAAAACACCGTAACTAATGGAGATCAGCCACATCCATCAAAATTACGTCCAAATTGCCTTTGGGAGAAGCTTGGCAACTGCCTGAGGAAGCAGAACGTATTCAGCCAGAACCACCCAGAGCAGACTGTTCGCATCCCTGGGCAGCCTCAGAGCCCTCAGAGGAGCCACCACCACGTCCTGCTGACCTCTGGGAGGCTTCGCCTTGCACTGCAGCTCTGGGAGAAGCTCTCACGACGAAGATGTGTGTAGCAGGAACGCCCTCTAAAGGGAAGATCCGAGAAATCTTGATCGAGTCACACAGGCAAAATTGGAGAGATTTAAGAATAAAGGCGTAGGTGAGGCAATGACCGCCTCTCCTCAGCCAGGATCTTTGTTCTGATTCTCAGACACGGTTGGAAAGATCATTTATGCACTACAATCACGAATAAATCCAGCCAAACTCCTGCACGCTTACCTAGCACCATTCACCTGAGCTTTTAGTTGGGTCAGATCATTACCCAACACCTGGCTGAGCTCATCCATTTATAAGAATAAGCAGCCAGTTACTCTGTGGTGTGAGCAGCTTCCACCCCAAAATTAAGATGGATTAAGACGGTTCTGTCGTTCCAGGATCCAAATGCTGCACAAGGCAGGATTTTAGCTGTTTTATTTTAAACCTTGATGTCCCCTGGGGATTTAAGAGGCTAAATCTAGTTTGAGTTTTACGTATCTGCTTCTCTGGAAAGCTAACAGCAGGCAGCCAGCCACATCTTCATAGATGGCAATGGCAAAGGCCATTGCAACAAAGGCAGTGTTAATCACTTCGATTCTCTATCATCACCTGCCCTCTTGTCCTCCCTTCCCACCAGGTCAAACACCCTGCAGCAGGCTCCTGCAGGACACAAGGGCCCTGAGTTCAGCTCACACAAGGGCAGGGCATGGGACTTGCTGTGAGCTGCTCCCTTTGTGGTCCTGTGCTCCCCACCAGGGCAGCCCATGAGGATTTTCACAGCCAGTGGATAGCACAGCGGGCTGGGGAAGACCTTGTAGTCACCTACCTACACTGGAAGCAGCTTATTTTAACAGCACATTGGTGTGTCTTTGCAAACTTCTTGCCTCTCTGTACAAAAGTGCTTCTTACAGCCTATTGACTTCATAAGAGAGAGTTGAAGGAAGCAACATGAGCCAGAAAAGCAAAGAACTGATCAGTCAAGTTAAATCCACGCTCTGGAAAAAAAAAAAAAAAAAAATCAGGTACTAAAATAGGAAGATCCAGGCACTAGAAATAAACACGATGCTGCCTTTCCCTGGGAACTCGACCGCCTTGCCCAGAGAGGGGCCTCGCGGTGCAGGCGGCGGCTCGCAGCCGTCCCCAGCCGTCGAAGGGGATCCTGGAGCAGAGCTCCTGGGCAACGTGGCTCCTCAGGACGATGCTGGGTGTTGCCTTCACAGACTCAGCAGCCTGGCAGCCAGATCAGACAGATCAGTTAGTCACAGCGTAGGAAGCTTACTCTGCCACAGGGAACCAGGCACCTTTATGTTCAGAGAACATGTCTTGGATTCAAACACCTCCAGAAAACAGATCCCCCACTTTGGGATCAACACCTGTTACACATCAGGCTTTCAACCATACTCAGATTTCTCTGCTTTCAGACTCAGATTTGTCTGATCTCTATTTCCAGTAACAGACTCTTTACTTTTTACAAGGGTGCATGAAGCTTTGGGGCAAGAAAGTGGACATTACCAATCCGCTGTTTTCTTCCCCCAGTTCTGCTTACACTTCATTAACACTCATGAGCTAAACAGGATCCTGTAGATTTCGTGGCAGCTTCTAACAGCAAAAGCTAATCATAGTACACACTGCAAGCACCACGTATTCAAAGCGCAGCACACACATTTACTAACTAATCTCTGACTAATCCCCAACCTCCAGCTAATTAGCCTTTTTGAAGTGTGCCCCTTCCTGCATGAGCTAATGCTTGTTCAGCCTTTGGAGCATTTAGCGCGCTAACTACAGTCACGTGCAGCTCCCTAGTAGGCAGCACACACGAAGAACCAACAAAAGCAATCAGTGAGAAGCATGGAAATGCACAAATCTCCATGCAAGGAGCCTGGGGCCCAGCCCAGTGATTTTTGGAAGAACACAACTCAAAGCAAAGGAGTTAAGAAGTAGGAATGTGGTTTATTTCAGCGCCAGGCGCATGCAGGATAGTAATTGGACTGACTGATGGACAGTAATTAAATGTCTTCTCCCCATTCTCTTGGATGCTTTTCAGAATAATAGCCAGATCTTGGTGTTTGGTTAATTGTCTCACTAAGGTGAGATTCATCCCCATAGGTGTAGGTAATAACTGGTGATAGATACATAGTGTTGTTAGACTTGAGCAGCTGGTGGGATACCGCTGGTGCCAAATACAAAAATCACACCTGATCATTCTAACAAAGTTAAAAATACAGAAGTGAGAATGATTTTTGCTGGAGAGTTATATTCTCCTTATCTACTTCTACAAAAGCACAAGCAGTTCTTAAACACACACAGCCTTGACCAATATATAAGCACAGATTACTACTTGGATGAATTTCAAAGTGGCAAACACCTTGCTCAGTGTCAAGGCATACGTCCCGAGCACCAGTTGTGTTGCTTTCACAGAAAAATCCTTGTTGTTCCCGGGTAACGCACGATTCCAGATTTACAGTCTGCCATTTCCCACTCCCCACCCGTGCCTGTTTTCTATGCTCCGAAGGTTAGGGCACTGTCTCCTCATGGTTTAATCCTAGTGCAGTGACGGGGTGGATAACAGAGTGTAGCACTACATATAGTAAGCACAAAGGCAGTAACCATGTTAACAGTGGGATCATAGGTAAAATTTACCAGAGTCCACCAAGATTGGAACTTCCTCTCAACATCATTGGCATTGTCCCAACCAGCCTTTCGGACTTCAGCCTGGAAAACACATTCACTTCCTTCCCTAATGATCCTAATTGCAGTGAAGGTAGTAAGGAGCACCTGGTATGGAGTACCCGTGGTTTCAAAGTTCTCTCTGCAAGAGGCTTGACATAAACATAACCTCCAGGCAGTATGTCATGCACCGGTCCATCCAGTTCTCTACTCTGAGTTCCAGCCACAGGGTTTTTTTTCCCCCCATTCCCTTTTATTTATTTATTACTATTCCTTATTAGTTACTGTCCCTTGTTTCAATTTCCACGCAAACCTTTTTATTGCAGGTTTTAACTATCTTTTCCTAATCTTCTCCCCAAATGCCCCAGTTCTCTGGGATTAAACTCTTCCTTTCATATACAAACTTCACTATTTCAGATTCTTAATGAGCCCGGTTCCAATCATAAACCCACAGGGCTTCAGGAAAACACCTGAAGCACTCAGCCCTCTGTCTTCCAGACAAATAATACCACCTTTTTCACAAAATTTACATTTCAACAGGACCAAATTTCAAGCTGAATGCCAATTTTTCTCATGCACTTTGTTAGTAAGCCCACACAAAACAAGGAATCACTCTTAAGTATCCATCAATATGGGGGTTTTAAAGGGTATTGAGGCCTAAATAAATTAGCTCTCCCCCTTCTTACCAAATTCCCAGGACTCAAGCCCAAACCACCAAAGAAGTGACTCTCCATTCTACCACTTCGATAATCAGATCAGTCAGCCCCCCTCACCCGATACTTGGGAAACTGACCAAACACCACAGCAAATTTACCAAAACTTCTAAACTGGTATTTAGATAACACTCCTGCCTTCCTCCTTGTCACAGCCAAACCATTTAAAAACAAAAAATAGGACCACAAAATATATATCACTTAATACAATCTAAATTGTTATTCAGATAACACTCCCACCTTCCTCCTTGTCACACTCAAACCACTTAAGAACAAAAAATAGGATTACAAGATGCGCTGCCGGGCCCATGTATTGGGCACCACCAATCAACACTTGGATAAAACAACATTTCCTTTTGGTCTGTCATGCACTTTGTTCGTCTCCAGCCGTTCTCCTCGCAGAGAATACAGAATCACAGATCTGAACTCCGTACTTGCTTTGCAGCGATGCTGCATCTCACAGCACAATCACGCAGAGACCCCATGCACTTCTCGTTCACACCACAAGAATATATCAATTAAAACAGTAACCAAACTTGTTTGTACCGTCTCTGGCCGTGTTCCTCGTGGAGTAACTCAGTTCACAACAATACTTTGTCTCAAAAACAGACAAGTGCTTTCAACATGAAATATCCAGATGTCTACAAATAAGACATACAATTATTAACACTCCAATTAATATCCCTCCAGCAGCTGCAAATATTACCCAGGTAACCTTGTCACCACTGTGAGAAGCCTGCTTATCCTTTGCCTGCTTCTTATACGGTCAATAGCAGGTCTGTCCTGGCTCCTAATACTGGGATTCAGCAGTAACCTCAGATTTGCTTGGTCTGCTCCCAAGATTGCTAACAGATGCTCCATCTGTCAGGAAACCCCCCTTGACTACTCCATCAGTCAACCTGTAGGACACCCTCCTCCCTTATGGGGACTATGCTGCACACCAGACGTCTGTGCGCGATTTACCAGCTGCCCCAGCCATGCGTACGACTATACTGTAGAACATACAAGTCCACAGTCCACCAGGTTGTTGTCTGTCCCCCCAGTGAGCATCTGAAGAGCGGAGTTCCTCCAGAGAACTGTGCCTGGTGTGCACTAGGATATCTGCAGCACAGTCACTCCTGTGGGCAGTGAGAGAGCCTCCTGCCTGGCTCGCCAAAATGATTCGTGGAAGAACTCTACAACTCAATGAGTTATAAAGTAGGTATTTGGTTTATTTGAGCGCCGGGTGCATGCGGGATAGCTCCCAAAGGCATGCTCACCCCAACACAGCAACTTGCCTTGGTTATATGCAGTAAAGAGTTACATGTGCATGAAGTTTCCCAATATACCTATACATGTGCATAACCTATCCCCACTTTGTATTAAAATTAGTTCCAAGAAGTCATTTCTATAAACTCTTCCTGTCTGCGCTTGCACAGTGCCTTCTGGTGGCGGTTGCTGGGGGTCATGGGGATGAAGGCTGATAATTCTTTTTCATCACCACTAGTTGACCCCCCGCCTTTGTACAGACTCAGCTGCTTCTTTGCTCTTGTCCAAACCACAAGGTCAGTCTCAGCTGTTTTTTGAGATGGGTTCCCCATTTTTGTCAGCAGACATCCTCTGTGAGGGGCCCCGAGACCCTCTGTTTTGGTTAATATGCACAGTAGTAAGCAAAGACACTCAGCAACATCTGTTTTTAATGTGATTAAGCAAGCCCCCATTCTTCCATTCCTGGCTTTAATAATAACAGTTGTTTTATTTAGAAATCACTGATGTGATTAAGCAAGCCCCCATCCTTCTATCGCTGGCTTCATGAGTGTTCCTGCAGTGCCACCCCAGCCACCTCCTGCCCCACTACACCCCATGAGAGGCTGCAAAAGCAGCCTCTGGCGGAGCCAGACCTCACCCCAGTGCTACTTTATGCTCGTTTATGTCTTTATCTCTTTATTTCTTTATTTTTCTCTTATTAGACGCCGCCTGGTGCACGCGAGCCATGAGCAGACCGCGCCGACGATGTGGCAGGGCCCGCCATGAGGCCTGGGGCCCAGCGCAGCCCCGGCCTCGCCCTGGGGGCCGGGACTACATTTCCCAGGAGCCCCCGCGCCTCCCCCCCCTCCTTATCGCGAGACTTGGCAGGCGCGCGCGGGCCGCTCTCCCTTTCCCCGCGACGCCATGGCGGCCGCGCAGCGCTCGGTAAGTCGGGCCCGCCGCCATCGCCGCCCATCCGCGGTTGTAGCGGCTCCGAGGGGCTCGGGGACAGCACGGGCACAAGCGGGGGGCTCTTGTGCGTTGTCATGGGTGCCCATGGCCGTGCGGCGAGGCCTCCGCGTCTTGTGGAGGCGTCGGATCGCGGCCCCCCCCCCCCTCCCTGTGGTGGGTCCGGGGTGTCATGGCGGCCGGCTGAAGGGGAGGCAAGGCCGGGCCCTCTCCGCCCCTCTGCCCTTCATGGGGACCTGGCCGGCCCCAAAATGCCGGGCTTCACCGCCTCTGGCAGCCCTCCGGCCCTCCCCGAGCTGGGACTGCTCCCCAGGAATTTAATACGGGTATTTAATACAGCAGCGGGTATGGCTCAGCATCGCTATCGATACAGGCTTCAAATAAGAAAGCTCGGCGGTCCGACACAGCGTTCCCCATCGCTGAAATGCCCAGCAATGCAAAATGGAGCACATCGTGCCCGCCAGGTGTCGTTGGCACCCGGGGAAGGAGCTGGGAGCAGGCTGAGCTAACAGAGGGGCTCCGGGTGGCCTGGGCTGCGGCTGAGCTAGTGATGAGATGTTATCCCTGTCTGAAACTACATTTTCCCCTGTAGAATCATGATTCTGAGGCTCAGCACTAAAGACAAAAAGGTAAAAGAATGGCCTGGTAACGTGGACTAACGCTTTGTACCCCTCCACTCCTTCAGGTGGCAGCACGTTGTCGAGCAAGCACAAAAATGCACCTCGCACTCACCTTCAGGGGAAGCTGATTCTTTCTCGGTTGGCAGCAGACCTGCACCATCAGCACATCGGTGAGCAACAACAGCATTTAGCTCATCCTGCTTGAGTTTTCGCCTGTTGTTAGGCTGCGGACGTAAGACTTGTTCTGCTGTGTCAGATGATAGCCTTCTCAGGCTGCTGGGAGGAGGTATAAAAGCCTAATGGCTTGATGAGTGTAATTAAGCCAATCAAGGCTGTGGCTTTGTTGCAGCTGCCACCTGAGTGTGCAGCTCTTTGCTACCATGGAGCTCTGACTGAAAGGGAGCACGCAATGAATGGGGATTTTAATGTTGTTGGTGCTCTGTGGAGCACCTGGTTGTCAACGTTGTCAAAGATGAGCCAGAGTAGAAGGGATTAGAAATGAGAGGGATTGAATGGCAGCCCGTTACCGGGACACTTGACACAGCTCATCTCTTAAGTGTGTTTGTCAAGGGAGTAGACCTAGTGAAAGGATAATTGGTCTCTGCATACCTGGAGGTGTGCTGGGATAGTTTTGTGCTTGCATTAGGTGGCTGGGAGTAGGGAGGTGCAGCTCACATACACCAAAGGGTCATCCTAGAAGGGACACACACTGAAAAACCCTTCCTAGAAGGGACGTGTCTGATGGACATCTGCTTGAGTGCATTTCTCAAGTCCGTGGGTAATTTGCATCCCACATGAGTGCGTTGTTCCTCTCTGCCAGGAGAGTTGCATTAAGATGTTCCTGTATGATGAGGAGAAGTAGCAGTGTCTGCTCAAAACAGCTTTTAAGCTGGTCTAAACCACCAAAGTCGCAAAGCTAGTGTGTTTGTCTATGCGAGGATTTAAGTAGCACCCATCTCCCAAAGTTTCTTGTCTCTTGAGGGAAACAGCTCTTGGCACATATGCTCCTTTGGCTGTGAGGGACGGGTTTCTGCTGTGCTGAGTTTGAGACAAAAATTGGCTCTCAGAAAGGAAAGCTTCCTCTGCGATTCTTGCTTTGTGGCTTGGTGCTGTTTTTTGTAAGGGATGGGGAAACAAGGAGGGGAAAAACTTGACTTGAAGGGTTGTTGCTAAATGTTTAATGCAACTTATATTTAGGAGGAAAACATCCTGTAGGATCCTGGGTTGTATCTTCCCCCAAGGACGGCTTTGGCAAGAAGGCAGTTCTGAAGTCAGACGTCGAACTGGTAAGAGTCCTTGAGCACTGCATACTGCTCGTCTTACACTTGACATGCCAAATCCGTAGGCAGCATGACTCATCTGCTGACCAGAACACCTAATTTTTGAATTCTTCCCAGGAAGAACACAGGTCATAGGCTCACAGACGTGCCTGCATCTGGGCGTCTCCGCTCTTTCATTCTGTAGAACTTGAGTTTGTGTAGCTAAGGACGGGGGAGAAACTGAGCCGGTGATGTGTTGTTATCCCTGTCTGACAACTCATCTGAGGGAAAAACTGTCCACTGAGGCTTACGTATTTCCCCTCAGCAGCTCTCCTACGTCTTGCAAGGGCTAAAGTGACAGAGATGACCCCAGGAAGGCAAAAGTGGCGTGTCTGCTTTCCTCCAGCCCTTGTGATGTGCGAGTACAGCACAAAAACCTCTCCACGTGCCCATCGTCCTTCCAGCAGCCTGCCCTTAGCAGCCCAGATGTGGCAAGGTTGTGCAGGGAGTATAATAACCACAGGCTGCTCTTGTCAGAGCACAGTTTAATTCTAGATCTGTGAATAGCTTTTAAGTCGCTTGTGCAAACAGCCAGGCACATTTAGAGGGCAGATAAGAAACGCGTATTTATCTGATGCGATGTACAGTCACTGAACACACATGCTGGAACGGTACTTTATCTCCAGGTGGCTGACAGCTGCGTTCTGCTGAACATTTCCATGCTTTATTTAACAGAGCTCCTATTTGTTTGCAGATCAATAATGTTCGGTGACGGGCTGAACCGGCTGACAACAGCGGCCTTAGGCAAAGGTTAGTATCAAAGGGGGAGGGAAGGTAACTACAACCCAGAGTGGTTGTTTTGCAAATATGGTTACCTTCCAAATAGAAGTCGCTGGGAAGAGCCTGTGGGGCTTCGGGATTCCACAGAGCAAGGGGAAAAAAGGTGAAGAGAGAACGTGGTGGGAAATGGGAGAAGTAAAAGCTGTTGGGTGTTTGGTGAGTAGAGAGGGGCAGGAGTTAGTTTAAAGCAGACATGCTTAAGGCAGTGACAGCGTTGTTTTGAGGTGTCTCCCAGCACCAGAAGGAGGATTTTCCTGGAACAGGTCTCACAAATGACAGCACTTCATTTGAAGTGATATAAAACGGGCACCTGGCCATAACCACAGGCTCCTCCATCTCTGCTCAGTGGCTGTTAGAACTGCATCACTGGTAAGATCCCAGTAAGACCAGAGAGGATTCAGGTGCTAGTGCTGGTGGCTTTGGGGGAGAAACACATTTTTAGAACCCTGAAGCCTTGGCTACAGGGAGGTTAGCTGTGTTACAAAGAGCAGGATCGCATTCTCAGGCTTTTGCCAACTGGAGGCAGAATAAAGGCTGAGCTGTCACTCCTAAGAGTACTTCCAGTCTTCTGAGATGTGTACTCTCGATTAAATAATGCAAATTTTTAGTGGAAAATTTTTAAGTTGACTTGTTTCTGCTCTGACACTGTCTTTTCTACTAGGACCTGCCCTACAGCTGGCTGGAGGAAGGAGCGGTTCCCTGCGGTCTTCTGTTCCAGAATAAAACAAAATATTGAAACTGTCTGGAGTTTTTCATTTTTTTTTTGTGATGGGTATCTACTTAAAGGATTTTGAGCAGGCAGAAAGGATTTCAGGGTGAAATGCTTTCTGAAATCATAGAAACGGTGAGCTTACCCTTCATAGCACTGCCTGCTTCTGCCCAATACCTGATACACTCTTCCAGCTTGTGTGTCTTGCACAGGCAAATGCTAAAAGTTGAAGAAATTTGTTGTAACTGAAAACTGGATAAGCGAGGAGTGGTGAAATACAGTTCTTGTGTGCTTGGAAGCTCAAAGAGAGGCGAGAGGCAGTAGTACAACAATCAGGTTCCTCAATAAGGTCATAAAACGGGGGAGGGATGTTTAACTGCAGGGCTAGCCTGCACCAGTGGATAGAAAAACTTCCCTTTTTGGAAGAGGAAAGGTGTGTGAGTGCAGTAGCTCCTGGTTTGCACACACAGCTCTACCCACGGAAGCTGGCAGGGAGCCCTGGCAGGATGCTCGACTATGACAGCATTCGTCTTTTACAAAACACTCCTTTTGGCCATGTGCGTCAGTGCCACCCATCGCCGTGTTTTCAGCCACATGGGTTGTGCTCGTGCTTGGCCAGAGCTAGTTTGAGGAGGTTTTGGTGGTACATTATTTAGGCAACGTGAGAATGGGGCTTGTTCTTGTCGTGGAAGGGGTTCTGCTGAGTGCTGGCGTACAAGAACAGGCCCGACAGGCTGCCTGGGTACCATTGTGAAGTGATTGACGTGAACAAAGGTTAATTTGAGACTCACAAGCCAGGTTCCACACTGGAGATTAGCCTGTCAGCCCGTTTCAGATGTAATCTTCGTTAACGCTCACCCTTAACTAGCTGAGCGCAGCTTGCCATCACAAAGGGAGATGGAGCTCGAGGGGGTGCAGGGCTCCCTGGCTAAGGGCCAGGCTATCTCTTGCCATCTCTGCAAGAAGTTGCTCCTTCAGCTGCTGTAAAGCAAATAGCATCAAAGGCGGGGAAAGGCTTGGAAGAGTGCCCAACGATCTCGGCCACCGCCCAGCTGGGGGAGTTGTGTCAGGGCACCAGGAGTTTAACTCTGCTCAGCCTTTGGGCCATTGCCATGCTGAAGCCTCACTGTTCTACAGGCTACAGCCCCTCTGCTACGGGACGTAGGGTGTCTTAGCTGACCCACCCCATTCACCACATCAGGCACAAAAAGTTACAAAAAGTTCCTGTAATTATACAAAGTGGGAAAGTTTCAGATCACACCGCTCCCTCCGCTGTGCAACATCGACCCTCCAGCCACCCCGATCCTCAGCAGCCTGCACACCACATCTCCCACGGCACCATTAGTTCCCCCACGATTTTTAGCTCACTCTTCGGATTTTTGCCCCCTTTTAAAATACCTTAGCCTTTCACCACAAGTGCCTTAACTCACCTGGCACAGGGCTGCCCTCTCCAAACACGTGGAGTGCCACGCACCATCCCCGTGCAAAACAACCAGCACCGCGCACATGGGCTGCAGGCCAGCTCAGGGCTGCTCAAAGGCTGGATTTCTGATGTCCCAGCTGAGCTGCAGTGACCCTGCTCCTAGCTGACAGATTTTTAAGACTCCCTTGTGTTGACCAACTTAGTGAAAAGGAAAAAAAAAAAAAAGCTGCTAACACCACACATTCTATGTTTTGTCACAAGAGAGAGCAGCTAAGACTCAGCCCAGAGCTGCCTGAAGTCGAGGCGTTAAACAATCCGGGAGAGGAGGTGTCCGAACACAGCACCAGTCTTTAATTCAGACCATCTTGTCTCCAGGCCCAGGATTCCTCCCACTTGTCCTGCCCCGGTGCCAAGTGTTTGGGCTGGGGCGCGATGGCAGAGTGACGGGTGTTTTCCAGCTGGAAACTTTGCACGCAGAAAAGGCTGTAAATCTCCAGAAAACTCAAAAAAAAGAGGAAAAAAGTTGGTTGGATGTACACTTCATCAGCATCCTCTTCCAGCATCCCCTTGCCCCAGCTGCAGACCAGCACCGTGTTTCCCAGGGCCTGCTGCCACCCCAGGGACACCTTGGTGGCATGGGGAGGTGACAGCCACGCTCAGCAGCGCTTTTTGGTGCCCCAAAGTCCACGCTCGGTCTCACGGAGCCACAAACGAGTTGCTGGAGATCCCTGAGGAATCGCGGCCTTTCCCATTATCACCACCACCACGGCTCTGCTGCCAGTGTGCTGTGCGGAGGGCCCGCTCCTCGGGCTGGCTGCCGAGTCAGGAGAACCCTCCAGGGACAGACAGGGCCCTCGGGAAGGAGGAGACCCCTTCCACGCTGCGCTGGGAGCCTTCGGGGTCACCCCGCGGGCCGGTGCCCGGCCTCACCGCTGGTACAGCTCCATGATGCCCGCCTGGTGCAAGCTCCTCCACAGTTCCGCTTCCAGCAGCATGTCGTGGTTGGCGTAGAACACCAGGGGTTTCTTCTCCACCTCGTAGTAGTGGTCCGAGAACTGCTCGTAGTTGGCCGTGATGAACCCGTAGGCGCTGACCTGCCACGGGACGGATGGACAGAGGGTGGTTATCACCTCAGGAGGTCCAACCTCGGCCCAAAGGGGACCCCCAGGTGCCGGGGGAAGGCGGCCCAGTGGCTTCTTACCTGGTCACAGGTGTGTAGCGCCGTCAGGAGCATGAGCGCGCCGGTGCTGGGCATGTAGAGGTGGCCGTACTGCATGTTGAGCAGCTCCGACCTCAGGAACCTGGTGGAGCAGAGGTGGTGCTGGAGCGGGGGCACGTGGCCGGCACAGCACCACAGCCCCGCCGTCAAACAGCAACGCCCAGCACCTCGCCAGCGTGTGACACACACCCGTCACCTCCGGCCCTGATAAGGCAGGGGCACTGGGCAAAAAGCACCCACAAATTCATCACATGTGGATTCTCGGGTGTCTGCTACTAAGGTTTAGCTTGTTTTCTGCAAGCTGCTAACACGCACCTCCTCTTTATCTTAAGTTGTCCCAACCCAGCCACTGGTTTGCTTGAAATGTAGGGGAAAAAAAATCCCTTTGGGTCCTATCTCTGCTTCTTTAGACTAGTTCAAAAATCAGATAATGTATGTTGGGAGGTGGAGGGCCAGGTGAATGCAGCAGGGTTGTACAAATCTCCCTGCCAGGAGGAAACATGCGTGGCACCGCAAAGAATGGGAATGGCAGGGAGGAATTTCCCTGCCTGGTCTGCAGAGAGCAGGACAGAGCTCCAGATGTGGGGGAGGACCAGGGCTGGAACCAGGCTGGAACCAGGGCTGGAGCCCAGTTTTGGCACTGGGCAGCTGCAGGACCATGCTGCAGAAAGCAGGGCTGGGAGGCGGGTGGGCAGAGCCGTGCACCTCCAGGTGCCAGAGGGGCGCTGAGCCAGGGGTTTGCTTTGGGCTCATCCTCACCTGGCTGTGAGGTACTGTAAGAAATCAGGGTGCAGCAGCTTGAACTTCTCTGCGGATGCCTCTGGTCCAAAATATTTCCGTGGCCTGCAGCAGGGAGAGGAGAACTGGTGTCACTTGGGATTTATCCAAGAGGGGCAAAGGCAGGGGCAGCTCAGGCTCCCTCAGGTGCATTCACCCAAAGGCACTCACTCATCACCCTTGTCCGAGCCCTCAGGTACCGGGATGCCCTGGATGGCCGACCTCAGCATGATGTAGTCCCGCACGTCCGAGGGGATGAAGATGTACTTCAGGTCCTGCAGTGGGGACACAGACACGGTGCCTGGGGGACTTTGGGGCACAGCCCTCCTGCGGGGCAAGGGCTGTGGCTCCTGAGACTTGGAGAAGGTTTGGGGCAAGGTGCATCCCGGCCTCAGGGGACAATTTGGGGTCCCACCTCGGCCTGGGGTATCTGGGTGAAGCCGTACTCCTCATAGGCAATGAGCGAGTTCTTCATGGTGTTCACCGTGAACCCGTAGAAGGAGATCTTGGTCCCAACGTCCTCCTCAAAGCCCTTGATCACGGCACCATTGAGCCTGCGGGAGCACCACGGGGCCGTGTCCAGGGCTGGGACCTCCCCAGCACCCACAGCCCCCTAAATCCTGCCTGGCCCCACCTGAACACCAGGTCGTGCGCGTCGATCGCCTCACCCTGCCGTGAGCCATTGAGGATGCCGCCGTTGCCCACCACGGCGCAGCGCACGCAGCCCCCCGGGAAGCGGCGCCGGTCGAAGAGGTGCCTGTTGGCCGAGGTGTTGAGGAGCCGGAGGGTGCTGCTAATGGCTGGGTCGGGGCAGGATGGGGCCAGCCAGGAGGAAAGGGAAAGTTTTGCATCAGCATGAGTAAGCACACCTGCACCTTGAACCAGCTTGCACAGACAGCCTTGCAGCAGAGCATGTCGGTGAGCAGTGTGCAAAAAAGCTCACAACATCCTCATGCCAGGAAGGGTCTGCAGGTGAGGTGGACAAACACCAGCTCAAAGTGCTTGGTACCCCCAGAAAGCCAAATCCACCCACATTACAGCCTCCAACATTACTGATCCTGCTCCCAACAGCGGCTGCTGGGTGCCGTGCAAGGCACGGGGACACATCCAGACGTCTCCAGCCCTGGTCCCGTGGGTGCTGATGCCAGCACCGCTCATTTCCCGTCCTGACAATGCCTCTTTGCAGCTGCCCCTGGTTCCCCCCCACCGTCCCCAGCACTTCCCAGCCCAGGGTCTGAAGCTGGAGGCTGCCAGGGAGAGCAGGGAGTAGGTTTGGGGTTGGGAGGGAAACAATCTCCTCTGGCAACAATGGAGCGGGTTGTCCAAGGTCCTCCGGGCCCCAGTTAATAATCATGCACACAGTAGAGCTTTTATTTGGGGAAAATGTCACAAGATGCTGTGAGTGGCATTTGCAAAGGCATCCCCTTCATCCTGTTCCTAGGGAGGTGGCAGGAGACTAAAGTCCCTGGTCCCCAGCCCCCTGGGGACCCCGGTCCCCTCAAGCCACCCCATGCCCCAGCTGCCACCACCCCCAGCCCGGTCGGTGCCGTACCTTCATGGGACAAGCCTTGCCAGCCGTAGGGGACGTGTCGCTCCTTCAGCCTGTTCCAGGTCTCGGGGCTGAAGTGCTGGTCCCACATCAGCACCGGGGTGGCAAACTGGAAGAGCTTCCCAAATGTGGGGTGCGCCTTGGCTGCCTCCACCACCGAGCGGGGGCACGGGCTGGGCTGGGCGAGAGAGAAGCACGGTTTGGACACCTGGCTGGAGACCCCTTCTCCCCAGCATCTCCACCCAGCTGGGGACAAGCCCAGGGACAGAACTGCTCCTCGTCCATCACACTTCCTGCTGGGTGACCTGGGCATGGGTGCCTCGTGCCTGGGTCCCCCCCCGGCACCCAGCTCCCCAGGGCATGGGAGGATCAGGGCTCACGGAGTCACCTGGGGAGCACACACCGTGACAGATGCCAAATCTCCTAGTCCTTTACCCCAGCAAAGCACAGCCCAGGTCCCAGCTCCTTGGGAGCTTGGGGCTTTCCTCATGAGTAGAAAGCACCAGGAACACACCACATTTGCAAATTATTACCTGCCTTCTGTTGAGTTCGGGCTCCTCCAGCTGAGAGGAAGGTTTGAAGGACTCCCTGCTAGAAAAAGGGGAACAGAGCAGTCAGAACCTGTCCCTTGGAGCCTGGGGAGCCCCACAGAGTTTTCCCAGACTGTTCTGGGTTCCCCACACACCCCTTTTCCCCCACTTTACCTCTCCAAGCTGCCTCGGAGGGCCCTGTGGCTGCCGGCTGGCTGCGAGGTCCCTGACGGAGTGAGGAGCAGCGGCTCTGGCTGCAGCAGGCTGGAAGGGGACACCGGGATGAGGGGAGGTGACACCGAGCCCCACATCCCGACACCCCCCAACCACGAGAGGCATGGTGCTGTGCTGGAAAAGCGACGGGAATCGGGGATGTGGAGGGTCCCCAGGGCGTGTGGGGCTGGTTGGGACGTGCCCTGGTGCCCCCATCAGTGATGGGACCCTCAGGGGACACAAAACACCAAACCCTGAGTGAAACAGGGCCAGAAGCTGACAAGCTGCTACGTCCCCAGCAAAAAACTTCCCTGGGGTGAAAGGGAAGAAAAGGAAGAAAAATTTTCCTTGGCTTTTCCTTCCTGAGTCTGGGTACTCACTAACTGGGGTCCCCTCCAGCTTTCCAAGCAAGCACAGTAAGGAAAGTGGAAAAACAAAACCTGCTCCCATGAGCAGGAGGAACTGTGCCTGCACCTCCATCACCAACCGGTGGGAGATGGAAGCAGGGAGCTCCCCACACCGAGCATCTTGGGGGGCCCAGAGCCCCAGGGGTGCCCCCAGGGGGGTCTCGTGGCCCAGCAGGGTCCCAGCCTGGCGGCAGGAGGTGGGAGCCCACCGGCGGGGAACAGGCTCCCATTCATCCCCGCACAGAAGGGCCCTTCAGAGCACCCCGGCGCCAGCCCTAGCAGGTGCTCACGGCAAAGCAGGGTATTGTGGAGCAGACAAGGGCCCCTTGTTACAGGATCTGTGCTTGGGGACAGGTAGAGGCAGGTGGGCAGCGGAGCTCTGCCTCCCCCCGCACAGCGAGAGTTGGGTTTCCTCCCAGCCACCTCCGCTGTCCCCTGCCGCAGGGACGCCTCCTCCCCAGGGGTGCCAGCTCTGTCCTGGAGCTGATCCGGACCCATTTGCCATCTGAACACCGCCCAGAGCTGGGTATGGCGTTCCCTGGGGGATAGCCCAGCTCCTTGGGCTCTATCCCACCAGCTTTGGATGGGGCTGGCTCAGGACAGGAGATGCCAAGGGCGGAGGGGTCCCCATTCCACACAGGCTGAGCAAGAGCAGCCCCAGCACAACCACACTGGGGCAGGGGGGGCTGCAGGTGCTGCCCCCAGCCCCATGCACCCATCGAGGCCACCCCAGCCCGAAGCAGCAGGCATCGTGCTGGGGCTGCCCCATGCACACAGAGCAGCTGGTGCCTCGCTGCATTTTGTGCTCTGGAGTGCTGGAACCAGGCCAGGAGAGGGGTTGGTGGCTATGGGGGTGCTGCTGCCCAGGGGGGAGGAGAAGGGGAACCCCGGGGGCATGGCGAGGAGGGGCTGAGCTGTCCCTGTAGGGCTGCAGGTTTCCGCAAGGCGTTCCCACTGCTCACACAGCAGCTAAATGCACCCGGCCTGCCCAGGCCTGCTCGTTTGTTCAGCTTCTGGTGGGAAGCAAGGGGCTGTGCATGGCAAGATGCCGGCTGGGGAGGGCTTGTGAAGAGGCAGGACCTCAGAGCAGGGACTCGCAGTGGAAACAGGGGCTGCTTTGCTGGCCCAGCCCTGCTCAGAGCACAGCTCAGCCCTGCAGCGAGCTGAAAGTCTCAAGAAACAAGAAACTGCCCACCGGCTCAGCCCAGCAGTGCCAAACCCTGGTGGCATCTCATGCATAGCTGAGCTCCAGCCCTGGGCACCTCCTCCATCTGGCTCTGCAGGAGATGCCCAGCCTCAGCCCCAAGACCTCCCCAAAAGACCTCCTCAGTGTTGCCACCACCCAAACCTGAAGTCCAGAACCAAGTCCTGCAGAGCTCCGGGGTCCTGAAGCACGGCAGCAGCACACATCCTGCACACACAAAGCCCCCAGCTCAGCCACTTGCCCCTTTCTGCCACCACGGACACGCAGCCCACCAGCAAGCTCCCAGAGCAGTTACCATTCCTCCCCAAGAGCTGCACACAAATGGCCCATCCCAGCCCCACGTCTTCCCCAATCCTTCTTCATCAGGCTCACGAGCCCCAGCTGCACCTCGTTGCCTCCCCAGCTCCTTCCCATCCCCTCGCTGCCATGCCCTGGTGCCTTTGTGGTGGGCACAGCCTTGGACTCTTGGTGCTGGCTTTTTGCACTCCGAGGGCTGTTACAGGAACATCTGGGGCAGCACAGGCTGCTAAAACCCACTCCTGCTCAGGCTGGAGATCACTTGATGCTCCCCGGGAGATGGCTCCCACCTCCTGTTTGTGGCCAAACGTGGTACCAGGCACTCGTGGATCCTCTCCCAGACCTTGTGCCGAACCCATGACGCCAACCCAGGCGGCGCTCCCGTCCCACCCTCCGGTGCCGTCCCCGAGGCGCAGCGGCGACTCTCCGTGCCGTGGCCACTGCCCAAGCCCGGCCGAGCCCGGTGCCTTGACGTCACTCGCCAGGATGTGGCGAAGCCTCCATGGCTCCTTGCCCTGCGATGCTTGGTTGACTCAGAAGATGACCCCCCCCCAGGGACCGACTGATGCACAATGGGGCTCTCGGGAAAGGAGCGGCCTGCGGCCGCCCGGGCGCACTGGCCACGGCAGAGGAGTGAGCCAAGCCTGGGTGTGTTCCCTCCCTGAGGTAAAGCTGCCGAATATGACGCCTCTGGTCCGTGCCCACCCTCCGCTTCCGGAAGATAAATATGTGCACAAGTGTTTGAGAGTACACACTCGAGCTCTATCTTAACCAAACACTCCTAGGTCCCTGCGGGGCTGTTTGAAGGAGCCGGAGCAGCACCGCGAACGTGTCCTCTGGGAGCGGGCTGTGTCCCGTGGCAAAGGGCCGGGCTTGGGGCATCGTTCCCTGGCGCAGAGCCACGGCAGGATGGTGCCCAGCCTGTCTGCTGGAATTAAAGCCAAAAATGGTCCCAGCAGCAATCTGGGGGGTTTGGAGAAATGTCCAGGCAGGGTGTGGGATGGGGCTGCAGGGGGACGGGCTGGCAGCCCGTGGCACAGCTGCCTCGCTGCAGGGACAGGAGCATTTTGCCCATCTCCCCGGGGTCCTCACCGCTGCCACCGGCCTTTCACCGAACCAGAGGGGTCAGGGCACTGCCACAAGTACCCCTCGTCGGGTGGGTTGGTGCTTGCAGCAGCTAGCACTGCTCAGGGGGGTCATCTGCCTCCCGACCCCCTTCGTGCCTGCAAACCTCCCCAAAACATGGCACCAAAGCAGGAGCACTGCTGGCCCTCCCCTCCTGCCCCAACAGGAGGAAAAGCACCGTGGTTGTGCTTTAGTAGCGAGGAGCACTGCACGGACAGATTTCACTTCCAGATTCAGCTCTGCATCGGCCACCATGGCAGAGCTGGTTGCTCCGGACTTAGCCTTTAATACAACTTTTATGGACGAGCAGAGATTCGGGGTTGGTGCGCTTGTAGACGCGGGGAATCGAGGTGAACGGGACCTGCTCTGCTGTGGCTTTAGTGTTTGGCTTAAAGCCAAGGGGAAAAAAAAAAAAAACAACAACAACAACAACAACAACAACAAACTCCTGGAAGTTTTGGAGCCCGTGGAGTTCCCGGGCACATTGCTGCAGGTTCCCAGAGGGGCTGAGCCCGAGGAGCCAGGGCTGGGGACGTATCCATGCAGGGAGCAGCTCAGCACCCCAGCCACGACCACCCCAGCACCGTGTGGGATGGTTTGACCCCACTGCCACCAGCATCTCAGCCACCCAGAGCCAGCTCCTGCCATGGGGACGCTCCTGCAGGGAGCAGAACCCCGTGCCGGGCAGGACAGGAGGGCTCAGGCAGAGCTCTGCGCTCCCAGAGGGGCAAGAAGCAGCGTGGGGACCCCAGAGCAGCCCACCCAGCTGCACCCCAGCAGCTCCCAGCCCAACCCTGTAAGCAGGACCAGCCCCGGTCCCCGCAGCATCCTCTCCTCCCTCCTGAGCTCTGAGAGCACCCGTAAGCACCCAGCACTGAGGCAAGGGACGCCCGTAGCACTCTGCTGGTGTTCCCCGCTGCTTGGGTTCCCCGCCGCTCTGCAGGCACCCCCAGGGCTCCCCAGCACCCAGCCCAGCACCAGGGAGACTCTGGCTGGGGCTCGGGAAGGGTGGAGGCTGCAGGAGAAACTCAAAGGGAAAGCTCAGGGGGAGATGCCCACTGCTGGAGCTCGGGACTTGCTGGAGTTTGCGAGCAGCCCCGAGGGAGCTGAGCAGGCTGTGGGCAGTTCTGCCTTGTCCAGGGTCAGTGCTGCGGCGTGGGGCCAGACCCCCCCGGGGAAACGAGCCGGCTGCAGCCCGGTCTGCCTGGCTGCTGGAGGTGGTTTGGTCCTGCCGGGTGCTGAGCACACTCAGCTCTCCCTGCACCTTTGGTTCCTTGGGCTGAGCCCCCTGCAGCCCCCCTCACCCCGGGGTCCCTCCCTGGGCACCCCTGGGTGCTGCTGGTGGCCGTGGGCACCCCAGGAGGCAGAACCTGCTGTGATCTCTCCTCAACCCAGCAAAGAAACCGGGGCACAGCCAGGGTAACCTGCACCAAGTGGCCTTCCCCAGCACCCCAAATCCCCCTCCCCAGCATCTCGCGCTGGCTTCGCACATCGCCCTTACCTGGCTATGATCCTCTGGCCGGCGGGCAGCTCCACCGTGGCGTAGTAGTGCCCGTAGAGGACGAGGGAGGATGAAAAAGCCGCCAGCAGCAAGAGGCAGAGACGTTTCCAGTGCGGGGACCCCATCCCAACGCTCGAGCGGCGCAGATGAAGGCAATGTGTGAGCCCCACGTGGAGCTGAGCCTCCCGGCCGCCCCCGCTGCCCACCCGTTGGGGCAGAGGCTCGGGCTGGCTCCCTCCTTGTCCCGCTGCACCTCGGAGCGCTCCTCGGATGTCCCTGGGGAGCGGTGGGAGGGAGAGAGCGAGCGGAGGGAGGAGGCACCGGGCTGACTGGTTCAGGCTTGCTGATTGCTGAGAAAAAACACACTTTTGAGCTGCTTTTGCTCCGAGCTGGGGATTAAACATTTACTCACACCAACGGAGAAATGAGCCTTTTTTGCCTCCCTTTCGTGCCACCCACTTACAGCTCACAAAGCAGAGCTTCTCCCCCTTTTCCCCATTTTTTTGTAACTTTCTCCTTCGCCTCCAGCCCCGTGCTCCCACACAGCCCACACCAGCACCCGGGGACCTTGCGGGGCTGGGGTTGTTGTGGCAGATCAGAAAACCCAGGCTCCAGCCCCCGGTGCCCGATACAGCTCTTCAGCATGTACATGCAGGGATCCACAAAAGCTCCCCGTCACAGGAGCAAATCTGGGGTGAAACAGGGGGAAAAAGGCAAAGCTGCCTGAGTGCTGGTGGGGCTGCCCAGGGGAGGCTGCTGCTGGGACCCGTGGGCTTTTGCAGAGGAACAATTTATTCCACACGGAATTCCCCAGTTTTACAGAAATCAACACGAATTCACAAATTAGTGCTGAATTTGAGTTTGGGCTGGTGAGGGGAGGACAGGAGGGAAGCGTGAACAAAGTATTTTGGTGTTTTGTGAAGGAAAGTGCTTCTGTTTCGTTCTTGAAAGAGCATTTCGAGAAAAGTTTAACTGAATTCACTGAAAGAAAACAAACCTGAAAACTAAAGGAAATACCCAAACACTTTCACACTGGGGGAAGGGATTCAGCTGGGAAAACAGGCATTTAAAGTGAGCTGCAATGATTTTGGGAGAGGGAGGGGGATTTTTAGTAAGACATCAGCCTCGGGGAACAACAGCAGCGAGCCCTGCTCCATCCGGCCCCAGACAACCACAACGTGACTCCCAGCACCTGCAGCCCCCGGCTGGTGCATTTTCCCCAACATTTCTCATCCCCCCCAGATCCATGCCCCCACCTCCATTCCTACCCACACAGCCACGCTTCCAGTGACGCTGCTAGTTCAAAGAAAAATAAATGCAAAAAATCCCTTCAAACTACCTTGCTTCAGTCTCTTTTTGGCTTTTTTTTCTTCCTACAAATCCCCTCCTAGCCAAAAGTCAGCTTTAGGGTCACAATTAGCTTCAGACTAATAAATGAGAGGAACTGGAAGCTGTTGAGTGGTCTCAGGGCTAAGGCTGAGCTGCAGAGACCCCAAGGGACATGGCACAGCATGGGCACAGAGGGGCAGGGGGGTCCCTGCAGGACCCCCAGCTGCACCACACCAGGGGGTGACCCTCCGCTGAGGCTGGCAGGGGAAGCACGGCTGTCCCAAAACCCCAGCCAGGGGGACACAACTCCAGGGTCCCCCAGCTGCCAGCCCTGGTCCCTGGGGGGATTCCAGCCCCCAGAACAGCAGGGCACCGTGCTGGCCCCATTCCCCTCCGTGTGCCAAGGGGGGTTCTCTCCCCGTGACCCTGTGCTTTAGCTCATGTGCTCTAGGCTCTTCGTTAATCATGGCTAATTATTACCAACTGCTCCAGTAAGTCATGGGGGAGCTAGCACAGCCCTGGAGGTGCAAAGCTCCCCCGCGAGTGGCCTGGGGAAAGTCTGGGATTTGGCATTCAGGGACAAAATGCAGACCACGGTGAGCAGCAGCATTGGTGCCTTTGCCCCGTGGGGTGGAGGAGCTGCTTTCCTGCCCAGCTCTCTGTTTCCATGACACATGGGGTGACACATTTACTGTTGTGTTTTTTTATTTTTTTATTTCATTAAGGGATGAAAATGAGATGCAGTTCTTCATCTGCTCTACTTGTTTCATGCTACAATGCGTTTTGGCCCATGCCCCAAAATTAAGCAGTGCCTATTTAGAAGTTGAATAAGTGTGAAAACCTTTTAGGATGATAGTTGCCAAATAAAGATTAGGAAAAGAACACAAAAGAAATTAAAATGGCAGTCAGTATGTATCATTTTTAGCCTGGGCTTTTTATTCCAGTAATTACCGTTGGAAACAAAACCCCAGCCATCCACATCACTAGAGAGAGCAGGAGGGAAATGGGAATGATTCGCACCATTTGGCTGTTGGTGGAGGAAAGCCGTGGGGTCTTTGCCATGACAAACTGCCCAGCTGGGAGAAAGCGATCTCCAAAAATCTCCCAGAAGATTCATACCTCCCAGTTTGTCCAGCACAGGTCAAGGATACATTTAACAAAGTGCCAAAAACATATCTGTTAATGGGAAATTTCCCTGAAATTCTAAGCATGGACCTTAGAAATGTGTTGCAGTGTCAGCTCCGCCAGGGAACGCGGGGCCATATGGCTGCTCGCGGGGACGAGGTGGTTGCATAACCACGAAATGGTCAGCAGATGTCTTGGGAGGCTGATGCACAGCCCGTTCCTGGCGGGGTGGGAGCATGGCTTGGCCAAAACTCCTCATGCCAGGTCCCCACAGAGCTAGGCTCAGGTGAAACGCCTGCTTCTGTGGCACACTGGGTGCTCCCTGATGGTCCCGATGGGGTTTTTGGGGAGAAGTGACTGCACGGAAGGTGTGTGGGAGCATGGAGCATGGTGCAGCTACAGGACCAGGGATGCTCGGGGCTGTGCTCAAAACCTCCCTGTGGTGACTGTGGCTCAGAGTGATGGGCTATGCCTTTCTGCCTTTCATCCCAAAAGACTGCCTGAGGAATGGGGGAATCCTTCCACAGGGCACAGGTCCGTATGGCTGGTATGGAAAGAGTGGGATGCAGCTTGAGGGGAGACCAAGCCAATGGGGCCCACCTTTGTGGCAAAACCAGCAGGATTAAGCCCTCTGGGCAACCATGCCCTTTAGTCCCCTCCTGCTCCCTACAAAAGCAGGAACATCATGAGGACGAGCCACGGATGGGGTGGCAGTCTGGACAGCACCGTGGCTTGCGGTGACTTGTGCCAGCAGCTGCTGGGCTCGGCCCCGCTCTTATCATGGTGCCTCCTGTGCATGGCGGCACTGCCGGTCAGCCCCGGACCATTGACCGGGACAGAGATAAGGCCAGCACACAGTCCGAAGGTCTCTGCAGGGCATGAGGCAACCTCTGAGGCTCTGGGTTATGGCCTGGAGGGGCACAGAGCTTGAAAACACCTCTGAGAAATTGGGGTGACACAAGCCCAACCTCTCTCTTGCGAGCTCCAGGCTGGGCAGGGCAAGCCTGGATTGATCCTGTCCAGTTCTCTGCAGGCCAAACAGCCCCAAGGTTTGCTCAAACAGGGGACCATGTTTGCCACATAGCACAAGAGTCTGGCCAGGCTCTGTCCTGTAAGGACACAGCTGGGGACAGTGGAAGTGGTCTCTGAGTGTGCGATGCTGCTGGCCCCTTGGCTGCCTGCATGGTCCCCGCCTGATGCAGCTGCAAATGCAGTTTTAGGAAGGATGGAGGGAGCCTGGTGTGATCCCAGGACCTAGCACCTGGGATTTGCTGCCTGAGGGTCCGGACAGGCAGAGAAAACCCCACAGTGCCCAGCCTGGCAGAGGATAAACCCTTGGAAGTGGGGCCTGCTGCATCTCCAGGAGCTGTTTGCCCGCAGGGCCCTGCTCCAAAACCCACCTGGAGGCCAGGGCTCGCTGGAAGGGAACAGCCCAGAGGTCATCTGGTACTTGTGTGCAGAACAAAGCCACGGGCTGCTCCTTTATCTTGGTCGCCCTCCCCTGTTATCAATAGTTTTTCTCGTCTGACTGCATTTCCCTGCTGCCACATCCCTGACGCAGGAGGGAATGCAGGGCCGCGAGGTGAGGAGTGTGCAGACCTCGCCGCTGCGCACGCAGGGCCTGCCCCCAAATCCTCTCTCTGCTTGGATAACATAAATAAATATAAAAACCATGTGGCAAGCCACCATCACAGGGGTGTTTGTGCTGCCAGGGAGCGCCCGTTCCATGCTGAGAAGGTGGGTGCTGGTGTCCAGCGGTGTCCAGCTCACGTTGCTGCTTGGGGTTTCTTGCTTGGGAACAGAGGGACGGGAGTGACAATGTGGATGCCACACGTGGCACACGCAGCAGTGCTGGGGGAGAGGGGTGTGGGGTGGTTGGCACAGCCCAGGAACCCTAACCTGCCTCCTCCAGCCTGGCCCCGGCCCGGCAGTGACGTGCCCACAAGCACGCGGTTGGTCACGGCTCCTGCTTCTGCTGGGGACAGGCGAGGCGTCACATCGTGAAAAGGGCAGCAAGGAAATCAAACAAATGATTCGAGGCCCCGCCAGGAATGTGGCACTGCAAGTGAGAGGATTTCACAGAATCACAGAATCATCTAGGTTGGAAGAGACCTCCAAGATCACCGAGTCCAACCTCTCACCTAACAGTACCGAGCCCTCCACTAAACCATATCCCTAAGCTCCACATCTAAACGTCTTTTAAAGACCTCCAGGGATGGCGACTCAACCACTTCCCTGGGCAGCCTAACAACCCTTTCAGTAAAGAAGTTCTTCCTAATATCCAACCTAAGCATCCCCTGGTGCAACTTTAGCCCATTTCCCCTTGTCCTATCACCAGGCACGTGGGAGAATAGACCAACCCCCACATCGCTACAGCCTCCTTTAAGGTCCCTGTAGAGTGCAGTAAGGTCACCCCCGAGCCTCTTCTTCTTCAGACTGAACAATCCCAGCTCCCTCAGCTGCTCCTCTTAAGACTTGTCTCTTGCAGCCCTGCTGGGAGCATCCAGAATCTGTTGACTCCTGAGGAACCCAGGGAGGAGTAGGGAACAGCTGTACTTACACTTTGTGGTTCTCCCCATTAGACTTCCCCAAAAAGCTGGGGAGATGCTACAGCAGCTTCTGGGTACACTGATGCCCAGCTGTGTATTTCTTACATCAGAGGCTCGACATCCTGCTTTAAATCCTACAGACTCTGGAGCTCCTGGCTGGCAGAGGTGCTCTGTTCGTACCCCAGGAGGAGCACTGGGAGCTGTGTTTGTGCTCCAGGAGATGCTGCTGTGCTGGGCCATCTCCCAGGACGCCAGACCTCATCCTGCTGCATGTCCCTCCACTTGCGCTGCCTCCAGCACCGTGCCACATTGCACAAGCCGAGGCCGCACCTTAGCACATCCTCTGCAGCTGGGTGGCACTCAAAGCCACCAAATTGCTTCTACACATCCCCAAGTACCTGAAGGAGCTCCAGACCATAAGCCCAGGGGCAGGTGGGAGTTACAGCGCTTGGGATGCCCAGGGACAGCAGCCTGGCACAGCGCAGGGAGCCGCAGGGCAGTTGGCCACCAGAGCTGGACATCTGGGACACAGCAGGGTGCTGGCGGGTCCCTGAACAGGAGCTGCCATCTGGTGGCACTGGGACAATGCCGCAGGGATGTGGCTGGGGACAGCTGGGTGGCCCTGCACCATGGCAACATCCTTGGACATCCCTGCAGCTCCGTTTAGCTGTGCTAGGGATGCTGGGGATGCACTGACACAACTCGGCATCACTGCTTTCCCCCTTGGGGGACGCACCAAACCACAGGGCTCCAAACCCTCCGCGGAGCTGGCTCCATCCCAGGAGCAGAGCCTGGGGGGAACGGGCTCTGCTGGTGGGAAAAACACACCAGGAAACTTCCTTCCCTTGGTTCTGGGACATCTCAGCCACAGAGGAGCCGGGCACTGGGGGAAAAGCGTGGGCTGGGGGCTGCCAGCCCGTCCCCAGATCCTGGCCTCTTTGCCCACCACAGTCCCCTTGCTCAGCCCTGTCCCGTTTCCCAGAAGAGAGAGAAACAAAAGAAGAAGAGGGGGGAAGGGAGGAGTTTAACAGAAACTTCTTCCAACTTCTTGGGAGGAGAAAAGCCCTATTCAGATGGGAAGAATAGCCGCTCGGGGGCGGTCACTAAGCAACCCGCAGCAATTCAGCAGGGCCCCGGTGCATGGGCGAGGAACAAAGCCACCTCTGCTGCCCACCCAGAGCCAAGGGGGGCCTGGCCACTGCAGGGGACAGAGATGTCCCGCTGAGCCCTGAGCTCCTGGGTGCTGTGGGAGGCTGCCTCGGTCGGCCCTCTATGGGGGGCTGCCTGCTGCCTGGAAAGGATTTGGGGTCTGCCCCAAATCCCATGATGGCTCCCCATGGGTCTGGAGCTCACACAGGGCTATAAGTTATTCCCAACGGAGTCATGTTGAATTTCGGGTAACTACACAACAACATTGGCAACACCCGCACCAAGATAAGCTGAATTTGTCATTTAGGTTACCAGTGGGGGTAGAGGGCTGTCCTTTGCAAACATGCTTACTCATGAGGAACTGCTATAGCAGTTTTTCCCCACAGCACAAGCAATAAAGAGACAAAGGAAATCAGTCGGGACAAACACTGCTGACAGTCCATGCTGAAATGCCTCCCTTGGAGCCCTGGAGATGCTGCAGTGCCCGTGAGAAATGCTGGGCAAAAGGAAGACCTCTTCCAGGCAGAGAGGGTTGGCTGGGACCGGGCGGTGGGTGTATGGCCAGCCCCAGCCCAGAGCCTGGTGGGTGCAGGGAGAGGTGCTGAGCCTGTCTGCACCCTGCAAGTGGCTTTTCTCCTGTGTGGTGTCACAAGGGAAATATCCAGCCTCCATGCTCTCGTCTCCAGCATCTGATACACCCAGAGAGCAGCTGCCGGGACAAGAACGAGCTCTCTGGATACTTACCCATGTTCTCAGGGAGGCATTTGACCAGCTCTCATCCCCCCTCCTGCAGCAGCGGGATGTGCAAGTGGAGAGCGCTCAGCTGTGTCCACACAAGTGGCACAGCACCCACAGATGATGGTGTTTTTGTTACCACTCAGCCCTGCCCCTTCCTCTCCCTCCCTTTCCCAGCTTCATCACCCACTATCTCAGCCTTTAAACAGCTGCTTCGGATGCCCACTAAATAATCACAGGCCACAGGGTTGGCTAAAGTAGTGCCATTTATTTTGCTTACAAAACCACATTCAGAAGGCCAGTTCTCTGAAGGCTTGCTGGCTGCAATGATGCCTCTCCCAGCACGATGCGGGCAGGCAATCCAGCCAGCAGCAACAGCAGAGCATCCATCCCCAGAGCGGCAGAGCTCTTACCTCCCCTGGCAGGAGGCAGGCACAGTGCTCCTGGCAGAGCTAGGAGCTGCATGTGCCAAAGCCAGGCATTGGCTTGGCACACGGGGACCGTTAAACAGGATCTGCAGCCAGGGGAGCCCCACAGCAGGAGGCACGACTTCTGGCATCCTGCTGCACTACGGGGATTGTTTGCCTTCCCTTGTGCTGCTGCTGAGTGGGGCCCAGGGCAGCAACTGGACCCCAGATGTCACAATGCTCCTTTGGAGGTGTCACAGCGAAGTCACACTGGGGCGCAGAAGTGAGTCTCATCCTCTCAAATAAGCCATCTGGTAGCCAAGTGTCCAGTCCATCCTCTATCTCTACAGCGAGTGGAGTGACAGCAGCACCTCCAGGACAAAAGTCAGTCTCCTGAGACAAGCTCTGTGTCCTCCTCCATCCACTGCAGAGGGAGCCTCTTTAGACAAGGCACCCAGCTCTGAGAGGGGCACCGTCAGCAGTGAGAACCCAACCAGATCAAAATTGGCCCAAGCCTGAGGACCATCTCCTTGCAGAGGGAAAGCCTGGATGCTACTTGGATTCATCCTGGATTTCTCCATCCCAACACCAGAGCACCTGCAACCACCCACAGCGGTGGCAGCTCGGTCAGCTGGGACTTCTATGGTGGCATTTTTTTTTTTGCTACTGTTCTGGTGTGTAGAATTTGCACATTTTTTTGAAGTGTTGTGAGAGAATAAAGGTACCAAAGGAGGGAAATATCTTTGTGGGGATGAAACTGTGCCTGGAAGTCCAGAGCTAGCCCTGGCTCTGGTGGTCCTCTAACTCATCTGGAGGTCTTCTTGAGGTGGTGTTGAGATTTCCCAGGCAATGGCCCTTGCCACACAATCAGGATCTCTGGTAGAGCTTAATGATATTCTCGTCGTGAAGCTTTTTCCACACCTGCTTCTCCAGGTTGAAGTCATGGTTAATGTAGAAGACCAGACGTTTCCATTCCTTGTCATAGTAGTGATCTGAGTACTTCTCATGACCTTCCGTGATGTAGCCATAGGCACTCACCTGGGAAGGAGAGAGGGCTCAGCGGGGAGAGATACCAAAGGCAGAGGGAGCTAAATGAAATCCTACACAGCTCCCAAACAGGGCAGGAGCTGGGGACAGGGCTGCAAGTCAGGGCTGCCTCCCAGTGGCCCTGCATGGACATCCAAGATGGACCAGACTGTGAAAAGAGGCTCCAGAGAGCCAGATCTCCTCTCAAATGACTCCATGGGAAGCACGACAGCCCTCAGGCCCTGTGAACTATACCAGGGTTGTTTCTCTTGACCTTAATTTGTTCCCTCCCAGCTGACCAGAAGCCATACACCCTGCAGGCAGATGGCAGTCAGGGTTGGGGCCAGCCATGCTCTGCCCCGTTATCCTGTCCCTGCTTCCAGACGGGGCTGTGTGCAAGAATCTTCATGCCCTTACCCGGTCACAGAGGTGGAGGGCTGTCAGCAGCAGGAATGCTCCCGTTGTGGGTCTGTACAGTCTCCAGTAATTTTTTTTCAGACTTTCAGATTTTAAAAACCTGCAGCAGAAGAGAAGAAAGCATGGAGCGGTTGCTGGATGTGCTGGTTCAAGCTGGGAATAGCTTGTCCTCCTTGGCTCATGTGGCATTTTCCCTCCTTGCAGCAGCCTGCGGCCATGCTGAGCATTTCAGATAAGCCATGACTGTGCTCACGTGTGGGTAGTGCTGTAAAGCACAAGGTCAGCCCAGAATGCTCCCATCCCTCCACTGAAATCTGCAAACCTGCCCCGAGTCCTGCTCTGCAGAAGGAGGGTCACAAAGCCCACTAGGAGCTGCCGTGTTTTGTGCCAGCAGTTGTTAGGAAGGTAGGAGTCAGAAAAAAAATAGCATTTGAGCCCTCTTAGCCTTGGAAAGGACCCAAGTCAGAGGGGAGACAGCAGGACAAGCAGGGGAGTGCCAGCCATCTGGCACCGCATGTGCTATCTATCGAGAAGGCGTAACACAGTGCTCAAAGACACCGAAGGGTAAACACAATCAAAGCATGGCACAATGGGAGCTTGTCTTCCTACACCTCCTGGTCACCATGCCCACAGCTGGCAGATCTTACAGCGACAGTGTCCAGCACACTTGTGGAAAGGACTGGGGACACAAAGAAGCGCAGCCAGGCCAGGTGAATGGGATACTGAAAAAGAGCCTAATATTGTGCCTGAGGGCACAACCAACCCCTTGGGTTAAGGCAGGATCTCAGCAGAGGAGGACTGTTGCAGAGCCTTCCTCCAAAGTGCTGAGCAACAGGGAACGTGAAAGGTTGGTCCTGAACTACATCAACTACTCTGGCACTTGAGCAATGCTCTGCCCACACCTAACATTGGCACTTGCCCGGGACTTCTTTTGGATGCAGAAAGCCAAATTGTCCGACAGCTCTTGTTTCTCCAGCTCAAAGATGAGATGTTTGTGGATCTGCCCACAGCTACCATCCCCCTGCAATACCACAGAGCACTTGGCACACTGAGTCTGCTGGTGTTGCTAAACTGTAGTTACAAGAGAGTAAGCTGGGAAGAGAGAACCCAGAGAGAGCTGGTGCTGGCCAGCAAGCACATAGTCCCCAGCTCACCTGTTTTTCATGTATCTGAGGAAGTCTGGGTGAACTACCAGGTATTTGTCCAACGTGAAATCGTCATCGAATCTGTCCCGGGGCCTTTGCCTAGAGAGAGGAGTATGGAGATTCAGAACAAGCTTCTGTATTTCATCATGGCTGAAAAGCACCAGCCCTGATGCATTTGGTGATGAGAGAAGAATCACAAATACTGTTAGGTTATTCTGCAACATTTCTTAGATGGCAAAGCCTCCGCAACCTGTGTTGCAGGGGAAGAGATCCAGGAGGAGAAGCAACAACAGGAAACAAATATCTAAAACATGCATGCTTATAGACAAGACTTGGTGAAATCAGGCCTCCATCCATGAGTGGGACCATGTACAGACAGCAAATCCAGAAACAGCATGCATTCATCCACAGAGCTTTCTCTGAGCTCAGGCCACACATCTCTAAACCCAGCTATTTCTAAGAAGGAGATGTATTGGTTACAGCAGTGCTCATGGCTGGGGAGGAAATAAGACATTTCTCCAGATAAATCTGGAAGAGGAGGGAGGGTTTAACCCAGCTTGACCCTGGCCTGCATCTCAACGGGACTGAGCACCATGGAGAGGAAGACGGTAGGGCAGAGAGCTCCATGCTGAAGGGTATAGAGGTGGGGCCAGTTTGATTTACCCGTAGTGGTTCAGGAATCCTTTCCTGATGTCCTTGTTTAGCAGAAGAGCCTTCAGCCACTCATAGTCTCTAGCTCCCTCCAGGAAGTGAATGTATCTGATATGCTAAGAAAAAAAGCGAGCATTAATGAACAGCACAGGAGGGAGACATCCTTTAACACCAAAGAGCAAGCGGGCACCTAGGCTCACTGAGTTTTTCAGGCACACGTCTGATCTTTTAGTTATCCCACAGAAGCAGAATGGAGAGGACATCCGATATATAGCTACTTCAACATGCCAAAGGTTTGTGAGGGAGTTCAAATGTTGGAACATGCTCCCTGGTGAGGTGGTGATGACCTATGCCTGTCAATGTTCAATAAGTATTTGGATAATGCCCTTAATAACATTAACTTTTGTTAGCTGTGGTCAGGCAGCGGGACTTGATCTTTGTAGGTCTCTTCCAAGTGAACAATTCTCATCTGTTCTAAAGGGCTGGGGTAGGACTAAAACAATTTGCCACTGTGAAGATTTACTCTTAAGCCAAGCTGATGAAGGTTCCCTCGCTAAGGGTAACGCTAAAGGATTGGCTCAGCCCATTGGCTCGCCATGCATAGAAAGATCAGAACTGAAGGCCACAGACTAACAGCATCCTGTCAAAGCTGTGCAAGCAAACAGCATGGACCGGACTTACTTTTCCCCATGGAATCTTGCTGAACCCTTTGTGTCCCAAGATCTGAAGAGAGGACACGAGGGAGTAGGCTGTGAATCCATAAAAGGAGGTTTTTGTTCCCACATCTTTTTCATAACCTTTGATTACAGCTCCACTCACCCTGGCCAAGGAAATAAACAGAAGAGCAGAGTTAGCAGATGACCATGGAAAACCTTAGCATCCATGATTGTAACAGGAAAAGAGAAAAATCTTTGATTTTTCATCTTTTCCTGCCACCAATCGTTTTGGCACTTCAGAGTCAGTGCAATTACATGTTAGCCAGAAGAGGCCATGTATCTTATAAGGGAGCAGTGATCGGATTGCCTTACCGGAACACGTAGTCATGGGAGTCGATCTCCTGGCCCATTCCGGAGTTATTCAGTATTCCTCCATTCCCCACAACAGCACAGCTAATGCACGCTGATGCGTTTCTGCTGCTGTTGGCCAGGAGCAGCTGCTGGTGGGGTTGTGGGGGCAGCAATGACATGACCTCTTTCACCACTGTGAAGCAAGCATGGTGGAGAGTTAGCATCAAGAGCCTTGGGGATGGACTCAGGGAAACCGCCACAGTTTCCCCCATGAGATCTGCCCAGCCTGATGCCTTTGACAGGGAGATCCTGCCAGCCAGCAGCTATTTGGCATAGAGTTCCTGTGGGAAGTTTGGTGATCCCATCCTGACGTGCCCCGAGGGACTCACGTGAGTAATTGAGCTCCATGAAGCCAAAGGGAGGTGCAAAGTGCTCCAGGCGGTTCCACTCGCTGTCGTTGAAGTATCTCTTGTCGGTGAAGAGCATGATGTTAGGCAGGAAAAGATCTCGCAGCCAGTCCGACTTGGCAGCCTTGGCCTTCACTGATTCGGAGCAGGTCTTGAAAAACAAGAAGAAATAATAAGGGCTGATTAGCAGTGAGCTGATAAACCTGTCTGAGTGCCAGCGCATGTGTCTCTGCGTGAGACAATACTGGAAAGAACCAGAGAAGCTCCAGTGGTTCATAATCCATCCCCCCCCAGTGTCCCCATCACTGTGAACACGATGAACAATTTCAGCATTAGATCAACTATTAGCTCATGGAAAATCACCGACAGATAAGACAGAATTACTGCAGGTCTCTGGGACTTTCCCCTACAGAACAGGCCTGCAACGCTCACATGTTTTTAACAGCTTTGGACCTCTCTACCTGATGCAAAATAACACCTGCAATGGGTCTAACCTGAATACAACAGATAAGGCCAGCAATGCACCTCACAAGGCCCTGGCCCCAGGCAACACACATATCCACACTCACTGACAAACATGGGGGATCAGGTCACCATTATCACTCCTTCTACAGATAAGAAAAAGCATGCAAACAACTTGCTCAATGTCATAAAGCAATCACAGGGCAGCACGCAGCCAACAAGGGAATCCAAGTCAGTTTATTCTCTTAACAAGAGCAGGCTCAGTGCAGCTGACAAGTGTTAGCTTGTGTGTGCAGAGGGAGAGCTCAAGTCCACTGCTGCGGATTTTCCACAGAGTCAGTTTGGGCTCTTAGACACCTTCCCCAAATACTTACTACCAGAAGATAGATGAGAAGACTGAGTGGAGCTGTGTGTCCACCTCAAACCCCCAGCAATAACCAGACATCACCAAAGCCCTGTGGTGCACGCCACAGCTGAGCTGGGCTCTGTGCTGCAGGTGACGGTGACATTCTGCCTGTCACAGCAGCAGTGCAATGAGAAGAATACTGTGGAGGGTTTGACGTTGGCATCATTTCATTTGCAGCATGTTTCACGTCCAGAGACGAGGATGTTCCCTGCTGGCTCACGCTGTACTTGATACCGTCCAAGGCCTGCTCCTTCTTGTGCCTCCACAGCTAGGCTGGAGGAACAGCTAACACCAGAGGGAAGGAAACAAAGAAGTTGGAGTACTTCCAGTCACTCCCTCTCTCCCAGAATTAGAGATCATTTTTGGGAGCAAGACCCTATGTGTGATGCCTAGATCCAAATCCTCACTAAAGATCCTTCCGTGTGTATTTCCTCCTCTTCCCACCATTGTGGAAGTGTTTTTCACACTCCGTCAGCCGTTCTGCACGCCCAGATGGCCTGCAGCCCCGGTGACAGCAAGAAAACACTCTCAGCTTCCCCCTGTAAGCTGTCGTCTCACGTTTCTCTGCCAGCTCCTGCTCTGAGCTTCTGCGATGAGTGCACGTGCTCTGCGGCTCCCTGGGGAGGACAGGAGCATCTGGGAGCCAGCAGCAGGATCCTGGTGACCCAACTTCGCTGCATGCGGTACAGTAATGCTGGGCAGGAGGGGTAAGGGATTGTCTGATCGTGTGTACACACTCAGCCTCCTATTTCACCCACTCCCATTTGTATTTTGGGTGGCTCAAGCCCAGGAGAGACCAGGAACAAAGATGCACATCCTGCTCTGCAGACTTGATCGTCTGCCAGGCCCTTCTGCTGTGTCTCAGCAAGGCTGGGCCAGAATGAGAGCTCAAGGGTTTAACAGCCAAGCCTTGCATTTAACAGAATCACAGATCTTTGGGTAACAGAAGGGCCAGCTTATCCTCTCAAGCAGTTCAATGCCCACCCGTCAGCAAAAGAATGGCACTTGCTGCAAAAAGGGGCAAATGGCATCACAGAAAGATGCCACAAGGGAAAGAGAGCTTAAAAAGAGAACTCCAAAGCAGTGATGCTCATCCCAGGACCTTTCATCACCCCAGCTCAGCTACCTCTGCTCTCTGTATGTCTCCCAGGGCATCCTGGGCACTCTGAGGTTGGGGAACAGGATTCACTTTTTCAGGAGCAGCATTAAGACCTCAAAAGGCAAATGGCTCATCTAAGAGCACAGAGCTAGAACTGGGGTTCCCATGTTCTGCTCACCTGCCTACACCCTCCCTCCTCGCTGAGCACACAAGCAGGAAAGGCCTCTTCCACCCAGACACAAACACCATCCCCATTCTAGAGATGTCCGCCTGCCTGCCCAGCAGCAGGGGTGCCAAGGAAAACTGCTGAGTAAGCTTTATCATGAGCTACCAGCATAAAATTGGGAATAGAGATAGTATTATGCACCCACAACCAGTTTCTGCCTGCTCGCCAAGGACTTTGCTACAGTTCTTGACTTACACCGTTCCCAATTCAAGGAATTTTGAGATGCTCAAATTTAATTTAAAATTAGTTTCTTAGTTCCTTACACCTATAGCTTCAAAAAGGAGCTCAGGAAGGAGCTATTGGAAAGGTCAAAAATACGGTCAGAATACGAGTTCAGTGTGGAACGGAAAAGAAAAACACTCACTTTCAGATTCCATGGCTTTTGAGACAACCTGGTGATTGGCGCTAGACTTACCCTTTTATAAGATGATATCTATAACATGACCTACACGGGCAATCCGAGGTAGACACGAGAATTAACCAACAGAAGAAGACTCCCAGCAAACAAAATCTGTCTGAAAACTTTGAAGCTGTAGCTGAGCAAGCACTACTGCTTTGACGGGTACAACCGTATCATTTGAGATTCCCATCTTTACCAACATATTTTTCTTGTGCTGACCAGGCCTACAGCTGTTCCTATTTAACAAACAAAGAAAGCAAGAACTGTTTAATGAGAGATCTCTTATGATTTGTTCTGCTGTGATTATGGTTGCATGCACAGCAAGAAAATGCTAAACAGCAACCCAACAAACTGGCACCGTTTGAGTCTGAGGAACTCCAAATGGGTAAAGAATCTGCCTGCTCAACATACAGGGTGGAAAAGGTGAATCTCCAGCACCTGGTAAAGACTCCCATCTTCCTTAATATAAACAAATAAAAAAAAAAAAAAAAAAAAAAAAAAATGTTACTTTTTAACTATCAGTACTCCAATGGGGCACACCCACACATAGTTTTTTACCAGTACCAATAAAACACTGGAAAAACAGAAACAGTCCCCACCCTACTGCCTCCAGAGCAGGCACGCAAATTCTTTGACCTTTTCTTTGACCTTATTTTGACTCTAACCCAAGCAACTAAGAAAGCCTCCATTCCTGTGAGACCCTCCTCACCATCCTCCTTTACAGCACAGCATGAACACAAGATCCCCCCTGCTGCCCAAACTTTTGACTTGCTTTGATAAATATGTACTTGGGTAAGCAGGTGCACAGAGGTGTTCTTGCTCCTGTTCCTCCCCATGACCCTGTGGTGTTTTTTGTGTGTGTGTGTGTGTTTGTTCGTTTGTTTTTTAGCTGGGCTGCATAGAACGGAGATGAAAGCAAACATGGGGATTTTAAAGCTGAGTCTTCGGAAGAATGCAGACGTTCAGTTTCCCAAGAGACCAGGTGATGGATGGACGGGATGCCTGTATTAGGACCATGATTTAGTGCGAGGCACCGAACATCTGCCCACAGGCATAACAATACCCGGTGTAATGGCACTTGGGCATGCTACACAAGCTGCAATGTGTGCCTCTGCAATAGAGCAAGGCACCCAAGAGCAGGAACACTTTGTAGCACACCTAGGAGAGAGATTTCCCAGATAAGGAGGATAAGGAGGTCAACAGAGACCAACGCACACAGCCATCATGCTTACCGCTGGTGGAGGTGAGCTGTCCAGCAAGTACTCATCCTCAAAATCCCACTGTGGCTCAGATTTAAAGTCAGCAGCCCTCAGTCTCTTCTTTTCTGTCACTGCAGCAGCCTGAGTCACAGGTCTTACAGTTTTCATGGACAGAGAAGGCTCTTTTGGCATTGTTTTGTCTTCAGATGTGTTGTTTTCATGAGCTGCTTTCACCCCAGAGGACAGTTTCACTGTTGTCTTCTCTTTGGCTCCCTCTACCCTGGGAAGTGATTTTGGTGTTGTCTTTTCATTTACCCCTTCCTTTATCCCTGGGGTTTCTCTCACCACTGTTTTCTCCTTGTTTTCCTCCACCTTAGGGGCTGGTTTCATGGTCGTCATCTCCTTGGCTTCCTCCACCTTGGGAAGCGGTTTCGCTGGTGTCTTTTCCTTGGCTTCCTCTGCCCCTGGAGGCAGTCTCGCTGCTGTTTTCTCCTTGTTTCCCTCCACCCTAGTGGTTGTTTCCGCTGTTTTACTCTTGATTCCCTCCACCTCAGGGGGTGCTTTCACAGCCACCTTCTGCATGGCTTCCTCTGCTCCTGGAGCCAGTTTCGCTGCTGTTTTCTCCTTGTTTCCTTCCACCTTAGTGGTTGTTTCCACTGTTTTTCTCTTGATTCCCTCCACCTCAGGGGGTGCTTTCACAGTTACCTTCTGCATGGCTTCCTCCACCCCGGGAAGTGGTCTCAATGTTTTCTTCTGCTCCTCTGCTTCCCAGCTTGGTGTCCTCTCAGCTGCACCTTGTTCAAGCCTTGTAGTGTTTCTCTCCAAACCCACCTCTGAAATTCTGTTTGTGTTCCCATTACTGGAATAATCTGAACCTTGTTGCTCTTGGGTGTCCACTTGTAGCATATCTGGGGCACGTTGGAAAATACTGAACTGCCTGAATGTAAGCAAAGAAAAAGCAGACACATCACACACACTTAACAGCTTCCAGCACATTTCTTTTGCTCTTGACTTTGCACTTCAAAGCAAACCTGCAACCGAGTTCCTGCAGGGAAGCAACACAACACATCCTTCTCTGCAGGATGCTGCCTGAATTCAATTTCATTTACATATTTGCCACACCAAAGTGTTATTCAAATTCCCATACCATTCTGTCCTGAACACTGTTCATCTCCACACAAAGCATGCTAATCTGGGAGACTACATACTCCTCTTTGGCACTTAGCTCATGAATTTTCCTCCACATTGGCAGCAACTGCAAACCAGCAGAGAACAGCAGCGGGCAGGACACCCCTGCGATGTCCACAGGGCACTGCTGGATTGTGTTTCTGAGATGCTGAGCTCATGGGACACATCGTGGAGACAGCCACCTGGTGCTCTACCTCCTTTGCCAGCAGAGCCAGGTGCTGCAGCGTCAGAGTATGAAGATCGGAGGGGATTCAGAAAGGGAAAACTGATAAAAAGTGAAATTCATTCCTTTACCATATGTCACTTCTTTTACACAGCTTGCACTTACAAGATTGAAAATTACAGCCATAAAATAGTCCTATTGTTACCATTTTCTTTATAATCTTGCTCTTGTTAAACTTTGTTTAGTCAGTGATTGCCCAGCCCTCTAATTTGTTAAGATTTCTCTGCAAGGCCTCTTCACCCTCAAGGGAGTCAACAGCTCCTAATTTAGTATCACCTGCACACTTAGTAAGAATTCCAGACCTGCATCCAGATCATTTATAAGAACACTGGAGAGGATCAGACCCAAAACAGAGCCCAAGAGAACTAGTGACCGGCCACCAGCCTGCTCCAACCCTATACATCTTATCTTGTTGCTGCCAACAGCAACAAGACTGAGCCGAAACCCAGAAGAATAACCCAAGCAAAAAGCAGGAGGATTTTGTCCCCAAAATTCCTTCTTATCTACACGTGGTTGAAGGGTGGAACAGGAAAAAGGAAGTTGAAAAAATGCTGCAGCTGATCTCGTACATATGGCAAAGCTTCTCAGGATAAAGCAGCGGAGTTGCGGCAGGCTGGTTTCACACTACATTTGCCCTTTGCATGACGCACTTGTTTGCATGACGCAGTTGTTACATGACACTGTGGGCTGCTTCCAAGGTGATAAATGGGGGGAAAAAAGGCAACTCCACTGATAGCAGGCTGGAGAGAGCAGCTTGCTGCTGAAGCTTCAGAGCAGTATGCCATTCACTCAGGTGGCTAGGAAATTATCAGCCTAGGGAGACTTTTAAAAATCAGTTTTTATCAGATACTTGGACCTTTCCAACACCATTTCTATTGAAAAGACATTCTGGTAAATGGCTTATCAGCTCTTCCTCTACCTCTTCTCTTTTAGCCAGTTTCAAGCAAGTCCACAGCAGTTGCTTTCTATCATAGTGGTTCATGTTTAAATGTGCTGCTGCATACTACCTAATTAAGGAAAGATTTACACTCTATGTAAAGAGAAGTTCCGTAAGGTAGTACTGGCAATTCATAAATCCCTGGATGATTTCTGTTGTATTTTTAAGATGCTGTTTAAAAAATTAAAATTAAAAGGCAGAGAACAATGAAATGGGACAGCATGACAAACTGTTCCCTCCCCCAAACACGTTGTCTTACAAGGAAAAGATTCCATTCTAGCTTTATTACACTTCAAATTCAAATACTAAGCCAAACAGAGAGCAAAATCTAAAAATGAGGGCCCTTCATATCCAAAACCTTGCTTCCTGCAATCAAACCCATGTGGCTTGTGCCTACACAGGACCTTGCTCTCCCACTCAGCACTTTAAATTCGGACAGCTGGTCAACCCAGCCACCAAATTTCAGGCTCTAGAATCCAGCTGGCAAACAGCTGTAGAAGCACTGTCATTTTCCTTTCCAATTTACAGAGCCCAGGAATAAATAGGAAATAAAACCATTACAATGATGCTTGCTGTATTTTACGTTGCACATAAAGGTACAGAAATTGAACAGATAGCTACATACTGCTCATGCCTTGTGTTTTATCTAAAATTTCAAAATTACAGATGTTTCCAGTACCTGAGCTTACAGCAGGGCAAAATGGCTTAAAGCTGGGCATGGCGATGAAGTTCTTGCCCCACCTCTGCCACTGGTTGGCTCTTGTCACCAAAGACAACTCACTTCACGTATCTACACTTCCTCTTTCCCTCCTTCCTCCCCACGTCCCTTGTGCAGACTCTGACCCCTCCAGACTTGTACGTGCCCTCGGAGAATGGTTTTATAACTCATTTGTGCTGAGCTAACCTGTGTTCCCAGCCTCACCCCTCCTGCCTGCCACCCCAGAACTCGTCCTGAGAAGACAAGGGGGAAAAGTAACCCCCCTAAGATGAGCTCACTGAGGAGCTGGGACCACCCGGGGGTGGTGGGGAGGCTGGGGAGCAGTGCTTCCTCTACACAGCAAAGGGCACCAACATGAGAACGAGCCGTGTTTTTGGTAGGAAAGGCTCATTTACATGTTTTCACACAAGAGCTAGCTTCTGGACAACAGTACCAGAGACATACTACTGTGGTCTACACTGCAATTCCCTCCACACCCATTCCTGTAGGATTTACTTAATCATTTGTATAAAAAATAATATATATATTGATCACGTCTGAACTACATGAGTGTCCCAACACGCTGCATATTTGTATTAGATTAAGAATTAAATGCACTCACTTTAAATATAAAGGTATCCCAGCAAATCAAGCCCAGTAATGCAGTCTGGACTAGTACTGAATGAGGTCCTCACAGGAGCCACCAGGTAAAAGCAAATACGATGCAGTGCCAAACTATGAAAACACAGAGTCAGTAAAACAAAAGCTGCTTTCTTAAACAACTATGCAAGGAAACCCTAGAAGCTGGTGATCCAACAGAAGAAAGTTTCTGACTGTGAGCGTCCAGCAGCGTGCTCTGACTGTATGCAACGTGGTTTATTAAAGCAAAGCGGGCATCTAACTCAGATCAGAAGTGCAACTTCCAGGGTAAAAGGAGAGAGGGAGAGAAAGCAAGTATAAGCACTCTACCAGACAGCGTGTATTGCTGGGCTCTTACCTGAAAACCTTTTTCTCCAAGCCAAACAAGGAGGTAAAATTAGTAATGGTGAGGAAAAATAACATTAAGCCAAGAAGCCCAATGAAGGCTCTGGGAGCGATCGGAAGCTTTCTGATGAAAAAAAACATGGTGAGATGCCTGGGAGAGACAAGAGGCTCTGCTGCTGCTGCCCAGAGGTGCTTGCTAGGCAGTGCTTTCCACAGGTATGTGGAAGGAGTGGGCTGGTCTTCTCTCTGGGTTTCCCTGTGAGAACATGCACACCCTCTCTGCCAATGTTCCCGGACACTTTGCACACAGATCCAACTTCTCAGACCAGACAGCCACCTTGCATTGCTCCCGACTATCACCCTAAGCTCACTGCAACACGGAGCAGGGAACGAAACACCTTTTACTGCAGCCAAGGGAGGTTCCTCTGTTTTCCTCAGTGAGGTTTATCTGGTGTGACAAGGAAACCCTTCCCCTGGAGATTAAAGTGGGAACTTTTGTGTGAATTAGGAGTACCACACTCTGCAGACAAAGAAACTAGCTTTCAGACCACCACCTGCCCAAGGGCACAGGAAGATTTTAAGCATAGCCATAAACAGATCTCTGCTTTTTTCTTACTGTAACTGCTCGCAGCTCCAATCCAAAGCCAATCCCTGCCCCAAAAAGCTGATGGCTAGATACACATCCATTTTACCTTGTGACTGCTTTGCTACAAGTCAGAGTTGGACTACTTGCAAATCCACTACAGAGCAGGAATTTGTGTTTAAGGCAGCTTAGTGCTCAGCTAGCGCATTGCAGGGCTGGGCACAGCCAGACAGTCCCCTCCCTCTCTAACAAAGCTGACCTGCCTTTGAGGCAACTGGAAAAACTGCAATCCGGCATTTCACTTGTTTGAAAAGTATCAACTGCATCCTCAACTAAGCCCGCTGCTGCTGACAAACTTGTTGCATGGGCTTGCCTGCGGCTCAGATTCCCAAGGTGTCTCAGGAACAAGCCACTTGGGCTCTGAGCTGCTTGTTCAGATAGCAGTAATGTGTGCTCTCCAGCTGCTCTTCTTTTGGAGCTCTCAGTCAAGTTTCCTCCAGTACCATGGCTAGAACTGGGCTTTTACTTCTGGCTTTTGAGCTCTCGACCCATCACTTCACAATGATCACCGAGTGGCCAGAAAATGACAGCACTGAAACAGGACACGGATGAATTTGGGTCTGTGGCTAGTTGGAGAATTCAGAGTTGGATCACCTTGGTGACCCCCACAGCACAACTACCTGAAATTTAGCTGGTTTCAAGGAAGCATTTAATAGATCTGAATTTATATTCCATGAAACATTTCATGTTTCTCATGTGTGAATTGTCATCATGGACAGACAACTGACTTCTACACTACCATCCTTACAAGGACCCTCGTCATTTGGGAACTAACCAGTACAACCAGACTTTGCTCATCAATACTGTCAGGTCATACAAAGCTTCACGGATGCCACATGCATGTGAAACACTCCAAGGGTAATGATTCCTTCCTTCAACCTTGGGAGGTTCACACCCCACTTGGAGTAGAGCAATCAGGATGTTCAGATCTAGGATGTGTTGCTCCTCGTTGACATGTAGCACCTGACAATCTTCATGTCTCAACCTCTCCATGAAAATCAGCAGTTTGCCTAGAGATTGACTTCTGGCAGTCCAAAAAAAATCTACCCCCTAACAGAGGGAAAGATGAGCAAGGATGAACAACAGAGATGTAGTTTTACATATTACAGCAAACGACTATTTTCACCCATGGGGAGCAGTTAAATATTAACCCTAATAGTTGAAAGGGAAAAGGCCTCTTACTACAGAAGTTGGTTTGTACAGCTCTTATCAATAATTAAGCTCAGACTGAGATTTTGTTGCCAACAACACAATTCTTAAAAGCTAACATTTACACTGTTACTGAATATACAGAGAGATACATGGAGAGCTTTAAGTTACAAGGAAGACAGATTTCTCACCTACCTTGTACCCATCACAGAATCATAGAATAGAAGAAAAGCTGCAACGGTTCCATGTACAAGGATGTATCAGCAGCAGCTTCATTTCCCTACTGCCCATAACTGCAGATAAATCGATGTCTCTGGACTGAAGTGCTAAACATCAGTTATCAGAGGGCCTAGGAGAGAAAAGTTAAACAGCAAGCAAGGTGTTAAAAGTCCTTGAAGAAACATGGGGGAGGTTGTTAGTCCAGGCTATAACCCTGTTTCCACATACAGCGAAACATTTCATCCTTCCCAAAGTGATCTTAAGATCAAAGGAGATCCGCTGAATAATTAGAGGCGTTGAGAAGGGAATCAGCCGTGGTATTGACCTGCTCCTGGGTAGCCCTCAGGAGCTCCAGGCAATTCTGGAGAGATGGGCTACAGATCTGGGTGTGCAGCAGGCAAGCAGCAACTCAGCGCTCAGAAGATCCCTTCCAGTGGCAGATACCAGTCCTGATATGCACCATGTATAGCAGTGGCTTTGTTTTAGCCTTCCTTTTTCAGGTCCTAGGCACCTCCAGGCATACCGCTTGGAAGAAGCTGCTTGTGTGTGACTATAAGGCTTCTATTGTTAACAGGATCCCAAAGGAAAATTCTGGAGGCAGCCAACGTTTTCCTTCCAGTCCTTCCATGTAACATTACTGCGAAACCAAGAGCCACAAGGGACAGCAAGATTCCTAAAAAAAAAAAAAAAAAAAAAAGCTTTCTTTGCTTTTAAGGAACTGTGCTGACAATCAGCGAACATGTCTGTAGTACTCTGTGTTCAACAAAGACTTCGCTTGGGGGAATAGCCAAATCTCTGGCAGGCAGAGTGACCGAAACCAGGCTTGCTACACAAAACATACAGCTTCTCACCTTGTATTGGTGTGAGGGAAAACAAACAAACAAACAAATGCCCTCAGAGACTACCACGTTGGACTTCCATGGAACATTATTTCATCATCTTTCCACCCTCACGACTGGAGTCAGCCTGTTATAGCTCAGCCAGGCTGGCGAGCTTAAACACAAGGTCAGATTAGTAGATGGGGCTGTGCACGAACTCTCATCCAAGACTGGGGATGACCTTCGTGAAAACAGAGGCCAAGAACAGAGCGGTTCCATTAGATCTCTGTAAGAAATATAACTCCTGAGAAACACTGGGCTCACAGCATAAAAACTGCTCTCCGTTGGCCTCCACAGCCAGGGAGATAATTAACAAGACTGCACCTGACACAGCAGCTGGCAACACCTCAAGAGCCATAGGCCAGATACCAGCTTCCTTCTGTAAAGGAGAGGTTGCGTGTACTTCTCTGCAGCCTCACTGGCAATCCCGAGTTGCTGCTACTCTTACAGTGCCAAGACTCCTAGCTCTGGCACAACTGCTCCATGTTCACTGTATCCAGCTACCAACATCAGTGCCCACACCAGAAATTCTTCTGTTCTTCAGCACTGAAAACAAGATTTTTTTTTTTTCTAGGAAACACTATCTGGGACCATCAAGATGGTTTTCTTAGCGCTTTTCCATCTACAGCACACCATTTAATTCCATCCTTAGTTACACCCTGGACAGATAAAAAGCAGATTTGCCTGTTTTGCTGTATTTTTTAAACAAACTATCTCAATTAGATTTTAAGCTGTGTGTGTTGTGGCTGCCAGCTAGAGTCTGAGCTACGCCAACAATCTGAGTACAAGCTTTTGAGGGCTGCGTATCAAATCTTGTTGACTTGCCTCTGCCCTGTGCACTTACATCCAAATGCCTCCATCAAGTCAACATCCTTTTGTCTGTCCCATCTGACAGGAAGCCTAGCATGTCACCAGAGAGCTGACAGGCAGAGAACACAACTGACACCATGTCACAGCTGATTTGTGGGTTTGGTTTTTTCTTTTGTTTGTTCTTCCTTCACAACCTATTTGATGGAAAGTTAAAAAAATATTCTGTTCCTTCCGGGGAATCTCTGAGAAAGCTGTTCCCTCAGCAGCAGGACAGTACTGTGGACAGGTGAGTAGCAAATTTATTAAACTTATGGTTTAATAAGTTAAACCATAAAGCCCCTTACCAGAAAAACAGCCTTTTTAATTCCTGCCCCTCACAGCTGCCAGGAACAGGAGCATTCCGGGATTCTCTGTTGTTCTGGAGAAGGAAACATAAGGTCTGCAAAACCCACATCCCTCTCCACACCCCTGGTAAGACATGCAGGCACACCTCTCAGCATTTCACATCTGGCTGCAAAAATCAGGACCTGCACAGCTGTGAATTCATAGAATGGGTTGGGTTGGAAGGGACCTTAAAGCTCATCTAATTCTAGCCCCCCTGCCATGGGCAGGGACACCTCCCACCAGCCCAGGTTGCTCCAAGCCCCATCCAACCTGGTCTTAAACACCTCCAGGGATGGGGCAGCCACAGCTCCTCTGGGCAGCTTGTGCCTGCACCTCACCACCCTCTGAGTAAAGAATTTCTTCCTTATACCTAATCTAAACCTACCCTCTTTACTTCTGAGTCCTTCTTGTGCTGGGGGCCCAAGAACTGAATGCAGGGCTCCAGGTGTGGTCTCACAAGAGCAGAAGGGGACAATCCCCTCCCCTGACCTGCTGCCATGCTCCTTTTGATGCAGCCCAGTTGGCTTTCTGGACTGCAGGCACACACTGCCAGCTGGTGTCGAGCTTCTCATCAACCAACACCCCCAGGTCCTTCTCATCAGGGCTGCTGTCAATCCATTCTCTGCCCAGCCTGTTTGTGTTTGGCATTGCCCCAGCCCATATTCAAGACCCTCCACTTGGTCTTCTTGAACCTCATGAAGTTCACACAGGCCCACCTCTCAAGCCTGTCAAAGTCCCTCTGAATTACAGAATCACAGCTCTGCAGGTCTACTACTTTTGAAGCCAGAAGTGAAATAATTCTTGGGAAAGGCCTTTCCCATACTCTTCCCACTGACTCAACATCAAAAACTATCACTCTTGACCTCTGGCAGGCCAACTGTGCTGCTTTTCACTCCAAAGGATGCTAAGTGCTACAGGAATGTAACATGTAAGCCTGCTTCCTGAGCGGTGTAAATCATCGTGTCCCTGCCTTACAGCTGGAAAACTGTGGCCTCACAGTGCCTTCCTCTGTGTCCCTGACAAATGCATCAGAAAAGTGCCTTCACATTGCTAGCTGCAGGAGTAGCAAAGCCATGGGGTCCTGTGAAAAGTTAGATGGGTTTCTTGCTGGAAATCACATGCTTTTCTTCCCTTCTCTCTTTTGTATATTGTCTTCTATTCAGCAGTTCTCCTCCTGTTTTATTTGGAAACCTAAAGGACCTGTGCTACTTTGCTCCATGTTACTCCTATTAACTTGGCAAAGAGTTTTGCCAGCCAGGGAGAGAAGGTGACTCTTTGCCACCCCAGCTGCACATCAGCTATAAATATACTGAGAAAATCACAGGCAAAGAAGTTGCTGGGCAGGAGAGCAGCATGCTGCTGCTTTAGGGGAAATGTGAGATCCTTGCACTCAGGAATGGCATACCATTCTCTCCCAGTTCCCTGGAAGTTACGTAGGCTCTTTTCAGCTGGGGTTTACCTCACAGGCATTAGATTTCAAGGAAGGTTTGCACAGTCTCAGCCTGTGCCAAGAGCATCGTCCAGTCCGTTTCCAAGAATGCAGTGTTATTATACATCTCTTCCCATAAACTACATTTCCTGAAGACAGCTGCTCCTCCAGCGAAAACCACGGCACAGAGAAATCAAGCAGGACATATACACTGAGTCTGTTTATCCCTAGTTCTGCAGCTTGCACTTTGAACCTTGTTTCCCCATTCTTAGTTACCAAATGAGAATGATCGAGACTCTAACAGAAACAGTCTAAGCTATGTCGTTAAAAGGATGGTGCCAAACGCTGGTGGCCTTCAGCCCTTGTGCCAGTCCCCACTAGCCTGCACTTAGAGCTCTCTCCTCCCTGTAGCAGGCATTTTACTCTGAGGCACTGCACGCCTGTTTATGTAGAGCAAGTTACTCATACCATACAACCCCAGCAACGAAGGCTGGAAGAGACATCTCATGCAGTCCATAGGCATCACATTGATATCTGAACCACACCTGTGGGTCCAAGGAGATACGAGCTGCAGTTTGTTTATTGTTCAGTGCTGGTGGTTTCCCTCCCTCTCCCTAATCAATCCACAACACTGCATCACACGCCAGTATGTAAACTGTAAAAAATCTCTATCCTGTTTTTTATTATATCAATCTTGTTCCATTCAACCTTGCAGCTTGGTTAATGTCAGAGTTCATGTTTACCCCTTGATCTTCTAACTATAAGTAAACAGCAGCCCAATTTACTTAAATTATTATTTGATAAGTCAATGCACAAAGCAATCAAGAGCAGACACTGAGAATCCCTTGTCCCAGCGGCTATCCTTGATCTCAGAGGTGTTTTCCAACCCAAATGATTCTATGAAAATAAGGATTTTAGAATATAACTTCTGGTGGTTTATCAGTTTGTGCTATTCTGTGGAGCAGTATGGTAAAGCAGCCTGAGACACCAATAGCATATAACAGGAGTTGGGTTTATAACATTTATTTAATTTGTCCTAATGCACCTGTGTATTACGTTACTGTTTTTCCTTCAGTTGGTACTGAAACACAGACTTTACTGCAGGGGTACAACCAGCAATGCTCCAGCACCACAGGTTTCCAGACAGAAGTTCCCTGAAATAAGCAGAAAGGAGACAGAGCAGTAAAAGGCAGTTAATCACATGAGAATTTAACCAGGATGATGCCAATAGTCCTGCTTTTGCCCAGAGCTACATGGATTTCTTTTTGGTTTTAGCTTCATCTAGACACTGGTGGCTCCACCACAACATGCTGAGAATCCTGATGGCTGCTGAAGCAACAATGCTCTAGATTTGAGAGCTGTGTCAAATCTAAAGTGGGCTTTTCGTTTTGCCACTGCCAAAATATTTCACTTGTCGTTCAGCAGGTCTACCTATGAAAATCATTTGGATGATGACAAGCGGCCCACAGATACATTAGAATAACTACACCGTTTCCTGGTTGGAACTTTGATAAATACAATTTGATTTCAGAATCATAAAAATGTATATTATATTGTCTTTTGGTCTAATTGCTCTTTCTCTTTAAAGATAGTCATATAAAAGATAATAGCATTTTATTTGTTGGTTTTTCTTATGGTTTGCTATCTAATCTGTTCAGGAAATAAAAATACTTCCCATCACGTCATATGATTAGCCTTTGGTTTGTTATCTTGCACAACAATTTATTGCCTAGGGACTTATTAATTGCAATAATTTTTCTACAAGGTCATCCCCTTCAGTTGTTTATTGTTCCCTGTTGAACACTGTATTCAGTAAATACCAAAATCAATAAAAATGGTATCTTAAGGGTGCCTGATCTTGTATCAGGGACTCTGGGTTAGACACACTCAGTGACAGACACCCATTCTACCTGCCTGCTTTGCGAACTGCATCTGGAATGCCAAAATCAAGACAGGCTCAGTAGTCACCAACATTACCGGGGTTTTCCTGGAGGGCAAACCGAGTCACACTCATACCTGCAAACTCTCAGCCACCAACTACATAAAGCTGGCTTGAGTCAGAGTCCAGATAATTAAGTTCTGTTTCAACACCCCAACTGGAAGGTGGAACTGATGCACAAAGATGAGAGCAGAAGTGGCAAATAACATACCCTTCTTACCCCACGCCTTCCTAAGTGCGCTGAAACAGGACTTTACATACCAGGCTCGTCACTACTGTCAGCTAAGTGACCCGAGGAGCACACTGTCAGTCTCCCAGTCACACCTTTCTCTAAATTAACCATCCAAAGGCCTGGATGATCACTCACAGCTATATTCTGATTCTTATAAAGAACTAAACAGACTCAAGGACACAAGAGAGGCAACAAATGCAGAGCAACCTGCCATCTGTTCGATTTGTTTAGAGAGGGAAGGGAGGTTTGAAGCAGTTGGTCTTGGATTACACCTCTGCTATCCTACCACATGCTGACCCCCCTAGGTGGAGGGGACAGAACCTGACCACTGCCATCATCACTTGCTCTGTCCCCTTAGGACAACATGATGGATCAGTCTCAGGCTCCCAGATCCTAACTCCTCTCCCCCACAGATGTGGAAACGGTCACTTGTTCTCAGCTGGGGGTGGTCAGGGGGTGGCCATGGCTGCAAAGGGCAAGGTAAAGCCCACCATTTTGTGATAAAATTAGCAACAGGGATCTGCCCCGTCTCTTATTGCAGAAAGGTGAATAGAGACATCAACACCATCTCCATAGGCTTTTCAGTATAAATATTATCCAACTGTCACACGCAATGCTGATCATCCTCGGGTACAGCATATCCACAAGCAAACAAGGATGACAATTCACCCACCCTTTGTTAAGAAACCATTACCACAAAGGGCTAAAGGAGGAGCTGGCAAAAACAATGACTGGTACTAGAGAGCAGGTGACACTCTGGTTCCTTCACAGGAACCCACCTGGACAGGCAGCGTGTCTCAGAGCAGGGAGCAGCTCACCATCACCACAGTCAGCAGGATTTCACAGCACCTGACTGTGTTTTGTACCAGGCAGAACATGTCAGTGGTGGGTGCTTCCCTGGAGGCATTTCCTCACGGTGAAAGAGCAGGTCCACGAGCCAACGATGCAAGGTTTTCTTTTTATGCCTGTATCACTCAGAAATTCCTGTTGAAATTACTTATATTCTCAGTTGCATTAACATCAGATTTCTTCCCCTAGTTTTGCTCTCTGATATGTATGTTATTTGTGAGAACAGCTACAGGGGAGAGGAGAAAGCTTGGGACCGAAATCTCCTGCGGATCTCAGGGCAGCACGAAGGGCTGCTGGATCTGCCAGTTGCCTGAATGAGGTATTATAACCAAAAATATACCAATACATATACTAATATATATATATACACACCAAAATACCAATAACTATGTAACCAAATAGCCAATCAGAAATCCTTCCACCTTCACGGTGCTGACTGAAGTTTTTAGAAGACAGAGGTGTGCAGAAAAGCGTGCAATTTCCTCAGGACATTTTAGGAAACTGTCTCATCACCCCAGTCATAGCATTGCTAATTTAACAGTGAGATTGTAGGGTTGTTGAAACTGGCAGGGCCTACACAAGAGAGGGGAGTGAAGGAATAAGGCCCAACATCCGTGTGTTCATGGGCAGCCTGAAAAACAGCTGAAAGAAAATCTTCCCATAAAAACGAGTTTTCAGAACATCACTTCCCCTAATTCGGGGTGACTGGGATTCATATGCCCTAGTATTCCCCCTCTTCATATAGCTCCATCCTGCTACAAGGACAGCAGATACGAGACAGGAATCCTTTACTGCAGGACAATGAAATCCAGTCCACATCAGAGGAAGAATTGGCAGCACCAAGCCTACAATTTTCACACAGCGCTGCCTGAAACAGAAGTCTTCTCGCTTATGCCAAAAGTCAACCTTCTCTGTCGATTTAAGTAGATTTCGGTGCGTGGGTGTGAAAACTTCAGCATAATCTACAGAGAAAAGCTGGGCTTTCTATTTTCTCCATCCAGCTTCCACAGGTTTTCTATTATTAATACACAGGGTAACACCCCGAGCAACTCATTCATATCGCAGTGGAAAAACAAACAGAACAAAGATCATGGAAGAGGAATGGACAACAGTTTTCCAGGGTGATGATACACTAAGGAGACGATTTAACAAACAGCCAAAACAAAGTTCAGAGACCAACGGGTTCATCTGATTCTCCCAGCTGCTCTGTCCTCATGTAAACCACATCTCAGAATTATCCAGAGGAATTAACTCCTCCATTTTGTAAAAGACAACTCCAATTTTTAGGGCAAATATTAGATCTTGGGACAAGTCAAGGCAGTCAGTCATTCCACCTCCCTGCAAATCCCTGGGCAGCCCTATTTTGTTTGTCCAGTCACATTTTCAGTAAATGCTTTCTTCCTTCCAAAGGTCACAGAAGTGTCCATTAGCTGTTGGGCTGCAACACTGCACCTCCCATATGAAAAAGCTGGATTTTCAAACGGTCCTTGCTGCCATGAAAGGACACTAGACACACATGGAAGGTCAGCTAAAGGGAATTCAGGGTGACAGGAGGAATTAGAAGATTCTATAGAAGCTCCCTGCTGAACTAACACCAAGTCCAAGCAGCTTACAGTAAGATGAGAAATGGAGGGATGAATCTGATGTTGTTACTTAAGTTAGGACCTGCTTCACATATGACCCACTAACATCAGAATAAGATACCATCTCTTCTGACGTCCTTCATTTATAGGGGCCATTCTCTAAACCCTGGTTAGTCACACCTGGGCGTGCATCTCACCAAATCAGCTCCCAGTTAGCTCAGACATGACTTCTGCATGAGTACAGGTACAAACAAACACAATGCTCTGTACTAAATCAGTGTTCACACACTCTTTTTCAACCTGTATTCCACAGACTATTAATGGTCTTCAAAAACATCTACTGCCAGCAGGCTTCTCCTTGCTACCACAACTCCAGAGTATCTGGAAACGGGAGAAAGCTGATAGCCAGTCCTACGATGCTGGAAGGCACTGAAAAATAATTAATATCGTTTTTAGGAAGACTAACTGAACCAAAGCAGCCATTCCCCCTTCCTATAGACAAAGCACTTGCATCACTTCTTTTCCCACCCTCCCATTTCCTTAAAACCAGCACCTTGAGTAGTTCCTACTTCCATCCATTATCAGTAGCAGAATTCCAACAACTGAGTCACATCAATAGAGGTTGCACAATAATCTCTCACTGCATGGGCTACTATTCTTCGCTTCCTTTCTGATAAAGGGCCATAACTGCCAACAAGGTAGACAAATTACAGAGAAGGAATGATTCACAAAGTCTTCTTTGTAAGGATCACAGTTACTTCTTTAAGGGAGTTAAAAAGCAATGAGGAAAAAAAAAAAAAAAAGTCAGGAATATTAGAAAAATGTATTATACGTTGCAAATACCTATTTCAGATCTTATCTGATGCTATTGCAGGCAAACAATTCAAACATGTCTCGCCCTTGGGAAAGTGCTGTATTTGAGGAATGCATCTTCTCTTCCCGCACAATGAGGTAAAACCACAAACTCTGACAACAAACTTTTACTCTGATGACTTAGCTAACTTACTGCACTTGAGAGAGCCAACATATTTTGTTTCATCCTGAAGATGAAACAAAATTTAACCTTTGGGGACTGGAGAACTGAGGAAAGTTTTAAATATATATATATATATTAAATCTGGTTCTGATTAGGAAGAATTACTCAGAGTTGAAACAGGCTGGGTGGAAACCAGTGAAAATATGAGTTTTCCCATATTTAGTAATTAGCTAACTTTAGCCAGTCCAAGGAATGCTAAACAACAGGCACATCACAAAACAGCAATTTTCTGATGAATCCTGTAAGGAGGAAAAGATCGTGCACATCCTTCTTCGTAATTCTTGCTGAAGCAAAACACTACTCGAGGTCTTCAGTTGGAGCTGTGCAGGACCTCTCTGCTGTTTGTATAAAACAACAGCACCATCCAGCGGATGAGCAGTACCTGCTTTTCCTCTCCCACCTCCTCACGTCCATCTACAGAAAACGCAGTGTGTAAGCTTTATGCCAATTTTAAATGCTCTAGTGCTGCACTTATTTTAGCCTCGGGTAAGAAAAGGTCAGACATTTCAGGAGAGTGGTAAAAAATAGCTCCCAAAAGAATTAAATTTTCCACCGCCAGGCTTCTCTGTCAGCAGACAATTTCGCAGCACCATCTCCCTCCAAATGTTACCATTCCTTGCACTATGAATGCAATCTTTTAACTGCTGCAGGGGTGGAAAAAATGACTCCAGCAGAGGTAAGCGGTCATCATACCTCACCCTTGGATTTTACCACTGGAAACAGCTTCGCAGCCAGATGTGCTGCAGTGAGTCTACATATGACCACACGGAGAAGGCACGCAACTCCCCCGCTACGTTCAGCCCCAGTTAGCACTGCCAATTTTGGTGATGTGTTGAGGCTGGTTAGGATTCCCCAGGACAACGGCTGTTCCATCTGTTAGTACAGTCGGAACCCTAAAAATTTGGTTTAACATGCAAAAACAGCCAGTTCAGGCAGCAGGTACGACACTATGCTCTCACAGAAAACAAAATCAATTAGCCCCTTTCTTTAAGGCAAATGAAGATGAAACAAATTATGTGAGACTTCCTCTTTTGTTTGTTTATTGTTCCAGATACAATTTAGCAGTGAACAAATGTGAGCAGTACACAGCATTCTCAACAGCTGACCACACCATGACTCACCCACTACACACTGGTAACTCAATGACTGCATTCCTGACCTACTTGGGGAATTAAGCTGGCATTTCAAACAGACTTTCCACTTTAGAAAAAGGAGCATCTCACAGCTATTCCAAAGTTCCTGGCTGGGATCCACTAATTAGATGAGTTTGATATGTACAAGGTAATATTCAACTTAAAAATAATTCACACAGACTCTCTGTCCTTGCAGAAAGCCAGATTCAAAGTGGTGCTAGCACTACCTTTTCATCTCCTTAGCTTACCTTTAGGAATTCTTACTATCTAGTGCTTCTTCCATAACTCACAGTCTGAACATGCACTCAGACCAGAATCTCTGCTGGTTCATTTGACATTTAGAGAGGACTCACAAGAAAGATTGGATTCCTGGAACATGTCTAAACCATATAAAACCCCACTTCTGTGAGAAAAGCTTTAGTCATATTATGGAGAAAGGAGAATCATGCACATGCCACAAAGAGAAGGTATGCATGCATTTTCACTACACATTTTCTGCCACCTCTGAGGTTATGCCAGTCAAACAACTTCCAGAGAAACACAGGCAGAAAGGGCTAAAACATCAAGGTTTTAAAGACTTGTCTCTGGCCTTTTCCACATAGTCCTCATGTAATATCAACATGATTCATCGAGAAAAGCTTGGGAGGTAGTAAGGTGAAACTGCCTTCTTAAGGAGATGCTTACGCCACACATTCACTGCTTGATTACCACACAAATTCCTTACAGCCACTAGTTATTGCATGCTTCAGAACCGGCTATTTCACTTTTCAGAGGAAAATTGTATTTTTTTTTTTAAATAGGCTGTTATATACAACATACTTTTTGATTTCCCTTCCCACCATTCTTACAGGAATAAATCCAGTTTATTACAAATTCAGAGAAACTGTGGATTTAATTCCCTGCCAGAAACACGTAGCCTGGATACAGTGATTAAGAGAAACGAGGGACAACGGGGAGTGCTTTCCCCCCCAAAAAAATAACTAGTCTGGAAACTCCTGCTTGTTCTCCTCTGGTGGATATTAATGAGAACTTTCGCCTTCGATTCCTTCTGAGAAATGCCTAAGAGGAATTTAATCAAAATATTTGCCATAGTTTGAAAAAAACTGTAACTCCCCTGAAGAATGCAGAAAGCAATGTTAAGATGGAAAATAACACTGTAGGAGCAAAAAGCAGGTTTATGGTGGGTATGGGGCCACAATCTGTCCCTGCTGTTACTATTCCTATTTTCTTTGAAGAAAATGACAGTGGAAACCCATCTCTTTGCTATGAGATACATCTGCCACATTCACTGGCACAACTCCTCATGGGGTTGGCACAGTCAGCCACTTTGCCTTAACTACTAATGCCCTGGGCCAAGCCCAATTATAGGTAACTTACACCAGCTTGAGCGCAAAACAGATGCTATCAAATCACAGAGCACAGAGTTTACCAATTTCAGAGGCAACCCATGCAAAGAAAAGCAAACGTAAGAGATCTGTAGAGTAACTCTCACAAGGTGAAATCCCTACCAAGGCCCCTAACAAGAGTCAGAAGAGGGGAATTCTGCTGTTTCCTGTCTTCAACTCTTCCACCTAGAGCTCCTTAGCTACATCATTCTAACTTACAAAAGAAAAAAAAGGAAAAATAAATAAATAAATAAATAAATCCGTATTCCATGCTCAAAGACTTGTCTTGCCTGTATGAAAGATGAGAAACACGTCCAAAAAGAATGAGGATGTTTAACAAAATACCCTTATTCCCTGATCCACCCAAGATCAAACCAAGCCAGAACAACCTATTCTTTATTTGCTCAATAGCGTCAGAACACTGGGTTACAGTACAGCACACCTATTGGGAAGTAGGGAACACACCTAAGTAAGAGTCCCAGAAGACGGGAGAATAAGGAAAAGGGGAGGGAAAAAAAAGGGGGGGGAGGCAGCTACAAAACACTGTGACACAGATCGCTGATGAGCGGTGCACACACATATAACCACCCCCACACCCAAAGCCAGAGGCCGCCACCATTTTGTCATGCGGCCGCGGGCGGCCCCGCGCATGCGCGTCCCCCGCTGGCTGCGTCCGCAGAGTGCGCATGCGCACTGCCTGACGCGCACATGCGCGGTCGGCACTTTCGTGGCCTTTCCCCCCGGAAGGAGCTGGCGGTTGCCGTGGCAACGCGGCCTGCTCCAGGGCCTGCTTCTTCCGGTCGCGCCATCCGGTTGCGCAGTGCTCTCCTCCACCCCCAAGCGCCCTCTCCCCGCTGTTGCCCACGGCCATGTCCAAGGGACTCCCGTTTGTTAGAGCCTGGCAGCAGTTGCCTCCCTGCAGCAACCAGCGGCTGTACATGCAGGTATCCCTGTGCCTTATGGCTCAGGCATAGGCTGCTTAACTGGCTACATTTCAGTCTTACATACGGGTCTTGTAAATGGCAGAGGGCTTTTACCATTGTCCCATCAGCAGCAGCATCTCACCGTTTTGGTCACACCACCCACAGGAGGTGTGGCAGGATGGGGTTGATGGCAGCAGTTCTTCCATGCTTGAGGCTGTTGCTGCTGGCACGGAGTTAAGCCAAGGTGTTTGAGGAAGTGGTTTTGTTCAGAGAAGGCTCAAATGTAAAACAATAAATACAAAAGTACTTTGGAAATAAACTGTAAAGTCTGCAAGACAAAGACTAAAAAAATAAAAAATCATTCAAATCGTACATCTCCTTTGCCTGCTTTCAAGGAGAACTTTGGAAAAAAATAAGGTTGGAATGAGGGAGAAGTCCCACATAAAAATTTCCTACCTTTCTCCTGTTGTACATTTTGACAAAGGAAATTGTGGCCTAGGCACACAGCAGCTTTCGGTCTGCTTGATTTTTCACATCATGAGACAACTTTGCCTGCATAATTTCTTCGTGTTGAACAAGAGAATTTTCAGATACTACATTTAGGTGAAGTCATGACTTGGTAGTAAAGCCAGCTTGATCTCATAATAAGGGTACACTGACTCAAGTGAAAGCATTTAAAAGATAAAATGATTCTTATAAGTCAAATGGTATAGTGTTATATGATGTGCTGTAGTGATAAACAGTGACCAGATAATGAAACACTTGGTACAATTTTCAGACTCCAAAGAATTACACAAAACAAAAACCTCATATGAAAAGATCATTCCCTACAACTGGATCAGAAAATGTTTCCTCCCTTTGTAAGCAGTAATTAAAACCGAGAAAATCCTTCCTGATAATAACGTGTTTAACAGGATTTCATAGGAGAGAGAAGTACACACGAAGACATTCAGTTTAAGTTAGGAATGCTCACTGATTTACTCTGTCCAAACCACCAAGGGTTGGTCAAAACTGTTCAAAACACTTGATAAGTTCACAGAGGTTTCCTAAGTACATAGTTTCCCACATAATTTTTGCATTAGGAGAATAGGATCTGAGTTAGACACAATCGTCCTTGTAAAAATGCCAGCCACCTTTCTGTACTGCTTTTACCAGAGTCAAGAGGCGAAGAGATGTTTCTGCTTCCAGGCTGAAGCTAGCTGCAGTTTTCACAGGCATGAAGATGAGCTCAACAGGGTCAGCCGGAATCGTCTTGGATTTGTTTCAAAAATCCAGTGTGAAGGAGAATGAAGTATTCCTTTCAAGGACATGGGAATGGCAGCTCACATCTAGTCAGAGCATAAATGCTTTGTCTTTGGCTATTTCCTTTCTAACTGTAGAATTGAAAGCCTCTCTGCCAAGAGAGGTTGTGCAGTCTCCATCCATGGAGGTTTTCAAGACTTGACAGGATAAAGCCCTGAGTAACCTGGCCTGATCCCATAGCTGATACTGCTTTGAGCAGGAGGCTGAACTACAGACCTCCTTTTGTTCTTCTAACACAAATTGTTCTATGATTCTATTATTTTCATCCATTTTAAATCTGCTTTTCTATCGTCTTTGGCTTCTTTCAGGTCGCAAACCAATTAATGGCTAGGTTTGAAAATTCATTCTTACAAAGTATGACCAGGAAAAGGTTGCAAGTTTAACTGCTTGTATGACTGAGACATATGGCCCAGCCAGAAAGAGGTAAAATCTTTATGAGATGAAAATGCCATGATAGTTCCTCAAGAAAAAATGATGAGAAGGGTGAAAAAATGCAAGTCTTTAAAAATACATATCATAGACCTATACAGATTTGCAAAACAATATGGGAATGCAAAATAACTACTGAAACATGTTTATAGTACTATAATCTCCAGTGTCCTGGAGATTTTAAGGGCCAAGATGACTTCTGGGCATAGTCTTCACTGGCTACAGGGTTATATATCATACAGTCTAAGCTGCTCCTTCATGTCTCCTTCAGACATCTCTCCAAATGTGTCACTTTTTTCCTTCATGAGCCTGAAGATGGCAGCCAGCTGCTCTCTCTGAACCCTGTCAACAAGAAAAGGAGAAGTAGGAATAGCCAGTCCCCAGCACGCACTTTGAGCAAGCACACCATGGTCAAATGAAACATGAAACCAAACGTGGGTCATTTTACAAGCCCTGCTGACAACAGGAAACCTGCCCATGTGAGATGAGAAAGGGATAGCCTCTGGTTCTCCTTCCTCCACCCTCCCAGCTATCCAATTATCTTGCAGATCTCTCTGTGGTTCTTTATATATGGAGATGAAACTGACTGCTTTAGCACCAGCTTCGGAGTTTTTTAGGGCTTTCTTATGCTCAAAGTTCCAGGCTAACTCCACATGTGGAATTTTGTAAGGCCACCATGTCCTGATCTTGCAGACCCTATAACAAAACCACATAAAGCTTGATCAGTATTGAGTCCTTTCATTCTGTAATGAGAGTATGCACATACAGAGTAATTCAGGAATAACCATTACATTTAAAATGTATACCCTACCTTAAAACTAGAGACTAAACTTCCTTCCAGGGTGGACATGACTTTAATCAGCCACTGGAAGATAAGATCTTAGACAGAAATCTTCTTAAATTCAAGGGTTCATCTGCCAATTTAAAAAATGAGATGGACTCACGTAGTCAGTCCAGCAATAAGGTGATTCCTCCATGGGCAGAGTCTGACCAGTAGACCATCTAGCTTAGATTTACAGCCCTAGAAAGTCCCACAGTTAATGATTAACTTCCTGCTCCCCATAAAAAATCATATCCTGATTTTTGCCTAACCTGAAGAAGTTAACCATTGTTATATGTCCTGCAGCACAAAGATTGGTATCTGTCAGACAGTGCTTTACCTGAGGAATCTTCATAAGAGAGTTTATATTGTCCATTCATCTACTGGTCATTGCTTAGAAATACAAAAGGGTGGGCTGTACAGGAATATTGTGTTCTCAAGTACATCATGAATTAATGCAACTGTCTACAAAATCACTTTTTAGGTCAAAATGAATGTGCACCATGGCTCTGATCTGGGCAGGTACGTTCTCACTACCAGACTCCTGTATGATCGGGATCAGATTGCAGCACTGCCTAGCACACCTCATACCTGACTCTGCCGTGTGAGTTTAAAACAATTAAGGAGGTTGTGGTGCTTTAGGTTGTAACAAGGGAGAAGCAATTTATGTTACTTCAAGGCTCATTTTGTCCCTGCAGGACTGTGAGATCACAATTCAGCAATGGCAACTGAGACCACAGATCTGTTGCAATCCCAGCTCCTCCTGCGTCTTCAACATCATCAGTCCTCCCCTGGGCTGGAAATACAGCCTCTGGCTTTTACTTCCACATGGTCATCCTGTCAAGAGTCCTTTGTACCCGCCACAGCCAGTTTTCTGCATAAGGCTTTAATACACTGTAATTAATCCACTTAAATTCATGTCATTAGTCAACCTGGGGTAGTCTCCCTGCAAGTCGTATGTAGACAAGCTGTTCCCATAACAGAAGCAGTACAAATATGTATTGACAGGCAAAACTAGGACACAACCTTTACTAGAAAGAAGAGAGCGCAGCATCAACACATCAGAAGCAACCGCACCAGGAACGAGATCAATGGAAGAACCACTGGGAAAGAGCAGAGGAGCCTTCGCGTGCTGAGCTCCTGATGAGTGGGGCTCTGCGTTTTCCCCTCTCGAGGCTAAGCCCCAGCAGGAGCAGCTGGCTGTCTTCCCAGCACCACTGCTGCAGGGAGGGCAGGAAGAAAGCGGATCCTGGCAAGAGGAAGCTCATTTGCCAATTACATACTATTACAATTAAAATGCAATTGTCCCAAGGCCAAACATAGCCTGATAATGACGTGGGATCTTCCGGTCAAGAAAGCTCTGCCCACATGCTGTCAAGCACCTGGATTTGTCTGCCTCTTCTGTGTATTTTTGCACTCCCATGAAATACATCCGAGTGCACTTTCCAGACCAGATGAAGGCAAGGACAGTCGTTAGCGATCAATATTTTATTTTAGATCACCGCTGAGCACTAGAGGGCACATTTCCATTCTGATGTGGAGAAATTCAATACACATCTTTGCCTCACATGTCGGAAATGCATGCCAGCTGGGAATGCTCCACACAGGTCTGCATCCCTCGCTTATTATTTCACAGGCATTAACACTACTGAAACCTTCAGCTCCCCAAAGCCCCGTTTCTTTGTCTCCCCTCCCTAAAATCAAGATCACAGACAATACCCACTTGTTTTTTTAAAACACGACATCAGTGCATTTTTCTATCCCCTTGACTTTAAATATCATGGCTGTGCATGTGAAAACAGAAATTAAAAAAGAGCTGGTACTGTGCTGCATAATCTAAAACAAAGGGAGAGCAAAACAAAGATAAGGAGAGAAAAGAGCCTGGGAAAGAAGAGAAAGGCATCAAAAACATGAAACTGATTTCAAAAAGGAGCTTCTCCTATCAAAAGTGACCTTGTAAAACAACTTTATAGTGTTCAGGGTTGTATTTTCTTGACAATTTCAGATCAGACCTACCCCATTCACAAGTAAAATCATTCTTCCCATAAGTGCTGTCCTCAAAGCTACTTGGATTCAAGAGGTAAAACAGGATTTTACTTATTGCTTACAGAATAATTAAGGACTTTCAAAGCAGCCAAATTCTTGATAGGGGATTGAATTTGCATACTTAACTCCCTTAGGCTCCTTCAGACGTTTCAGTCCAAAACTTTTACAATTAGCTGAAGTTTTGGGACAGTTAGCCAGAGGCATATTAAAGGAGATTTATGCTTCAGGAACTGCTGGGCATCTGTGTTCACAGCAGCTGAAATCCTGGGCAGAGCTCTGCATTTGAGAATGTTGCAAATTGCGCCACAGCCAAACAAAACCAGGATCCTACTGCAACACTGTGCTGCTCCGGCAGAAACAGGAGAAAATCCTGGCTTTCACCACTGGCCCGACTCTATTCCTGTTGAAGTCAGTGGAATCACTTCTGGGGTAAAAGGCACTAGGAAGCAGAATGTACCTCTAACCTAAAATCCAGATTTTCAACACAAATCTCTGGAGCGAGAAGTTACAAGCTGCTGGAGGCAGGGAGAACAAGCACAAACCAAATAAACTATTCAAAGGTTTATTGGACCAAACAAAGGCAATTTTTACAGATTCAAGCCACTAGAATTACAGTCCTTTGTATAAGAGCCACCATCAGATACAAAACAAACAAACAAAACAAACAAAAGTAAAAAATACCCAGACAGCCATTTGAGTTGAAGAAATGGTTTGACTCGCCGCCACTAGCAAAAAACCTGGACTCGACTATAGACTCTGCTCGATGTACATATTGCCATGTAACTTAAACACAACGTATATAAGGCATTCTTTGCATAGTTGGGTGCTTGGGACACAGTCAGCCAGCCAGCACCGAAGGGAGACAGCGGCCGTACTAGAGGGATGTCGAAGCAGAGGGTCTGGGTGTGCCTAAACTCATACGCAAACCACGGAGCATGCTTGCAGTTGTTGGCTGGGAAGGGGCAGCCCAGCCTCTTCCAAAGCTGAAGTCTCCTGCTGTTCTTTAAATGAGCCCTTTTATTACGAGTTTGCCAACCCCAGGCGCTGGAAAGGACAACTGTGTACAAGGTTTCAAGTATTGTCTGCATAGGAATTAAAAAGGAAGAAAAAAAATAGAAAGCAGCCTGTTGGGTTTCTGATATGTTTGCAGCTTTAGCCAAGAGGCTCTTGTCTTGCAGTGAGGGAGAAACTTTGAAGGACGCATCCCCAGCCAGCCTGGCGTTCCTACAAAATCGCTAGAGAACTGGGACCCTCTTCTTGTCTCGCAAACCAGCAGGGTCTGATTTGAAACCTGCTATGCCTGAAGCAGGTAAATGCCCCCAGCCAAACACATCTCCTGTACGTGACAGAGCTGAGGGGGGTGCTGAGTTCTGGCTCCCACGGACAAGCCACGGGGCTAGCAAGTGAAGAGGGCAATGGAACAGCAAGTGGGCAGAGGAACAGGGAGGGTGTCTCTTCCAGGACCCCCCCAAGTCTCATCCTGAGCCAGAGGGACCCCTTGATGCCGTAGCTACCTCCTCAGATCTCCCCCCTTGGGGACCAGAGTAGGGAAGCGTGAATCCAGATTAATAACAGCAGCCAAAGTGTGGTCTCCTAAACCTGCACCACAAACAGAACCGCTGAACTATCAATCCTCATCACATCTCGAGTCTTCCCTCTACCTGCAAGATCAGCTCTGCTAAAAGCACTACAGAAGCAAGATTTGAGTCGGTCCAGCTACCAGCTTCCCTCCCTCCCTTTGACCCCGCTTTGTCCTTCAAATAGAGCAATGTTATGTCTGAAATCCTAGGCAGCTCCCACCCCCCAGCAATAAAGAGGAGTTTGGCTCTGGGAAGAAACAGGTTTATGGTCTGGTACAAGGTCCAGGCTGGTCTGGGAGAAGAGCTACGGTTCACCCACCCCTCTAAAGGAACAACACAGATTTCATGGCAGGGCTAACACACGGTGATGAACACAACTAATGGGCTTGCTGCAGATTTGGTATCCGATTTGGGTTCTGTTTGAGGGAGAGGGAAAAAAGGTTCATCTCCTAGGACATCCCAGCCCCCCAAACACAACTCAAGTCACTCCTCGGGCCCAGCCCCAGTCCCTGGAGCCACACAACAGGATCTCCTCAAACTCGATACCACAGGAGTTTTTGAAGAACTCAACGTCAGACCAAGAGGGGATGCCAAGTTTTGAGGGCTTATGGATTTCTCTTATGGGTGTGTTTGGTTGGTTTTGGTATTTCTCTCAAGCCTTTAAAGATGCCAAGGGATGCCTTTAGGAGGAGGCTAGGGACAACTTCATATAGTCTTCAGTTCTGCAAAGAGAAACAGGGAGAGAAATCATTTCAGTCATTTCACCCCTCAGGTTGGTTCATTATTATTCACATAAATGAGCAGGGGGATAACTCAGTGTGTATGGGGGGAGGCAAGTCAGCTTCCCCCTTCTGGGGGCAGCAATCCACTGTTTGCAAACCTCACGCCCCTAAGGAGGCACATCACTTCATCAACTGCAGCAGGATAGCTGAAACCCAACCAAAGAAGTGTCAGTCCTCTCATCTGGCACCAAATCTAAATTATAACCTTTCTGACCTACTGATGAGAGCTGGAGAAGCCCCACTAATTGTAAAGCTTCGTTAGCTCCAGGGATTACTGCCTCGCTGTCCTGTGCGGAGCCCCCTTGGGCTGCTGGCACACCTCACCAGCTCTGATTCCTCCTCCTACCTGCCACCAGATGTGCCAGGATCATTTACTGGTCTCACAGGGCAGTGCCCCTGAGTGGGCTGACCTTTCTCGATCTTCCTACTGATGTGTCTGATCGAGGAAAGGAAGCAAAAACCTCAAAAACAGACTCTGCAGGCCATGGGTCTTCCTTGTAAAGAATTTTTCTCCCCATATCTCAGGGAAGGAGAGTGAGATTATTAGGTATGTTTTATGAATGGGACATCCAGGCACTCCCCAAGGTCTTGCAGCATGTTGTTAGCAGAGCAGGGCTAAAAGAATTTGGTCCTATGTTCTCAGCTTGAACCCTGCAGATGCTCTGCTCTCAGTGCCCCAGCATCTCTTGTGGCCCACCATCCAAAACAAGAAACACCTGGCAGGAGGCTGGGCAGCTCCCCACAGCCACGGAGACCTGTGCTGAGGAAGCCACAACACACATTACTTTGCACTTACAAACACGCGGATGTACCGCAGCCTAATTCCCCTGAATTCAGTAGCATTCATGGTCCCTAACATCCGAGTCTCATTCAGAAGTCACCAGCTCCTGACAGCTAGGGCAGGAAGTCGAGTTGCAGCCTCATTTCTTCCTTACTCTTCTGCAAAAGGTTCCACTTTCCAGCTGCCTTGGGAGTGCAATCGTCGACCCGGATCCTGGCTGGGAGATGCAGGCTGAAGCCTCACGGGGGTCCAGGGTTACTCAGGCAGTGCTGGGGAAGCTCCGTGGCTGGCCCATTAGGACAAAGAAAGGAAATTCTCCGGAGTGGATAATCGCTCTGTGGGATTCGCAGCGCTGAGGATCAGATCATCCCGCTCAAGCCACGCAAGCATAATCAGATTTCACACATGAGGGCATAAGCTCGTTGCCACCGGGGCCAGAGGGAGAGGTCCCCTCCAGCATGCTGCCGTTGGAGCGGGGAGGGATGGAGGCGGTCAGGGAGAGCAGCTGGGGATCGGTTGCATCCCCTCCGCAGGGATACTCACCTCCAGGACAGGGCCAGGCAGACAGCTGGGTGGAGATCTTAAACCAAGCATGAGCTTTCCGAGGATATCTGTCAAAGCTGTGAATTCCCCACTGCACAACAGGGATACCCCTGTCTGCTCCTGGAGCGAGCTGGGAGGGGGATTAAAGAGCACAAGGCAGTCCCTCACCAGGGACATCAAAGCCACGTAACCCCCAGGCTGAGAAGCTCTGGCATTGCTGCCCCGGAGTCTAAGAGACTTAATTATCTTGGGATGGAGGCTGAGCCGTGAGCCTCTGCTTATCCTGGGCTCTTCCCTCCTTTCCATTTGCCTCGGATGGTGAGATCCATCAGGTCAGCGTGCTTTCCCCCAGCAGCACATCAGTCAAGCCAGGTTAGGTTCTGCTTTTGCTAGACGCCCCTATTTAAATTTAATATAAAATTGCACTTTTTGTCAGCTGGACATGGTCACATGCAAGGAACAACTGGAGAACAAGAAGCTCAGACAAGGGAAGGTCCAGGAGCTGAAGGTCTTAAAGACATCACTTCTGAGCTATGAGGGGTTTGGGGCAACATCTTCATGGGAGGAACGAGGTAGCAGAAGTCATACAACAGCCCTCACATCCATCTCACCAGAGCTCAGGCTGCAGCATGCCGAGACCCCCAGGTGTCACACCTGGGCTGGCAGCCTCCTGGGGTCTCCTTCCCAGGGAAGAGGCAGTGAGGTGGGAACGCTGGAGCGTGAGGTCGACCACCGGTGCAGGAAGCATGAGGTAGCTGGCCTCTGCTGCCAGGATCACGGGAAGAATGTTCTTGTGCTGGAGCCCTCCTTTCTTTTTGCCCAGCTCGCAGTTCCTCTGCAGTGTGACAACAGCATCTCCAGCACAGATGGAAACCAAGTGTCATTCCGATGGCCTCAGGAGCAGTCCCCTCACTCCGGCTCAGCAGTGGCACTGCACAAGGGCATGGACTTCTTGCCTTAGGGAGCAGACAGCATCCCACTGACGAACAGGGAAGGCTGGTGGCATCCCCATGTGCTTTTATCCCTCATGCGTGCAAAATCCACAGCAGGTCAGGAAATCCTGGAGCCCATCCACAGACCAGAGCTTTCCAGAGCGGCCCTTGCACTCCAAGAAGATCCCAGAACATCTCGCTCTGAACACCTCTGGGAATTGCTTGCACCCTTTTCAGGAAGAGCTTCTCTCAGAAAACTGATTTTCAGAAGCATGGAGCATTCCCAGCTCCTTTCCCTGGTGGGGGAGCCAGTGCTCTGCTTCTCAGGAACATCGGTCCTCTGGCCTGAAATGCTGTCAAGGAGGGTGGCTAGCAAGGTGGTTTTGGGCTCTTCTCACCCCAAAGCTATGACTGACCTTGGAGGATCAAGAGCAGTGAGGAAAGGCCCCAGGCACTGCTGCATTTCCCCTCCATCTTGCTGCTGGATGGTGCCATCACCACCACGTCTCTACCCTTGGGATAGCTACCACCTCATTTCTGGTAGTGATCATACCCCAATCTTGTCCTGGATCACAGCATTGCAGGAAGACTATGAGAAAGGCCATACGAAATCTAAGCCTTCCCGGTGGTCCCAAAATTGTGGGCCTGTTGCTTCAGCCAACAGGTAAAATATGGAGAGAGGACGTTACAGCAGAACAAGGAGACAGACAGTGGTTAGAAAAGAGAAGAGTGAGAGAGTGAGAGGTACTGAAGGGAGATTTTATCAACACAAATCTGGAATTCCTCCTGCAGGGCAGAAAAGCCAGAAGGTACACAGGACCTCAGGAAGTACCTGCTGCTCCTCAAGAACACCAGGGAAGCAGCCGAGGCTGTCAGAGCCTGCGGGATCAGGGAGCACAGGTCCCAGCACCTCGAGGATGGGGGCTTGTGAGGAGTTTCTGTGGCTGGGGACTGTGCTGGGGGCCAGGCTGCCCTTGCTCACTGCTGTTTCAAGGCAGAAGCCTCCTACGCTTCCCAGCCACAGCCAGGAAGGTGGCTCAGGCTCTGCCAGCTTGGCTCAGAGGCCGTGATCACCTCCTTTAGTTGTCTGCCCGTCCCTTCACATTGCTCCCGGGCCCCTCCAGCCAACGCCGCAGCAGCGAGGAGAGCTACGGATGGGGCAGCCTGCGCTTCCCTCCATCCCTCGGCGTCGCTGCTCCAGCTTGGTCTGGCAGCTCACATCCAGCCTGGTGCTGTGCCCAGCTGCCCCGCAGCCCTCAGTGCGGCACAGGAGGCAGTCCCAGGCCTCCAGAGGGTTAGCAGAGAGATCAGCGAGCTGCCCATGCTGCACGGGATTAAGCAGAAGCAAATGAAGACAAGTTGGGAGCGCCGGGCGAGGGAGATGCGCAGAAGCAGCCATAAGCTGGGACAATTCAGGGTCTGAGCTGCAAAGAAAGCCCTGGGAGCGCAAAGCAGAGTTGCTGTCTGTGTCTGAAACCTCATCCCACGGCAGGGTTGGACACTCACATCCTGCAAAAGCTGCGGGGGAGCCTGGAAAAGTTTCCCCTCTGGGATGGGAGAGGAAGGGACGGGGAAGGGGCCTCCAGGCCTCCCCTTCCCCTGTATTTCTGAGGGAGGCACCCCGAGCTGCCCCGTGGTTAAAGCTGCTGGGGACTCGTGACTCAAGCCGATGCTCTATAAATAGGGCCACAGCTCAACTCCACTGCCGTCTCGTAGGCCAGAGGACATGTTCCCTAGGGACCTGCTGGAGGCAGAGAACTGTTGGGCCACCAGATCGCTCCTTGCACCAGCACACTGGAAGCAGGGGAGCTCGCTGGGCACCCCAAAGTAGACGTGGCCCTTTCCTCCAAGAGGCAGGTGATGGGTGTTTTGCGGCTGGAGGCAGCCTTGCCCATAGCCAGTGCTATCCCTGAGACTGGTGGCCGTGGTGAAGCAGTGGCCAGCCTGCCCTGAGCAGAGTCCCACGACCCTGGTCTTTGCAGCCCTTGCCACTACTCCTCCTCCTCCTCCTCCCTCAGCCCAGGACGACTATCGTGCTGCAGAAGATGAAGAGCAAACAAACAATAAAAACCCAAAGCAAGCCCAAACTTATCAGCGACCCTCATACAAAAGAAGCACCATGCTGGACAGGAAAGGACAGCAAAGCTGCGGGGCTGGGGGTGAGGGCTGGCAGAGGAGAAGGAAGGAGAAAGAGGCCCAGATCCCATGCTGTAGAGAGGGGAGCAAGCGAGCGAGCCAGGGCAATGTGATGGCAATGCAGGGGGTGGACAGGGACAGATGGAGAGTTCTCCTGAAATACAACCTACCCCAGATCAGTTCACCCCCTTCTTTCTGGAGGGCCAGTGTTTGAAATAGGTCAAGGTCCATCAGCTAAAGCCCTGCAGCTGCTTCCTGCCCTTACGTGCTCCGCAGTCATCGCTGCAAGCATTGTCTAGTTCACAACTGAACTTTGGCATGGGTCTGCCTAAAGCCACAGCTGCATCCCCGCTTTGATTCGGGATGTCTGGCAAAGCTGGGGAAGGTCTCTCCTCTCCGCCTTTCCCTGGAGCCAGGCCCCGGCCAGGCCCCCTGCCTTGCTGCAGGCTCCGAGCCTGGCTTTGTTCAGTGCCTCATAACCAAGAAGCACTCTGAACCCAGCTGGGGAGGAGCCAGGTTTCCATTGCTAAATTACCACCAAGAAAAGCACCAAGGGTGAGATTTACAGCCATCCAGTTCCCCTTGCTTGAATCCCTGTTTGCAGTTGAGCCCTAGGCTTAAGTCGAGCCTGGATTCAAGCAGCGTCTCCCCGGCCCACGCATGGCTGGCCAGGAGGGCAGGAGGAGAACTTGCTCCTAGGAGGGTGAGCTGATGGTGGGAACCTAGCAAAGGAAAGCAGGCAGCTCTCCCAAGTCTTACAGAGGCCGGACTGTGTTTGGGGGTTCACCTGCCCCATCCATGAGCACAGTCTGAGCAGTTTGGTGCCATTCACTCAGACCCTGCTCGAGGGGATCCAGAGCGTTGTGGGCTGCTGGGACAGGGTTTTGTCCAGCTCTGCTCACAGCTGGGCCCTGCAGGGTCAGGGGCGTTCCTGTCCCCTTTGACTACCCGCTCCTCTCCCAGCGCTGCTTAGGGTTACAAAAAACCACAAACATTTCATCCGAGCACGCAGGGAGCACACGCACAGCCTCTGCCTGGTGCTGCAGCCCAGGCGGCAGTGAGAAGCGTCTTGGTGGCTTCGTGCTGGCCGGGGATGCTGACTGATAGGGAAATGTCGCTGCGGGACCCAGAGCTTCACCTCTGTGCCTGGGGGGACTATGGGACAGCCTCTGGCTTTCCACCCCACCTCTCCTTAAACCTGAGAAATGATAAGAGGACAGAGGAGAGACCTTTCCACGGACCATTACATGGGATCCACTCTCCTTTCTCCAGCCTGCACACCAAAGGAAGAGCAGCAGGGACAGAGTGTAGGCAGCTCAGCTTCTCGGCATCACCGAGGCCAACGAGGACTTTGCCAGGACCTGCTCTGCCTTGTGGAGAGAACCGAAAACAAAAACCCAAGGGAGTCGTTCCCCTGATTGTTTTCTCTTTTACCCAAAGCGAAGCCTCGTCACAGCTGTCGCTGCTCAGCACAGCCCTGACCATACTCCTAACTGCAAAAACAACCCCCCTAACGTCTTTCCACCTCAGGGGAGGGCTAAAAAGCAGCTGGCAGAGACCACCGCAGTCCATCCACGCGAGCCAGGCCCTGCAGCACACCGAGGAGCCCTTCCTCTTCCTCCTGCATGTGCACAAGGTGCCCAGCCAGGCCAGCAGACGGGCACAGGCTGCACTGCTCGAGCCTCACATCCCATCCCGCACCCCTGCTTTGCCCCACGGCAGCTCCACTTGGCAATCGATGGCCAAAATCCTCAGGTGCAGCACAGAAAGATTTGGGAAACGCCGCGCTGCCTCGACCAAAGGCTGCATCCTTCCCTTGCACTCTTCCCCTTCCTGCCCAGACTGTTTTTCTCCCCCAGGGGAACGAACGCTACGTGCTTCTGCTCGAAAAGCCTCGCTAACCCACCAGGTGCGGTCGAGCACGGCCAGCACCCAAGCAGATGTGTTTGTCAGCAGCAGCAGTTACCGTCCTCCCTCACCGAGGAGTCTCTCTGTTTTTTAAGAGAGAAGTACCCAAAAGCAGGAAGTCGCATCGCTCTGTAAAGGTCACATTCCTTCCCCTTTGAGGACAGATTTAGCTCCAGACCGAAGCCACAAGACTCCAGTGAACGGTAGGCGAGATAACTGCAGCTTCTGGAGGGATGCGGATTAGAGCAGAAGTGGGTTTTTGGTTAAACAACCCATTCTGCTGCTTGCCTGCTCTCTCCCGCCTGGAAAAGGAAGTAATCCAATAGCATCTCCAAAATCAGGTGTCCCCAAATTAAGACTCATGGACTATGACAAGCAAAATGACAACAGGTAGCCTCATGAGGGCCTAGGGGGACCCTCCTGCTTTTTGGGGACGTTGCTTACAAGCTGCTTCACACGGGTCCCTGCTGAAACTGGGGGCCTAACAGCACCCCAGCTCCAGCTCCGTGCCCTAGGACTAATTACCGGCTCGCCCAGCATAACCCTGAATTTCCAAATCAGGGAACAGAAGTGGTTGTGAGATGCCTGGTGAGGACTCCAGGCTGGAGGAGGCGAGCACCCGAACCCAAAGTCCTGTTCCTGGTCCCTTCGGGGCTCGTGGAAGGCGAGATGGAGGCAGAGGGAAGAGGGCTCATTAATCTGTTATGAGGAGGGGAAGGGAGAGAGGTGGGGAGGGATGGAGGGGGACAGGCAGTCAACTGCAGTCAGGAACAAACCCTCTCCCCCCACAAAAAAAAGAAACCCCAAAACAAAAACCACATTAGCAGCTGTTACCAGTGGTACCACTACCTCTAAGCAACGGCGCGTCCTTACCAAAAAGGTTTGCAAGAATGTTTGTGGCCGAGGACCTAAGGTACTTGCTACAGAGATGTGAGATCAGAGGTCAGCTCAATCCTGCAACATAAAGGTGGCAAACCTGGGTCACAGCGGGTCGGCAGCACGGTCGGGGCGCGGGAGAGCGTGGGGTGCGTGGAGACGGGGAGAGGGACAGGGCTGCCGAGGGAGGAAGGTGCAGGACGGGGCTGAGCCGCTGCCCTCGGCTCGCCCGGGACCTTACCTGGCAGCAGCCCTGTCCCCTTGCACCACCTGGGAGGCCTGAAATGAGAAGCTGCTGGATGCCACAGTGAAGATTTGGGGGGAGAGAAAATAAGCCAGCGACATAGCGAGACAGGAAAAAAAAAAAAAAAAAAAAAAAAGTAAAAAATCACAAAGCTGCCTGAAAGAAATGAACAACAGAAATACGGAAGAGAGACGAGAAAATAAGGGAGCGGTAGGAAAACACGCTGCCAAGAGCCCTTAGGGTGGAAAGATGCTGCGAGATCCTATAGGACCCCAACGCCCAGGCAGTGTCCGTCAGTCCCAGGTGCACGGTCCTGCCCTGGGACCGGTACGGACGGACGTGAGCAGCAATGCCTGCCAGGGTCCCTGTGTCTGGGAAGGGTCTGCCACCCCCTGGAGCCCGTCCTTTGGTCCAGAGTACAAAATCCCAGCCCCACTGCTGTCCCCAGCCAATGTCCCCAGCCCCACGGGTGGCAGCAGGAGCATTGGTGCCACAGGGGAACCAACCTGAGGCCCTGCAGGATTCCCGGCCTTGACACCCCGAGCAGCGATTGCTCAGCTGGTTGGAGGGAGCCGCTCTGCACAGGGTTTGAATTTGCCTTTAGTGGCCGATTTTTGTATCAGTGCCTAACAGGATCCTGAAAAGCAATTCCCATCGAGCCCCCAGGGCTTCATTCACATCCACTCAGCCCTTCCACCATCGCCCTCCCCGAGGGAAAACACATCGCTCACAGCCCTGCTTAGTGTCGGACATTGGGTGCTTCAGGCATGGTAAAGAGAGCAAAAGGAAGACAGCAAACATTTCTCCTGATGCCAGCAATGCAGAGGCAGCCTGGGCTGGTTTCTGCTGCTGATGCTGGAGCACACAGCCCGTGCAGCTCTGCTCCCAGCATGGCCACGAGGCAGGAGAAGCCACGAGCTGGGAGCCTGGAGGCGAGGGGAGGAAGGGAAGTCACCCCGTAATGGGAAAGATGGGTTGATGTGAAGGAAAATGGTGTGGGCTGCAGGGTCAGCTGGTTAAAACACCACCTGGGCCTCCCCAGGACACGAGCGAGCTCGTTCCAGCCCCTGTAGGTGCTGGATGGGTGCTGCCTGCTGGGGAGCCCCCATTCGGGGCAAGGTGTGATCCCTCCGTCCTTGCCTTCTCCGTGTGGGGCACGGTGGTACCAAACCACAGCACTGCAGGGCTGACAAATTCCCCTAAGTCATCCCAGGAGGTGGAAACGACCACGCACCAGGACCAGCAGCCCTTCCACTGGGATGATGAGGGAGGGAACAACACCTCCCAGGCTTGTTTTTGGCCACCACTGGGAAATAGTCAGTTCCCTGAGCAATCCCAAGTGGGAAGGGGCATGAGCCGCATGTCTGTAAGGGCACAGCCTGCTGCAGAGGCTGGTTGTAGGGCAAAGCCCCCGGCTGTGGGGTCTGAAGGCTCCAGGTCAGCACAGGCTGGGGGTGTCCGAGGGATGAAGGGCTCCCCCCACACGCTGCCAGACAAAAGGTCCACAGCACAGGCTGGGTTCAGAAAGGGTTTTGCAGCTCCATGTGCAAGGCTGGGGCTGACTTTCTTTGTACAGGCTGGGATGTGAGAAATGATCAGCTAGAAACCCTGGTTGTGGTCGCAGGACAGGGCCTGAGCCCAGGAGGAAACTTCAGCCAGGACTGTGGGATGGATAATTCCTCACCAGGCCTGCTACAGGCGAATCCCAGTCTCAGCCCCATCGCAGTGAGCTCTAAAGCTCCCCAGTCACTCACTTTGCTCTGGTATTTCTAAACTATGCCCACGTCCTCAACCTGGAGGCCATCCCTGGGGCAAAGGGAGGGGAAGAAGCTGGCGATCAGCCCCCGCAAGAGACAGGAATCAGCAAGGTGCTAACAGGGTCAGGGGAGCTACACTGACTTGGATGAGCTGGGACATTTGGTCTGAGCCCAACCAGCCCTAGATATATGTCTGTAGGGCCACAGTGTCTCATCTCCCTGATCAGTGTGACTTTGTTCCCACGTTTTCCTGGCTGGGAGAGGCCTGGACCCACGGAGCACTGAGCCGTTGAGCTCAAGGCTCCCGAGGGAGCAGCGAGGCCTGCACACACCCAGCTCGCTTCAAGAGGGTGCCGACCATGTCGGGCGAGGAGAGGAAGGAAGCTCAACGTACCTTTGTTCTTCCTCAAGTTCTTCTTTGGTCATCATGGACTTGTACTGGTTTCCCCTCAGCTTTCCAGGACTGTATTTAAAAGAGAACGTCTCGTCTGCAGCTGGAGAGGGCGAGAAGGAAGAGCAAGAAATGGCGTGAGCCAGAAAGCACCTGAGAGTGACCATCCACACCCGTGGGCTTGTTCCCTCCAGCTGCTGACCCCTGCTCCCACACACACCCTGGGTTGCCCCATCACAGGAGACTCCTGCAGTCAGCTCCAGAGCCTCCAGAAAACCCGGACAGTGCCAGGGATTGCAGCAGAGAGCCAGGGGATTTCGCAGGCATGAGGACTGCTGTGAGCGAGCTGCCTGCTTTGGGAGCAGACACGCAAATCCTACAGCACAAGAAGCGCACGCTATCGCTCTGCCTACACTCAAAGCCTCGCAGACCCATCCCGGCTTATCCAGACAAGCTAATCCTGCCCTGATTAGCTCGCAGCATTTACTGCTTCTCCTCTCCAGACCCGCATTCCTCTTCTCTCCCCCTTCTCATCCAGGGGACCTTTCAGGGGACGCTGCCCTGAGCAGAGCTGGTGCGGGTCACGCCGCCCAGCAGCTCCCCTGAGCTTGCAGCCCTCGTGTCAAAGCTGGTGAGGAGAGGAGGTGCCAAGCTGTGCATCCCGGGGTGCAAACAGCAGAGCCCATGCACCCCGCACAGCACCAACACGGCTGGTGCTGAGCCCCTCCATCACAGCAGCAGACCAACGAGGCCACGGGGGTCTCCTCCTCCTCCTGCCTTGGCCCCGGGCTAATTAGCAGCGGAGCTCACGGCCTCTGAGCCAAAGCCGATCCTTCTCCAATCGGATTTTGTCGGAGCGCTATTTGCTTTTAAAAACCTCTCCCCTGCTTTATCTTCCCCCCGCGCAGGAGAAAACAGCGGGAGCGGAGGGCAATCCAAAGGGCAGCCCGGGAGGAGCGGCCGCTCGGGGCAGCTGCCTTTCCTGGTTAGCTGCGGGCTGTTATCTGTGAGCTTTTATCTCCCAAGGCCTGCAGACCCGGCTGCCTCCCATCGAGCCATCCAGCATTGCTCTTCCCACGTCCACACCACACATCTGCACTTGGCACAGACCTGCGGAGGCCAGGGCCACTTCTGAGGAGTCGGCAGAAGGAAGATGTTATCTCACTGTCCGCACCTCCCTGGAAAACTGCATGTTATCCCCAAACCAAATACCCCGGGTGATACCTCCGGGGGACCAACAAGACCCCAAAAGCAGTGAAACTCCTCTGACTTCTGTGGCAGGAGAGGAAACCCCCGCCCGTGTAGCCTCTGCCCCCCAGGGAGCCCCTTCCAGCCCCAATCGCTGTTACTGCAGGCAGCGCATCCAGGAAAGTCTCCCCTGCCCCAGTGACCACCACCCCACAGCCTCTCCCTTCCCTTCCTCGCTCCCAGGATTCAGCATCAGTTGTTTCCCTTTATTTTCTGGGCAATACAGCCCTTTAGGATTTTCTTTGGGGGCTCGATTTGGCGATTCCTCCAAGCGCAGGCTCCCACGTGTCTGCAGCGGCTGCCGGTGCTCTTGGAAACCTCGGGGATGGCCAGGCAGGTCAGAGCCTCATCCTGCCCACGGGACACCCGACCACTGCAAGGTCACTGCGTGGGGAGCGTGGCGTGGTGGTGGCAGCAACCTTCCAGCACAGATCCCGTTTCCTCCCTTCTTTTCTGTTCCTCTGACCCTACAGAGATTTCTCATTAAGTCCTGGTGGTCTGGTCGCTCGCTGGTCTGCAGAATTTCTCTAATCCTAAAACGCTGCCAGGGAGCAGCCTGGTTAACCCATCCTAACGTCCGAGCACCTCGATGCTCCGATCGTACAGCCCCACACGTTCAGCCTGGCCGTATCTCACTTCCCTCGGTAGAAAAACCCCCTCCAGACCAGCAGCCAAACAAGCCAGCTGGAAACGGGTAATGCTGCAGCTCCTCAGCCCCTGGGGGTGGCCATAAAAGTGCACGGGAAGAAAATTGGGCTGGCCCTGCCCTGGGAGATCTTGGGGGGGATGACAAAAAACAAAACCAGGGTGTAACATCCTGTTCCTTGCCCCAGTGCAGAGCAGGAGCTATTTCATTACCTTTGTCCAGCCTGCCTGATTTCAAGGACAATTAAAACCATTTCCCTCATGCAGTTCTCTGCCAAAAACACAAATGTATTTGGGGCTTTGGCCTGTCCAAAAAAGGGCAGTTTCATTGCCACCCTGCCAGAAAAGAAGCAAACGGGGAGGAGAGGAGGTTACCTACCTCGCTGCCCACGTATTGTGGTTAAAAAAAAAAAAAAAAGAGCCAGCGAGCAGCTTTGGAAAGCGCTGGATGTTTTCTGAGCTCGGGAACTTTCTCTGCAGACTGAAAACAAACTTCAGGAAATGAACCCAAAGCGGCAGGCAGGGCTTCCATGGGGATGGCGAAAACACTAGGGGAACACGAGGTGACCTACTTACGGAGAGCCTCGGGGAGATCCTATTAAAGAAAATATTTGTCTTTCATCTCCCTGCGCTCGCATCGCAAGAGACCCTGGGCTTGTAGGGGTGGGAGCACCCCGAGCTCTGCAGCTGCTGCTCCGTCCCTAAGGGTGGGATGGCACAGTGAGGGGACGGGATGCTCTGGTGGTCTGCCTGTTCCCATAGACACATCCTGGGTTTTGGGGATGCTGGACGAGGCACGAGCCCGAGATGACGGCCTCCATCTGAGCCACAGCCGCCTGGGGGTGATGCACAGCAGCGTGGCCCCCAAAAAGCGCTGACCCCAAAGAGCCAAACCCTGGTGGAGTAACGTCACCGAGCATCCGTGCAGCAGGATGTGGCCCTTGTGCCTCAAACTGGGTCCTGCTGACACCCTTGTCACCAGCTGGACGCCCAACCGGGTGCAGTAGGCGTCCCCTGGCAGCCCTGCCTGCCGCCAAGGCGCTTCTCCGACCCCACGGGCACGGCACTGGGCTTCAAATTGGATTCCCCGGGGCATTAGGTGTAATCCTCCTGAGCCAGGATCGCAGCCCTAAAAAGGGCAGGTGGAAAGTGGGGCAGGGAAGGGAGAATGTCCCGTACCCTCCTGAAAGATGAGGGCTTGGGGACATCCCAGCACCCCTGGGCAGGGCAGAGTTCCCCCGGACACACTCTTGCTTGTCCCCATCTGTTTCATTTTCTTAGCACGGCAGTTGTCCCCCCAATGAGCCAATTAATCATTTTCCAATCAACTAATTGCCTAATCAGTTAAACGCGGCTCTGACTAAAGCTCCTGGAGATCTTCCTGGAGGGGAGCGAGGAGCTTTTGGGGCAGCTCCATCGTGCTGCCCCAAGGCACAACAGGGCGCAAAGAGGGGCTGCTGGGTGCAAAGCTGGGGCTGAGCAGCCGAGCGAGTCCGGCTCTCGCCCACCCTGGCTCTGGGCACTAATCCTGGCTCTTGTCTGCTCTCTGCTATTTATAAATAGGGACATAAAGATAAACAGTGGCTTGTGGGGACCCCAGTACCTACTTCCCCTACATTTCCCTTAATTTTGGGGTGTCAGTCCCTTCTCTGCATTGCCCGGAGGAAGGAGAACACCCCCAAGCTCTCAGGGGTTCGGCCTCTCAGAGCCTCCCCCTGCACGCTGGCTTCCTCGGCACTCACCATCCTCATCCTCCGGCTCCCTCACCACCAACTTCTCACTTTCTGAGTCCGGTTCTTCCTCCTGGAGGGGATAAAAGACAGAGCAGCCGTGAGGGGAAGGCACTGCGCTGAATAACCCACGCTCAGCCTGGCCACGAGAGCCCGCAGCTGGGCACCATTCCCTGCCTCATTTGGAGAAGAGGGCAAAAGGAAGCCCACTAACGAGAAGTGTTCGTTAACCTGCTTCCTTCTCGCTGGGCACCGGTGGGGTTTCGGGCTGCAAACCTCCAGCACCTCCCCATAATGCGGGGGACTGTGAGAAGCCCCCAGGCACAGCCACGTGCCCACCGGGGCCGGCATCCCGCAGCAGCGGCTGCGAGCACGCACGTTGTGGAGGCTGCTCTGGTCCCCGTGCCCACAGGGCTGCCATTGAAGTCATTTCCTCCCTCGGGCCCTCGAGCACCAAAAATAGCCCTAGGAGTGCAGGAGGAAGGTTTTGGGCTGGGTCCAGGGCATGGAGAGGCAAAAGGAGCATCCTGTCCGGGCACCTCATACATGTGCTCCAGGGGATTCGCGCTGGGAATCCGTTCCGTTCCCCCAGGACACACACCCCTGCTCCTGCTGCACCAGCTGGGCTGGGCTTTGGAGCACAGGAATTAAGCAGCACGGCTGTTGTTTTCTTTTTTTTCTCCTCTTTTTATTTTTCCTTTTTTTTTTTTAATACAAAGCAAGTCTGAAAGTTTTTAGGATTGCCTCCCACGAGCTGCAACAAGCTTTATCGAGCCCAGATTCCTCGCGCTTGCGGTATGCACAGAAGAAAGCCGCGCAGATGGGAAGCGGGGAGGGAGGAAACCTCCAGCCAGCCCTGGAGATAAGGCTGCAAACCCCCCCGGGCGAAGCCCAGGCACCCACAGCACCCTGAGCACCCGCCGTGATCCCATCTCACAGCGGCGGGGCTCACGTGCCAAGGACGAAGAACATGGGATGGGGAGAAGGAGCGTGGGGAGAACCTGAGGGGGACACGGGGAAAATCAGGGGTGACGGAGACCCGAAGGAAACCTGGACGGACCCCGCGCAGGGCTTGCAGCGCACGGCTTTGTATAAACCACCCCATCGTGGTATGCAGCAGAGAACCGCGTTGGTTTGTCATCGGGGAGGAATGCGCGTTATTCACGGCCACTCGGCTTCTCCTCGCCACCCGGCTCTCGGCTCCCCAGAAGGACACGCGGCCGAGCCCCCCGCCCCCAGCAGCCACCGCTATTTCGGGCCACGCTTCCTAACATGGGCACTTGCTGCGACACCCCCGGGGCCGGCAGCACCCAAAGGAGCAGCCTCGGGGAGGGGATGCTCGGCCCTGGCCCCGGGGACGCTCCCGGCAGAACCCCGGGCAGCGTTTTGGTCACATCCACCCCTCCCACAGACCTCACCCGCCAGGAGCCAGCCCAGGAGGGTTTTTTTTTTAGCCTATTCCCTGTCCAGGCATTGAGAAGGGAGAATTTCTCAGCATTTATCAGTGGAAGCAATTAGGAAATGTGGGTACTTTCTGTTTTCCAGCACGGGGAGCAGCCTTTCTCCCCCAGATGCTGCCGAACCCCGCAAGGATCTGGGGGAACAGCCCCAGCGAGCAGCAGGGACCCCTGCCCCAAGGGGTTTACCGAGCTGCATCCCTGATGAGGATGAAGGAGAAGTCCCAGACCTCCAGGGATGGAAAATATTTCAGCCCCAACCTTCTGGAAGCACCACTTGATGGGAGCAGGGAGGGAGCAGCCTGGGCTGCCAAGCTGGCAGGCAACAGCAGCGTGCCACGGCCGTGCCGGGAACCCCTGCCCGTGGCAGCCGATAGCTCGCTGGAGAGCAAACGTTTCTCTGCTTAGGGGCAGATGCCAGCACCTCCCTTCCCCCTTGTGCTGCAGCCCTGGCTCCGATATCCGTCTGTCTGTCTGTCTGTCTGCTCACGATCAGCTGCCAAGGGGCGCACACGGGGCCAAGCCGGGCATCGCTCCCAGCCCTGGGCGCACGTCCGAGGAGCATTGCTGCGCCCCGAGCACACAAATCCAGCCGGGAGAGGATCCCCTAAGCCCCAGGGGAGCGCAGCGGGCAGGCTTCACCCCAGGACCACGTCACGTTCACGCAGGGATTTGGGGATGCTAAATCCCAGCGAGGGACACCAAACGGGGACCTGCACGGAGACCCCGGGACACTGCCGCAGCAGCTCAAGGCTATCAGGAGGGAAGAGGAGAGGAGCAGCTCTGCTCCCCAGCCTTCTCCATCACAGGGAAGCGTCCCCCCAAAATGTTCTCGTCCCCCAGGCTGGGGCTTTGAGGCAGAACCGCTTGGATCCCGCACAAAGCCGCCCTTCCTTCCCGTCCCAGCCCCACGGTGCCCGCGGAGGCGGCTGTGCGTGGGCAGGGAGCAGGAACGCCGCGTCCCGGTGGCCTTGCAGCCGAATACCAGCACGAGGCCGGGAGCAGCCCCCGGGCAGCCTTGCAAAACAGTGGCCAGGGACAAAACCCACGCAGGGAGCCGGCCGTGCCCGCAGCCCAGACAGCCGGGGCAGAGGGGAGAGCGTCACCGCACACCGGGGAGATGGCCCCCAGTTTCCAGGCAGGCTCCCCTACACGAAGTACAGGGCTGCAGGGGGGCTGCTCGCACCCACGAGCACCTGGAGCAGGATTGACAAGGGCTGTCCGGGCCAGCTGCCGCAGCAGACAAAGGTGGCATTGCCTTCAGCGAAGGGAAATGCGGGGCAGCAGCTGCCTGGCCCCTGGGCTGGGAACGTGCCCGCGGCCCCCGGCTGCTCCCCACTGCAGGCGGCTGGATCCGGCCCCTGGCACAGCTCAGCACAACCCCTGCCTGCTCCGGTCCCAAAAATCCCCTGCAGAGGTCCCAAAAATCCCCTGGCTGCTTCGCAGAGCGGCTTTGGGAAGCCCACCCTGGCTGTGTGGGGTGAACTGATGCGCAGGTGGAGCAGGGGCAGCCAGGAGCAAGCTCGGGGTAGGGGACCAGTGGGGGAGCCGTGAGAAACGCAGCCCGCACGGCCACAGCCCTCGCCCAAGAGCAGCCAGCACCCGCTAGCGCAGGGTTAAAACCCAACAAGTCATTTACCTTAAATAACAACGGGCAATCCAGCTGCCTTGGCTCCTGGCAGACCTTGGCTTTAGGGCTCAGGCATTTGTTAGCTCTCAGAAATGTGCTTTTGCCCTTTAGTTTCCACAGCCAGCACGCAGACGCCTGCGCGCGAGCCTCACTCCAGAGCGGAGGCTCCAGACAAAAGCAGGGCTGAGGACAGGACCTCCGGGGAGGTTTCGGACACGGCAGCACTGGGCACAGCCCTGTCCCCCCAGGGAAGGCAGCTCGGGTGTGCCAGCTTGGTGCTGTCCCCCAAAAAACCCACATGTGGCTCTGCCACCATAGGGGCCCTCTCCCAGCCCGACCCGAAGCAAGGAGTGGTTCCAGGAGAGGCTCAGGGGCAGCTCCATGCCACGGGAGGAGGCCAGGATCCCCATCACAGCTTCATCTGGTCTTCAGCTCATTTCTGGCTGACCTGAGACGTTTCCTCCCCGCTCCCACCGTCCCCAAAATGGGTTTCCCTTCTCATTAGGGACACGAGGAGGCCATCAGGCTGGGGTCCCTCTCTTCTATCTCGGTCAAAGGGACAGCCCCAGCATCTATGGGCAGGATGGGGACAGGCAGAGCCTCACTGCGGGCAAAGGGAAGGTCCCAGGGCTGCAACGAGCGGGGAGAGAACGGTCTTGGAATGAGCTCCGGGCCCTGCGCCTTGCCATTTATGGCTGCACTTTCTGATCCAAGCCTGATGCAAGACTTTGCAAGAGAAAGAATACAAAGAAAGCAGACCGGAGCCAGAGAGAGAGAAGCCAGGAGGAAAAGGGAAAGGAGGAAGATTAAAAGAAAAGACAGACATGGGCAGGGTTTAGCAAAGCGAAGCAGCTGCCATGTCGGCAGCTCCCTTTCACCCCGACCCCGCGGCTCTCCAGCCTCCTGCCAGCTGAAGCAGCTGAGCCACGCGGCGGGGCTGCGCTCCTGCCCCGGGCACGGGGCTGCCAACACCGGGGGGACTTTGGGGCCTTGTCCCCATATGGAAAGAGGCAGCACTCCGCAGGGCTGACCCCACAAAGCTGCTCCCAGCACCACTGCTGTGGGCAAGGATGGGCCACGGAGCTGCCGGTGCACCGCTGGAGCTCTCAGGGTGTTCCGGTGCAGCTCCCGGGGGCTAATTAAAGCCAGGCTAATTAGACACACTCCCCTCCAGCAGGGGAAGGGATGGGGAGGTGTTAGAGACTGGAGGTGCTGACTTCTTGCATTTAAAGGGATCCCTGCTGGGCGCTTTGTGCAGTCCAGGTATGTTCAGGGCTGCTCGTTAGGGGCAGGTGGAAGCCCCCCCCCCGTGCCCTGCAGGGACACAGGGGGTGTGCACAGCCCCGTGGTGGCAAAGTGCCCCCCTCCTGCCCACCCTTGGGGAGCAGCAGCCTCTGGGCAGGGCCGAAATACTCCTTGGAGAATTGGAGATTTGGGGTCAGTTTTTGCGGATTCAGCAGCTTCTCGTTAGGGAACACTCCAGCAGCAGCGCCTTGTCATTTAACGAGCTGGATGAGCACAGACAGTGACACACTAATTAACTTTTTTTTCAGTGATGGAAGCCAGCAGAGAGGAGGGGAACCACGGCCAGCAGCTGATGGACACAAGGACTCTGGGCTCCTCTCCCCTGCTCTGCCACCGATCCGTTCCCTATTGGACCTGCCCCAGAAGATGCAGTATGGTGCTGGTGCCCTGGGATAGGACATGGGGAAGGAGCAGGAGGGATGCAGAGCTTGGCAGCTGCCCCCAGAGGGAGAGGAGGCAGCAGGGTGCACAGCTCCAGCCAGCCATTAAACGTGCCAGCACTGCAAACCCCGAGCAGGTTCATCCGTCAGCACTTGGCGGAGCGCTTAATGGCTGCGGGGAGCCCGGACCAGCTCCCGCTGAGCAGACAGGGAAAAAAAAATAAAAGGAAAAGGGAAGAAAGATCTCGGAGCGCAGCCCTCTGCTGTATGGAGTCAACCGAGAGGCCCCGAGCCTGCAGCGGCCTGGAGCTGTCTGGGAGCCTCTGCTGAGTCACATCGGGGCCGCAGCCCCCAGCACAGCCACAAACGGGCTCGATTCCACCAGAAGCAGCCTGAGAAGCACGCGCTGCTCCAACCGAGCTCCCTGCCCGGGGCCAGTCTCATCCATGGGGTTTTATGGAGAAGGAGCATAAAGGCAGCTTTGAGGGCATCTGCAGGGAATGTCTCACAAAAACAGGGGGGCTGCAGCGCTGGGGAGGGTCTGCTGGAGATGAACGCGTTCCCTGCTCCGTGCCATCGCCGCCGGCTGCCCAGCACCGCCTGCCCCCGCCAAGCTGGCAGCCTGCGCTGGGCTGCGCTGGCAGCCACGAGATCACGCACGGGGCAGCGCTCCCAAACACTTACTCAGCAGCGGGACGCATCCCTCCCCCTTCCTGCTGCTCTCCATCACCGCCCAGATCGCAGCCGCCTCCTGGTCCTGCTCCTTCCCCAGAAAAATGCAGCTCAGGGGCCAGGGCACCTCACCCTGCCTGGCTCCTACAGCAAAGGAATCATTTTGCAGGCAAAATTAAAAATTGTCCAGGACCCTCCTCAGGTCCTGTGCCCATTTTTGCTCTGCGTTAAGAGGGGCTGGCACAACCTGCAGCACTTCAAAGCACCCTGAAGACCGTGGTCATTCAACGTCAGGCTCACCGGGGCATTTCTGGGGTCAGGAGCCTCCCCATGCACCCCGAGCAGACCCCACGGTGCTGCCTCTGCCTGAACAGAGCCAGAGGAGCTGAGCACATTTCTGAAGGATTGCAGCAGTGCCTGGTCAAGGAAACTGGGGCTGAAGAGCAGCCAGAAGGCAGGAAAAACATTCCTGAGAAGGCTCATGCTAACGAGACAGCCGAGGAGCTGCATGCTGGGAGCCCTGGACACGTCCCACCAGGGCACCCTGCTTGTTCAGAAGGCGCTGGGTGCTCCCCTGGCCCCGCAGCGGCTCCAGCTGGCAGGCATGGGGCTCCCAGCCCAACAAAGCAGCTCAAAGGCACCCCTGAATCGCCCTGCAGGGGGACAGATGCCATGACGAAGGAGGGGACTGCTTGAGAGCCGTACCCACGACCGAGAAGGGCGCAGGGACTCGGGGAAGGAAACTAGAGGCGCCGGGGTGCCAGCAGATGGGCGCAGCCCCCAGACCTCAGGATAGAGCTCAGCCTACTGGGACTTCCCTGAGGCGATCCAGTGAGTCAGTGGCAAGGGCTGTCTGTCTGTCCGAGGGCTGTCTGCCTGTCTGCGAGCTGCCCAGCAGCCTGGACACGGTCGCTGAGTATTACAGACACTGCTAATAATAGCCCACAGGCGCCAGCGCCCAGGGCCTGCGCTCCCCAGCTGAGGCACGCAGCGTGAGCAGGCTGTGGGCAGCATCCCACCGGGTCTGTAAGCCACCCCATTGTCACTGCCCCCTTTTGGGGTGAGGAGCAGTCCCATGAGGCACACAGCGAGCTCAGGACCCTGGGCTGGTCACCGAGCCCCTGGCACAGGGCAGAGCCCTGGCAGAGCCGAGCAGGAGCAAAGCCGTTTGCTCTTTCCACAGCCGCTGGGTCGCCCTTTTTATTTTTAAACAAGATCCGGGGCCGGAGGAGGATTTAGCAGGCAGCCCCCGCCGCCTCCCCCTTAGTTCATGCAGGGGTCAGGGCTGGGGGGCAGGAGGCAGGGAAGGAGGCCAGACCTTCCCCAGAGCTGGCAAGGACAGCGGCTGGGCACCAAAAGGCATCCCTGAGCTGCAAGGGACCAGATGGGGGCAACCCACAGAAAGAGGGTGCGGAGAGGGAGAGCGATCCCCCCACACCCCCAGCACCTGGATGAGCCCCTGGGGGAAGGAGACATCTCCCCAGGGCTGGATCTGGGGAGAGGAGAGGCTCCCCCAGCCATAAATTCACCTCCCCGTCCACCTCCCCACCCTTGTTTTCACAAGGACACCTCGGTGGGGAGGATGCTGGCGGCGGAGGCCAGCCCGCAGCGCTCCCCACGGCTTCACCCCAGCAGCCTCGACCCTGCCACGGCCTCCTTCGTGCCCCCCCCGGTCTCCTCAGCCCCCAGCCCCGTGTCGGAGGCTCGGCACGGTGCCGGCCTTACCTTGGTCTCCGCAGCCTCCTTCTGCTGCTGCTGCTGCCCGGCCTCCTGGGGCTCGGCGGCGGGAGGCTGCCGGGGGATGCTCTCGGTCTCCGGGGGGCTCGGCTCGGCCTCGGGGCCCCGTTGTGCTGCTGCAGCCGCCTCCTCCTTCCCTTCCTTCTCGTTCTCCTTCCCCTTGTCCTCCTGCCGCTCGTTGGCCGCCTCCTTCCCCTCGTCTCCCGCCCCGACCTCCTCCACCGGCACCCGGCCGCCCTCAGCCTCCGGCCCCTCGGCAGCCTCCGCTGCGGAGCCCGGCTCCTCCGCTTCCCGGAGCCTCTCCCCGCCTCCTCCTCCTCCTCCTCCTCCTTCACCTCCCGTTCCCCGCAGCCTCACGAAGACGGAGGCCAGGACGAGGGCCAGGAGGGTGAAGAGCAGCGGCACGGCCAGGTAGAGGTCCATGGCCACGCTGCCTCCCTGCCGGAGCCCGCCCCGAAGGTGCGCGGCCACCCCGCTACGGCCGGCGGCGGGGCTGGGCCGGCTCCCGGCCGGCTTTACCCGGCGTCATCTCCCCGGGCCCTGCCCACAGCCCCGGCCCCCTTCTCCTCCCACTCCCCGAGCCAGCCTCGTTGAGGCCCGGAGGGATTTGGGGCGAGCGAAAGCCGGGGAAGGGTTCCTCATGTTGGGGGGTGGGGAGAGGGCTCCGCGGTTGGTGCCCCCAGCCCCAAAAGCCGCTCGCTGGGGTTGGGAGGTTTTTGAGGTCCCTTGTACGTGCTGCTTGCTCTCTGGGATCGCTCACGGCTTTGCAAAGCTCCCTGTCCTTGGCCTACCAAGCCCTGTGGAGGTGGCTGCGTGTTGCCCGAGGCTTTGCGGGGTCTGGGGGTGGCAGCTGGGCTCTGGGCGATGCTCCTTAGGGAGCGTTTGAACCTTGTTGGCCCTCGGTTGGGAGGCGGAGGAGCTGGGGTGGCGAGGGCAGGCTGTCCCATCCTCCTCAGCAAGGGGCATTTGTGTGAGGGCTTGGAGCTTTGCTCCACCTGTCTGGGGAGCTGCAGGTGATGACCACACTCTCCAGGCAATCAATGCCTGAGCAATCCAGGTGTTGCCCAAGCTCTCCAGGCGATGCCTGCACTCTCCAGTCAATGCCCACACTCTCCAGGCCATATCTGAGCTCTCCAGGCCATGTCCGAGCTCTCCAGATGATGTCCACACCCTCCAGGTCACGCCTGAGCTGTGCAGGCCATACCCGAGCTCCCCAGGCCATGCCTGAGCTCCCAAGGCGATTCCTGAGCTCCCCTGGCAACACCCAAGCTCCCCAAGTGATGCCCACACTCCCCAGGCCATGCCCGAGCTCCCCAGGCCATGCCCATGCCATTTTCACCTTGCCCACAGCACCGTCGGGTGCCCACAATGCCATGACACAAGCCGCACTCGCACCCAGTGGGTCAGCGTGTGCCAGGAGCAGGAGGGCTGCAGGAGCCTCCCCCGGCACCTTGCTGCTGGGGCGACTGGAAAATGGGAATATTCAAAGCCTGGGTCCTGGAAAGCCATCACGAGCTGACGGGGAGTCTGGCCGTGGGCTTGCCAGGTCCTCCCAGGCCCTGCTGCCAAGGATTTCCTGCCTCTGGGGACTGCTGGGAGGATTAGGCCCGGGTCCGCAGTGCGGGCTGAAATTAGAAGGCCTGAGCTATTCCTGCCAGGGCAAAGCCAGCCCCGAGCTTTCTCCCAGCTTCACGCATGGGGAGCAGACATGGGAATGTGCCCCCAGAGCTTCCTCCAGGGAGAAGCTTTGGGAGCTGCCTGTGAGAGCAGAATTTCATTATGGACGGGCTAAAAACAAACCACGGACAAAGAGGGGATTAAATCCCCAGGGTGGGAGGAAGGAAGCGAAGCCGTGATCCTCACTGCCGTTTGTCTTTACTTGTAATCCTATCAGGCAGGCAACCGTTGGCATATGGATAATTGTATTCTTAGTAACAATTGACCACGGCACTTATCCTCCCCTCTCCTGCTTGTGGGTGCTGATCGTCAGAGCTGCTCGAGAGCTTGGCCAAAACCTCCAGAGCCTGGTGGCATCTCAGGGCCATGGTTCAGAATCGTTTTTGGGTGCAGATTTGGTTCCTTCCTTTCCAAATCCACTCTTTATCTCAGTGAAGCTACCAGTTTCCAGAAATTTGACTCACCAGGCAGCAAAGCACAAGGTACATGCCAGCCAGCCATGCTCAGCAGAGATACAAAGCAGCACGAATGGCTCTGAGGAGAGTTGGATCGAAATTCTTCCTCAAGAAGATTCTGGGGGACTCTGCCAGGGAGCAGTATGAGCAAGGAGCCCTGCAAAACCCACGGCACCGAGGCTCTCGGACTGGCTCTCTGTTCCTGTGGTCAGGCGGGCGGTCAGATCTGGGGACAAGGAGGAATTTCCTCCAGGCAAGGCTGGGGGTGGCCAGCTGCAGGGTGATTTGGGGCATCCTCACCCACTGAGCTACGTTTGCAGCCATCATAACGCCCCTGATTGCTGCTAACAACCCTCTTCTGTTCTTGTTCTATAGCACTGCACTTTCCACAGCTCTTCTGAGTCTGTCAGAGGGCTCAGACATCCTTAAAAAACACAGCCTTGAGGGTGACACCTGGGGGTGCCAAGGACACAGCTGCAAGAACATCTGCGGCAGCCGAGCTGGCTTTACGCAGTGAGGGGGCAAAATCTGCAACAGGGCTCAGCTCCCTGCCCCTGGGCTAAGGGCTGGGCTGTCCTGCAGAATTGGATCTGATGGGGATGATGCCCCAAGCAGAACCCAGACCCGGCATGCCCCGTGTGATGCTCCCCCTCTGTGGCTTTCCAGAGGCAATGGGATAGAGTAAACTTGTCCCAATGCAGCCAGGATCCCACTGGCAGGGACAGAGGGTATCCGTATGGTTCCCCCCATCAACTTACGCATAAAATACGATGCTGTCCCTCTGAACTGCCACAGCGATGGGAAATCCTCACGTCCTGCAGGGTGGGAGGCCTACAGAAGCTGGTGGCAGCTCCCTTATGTTCCCAGGAGCCAGGCTTGGTGTCACCAAGAGGTTCTGCAAAACCACGGAGAGGGGGCTGCAACCTGACGGGGGTGAGCAGGATCGGCTCCTGCCGTGCAGCATCTCAACAGCGGGATTAATGGGATCAGCTCCTGCTGTGCTGTATCCCAACAGTGGGATTAACGGGATCTTCTCCTGCCGTGACGCATCCCAACAGCAGGATGAACGGGATCGGCTCCTGCTGTTACACCATGCACTGTGGGGCTGGCTTGGAGCAGGGGGAGCACCAGGGGGGCTCCCACTCGTGATGCTCTGCGTGGGGGCTGCTCCCCGCGTGGGAACCAAGCCGAACGGGCAGGCTGCCCTCTCTTGGGAGAAGCCCAGCTCTGCAGCAGGGAGCCGGCTGGGGGATCCCATGGGTGCTCGCTGGCAGAGCGGAGCCACGCACAAGGGCTGCTGTGCCACAGCCAGCTCTGCCCCCCAGCACGAGTGGTGCAGCGCCTCGTCCAAGGAGCCAAATCGCGTCCCCAAGTCGTCCCAGGTCCCATTTCCCTTCCAACAAAGCACGAGCACGCACTGGTCCCAATGTCCGAACTCAGACTCTCTGCAAGCCCCACTCACGCTCCCCAGCATCCAGGAACGGCCACGTCCTCTCTCCTGTGGCACCAGAAACCAGAAGCCATCTCAGGAAAGGTCGCTGCCTTTACCCTGGTCTTCAGCTGGCCCCAGCTCGGAGGCCACCAGTTCTGATGTGCTCAAGAGCTGCTCCAGCTCTGAGCTGGCAGAAACTTGGATGCCACAAGGAGCTCGGCTCACCCACAGGTCTGAGCAGCACAAGGGTGGTGATGGACAGGCCTGGCTCTCACTGAAAGGATGGATCCTTCTAAAGGGCTCTCTTGTGAGCATTTGTTTTCAGACCTTCCCCTAAGCACCCGTTGCTAGCTCCCTGACCCAGTACAGCTGTTCTTTCATCACGTTCAGGCCCCCATTTTCCAGTGTAATCCCTAAACTACGGCAATCTCCGAGCTGTTGATGGCTCACCAAGTCCTGAGCCAGCGGTAGGGCCGGCTTTGCCCTCGGAAGCAGGCTGGTAGGGGCTCAGAGCTGCAGCCTGGGGTCTAACCGCGGCAGCGCTGCTTCAGTGAAACGATCTGAAATTCTCACCCAGCCCTGCTGGAGCCGATGCTTCTCTCCCCAGCGCCCCGATGCCCCTCCTGCTCTCCCAGCGTGGCAGCCCCAGCTCCGCGTTTAAGGAGAGGGCACAACTGCTGGGGACAGGCATCACGCACAGGTGGCAGCTGCCAGCTCTCAGATCAGAAGGGACAGGGAATGAGTTGTTCATTTTTTTCCTTTCTTTTGGACACATTTCCAACCAGATCCGGGGGGGGGGGGGCAGCCCCCACAGAGGAGCCTCTGCATGGCTCAAAAAGCAGCCAAGGCTCTGCAAACACGTTAGTTTAATCCCAAACCCATCCCAAATCACGCAGTCACTCAGTGCTGTGGCTAACACCCAGCTAGGCGTGCCGTCCTGTACTCTTTGCAACTTGTTTTCCAACCGCCACAACAGAAACCCCAGCAGCTATTTGCTTTTACATCAAACTGGAAGGCACAAAGACATCAGCGGGGCGCAGCACAATCAGCTCTCCGCATCCCCACTCTTGTGTTGGCTCCCCAGGAGCAAGGAAAAGCTCAGCGCATGCTGTTGCTCTTGTTGAAATAAGGCATTAGGCTGCAATTGTCACAAAAAAGAAGTCAGGTAAGTAAATCAGGGGAATAAAACCAAATCAAGGCCACAGTGGCGCTGAAGGAGGCGCCCTCAGTACCTGCAGATTAGGAAGAACAATGGGATTATTTTCAAGCTAAACACACAAAGTCACCTTTTGGGAAAGAAGCAGGAGAGACGTTAAAAGAACGTTTCTACAGTGGCTCTGCGTTGCTCTCAGCCACCAGAACGCTCGTGCAGTTTTCTGGACTCGGGTCTTTGAAACGCTGAGCACTGGTGCCCCCAGGGAGCCCGCACGAACAGAGGCTCGTTGCTGCTGCGAGGCAGCAGCCAGCAGAGGGTACGAACAGGGCACTGGGGCACAGCTTCTGAGGAGCGACTGGAAAGGAGAAAAAGGTATTATTTTTTAACCAACATTAAACAAGAGGAGTTTTTACATCAGCGTTTGGAGATGGAAGGACAGAGGTTTCCGTAGAAATCAGCAAACGTGCCTGTCGCCAACACAATTCTCCAGTGTTTCATTCCACGATATATATATATAAATATTTCAAAAGCCTCCAGGCTGCATCCCACACTCTGCTTCGGCTTGTTTACCCGCAGCTCCTGGTTTGAACAGCGCTCAGTGACAAGGTACACCACCACCCCGCTGCAGGACAGGGGTACCTGCAGCCCTTTCAGACCACCACGCAAAAGAAAAGCGACTAGCAACCAGGGTAATGCAAAATAATTGATTTTATTTAAAATAAAAAGCAAAAACACAATCATCCAAACAAGACAATTAAGAGTATCCCAGCTCTGCTGGACAGGGCGATAAAAGCAGCTAATGGCAGTGGCGGGGCTCGGGGCCGACAGTGCGACTGTCGAAGGAATCGGGTAAGCTTTTTCCTTCCCCCCTGTGCAAAGGGAACGCCAAAACCTTCCTGTGACAATTGGCCCACACAGGCATTTCAGCTCTGATTCAATCAACAGTCTCGCTTCACGCCCCACGATGGCTGGGGATTCGGGGAGGAAAAGGGTCTAGGTTCGTTATGAAAGAGGTCGCTGTCTTCCGAGAGGCTTAGTGGAACTGAGCAGACGAACTGGAGCCCGCCTGCGCTCGCTGGGAAGGGGAGGAAGGGAGGGCAGTGCCCAGGTAGGGCAGCGCCTCCTCGGCATCACCTGCTCCCAGAGCGCTTGTGCAGAGAGCAGGTGCTGGATTTGCTGTGCTTGCTCTGATGGGGCTAGGAATTAATTTCCTCCTGAAACGTCGGAGCAGACGAGCCTGTGTTGGTGACCAGAGCTCACAAACCCTTTACCTTTTGCCCGGGCAGGCAGAACACTGACACCAACACACAGCTTGGTGAGGAAGCCCCCGGAACAAAGCAGCTCTCTAAGGCTGGGGAGCGAGGCAGCCCCACAGCACCGGCAGGGGCTGAGGCAGAGCAACGCTGCTCTGGGGCTCAGGGAAACGAGGGGCTCACTGGGCCTGGGCACAGACCACAGCAGCCTGCTACATCCAAGGGCTCCACGGGACACAAAAACACTGGGGTGGAGGCATCAGTGCCAGGAGAAGCGTGGCACAGAAAGGTGAGAGCACAAAACCCACTCTCCCTGGTCAGCCTCCCACAAGCACGGGTCTAGGCACACCCGGAGCTGTTTTTAATGCCGTGCCCAACACACGTGGCTTGGAAAGAGGGCTTGTGAAGCACCCCCACCTTCCTGCTAAGAATAATGCACCCAGTCCGATTTAAAAGAAGCAATCCTGATCTAGCAGGACCTCCTGTTTAGAGCAGGCCATGAAATGCCAACAGTTAAACCCTGGTGAGACAAAAAGCCTCATTCTGCCTCAGCTGATGCAGCACAGAGCAACTCTGGAAGGGCCACCAGAGAACACCACAGGGCCAAAACTGCTGAACAACATCCCTAATGTCTTCTGCTAGGAAAAGCTAGCGCCAGGTTAGGAAGCCTCGGCTTGCTTAGCATTTCTGGAACACTTCTTGTGGGAGGAGGACGTCAAAGCATGTCACAGTTACTACATGTTAGCCTCACAACAGCCCTGTGAGGTAGGTGTTTTCCCATCTACAGAAACAAAGAGAGGCTCATCAGTCTGCTCGAGGCAAGAAGCGGTAAGCGGAAGACCCAGAGACCCCAGCGGTCCCAACTCCCCGGCTGCCTGGGCACACATCCCCTTGTGTCGTACCACAAAGGGCCTCGTGGAGAAGTCAGAACGGTGCGGCTGCTATCCTGATGCCTGCAGCCCGTTTCAAACACACTGCCTTGCGAGGGACGTCAGGCGAACACAGGCTGCGAACTGAAGCGGTTTTATTTCACACCACGAAGAGTTCGTAGGCACGGAGGAATACTCTGCGCTCCCCTTCTTCCCGCTGTGCTTCTGGTGGAAGAGGCATGGGATTCCTGGCGCAGTGATCCGCCTTTCAAGCACGCTTACGGTTTTGAGATGGCAAAGCTGAACCCAAAGCTGAACCATGCATGCCAAACAGCAAGCTACTGCACAAGCCATCTTCCATACACATTAACCATCAAGCCACCAAGGAGGGCAGGCAGCTTTGCTCAAACAGCAGCAGGTGGTTGTTTAATAAGGGCTCACCTCACTGGGACAGAGCTGAGCGTGCTGAGCCTTCGCCTCCTGAGGCCACTATGTTCTTCCAAAGGGCAGCAGCTGAAGCCTGCTCTTTCTAGGAAGGACTAAACGGGATGTGCGGGCTCCCAGGCTGTTCAACTGGGCAGGAACAAAAAGGCAACCTTGGCCAGAAATGCTAAAAGTTTGGGAAGCAGTCTCCTGGAAGAATCTGCAGCACTGTAGAGAGCAAGCATGCTCGCTTGTCTGGCTATCACGGGAAATTCAGGAGTCAGGACAGCTAAGGAATGCACCAATAAACCTTCACTCCCTCCATTTTTTCATCAACACACTGCTCCGACATAACTGACTGGTACAGAAGTTTCAGAAACAGAGATCCTGATGAATGGAGTTAGGATTCCCTCGTACAGTAGGATGTGGCCCAGCCTCCGAGAAAGGAGAGAGCATTTAAATAGGAAGAGAGAGGCTTGAAAACAAAACAAAAACCCCAACAGAACAGACGAGCAATGTTCTGGCTTCCATCAAACCCAACATGTAAGAAAGTCTTAATTAAGACTGCCAGTCTGCTTCTTAATTCAGCTACCAGTGCCTGGGCATTACTTCACAATTAGGAAATGCGACCGCTTCTGCTTTCAGGTATCAGCTCCCAGAGAAGGATGGCTCACGTGAGATCTAATACCCACCTCCCTGGTCTCAGGAGAACACCCAAGGAAGCATCCCAAACTACAGCTGGCTTCTGGCTGCCCTGCTCAGATAGAAAAGGATCACCTCCTTGCAGCTTCCCTCTGGCAAGACAGAGCTCTTCGCTGACACTACCAGCACAAGCCCCTGCGAAAGAAAGCAGCTCCAACAGATCCCTTGGGGATGAGAGCTTCACCTGGCGTAACAGAAATGCACCTAACACAGACTTAAGCATCACGCTGCATTTTTAAAAAGCATAAAACAACGTCCCCTTCCCAGTCCTTTAAAATTGGCACTGCAAGTTCTGGAATTTTCTGAACCCGTAGCCTCAAAGAAAAGCCATTTGTTTGTGACCTGCGCTGGCCTGAACAAGCCCACGGCCTTGAAACTGTTTGGTATTTAAAGCCCAACAACTGTTGTTGCCATGTAAGAGTCAGCCTGACTTTGTCAGTTGTTACCCAGTGCTAAACATCACACCTGCACCTGGAGGAGTGTAACTACCTGCAAACACCGACTTTTTTCCCCATTGTTTTTGCTGTGCAAGAAACTCCAGGATTCTGCTCCATCGAGCTTCCTGTCGCAAGGTGCTAGTGCATCTTTGTTACCACACAGAGCAAAAGTAAACCCACCGCTGCCGGTTAACGTTACACCTTCGATGAGTGTGTGGAGATAAGGACCACAAAAGATGCTTCAGGTAGGCGGCCACCTCCACTGAAGTTGCTTCAGCACTTGGAGCATACGTACCACCTTCCTTTCCTGAAATTCTGGTGCGAGATCTGCCAGACGTTCAGCCGGGCCAGAAGGGCTGGTGTTCCTTTCCTCAAGTGTACAGGACAACATGTAAACATATGACAGTGTCAAAGCAAGGCAGGTTTCTAGGTTTACCTGCTGGTTTTAAAAAGAGTTCTTTAAAAACTGACCGTTGTCTTCCTTGCCAGTTACGGGAACCATTAAATACTCGGCGTGTCCTCACCCAAAGATGGGCTCTTAGTGCACTCACGCGGGGCGCAGAGGGGACAAAGCATTGCACAATAACGGAGGTGGGGAGTTCCCCTTTCAGTTAGTAAGGAGCCAACCTTCGACAGCACGTAATGAAGATGGATGTTTGGACTGAAGAGTGACAAACAAACGTAAGGACCGTGAGAAACAGGAGCAGAGGGGGGTAGAACAGAGCTGGCTGGCTGCTAACGGAGCTTCAATCGGCAGCTGCCTCTAGGCGGGTGTTGTTATCTCTCAGGGGTAACTGCGGCCTCCACAAGATTCCCTAATCCTGTCAAAAAAAGGTACAACTGCCTGTCAACTATAGCATTTCCCCTCATAGCAGGGCACAAGATCACAGCATGCAGGTTCCTCGTATGATTTTACTTCCCACTTTACTAGGTAAGATTCTGTGCTTGAAACTGTTTCTATTAACTGATGCAGCTCACAGCTGGAGCAGAAATCCCACCCCATCCTTACAGAGAGGAACAACAACATACAGGAGGAGTGAAACCCAGGAAGAGGAGGTTCTAGGCAAGCTGCTAATTTTAATACTTAAGACAATAATTTCAAAATGTGAAGGGCAAAGAATTGAAAAACACAAAGGACTTTCAGCAGAGCAAATCTGCACACGTGGTCTGGTTTTGGAGCTTTATTTAAAGCAGGGTCTGCATTAAGACTTGTTATCACCTGCTGCTTGTTCCCTGCCTCAAATCACAACTGTCTGCCGAAATGGGATTTGACAGTACTGTAACAAATTATTAAAACCTCTAGGGGAAAATAAGCAGTCAGCACAGTTCACTCCAACTGTTTAAGGATGCTCTGCACTTCTAACTCAATTGTACCTAGCTATGAGCAACTCCTGAAAACAAGAGAGCAATATATCCCAGCCAGAAAAGTGGCAATATGGACAGGAGCCACCAGGTCTTCAGGCAGTACCCGGCCTAATAGGTAGGGTGTAGTGCTGGGAACCTGGACTTCCTCAGATCAGTTACTTTTGCACACCCTCTCTAGCAGAGCACTTGAGTCCGTGCCAAACCTGAGCATCCAACAGCTCAGGAACTAGACAGCACCCTAGTGCAGGCAGGCAGCTACTGCAGGAGCACTGGTTACCCGAACCACGAGTTAGTTTGCTTGAGAATTTTGCCAAGCTTCTCTTATATGAGGAAAACTGCTTCATTTAGCAAGTATCTTCTATGTTTGTTCTCCCCTGCAGTATATTCAGAGTTTCCTACTGTTTCTCTGTTTTTAGCCTGAAAACTCAAGAACTTCGTCATTAATTTTACCCCCAAGCAATTATCTATCCTTGGTTCTGCAGTGTTAGTATTCCCTCCATCCATCTTGACTGACTAGAACCTTGCCTTTTTTTTTTAAAAAAAAAACAAGGAGGTGAACACAGACATCGGGATTTTGGATTAACTCTGCCTTTAACAGATAAAAGAGCACCAAACTGAAGTAATCCAGGCCACAATAAAACAAGAGACACCATACAACTACTTGAAGGTTTTCTGTTTGGACAGCAAGACATCTCAAACAGTCTGGGCTGACCATTCCTCATATTTAATTGTTCACTCGTTATCTGTGCTCTAAAGAGCACATTAAAATGCCCCACCTCTCCCATTAAAAATATGCTCTCTCTATTAAAAAGACAACTAGGAAAAGTAATAAAACTGTTTATTAAATAAAGTAAAAAAATTCATTTTCTTTTTAAAAATACCAAGAATCTTAGTTTTCAGTTTGGAGCAATTTCATGGAAGGAGGGTATCACCCCTAGCCAACTGTGTCGCATCCCCTAAGGATCCCCTTGCTCTCCGTTCCCCTATGCTCAGGACTTGTCCTATCTTACTGACAGCTCTGCCTTGTATTGTCTTTTGCTCGTTTAAAAGAACAACAGTTGCCATCGGGTCACCTGGAGGAGCTGCGCTCTTTGCTCACGCAGTCGTCTTGGGAAGTCGTATCGCCGTTCCCCACCATGCTGCACGTTCGCCTCTTTTTCCTCCGGTGCATCATGCCCTCCGTCTCAGAGCCAGAGTCACACTGAAATATGAAGAGACGAGATCGGAATTCAGAGAAACCTGGTAAAATGCTTGTGCTATGGAATTCAGCACAAGAGCTGCATCAGCAACCCTGAATAATCAGAATTCGAAGACCAGTCTACCTTAAACACATGAAATCAAATTTAAATTAAGTATTAAAACCCAGAAACCAGCATATGTTAGATTTGATCATTGGCTAACGCCGGTTTGTGGCAGGACAAGTGATGCATTCAGTTTGGCTCCTAGAAGGATCTAATTATCATCTAGTTGTCTAAGAGCAGACTCAGCACTTTCTGACAAGTTTATGCCACTACAGGCACCTAGTAAAGTCCCGTGTCGTTACCGACAGCCTCTGTTCTGGACCTCATTCCCCCTTCCCATCTGAAAGGCATCCAGTTTGCTGCCATTTTATACAAGCACGGCTTAGCAAAATATGTGAGATTTATATATTAGATAAGCACAAATCAGAGAAGCCAAATTCATTTCCCAGTACAAGGATGGGCTTCAGCAGACAGAACCTGCTGGGAGCACAGATTCTTCCATCGTATGTGGGTTTTTTAGTTGCTTTCTAAAAATTTCTTCCATGAGATGTGAATCTTAGGATGTGGATTATGATTCAAGATAACACATGAGCAGGTATGTGAAAAACTGACTGCAGAATATGGATCACCTACTATAGGAAAAAAATCAAACACATTACCTCTGAATCAGAGTCGGAGGAGCTAGAACTTGAGGAACTGGACGAATCGCTAGAGCTGTCAGAAGCAATTCCAGTAGATTCCTGTAGATCAACCGAATCAGCCAAGGCTGCCAGGTCAGGATGCTCCTGCTTTAAGATCCTAACCACAGTTCAAACAGCAGCATTAGCCTTTGAACGGTAACACCGCACAGAGATGAACAGTTTTGCTTCTCTGTTTTAAAGAACATGAAAGCAGAGTTACTGAATCTCTTACCTGTACCACTTCCGTGACAGCTTGGGTCTTCCTCTTACTGTCTTGTGCCACACCACAGGGAAGTTGGTACAGCTGGCAAAGTTCTGCGTGATGGCAATCGTCGTGTCGAGATTGAGAACCACGTGCCACCAGCCACCTACGAACACAACACCAGTGACCACTTCTGGCTACGCAGCAGAAAGCACGCTTGAGCCACGCATCTTTTTCCCCCACAGGAAATTGGACGTCATCTCCTGAACCCAGGTGAGCTTGCCACAGGATCTTCCGTCCTCAGTCTTATTTCAGGATTCATTCTGATCCTCTGCAGGTTCTTATCATAGAAGGCTGCACAATGCTCTAAGCAAATCATCCAGCTCGTGAACAGTACTTCAGATCTGACTTGACAGCAACACACTGGCTGCTGACAGCAAGAGCCATTGTAACCCAGACAGCACAGAGACCCTCTCTGTTAAGCTAGGGAACACTTTCCACGCTGAATTAGTAAGGTTCTTATGATCACAGACCAACCTTTCATTTAAAAATAGATGCAAATTGTTTCCCCACACAGAATAAAAATAGGCAGCGATGTTCCTACAACCCACTTATAACCTCATAAAAAGACTACGGTTTAATGGAAACCGACAGCTACAAAAATCTTAACAGAAGGTACACCGAGGAGTCACGACTAAGTGCCAAGACAATCACAAGGCACCCTTCAAACATGAAGTCAGCTGTGTATTAGAGACGAGCAGGGTGGATAGAAGTTTTGTGGCATGCTGCACACAAACAATGTAAGATTTGGAGGTTGGAAGCCAGGCACTGAACTCACCCACTCTGCCCAATGGCCACCTTACCTCCCAGTTACGGTGGGGACACACTGCACAGCCACCCTCCCAGAAGGGCATCCTTATCACATCTTTCTTTGGCTTTTGATTTCAAACACAAGATTAACCACAGAGAAGTGGGTGGAATGCGTCAGTGACTTCAAGTTCTTTTCCCACAGCCAAGAAAAACACATATGCAGTCAGACTACCCAGGCTACAAAACTCACTAATGAATTTGGTACACTGTGTATGAGCTCAAACATTTTCTGTCTGAGCGCTACTAATACTCAAACAGCTTTATTCTTTTATGCTTTGATCTCTTCTTATTTATGTAATTTAGTTCAGGATCACATTCCTATGATTCTGCTACTCCGTTCCCATTTGGTTTGCCATCTGGACCACGCGCAGTCCTACACTATAGGCCACGTAGATGTCAAGACATTCAGAAAACCGCTGAACAGTCTCAAAGAGAGCCTCACAACAGATAGCCCCTTGAAACAGGTCAGAGTAGTTTCTTTCTAAGAGAGGGGCCACAAAAAAAATCTGAAATATTCTCTTTATCTCTATTACACGTGTAAAAAACATGCTTTTCTCTGCGAGATTCTGTACGTACCTGGGACAAAGACCGTCTCGCCCGGTTTCTGTAAGATTTCCAAGGGCTTGAACTCTGGGGGCCAGGTGGGGAGCTGCGTCCTGGGATATATGACGTTGAACCACGTGATAGCTTCATCCTGCTGGTTCCCTCCCTCCTCTCGCGTCACCTTGATCAGCTCCCTGGGGGTGCTGGTGGGGAACAGGCACCAACGCTTGTGTCCTTGGACTAAGGCATTCCACGCGCTAGTTCCCAAGGGGTCGATGTGAATTCCTGTCCCAGACCGAGGCGGGCCCATCACAAACCACCTGCACGGAGAGGAAAAAAAATCCTTCAGTCACAAAGCAAGTTGCTGCCTTCTCTTTTCTTCACGTTTAGACAGCTTTGCAGCTGTTCATTTCTCATATGGTCAGAAATCAAGGTAGTTACCTCAAGTGCTTCCTTCATTTACCTTCTTGAGCTTGTTAGGCTCAGGCTACAGCAAATGGTATGAGATGGGTTTAATCTAAGAACCAAAATGAATCAGGGCAGGAAGGTCTCTAGGCCAAGAAGATAGCTTTGTATCACAAAATACAGCTATGAAATGTAAGCAGTTCTTCGAGAAAATACGCACTGGCCTCACGGTTTAAGCCCTCATGTTTTCGCAGCAGTGTTTATGGACGTGATTAAGTCACAACGGCCTGCATCGGGGTTCTTGCTATGCAGGAGGATGCTCCTAAGCCTCTGCTTTTCTAAAATTTGCTGCTCATAAATAGAACCAGAACTACAGACCGATGAGGAACAAACAAAAGGCGACGCAAATAAAGAGGAGAGTGAAGTTACGCAACCCTGGCCTGCCTCTACGCCTTCTGCTCATTTACAAAAGGCTTTTTATTCCTATAGTTAACTCACTGGGGCTTATTCGTTGGTGACCATTCAGGATTTGGTGTGTATATTCTCATTCCCAATTTGCAAAGCCTATTTCTCCCTATGGAGAAGTTCGGCTGCTAAAGATACTTAACAGCAACAGCACCTCCAATCACTGCGTAACAGAACAGCAAGACCTACTACACCAGGTAAAACAGGGTGAGCCAGGTGGTTTATTACCACAGAGCAAGGTGAAGAAATGGCAATAGCTGTTCAGAGGGAAAAAAGAAACTAAAGTACCGTGGATTTGAGTCATCTTCCACCAGGGCCCCTCCACTGGGTGGCTGACAGGCGCTGATACTGAGCAAGAGGAGTTCAAAGGTTCAGAAAATACCACCAGTCACGGAACTCTCCATCTCCCTTCCTAATTCAGGTTGGTTTCTAAGCACTGTTTGCTAGCACTGACTATAGGACTAAGTTTTGTTATCACAGTGGGTACTTCCTGCTTCATGAAAGCACCATAAAATCCAGGACATTTGTCACTTCTGTTGTCAGAATTTACACAAGGAAGCCTTAAAATTCTTACTTAACAACACTCCCACTTACCAGCATCTTTCTGCAGGAATTTAGTTTAGGATGAGCATTACCCAGTTGGCCACACCGAATTTACCATTAAAAACTTCTACACCTGTAACTTCAACTTCAAACAAATTAACGCAACAAAATAAATCCCCCAAACCACAACAGCTGCTTCGGTGAACGGCTTCCAAGAATTCCTGCCCTTATTTTAAGGACGAACAACTCCAGTGAAGATGGTCTAAAAGGCATGAGTTCTTATTTAAGACCTGTGCACTACCACACCTCTCAGCCCAGATGTCAATCTGTAGAGCACGTATCTTGATCACAAGATTAGAAAGCATCACTGCTGGTTGATTTTTCCATTATGGCACGGAACTACTGAATGATCTTCATCCATTTCTGTACCCAGACCAAATTCCTACCTCCAGGAGGCATCAGGTGTGCTCCACTGCATCACTTGTCCCAAAAAAGTGAGACCAAACTCACATTTTCCAGAGCAAAGAATTACGAACACTAAGATCACAAGGGAAGAGCTCAGCATGTGTCTGCAGGTGGGGAGGGCACAGGGTAAGAAGTATCAGTGTGAGTGAGTCACAGGCAGGTTACCTAGCTTATCTGTAACTCTGATAAACGATTCCTAGTCCTGTCAGTGCGTTCAGTTATTGCTGCAGACTACACCCACTGTGCTTTTGCACTTAATCACAGCCCCAGATGCTCTAAATTGATGATAAAAAGGTTTGGTTACAGCTTTGTAACGATACCTACTTCTTCAACAGAGCTGGTTTCACGCTTCACTCCTGAAAAAGCACCACTGAACGATTATTTCTATTGTTATTCATTACTTGTTCTATTATATTCATACGCATGTCATTCAAAGGGCAAGGCATTCTCTGACAATTATAATGTGGCTGTAAAGACTTTAATTACTTGGGACGTAAGCTTATTCTTATACTGCTACGAAGCACTTCATTAATGCAAATGGAGATTCCTCGTGCATCTCCTAGCCAAAATACTAGGTTGTTGCACCTGGCTTCAGGAATCAAGTGCCAACTCCATTGTCTTCAAACCAGATGCAAAAAAGATGTGACAAGACTACAGAAATGTGAAATTATTGTCCTCTGTCATCTGAAGGGGAGCTAAGAGCTAGCCTCCACACTTCATACTAATCTAGCTTAAGATCTTTACCTTGAAAGGACTGACTCATAATTAAACAAAATCCCACACTGCACATAAGCCACTGCAGCAAAGCCCAGGAGCTAGTCCTGAGGTACTAAAAAACGTGCAGGCCAGAAGGCACGTCACACGCAGCAAGGAATTAATCTTCATAGCTTTCAGGAGCTATGTCCTTACTTATTTAAATCACAGAAGCGAGGTAAACTAACTTAAACCAAAAAGCCTGGTAATTACTTTGGTGACAGGGCCAGAAATCTTGACATAGAAATCAGCTCTTCCCTTCTGGGTTACACGCACGTGCTTGTTTCAGAACAGCTGACATAAAGCTACCGCTTTCTTTTACATAAAGCAATAGTACTTACGTAGGAATAACTGATGACTGGGAAAATAGCTGCTTGTATGTTGCTGTCACTGTACCACACATACCTGTACGGCGGCCTTCGTTTCTCCCCCGCATACTGAAACAGATCATCAGTGAAGAACTTGGGTACTTTGTAGTCCTCCAGGAGTTTCCTGCGCTTGGGATGCTCTCCGTAACTGCTGTCAAATATGTACAGCGGGCTGTCGTCGCGTGTGGTCTCCATATACTCTATGTAGTATTTCATCTTCATCTTCACAGAATACCCATCATTGTCCTCCCCGCATTTGAACTTCTGGTTCCTGTACTTGCGTTTCAGCCGCTCCAGAGTCCACTTCTCCTGGGCAGACCAGCCCACCTGAGCATTCAGAAAGACTACGGGCTTGTAAGGTTTTTCGTAACGCTCCACGAATTCTTCCACCGTTAACTGGAGTGCATCCGCCCTCTCCACGTTATCCTGGGGAACCAAGAGGGGAATACAGAAGGGAGGTTAGGGCGGACTTTAACATCCCAGAGCTGTGCTCTCTAAATCGGCGCGGAGGCGCTTCATGCTCACATTTGGTACCACACACCACGAGGATATCAAGCTGCCCGTGTGTTATTTTAAGCTCATCCAGGCTGCAGCCCTACTTCTGGCGCCCTGTTCTCTGTGCCCGTCGGTAACACCACCAGGCCAAAGCAGTATTTGGCACCAGTTCCCAGCACGGTAACTCCTGGGGCAGCGGGGACACCCCTGCCCTCTGGGCTGACAGACCCTCACTCTATTTCAGTGCTCACCGCTCCCTTCTCGACCCCTCTCTGAGGAGCTCAGGGGAGGTCTCGCTGCTCACCGAGGGAAAGCAGGAAGGAGGAATGGGGGAAGGAGAGAGCACGTGCTGCCTGACCTCCGCCTCGGGCTTCCACCACCAGCATGCCCCAAGAGCGGCTCTGAAGCAGCTCCAGCCTCTGGTACAG